>CM060939.1:878099602-879299602 GCA_030765085.1 Allium cepa
TAAGTATTGTATTATGTCTACATAGTGTAGATTCTTTTAAAAGTAGTGGTTTTGTAAGTCCATAATTACAAAAATAAAATAAACCCTATCTAATAGTTTTTGTTTCTCTATATATCAAGTTAATTTCACTTGTACTTATGGTGACAGTATCCTATTTTTCCTTTAGTTAACATATTAGAAACAACACAAATGGTCTTCCATTCTTTGCATTCATAGTCTATACAAATTTCATTGACATCTTATTCTGAAGAATTTGATAATAAAATAATATGATTTCAGATTGAGAAATACATTTTGCTATTATTATCAATTTTATATCAATGTGTAGTGGTTCAACTTACTTGATCTCGTTAAAAGAGAATTGGTAATTGATGAATCAAAACTAGGTCATACATATCATATTTGAAAATTACACTTGCACAAACAACCTAACTACCAACCCAACACATACAATTCATCACAAATACACATCAAGTTAACTAAAAATGTTTATTTATACTGTATATGGAAGAAAACAACTAAATTATCTAAATAATATTGGGACTAGACTCAAAGATGAGGGTGATTTTTCAGGGAATGATTGATAGTATGAGAGAGGATGATATTAAACACAATTAGAGAATTTTTCTTGAAGAAAAGTTTAATTTTTTCTATAGAAAAATTTGGGAAGGCAATATCAAGGATAATGTTTTGCGTCCATACAATGAATTTGTATGGTTTTCTTGGTTTCATATTCATTTTATAGGTTCTATATAATAATAATTTTTATTATTTTGTAAAACTAAAAATTGAAGAAGAAAAATTTGAACGTAAAAAATCAAATAGAGCTTAAGGTTTTCATCCAAAAATCTTGATACAACTATCAGTCGTCAATATGATTAAGTGCTAATTTTAGTCTAAACATAATGTTAAGTTATACATCGACTGTTATCTAATTAATATCATTTAGATTAACATTGTAAAGATGATCTAAATACAACCAATTTACATAAAGGTATATATGTCATTGTTTATAGATTTAAACAAAAATAATTTTATTGAACTCCAAATACATTATGAGATTAACAAGTGACATCTCCATTTGATTTTAATACATGAGGATAAAATAATGAATTCATAACTAAGGACATAATGATCAACTTTAGTAGTCAAGGTCAGCAAGGACATTATGGATAGGGGCAAGAGAAGGACCATGGTGTTTGCGGCGACAGTGAGGAGTTGGAGTAGGCGCATGGTGTTTGTAGTAATGGTGAGTAGCTAGAGTGTGAACGTGATGTTTGTGCCAATGGTGTGGTGTTGGAGCATGACCGCGGTGCTTATGGCGTTGGAGGTGGCTATGGGGAGAGGGAGGAAAAGCATGGTGTTGGTAAAGAACATGATGTTGGATTTGGGAAGCAGGAGCCCAGGTAGGGTGCTTGCGGTGGAGGTGGGGAGATGGAGAATGACCATGGTTCTTGTGGTGGCGGTGATGGTGAGGAGAAGGAGCATGAGCATGGAAATGACTGTAAGTCTGTATGATGGATCGTGTAGTGTTTACATATGCAAGTATAAGTGACTAACTATGTAATGTATCTAATATAAACTTAATACATGATAATAGCAAAGTATATGGAAATAATCACACCAGGATTTTATACTGGTTCTGACCTCCCGTCCTACGTCCAATCCCGAAGCTCCTCTTTGGAATTCGACTATCAAACACCCTCACTTCGCCCAGAGGAATATGTTTGGTTACAAAAGCTTGTTCTTGTCGAGTGTGTGTTCTATAACATGAATATTGACTATTAAGTACAAATGCTTCCAATATATATCCAAGGATATTATTGAAGAATTATGTATGTATGGAAGAGAGAAATACAAATGTATGATTGCTAGAGATTAGGAATATATCAAAGTCAAAGAATAAAGAGCATAAGTAAGTAAGGTGAGATGTTCTGTTGGATTCATGATGCTATTTATAGTGGTAGAGAGATTCCTTGAGTAGTTGCATCCATTAACAAGTGTTCTATGGTTGCGTCTGATGGTGATGAAGAGTTGCAGTGAAGAGGGGCGAAAGTGTCTTTTCAATTGTAACAGTTGTGCTTTGAGTATCAACACCCGAGTCCAAAATCATACGTCTGGAAAATGATTCAAGCGTCTGGCTCTTATATATTTTTTGTGTAAGGTTGCTTTTCAAACGTCGAAGTACATTAACAAGATGTCTGATTCTGTCTGATTTATGAACCAGAGGATTCAATCAGACGTCTGAACTTGTGCATGTTGCTTTTCTTGTGTCTGTGTCATTGCTCTTCTGATTCTATCGACTTGTAGCTTCTTGATACTTTCTTTGAGTCTTGTTCTTGTCTCTTTGGTGATGTTACTCTAACAATTACCTATGAATAGAACTATATATGCACATTCGATTTCCGTTGTATAGTTATCATCATCGAAACTATAAAATTGATTTCCTAACATTCTCCCCCTTTTTGATGATGACAACTATTCAATGTACTTATATATAAATTATAAATCTTCCCTGAATATATGATTATTCTTAATGTTTTATAATTATACTTATATTTCACCCCTTTTGGCATTATTAAAAAGAACTATAGATAATATAACCAATCGTCAAACAAAAAGGAAAATTTCATTAATAATTCGAAAGTGATGGCATACGTAGATTTTGTCGAATTTAGAAAAGTTGATATAAAAAAGAAAAAAAATCTATGATTCTCAAAATCTATGATTCTTTTGGAGAAGCTTTATCCTTACCATCTTCCTTTGTTTCTTCTTTTTCAGAAGTGCTAGCCTTTGTAGGAGATGTCAGAGCTTGCTTGAGAGGTTCGTCCTCAAATAGTTTGGAATGTTTTATGGGAGGAGAAGGTACTGGGGTTGGCCAATCTTTAGAAGGTGGTATTGGACCGCGAAACCGCTGTAGTACTTCTTTAAGAACCGACAAGATAGTTGAAAGAGATTCTTCAACTGTGGCTAAGCGTGTAGCAAATGATGTTTCGAGGTTGTCAATTCGCGTAGCCAAATTTTTTTTATTTTGAGATAGTTTATGTTGGTTACGAAGGGTGAGATCTCAAACACTTTCATTTGGATTTGTAGCCGTTCGAGTCTCCATAATCTCATCCTCCCCTGGATAATTAAATGGTGTAGGAAGAGGTGGAGTTGCTTCTTGACGTTGTTCCTCCTGTTGAGATGGTTCAATGTGTGGTTGAGGAGGAGGCTCAACTCGTCTAGATTGATGATTGTGTGTCCAATCTTCATAGGATATGAATTCTGGGAGAATTTCGAGTAGGTGCATAAGGGAGAAGAATTTGGTGGAAGCATATTTAGGTGAGATTTCTTTGTAGGTCTATAGGTAGGATGGAATGTTATGTGCACGAAGAAGTTTTATACTATAAGTTGGGTAAATAATTAATGGCCGTGATCGAGTCCAAAAATGCTTGAGCTCGTGGAAGATGAATTTGGCCCAATTCACCCTTGTTCCACTAAATGGAGCATATAGGGTTTTGTGCTCTAACTCGGCTATTTGCTCATGGCATCCCATTTGTGGAACAATGGTATCGATTATCATTCGGGTTAGGAGTCGAGCTTTTGGACGTAGATATTTGGAGGCAAATTTTGGCATTTCATCCTCCCAAATTTGATGAGTTATACTGTTCCATGGCTTGAAGCGCATATCGGGAATGTTGTATAAATCTTCCCATGTGTCGGAACATCTTAGTGTTCTACCTATTACGCCAGGGGTTAGTTTAATCGTGTTTCCATATATGTTAGACCAAAGCCAGTTATCTTCATCTTCAGTATTCCATACTGAAGTACTATCCAAATTCGCATAGAATAGAAATATTGCTAATAAATCGATTTGGATGTCATTAGGAGTGAATGAAATTAAGGTTTCCAACCCGGCATTTTCACACATTTCATCCAAATCATACATTGAAATTTGAGTAGATTATAAAATGGACCTGTGTGAAACTTTTTCTTTTGGATATCTTCATACCTCTTGATTGAATGTGGTGCTCTATTCATCCACCTTTCAATTTGATCATCCGAGCAAACTTAAGGATTTGAAGATGATGTTGGTTGGTCTTGTTTTCTTTTGGGAATCTTGGGATTCTTAGTTCGAGGACGCATTGTGATTTGATTTACGTAAAGATGAAGTTTTTGGAAAAAAATCATCTATGGGGGGGATCAGAGATTTTAAAAGTTTTGAGATAAAATAAAAAAATGACGTTATCTGGGCTAATTTAAAGAGTCGATTAAATTTCAGACGTCTGGATTAGAAATCAAACGCCTGGTTTGCCCTAAATTGGGTACAGTATAGAAATTCAAACGTTCGGTTTTTGGGTTAGACGTTTGGTTTGTTTTGAATTTAAAAAATTTGATAGTCAGAAAGTTTTACCAGACGTTTGAGTTGAAAAACAGACGTCTAAAAAAGAATAATGTTGATAATTTTTGCGGTAGAGAATTAATTCGAACGTCTGGGTCTTATTTCAGATGTCTGAAATTTTTTGATTTTTATTTCGAGCAAACAGAGCAAATTTTCAAACATTTGGGGACTATATCAGACGTCTGACATATGCACAGTGCTTAAAAATTAGACATATATCAGAGTATCAAACGTTTGAGGTCCATATTCAGACGTCTGAAATAGGCAGTTTTCTAAAAATAGCCTAAAATTTGATGGTTTTGCTTATTTTTTGATTCTCTATTTGATGAATAAACAAATATTATTAATTGTGCGAAATGACAAATAACCATAGATACATTTAGTTACAAATAAAAATTATTTAGAAGGAGATGGAGTTTTATGATCTCCTGACTTGTTATCCTTCCATGGTTTAAGCGGAGACCATATATTTTCATGTTCATGAGTTCTCGGGGTGGCAAAAAATCATCTTGGTGAAAGGTTCGAAATGAAGACGATGGATCCAAAGAACTATAAGGTTTTGGAAGTGGTTCATGGACATCTTTCTTTCTTGATGCACAAAACTTCATCGCTACTTGCTCTAAAAAGCATAGCTGTCATGGTGTAACTTTTTGTTCAAAATGTAGTTCTCATTGTAGATCTATCTGTTGTTTCTGATAGTTATGAATTTCATCAATTTTCTCCTTTGTGTTAGGAGAAACAAACAGAGATCTTTTGGCCTTCTTGCTATAGGGGATAAATCTCGTGTGATATAAGGACCACCTATACGTCGGTTCCTGTTTTGGTGTAGGTGTAGGAAGCCGTTGTGGTGTATCAGCCGAGCTATCCATCGTAGGTGTCGATATGGATATATAACAGTTGTCAGAAGACATGGTTATATTTTGTTTCTTAAAGAAAATATGAATTGTGTGTTTACAGTTTTTCTTGTTACATAACCGTTTATATATAAGTTGAAAACATTATTATTAGAAAAAATAACTATCTAAAAGATTAAAGGTTCGGAAGTTATTAATTATAATTTATGGATAGTAAAATAAATTACTAATCATAGCCTAAATAAAGCAGTGATTGTTTAAGGAAGAAGACCATGAACTGAGAAAATTCCTAAATTCCGTCGGAGTTTAATAGAAGTTTTTTCATTCAGTGGTTTTGTAAAGATGTCTACTACTAGATTTTCGGTATTTACGTATTCTAATGAAATAGTTCCTTTTTCAACATTGTCTCATAAAAAATGATGTCGTATATCAATATGCTTAGTTCGTGAATGATTGACAGTGTTTTT
Organism: Allium cepa; assembly: GCA_030765085.1. NCBI lineage: Eukaryota > Viridiplantae > Streptophyta > Magnoliopsida > Asparagales > Amaryllidaceae > Allium > Allium cepa. The sequence goes on from CM060939.1 coordinate 878,105,308, forward strand.
TGACAGATTTATAGCACTTGTGTTATTACAATATATTGGAGATTTTTTGACTATTTTACCAAAATCCCTAAGTGTTTGTTGCATGTATATCATTTATGCACACGCTAGAGCTGCGAAGATATATTCGGCTTCACAAGTGGATAAAGAAACACAATTTTGCTTTTTGCTAAACCATGATTGTCCGATAAAGTGACAAGTTCCACTAGTACTCTTACGACCTATTCTCATCCACCGAAATCCACATCGCTATATGAAACTAGTTCAAACGACGATCCTTTAGGGTAAGACAAATCATAATCTCTAGTACTAGATTGTTAACTCCCACTTTGAAGCGACCTAAAATGTAATACGACCTAGCGACCTATCATTACTTTGCAACCTAGTTACCTAACACTCCGCGACCTATAACTCAACAGCCCAACGACCTAAGAGTACCTGACGACCTAATAGTCTCAACGACCTAACGACATAATAGTCTCAATGACCTAACTCCACAAAGCAGCTCTGCGACCTAAAGACTTAAGCATTGTCACAACCTACGACCTATGGAGACCAACGACCTAACTAGACCAACGACCTAACAGACCTAGCGACCTAAAGGATAATGCGACCTAGCGACCTAAAGTCTTAATGCGACCTAGCGATCTAAAGTCTTTATGCGACCTAGTACCTTTAGTCCTTAGCGACCTAAGAGATGGAGCGGCCTAGTGACTTAACTTATCAAGTAACCTAAAAGTAGCTGCGACCTAAGAGAAGCTGCGACCTACAGAACTCTGCGACCTAAAGGAAGCTGCGACCTATGGAAATCTGCGACCTATAGAACTCTCACGACCTAAGATAGGTCGCTCACGACCTAAGATAGGTCGCTCACGACCTAAGGACATTGCATTAGAAGAACGCCTTTTCTATGCCGCTACTAGTAAGGTCGCTCACGACCTAGAACTTGTGTAAATCAGCATGCGTGTTCTTGTGAAAGAGAGGACAGTGTATCTTAGGTCAGTCACGACCTACGACCTAGCTTAGGTCGGTCACAACCTACGACCTAACTCCGAAAAATGCCTATAAATACGACCCTAGTTCCAACTAGCAAAGGACCTTTGGCTCATTCATTTCAAGCGTCGTTACTCTGCTGCATTCTGAACTACTTCAACACCTTCAAGGAACTTCACGAAGAAATCAAACATGTCAAACATGCGTTCAAAGATTTGGATCGACGTTGAAGTTTAGGCTACTTGTTCTAAGTCACTTGAAACTCAAAGTGTGTTGTAATCAAAGTGTAACTGCATTGACTTGTAATCAAATCATCAATAAAGATATTCAAAGTGGACGTAGGCTATCTCTTAAGCCGAACCACTATAAAATTGCTGTTGTCTACTGTTTTTTTTTTACTACTATCTGCTTATAATCTGTTCCCGAGCTATCGGGTGGTGCTTTCACAATCTCACTTCATACACCGGGGTGTTAGCGTTCAAATTTTAGCGTTAATATTTTTGGTGCTTTCACTGAGAATTGAACTCAGGAGAGTTATCATCATTGCTTCACAGAGGTTTGTAGAGAGAATTTCCTTGAAAACCAGAAGTCTATCCGAGATTATGGCTCCTGGAAGGAAAAGTAGATCTGTCAGATCTGGGAATATTCAAGAGGGAACCTCCGCTTCCCCTATATCGAATCAAGCCACTCCAGCTGTCGGAGTTACAAAGGCAGAACTGGATGCTGCAATCTTAGGGCTGAACCAACAGATAAATGCCCAAAATGCACAATTCGAGGCTCAGAATGCCCAGAATGCCCTAATTCTGAATAGGTTGAACGATTTGCTTGGGGCAAACCGCCAACCGGCAGATAATGAAAGGAATTTTGCTGGCAACATTCGTGATGCTGAAGAAAGAAATGCTCCTGAAAGGGCTGCTAGCCCCTTTGAACAAACACTTCCAGAGGTTGGTGGATCTAGAACTCGACATGATGAGGAGTATCTTTCTGGAATGGTTCGACAAATTATGAAAGAGAGTATGCAGAGGGTTGAAGACGAGAAAGAATGGGGTTTCGCCCCAAGTAAAACTCCTTTTACTGAGAAAATCTTAAAGGCTGAATTCCCAAGGAAGTTTGTCCCACCAACCATTCCAGCTTACAAGGGGACGAGTGATCCGAACGAATTCTTATACAAGTATGATTGGCACATGACAGGTGCTAGAGCCTCTGATGAAATAAAGTGCCGATATTTTCCTGTGTATCTCGAAGGTGTAGCTCTGCTTTGGTTCACCAAACTTCCAGTCCGATCTATCGATCAGTTTTTTGACTTAACCCGGAAGTTCAAGGAGCAGTTCAGACTATACGCCTCAAAAGCCAAGGATATCATGTCACTGTCAAGTTTGGAGCAGAATCCAGGGGAGACTATCAGATCTTTCTTAAACCGCTTTAATATAGCACTAGCTGAGGTGGACAATGCAGAACCGCGAATGATATTGACTTATCTGATGAAGGGTATTGACAAGTCGAGCGAGTTTGGGAAATGGCTAAACATGAAGGAACCAAATTCCCTGGAAAAGTTCTATAAAAAAGCAGATGAATTCATACGCTTAGAAAGCCGTCCCGTACCGGTAAAGGCAGTGTTGCAAAAAGATGAAGATAACACTGTTATTCCACGGAAGAATGAATCGGTAGGGCAAAAAAGGGAAAATAACAATGGGAAGAAGCAGAGTAATCTGAAGAAGCCCCGATCCTTCAAGCCATCAGAATAAACTCTTTTATCAGATACGCCGGAGCGTATCTACCTTGCTACTAAAGATTCTGTTGACTTTCCTAAACCCCCTCCTCTAAGGACAGGGAAAAAGGCTATACAGAGTGGGAAGTTCTGCCACTTCCATAATCAACCCGGTCACGAGACCGACGAATGCCGCCAGTTGAAAAATCTGATTGAAGAGTTGCTAAGGGAAAACAAACTGCAGCAATTTGTGAAAAAGAATAGCAACAATCCTGCTTCATCTAGTCAGGGGCAACAGGCTCCTACTCATCAGCCTAGGACGATTGAGAAGGCTCCAGGGCATGAATCTGGAAGGCCCATTATCAATGTCATTACAGGAGGACCTCACCCAGCAGGCAGAAGCTGGGGTGAAATGGAAAGATATACCCGAGCTTTAAAGTATGTACCGACCGAGGAAGATGTATTCGTTTTGGAAGGTGCTACGCCCTTGAAGCAACAAAGAACTTTCGATGATGATATCGTGTTCAAAGCAAGGGATTCCGCAGGTATTGAAGCTCCTACCTTGGATCCCTTAGTCATCTCGGCTGGTATCGGGCCAGCTATCGTCAGAAGAGTTCTCATTGATTATGGCGCATCCTGCAGTATCCTCTTCAAGAAAACATTCGACCAAATGAAGATCCCTATGGCTGATGTGCAAGCCTCATCGCAGAAAATTGCTGGCTTCACTGGGGAGCCAAAGCAGCCGGTAGGAACCATTGATTTGTTTGTGGAACTTGGAGAAGGAGAGAGAAAAGTGGTCCGCAAGCAAACTTTTGTGATTGTCGACGAATTTTCTGCTTACAATGCTTTCCTTGGTCGTCCAACTATGGCAGCGTTTAAAGCTGTTCTTGCCCCGTGGTGCCTCACTATTAAATTCCCTACAGACAATGGAGTAGGAGTTATAAAAGGGGATCAAAATGCTGGGCGAGAGTGTTATCTGACAGAGCTACGAGAAACCAGAAAAAGAGAAATGGGAAAGAATGCGACAGCCCCAGTCCGCATCAAAGAACCAGCCTTGTAGCAATTACAGGGCGGACCCTGCACTGGCGAGCACAGCGGAACAAGGAAAGAGATGGACCCTAGAAAAGTCAGTGCAGGGGAAAATAGAGTGGTACCAGTGGAAACGACAATACCAATACCTGTTGACCCAAAGGACCCAAACAAGGTGTTGAATGTGGGTTCACAACTTAATGTGTCAATTCAGAATATCTTAATATCTTTTTTAAAGGCAAATCTGGATGTTTTTGCTTGGACTCATGCCGATATGTGCGGAATATCCCCAGAAGTTGCAGTGCATGCTCTAAATATTGATCCAAAATTTACACCTGTGAAACAAAAGAGGAGAACTCAAGGTCCAGAAAGGTCGGCAGCATTAAAAGAAGAAGTTGATCGACTAATGGAGAATAATTTTATCAAGGAATCTACCTATCCGAATTGGGTTTCAAATCCAGTGCTGGTTAAGAAAGCCAACGGAAAATGGAGAGTATGCATCGATTTTTCAGATCTAAACAAGGCCTGCCCCAAAGACTGCTTCCCATTACCCAGAATCGACCAATTGGTAGACGGAACAACGGGACACGAATTGTTATCTTTTATGGATGCTTACTCCGGATATAACCAGATCAAGATGCATGAGCCGGATCAAGAGGATACGAGCTTTATCACCGACACTGGTCTTTACTGCTACAGAGTAATGTCCTTCGGGTTGAAGAATGCAGGGGCAACATACCAAAGACTCGTTAATGCTATGTTCAAACCGCAACTGGGCAAGACTATGGAAGTCTACGTCGATGACATGTTAGTAAAGTCTAAGAAAGCAGTGGATCACATAGAACACTTAGCAGACATGTTTGCAGTCCTTCGGAAATACAGAATGAAGCTCAATCCTTTAAAATGTTCATTTGGAGTGGAATCCGGCAAGTTTTTAGGCTTCATCGTGAGCGCTAGGGGCATTGAGGCCAGTCCAGCTCAAATTAATGCATTGAAAGAAGTCAAAGCTCCTAGAACAAAGAAGGAATTGCAAAGTCTCAATGGAAAAGTCGCCGCCTTGAGTCGGTTCATTTCCAAAGCCACAGATAAATGCATCCCATTCTTTGACGCCCTAAAGAAAGGAAAGAAAAACTTCGATTGGACTCCCGAATGCCAAAAAGCCTTCGATGAATTGATTCGCCATATGGAAACGCCTCCAATACTCTCTAGGCCTGGCGATGGCGAGGATCTTCTTATATACTTGGCAGTATCATCTCATGCTTTAAGTGCAGCGCTGATACGAGAAGACAAAAGGATTCAACATCTAGTTTACTATATCAGCAAAAGACTCACTGGGAGAGAGATGAATTACTCTAAGTTTGGCCAGGAATTAATCGAGACGCAGTAGAGTATTCCCGAAAATGTGACAGATGTCAAAGATTCGCCAAAATTCCTAGAGCTCCTTCCACTGAACTCACACAGATGGTCAGTCCATGGCCGTTTGCAATATGGGGAATAGACCTTGTAGGACCATTACCAACTGCCAAATCTGGAATTAAATATGCCATTGTTGCTGTAGATTATTTTACTTAGTGGGCAGAAGCTGAACTACTGGCTACTATCACCTCAAAGAAGATGATAAGTTTTGTGACTAAAAACATCATTTGCAGATACGGTGTGCCTCAAAAAATAATTACAGACAACGGTACTCAGTTTGAAAGTGAAGAATTCCAAGATTTTTGCAGGCAATTCAAAATCCGGAAAAGCTTTTCAGCAGTGGCTCATCCGCAGGCAAACCGGCAAGTGGAAGCCGTGAACAAAATTATTAAGTCAACCATCAAGAAGCAACTTGAAAGGGCAAAAGGTGGTTGGGTTGATAAGCTACCGCTGGCACTATGGGCATACAGAACCACTCACAAAACTGCGACTGGGCACACCCCGTTTTCATTGGCATACGGGTCAGAGGCAATGATTCCGGTACAAATAGAGGTTCCTTCACACAGAAGAATCCATTTCAATCAAGCAGAAAACGAAAAGCTACAGCTTGAAGCGCTAGATCTCCTTGATGAAAAAAGAGATGAGGCTAATCTCAGAATTGCAGCTCATCAGCAAAGGATAGCCAGACATTTCAATTCCAAAGTTCGCCAATGCAGCTTTGAGATTGGAGACCTAGTCCTGAAGAGAATTATGACAGCGACAGGTGTGTTTGGGCCAAATTGGGAAGGACCATATGTCATAGGTCAGAAGCTTCTTGACGGCACATTCAAACTCACTACTGTTGAAGGAGATCAAATTCCAAGGGCATGGAACAGCAATCATTTGCGTACATACTTTGCTTGAAAATTTTGTCGAAATATTGTAAAAAGAATTATGAATGTATGATTCTTGTAATTGAAGGCAATTGTAAAACTGATGCAAGTAAATAATGAAAAAATATAAAGTGGATGTAGGCCCAGTTTCCTGGCCGAACCACTATAAATCTTGTGTTCCTTATTATTATTACATGTTTGCTTTATTTTCGATATAAAAAGTACATAGAATGTATTGCTGAAATGTCGATTCAAATTTTTGCAGACAATGGAAGTGAAACTTGCACATAATAAGACCCAGTGATTCTCGCCAAATTTCATGTCACAAAAGCTCCAAATTCAAATCCTAGATAGGAAGTACTTCAATTGAACGGCCTATGATTTCGACAGAAACGAGCCTTTGCTAATAAATTAAGATCGTTTGAACAAACAAACATCCAATTAAGAAGTGATGCTCGTTCTCACGAAATTGCCTGACAATGAAGTACATTTCCTTGGATTAAACAAGTCGCTTGTAAAAAAAAGGGGATCACTAAAAAGGCATAAGCAAGTGGACAAGGGAACAACCAAAGCCATCATCGGCAGCACAAATCCTCTTCGGAGGCACAACTATTCGGAGAATAAAGACTTCTAATGGGTCATACGCCACAAAAAAGAAAGTTCTCTACTCAACAAAAAAGATTGGAGGAGTCATGACCCTCCAACCATGAGAGAGTAACTTCCAGGCGATGAAAACCCTCTCTGAGGCACATTTCACCAGGAGTTGAAGTGTAACAACCGCTCTTCGGAATTTCACTTCACCAGAGTTGAAATGTAAACAAAATAAAAGCCCTCTTCGGAGGCCCATTTCAAGAGGAGTTGAAGTGTAACAACCGCTCTTCGGAATTTCACTTCACCAGAGTTGAAATGTAAACAAAATAAAAGCCCTCTTCGGAGGCCCATTTCACCAGGAGTTGAAGTGTTACGACCGCTCTTCGAAATTTCACTTCACCGAAAGAAGGGAGATATGGGTTCGTCGAGATTCAAGAAGTAATCGAGAAGCTCATCAAACTTTTGAGGAGTAAGCAAGCGATCCACCTGAATCGGACCAATATCAAAATTACCTGAAGATGTTTGCTTCGTTAGCTCAATCTCATAATTCTGAGCCCCGATATCCTCCAAAGCCTCACCATCAGTAGGGGTGATCACCCCGGTTCTTATAGGAGGCAGCGAATGAGCACTAGAGCCTGTAATGTCCACTTCGGAAGAAACTAAAGGACGTTCAGAAGTGGAAGGTGGTATTTCTTTCTCAGAACGTTCCCCTTCCGCCATTCCGGCCCGTACCTTGGCGAGTTGCTCTTTTCCCTTGGCAAGAGCGGCGCGGGCATCATCATCGAGATAATGCTCTTCAAGAGCTGTCTCAGCGTAGCCAACACCTTTACCACCTAGCATATCAAGTGCTGCCTCCCAGACTTCAGCTAATGTAATTTCGTATTTAGGGCCTAGAAAGGAAAGGCTGCCACGCCCCAAAATCCTATGCAGATAGAAATCAACTAATGTGGAGCTAATGTCATCTTTGGTTGCTTGATGGGCCTCTTCGGCCGCGAGTTTACCAGTAACAGCCTCGTCACGCTACTTTTCGGCCATAGCAAGTCGAGCTTTTAGCATCTCTATCTCCAAGCTTTGAGAGCCGGCCTGTTCTCGCAGCTGTAAAGTTTCAGCGCGATATTCTTCTATGACCTTCTCCTGGTGTGTAAGCTTATCTTCGACTGCCCTTTGACTGGCATGCGCATCTCGTACTTGTTGCTGAAGCATGCTCTCCTTTTGAGAATGGAAAGTAGAGGAAGTAGCTAATTCTTCCTTAAGCTTTTCTACTTCCGCTTCCAGCTTTTCATTATAGGAAGCAATACTTCTCATTTCGGCGTCATGCTGTTCGGGAGTCTTCTGCCACTCAGCCTTATCGTTCTCCATTGTGAGCATGGCCTCGAGATTGGCTCGGTTAACCCTCTGAAGCCCGTCGACAAGTTTTTGCCAGTTCGACATTCTTTCAATATCGGTCCTGACAGAATCAAGATTTCGCAGCATAGCCGATTTGTCGAGAGGAACCAAGTTGAGATCAAATCGAACCCCTCTCAGGCACCACTGAGGGAATTGACTTTGAAGAGTGGGAGGACCTTGCCCAACTTGGTATGCGGGCCGGTTGATGATTGTTTGAATGTCGGAACGAACGGGGGCAGGAGATTGAGCAGGAACGTTTTGAGAAACTGTCGGCATTGTTTCTTCAGTAAGTTTAGCCCGCTTGCTAGAAGAATCTTCCATGTGTCCTTTACCTCTCTCATCGTGGGTCTTTCTTTTTTGGGTATCATTATCTCTATTGGGAGGGTCATGTCTTTCTTGTTCTCTTCGGTGACGTTCTTCATATGCTCGTCTCTCGTCTGCTTTCCTGATGGCCCTCTCTTCATCGGATTCTCTGTAAGAAGGGAGGTAACGCCTATAATCATACTGGCTATGCCTCCCGTAGCGCTGGAAATCATCATAGTATGAGCCGCTGCGCCCCATAGGAGAATCTGGAATAAAAATAATAAGCTTTAGAAATCTTTAAAGTACAAGAAGATAGGTGCGTAGAAGTGATGAAAAATCCGAAGTGTCGTGTAACGTGTAAACTACACGCATCGAGTTACAAACCACTCTGTGGAATAGAGGTAGTGATAACTTGAGTAGGAGGACTTGACATTTGTTGTAGAGAAGATGTCGCCTCGATTACAGAAGAGATAGTTTTGGAAACATCATCTTTGAAAAGTTCTTGAGAAGTCACAATTAAATCACTCAACCCCTCGAAAACATCATCACCATCATGTTTTTTGGGACTTGCTTTCTTGACTCCTTCGTTAGTAGATTTTTCGGAAGATCGTGGAGGTTCTTCCTCTTCGATAACTGGGGCAATTACAGACTTGTCAGACGGCCCCGCAACATCTTTCGGAATTGAACACTTTACTAGTGAAGTTTCTATAGAGGTTCCTCCCTGCATGTGCTCTTTAGTAGGGACCGGGGCATCAGGAATTTTCATCGGAGAATCGGGAACTTCGGTCGGAACTTCATGAAGTTGAGTAGAACGAGAAGAATGTAAAAGCTCAAATCGATGAAGGAGTTCATCTTTCAATAGAAATTTTGCGCTCCTCTCTTCAGCAGCCACAATGCTTAGCCTTTCAAAGACTGGTTTATGACTGGAATCTCTAGAAGGAGGAGGAAGTGCTGTAAAAATAAGGAATGGAATCAGCATCTAGCAATACGAACCATGAAAAACTTAGAATGGAATTGAAGAAAGAAGGGAAAAAAGATCTCACTTCCTATTCTCCAGTCTGCGTAAAATCCTGCGGGGCAACGGATATAGAAGAATTGATTCAAAAAACCATGTGCACTCTCCGGCAAATCCAAAATTAGTTTACGGTTCCTCGCACCTCTTACAAGTACAATCGAAGGGTGGTCCTTGTTCTTCGCAAAAGTGCACAGGTAACAGATTTCCTCAAAACTCGGAAGACGGTCAAGAGTTCTCTTGAACAGAACGCACAATCCCATCAAAATGGCATAGCCATTGGGATGCAGTTGGAAAGGAGAAATCGTCAGTCGAAGAAGGATTTGTTGAAGAAATTCATTAAAGGGAGGAATTGCTCCACTTAAGCACATTTGGCGATTAATGGCAACAAAACCGGAAGGTGGTCTATCAGCGAAATCGTTTGGTCCAGGGAGTAAAACTTCAGCCTCGGCAATGCCAAATTGAATGCATAATTGATTAAGCACCCGCTGTTTCAGAAGGGTAGGAGTTTTTCCGGAGGGTTCTCTAGTGGAATAGCAACCGGGAAAGCCCCTTCGACGTGTTCTATCATCTCTTCTTGTTGAGACGTCATTCTACATGAGTAACTGGATGTTCAGGTGTGAAGGTGCACGTTTCCTAAAAGTGTGAAGTGTTGTGCGAAACTAATAAAAATAACAAGCGAAATAACTGAAATTAAACTAATTGACAACTGATCGATTGTGAGATTTCAGAACTTGTTAATTTAAACTCAAGCGCAGTGTTAATTCAAACAAAATTTTAGCTTTGCTTTAACACTTCATTTGAGTCGGTTGATTCACAGCATTTCACTCACACAGTTCATTTAAGTTGATTATTCTTTATCGACTAATCTGTCATTCGATGTGGGCGGTCAGTGACAGTATATTCGTCCCATTTTTCTGCAAATGTTATGTTTAAACATGTTGTTAGCATTAGAGATAATCTGCAAAGAAATACGACAAAATTCAAGTCCATACAGTTCAAAGTTCAAACAGTTCAATCAAAGTTGTCTCAGGATTTCACAAGTCCTAGGTCGTCCAGCGACCTAGCATAGGTCGGAGCCTTCTTAGGTCGCGCTGTGCAAAGTAAAGGATAAAGCTTTACAAATTCGTCCTAGTGTTAGCTCGGCCGCGACCTAAAGCCTATGTCGCAAGGAAGTTAGGTCGTGTAGTTCTTAGCTCGAATAACTCTTAACTCATGCAAAGTCTTAGGTCGCATGAATATTAGGTCGTTCAGCGGCCTAGTGTAGGTCGAAACTATTCCTTAGGTCGCAAGGGTCATTAGATCGCGAATTATCTTAAGTCGCTCAAATCCGCTAGGTCACTAACTTCCTCTCCACGCAATGCTTCACCAGACCCGATAACCCGCTATCAACTACACAGAAATCCATCATCCTCTTCGTGAAGTCCATCATCTCCACACATCACCGAATCACTTGAAAAGCGATTCAAAGAATCTCCAATCCATCGTACATTCAATACATTTTCGTGCCTACTCAAGCGGCGATCGAAAATCGATTGCAACGATTCAAAATATAGCACGATGCAAGGAATTGGGTCAAGGTCAAAAAATGGGGATTCGTAATTCAACAGTGATTATGGTGGGATGGAGATCGAATTCACTTACGTAATATGTTGGAAAAGGTGAATCGTTGATTAGCTGGGTTGAATTCGCCTTTGGAAGTTTGAAAAATTCGTCAATGAGAGTGAAAAATCGGAAAAGTAAGGTAGAGAGGAAGAAACGACCAAACAGTCTATATGGGGCAAAAAGGAGAATTTAGATAGGCACGCGAGTAAGCATATGTTTTAGGTCGCTCACGACCTAGCAGAGATAGATCGAAGCACACGACCTATGCCATAGGCCGGTACTTCGAGGGGCAAGTGTTAACTCCCACTTTGAAGCGACCTAAAATGTAATGCGACCTAGCGACCTATCATTACTTTGCGACCTAGTTACCTAACACTCCGCGACCTATAACTCAGCAGCCCAACGACCTAAGAGTACCTGACGACCTAATAGTCTCAACGACCTAACGGCATAATAGTCTCAACGACCTAACTCCACAAAGCAGCTCTGCGACCTAAAGACTTAAGCATTGTCACAACCTACGACCTATGGAGACCAACGACCTAACTAGACCAACGACCTAACAGACCTAGCGACCTAAAGGATAATGCGACCTAGCGACCTAAAGTCTTAATGCGACCTAGCGATCTAAAGTCTTTATGCGACCTAGTACCTTTAGTCCTTAGCGACCTAAGAGATGGAGCGGCCTAGCGACTTAACTTATCAAGTAACCTAAAAGTAGCTGCGACCTAAGGGAAGCTGCGACCTACAGAACTCTGCGACCTAAAGGAAGCTGCGACCTATGGAATTCTGCGACCTATAGAACTCTCACGACCTAAGATAGGTCGCTCACGACCTAAGGACATTGCATTAGAAGACCGCCTTTTCTATGCCGCTACTAGTAAGGTCGCTCACGACCTAGAACTTGTGTAAATCAGCATGCGTGTTCTTGTGAAAGAGAGGACAATGTATCTTAGGTCAGTCACGACCTACGACCTAGGTTAGGTCGGTCACGACCTACGACCTAACTCCGAGAAATGCCTATAAATACGACCCTAGTTCCAACTAGCAGAGGACTTTTTTGGCTCATTCATTTCAAGCGCCGTTACTCTGCTGCATTCTGAACTACTTCAACACCTTCAAGGAACTTCACGAAGAAATCAAACATGTCAAACATGTGTTCAAAAATTTGGATCGACGTTGAAGTTTAGGCTACTTATTCTAAGTCACTTGAAACTCAAAGTGTGTTGTAATCAAAGTGTAACTGCATTGACTTGTAATCAAATCATCAATAAAGATATTCAAAGTGGACGTAGGCTATCTCTTAAGCCGAACCACTATAAAATTGCTGTTGTCTACTTTTTTTTACTACTATCTGCTTATAATCTGTTCCCGAGCCATCGGGTGGTGCTTTCACAATCTCACTTCATACACCGGGGTGTTAGCGTTCAAATTTTAGCGTTAACATAGATAGATAATATAAAATATGCTTAATAGCTGTCAGATGAGATTCTTTTGGTTTTGCTTGAAATCGAGCACAAAGACATACACACATCATAATATCGGGTCGATTAGCCGTCAAATAAAGTAAAGAACCAATCATGCTACGATATAATTTTTCATCAAAATCTTTTCCGTTATCATCCTTTTCTAAGTGAACAGTGGTACTCATTGGTGTTGGTTTGCTCGAAGTTTTATCCATTTCAAAACGACGTAATAGATCGTTACAATATTTTTCTTGATAAATAAAAATTCCATTTTCAAGTTGTTTTATTTGTAAACCTAAGAAGAAATTTAATTCTCACAAATGTGACATTTCAAATTCATTTTTCATAATATTTGAAAATTGATTACATAGATTTTCGTTGGTTGAACCAAAAATGATATCGTCAACATAAATTTATACAACTAAAATATCATTATTATCTTTTTAATAAATAAAGTTGTTACTATTTTGCCTATTTGAAAACCATAGATAACTAAATGATTTTTAAGACATTCGTACCATGCTCGTGGAGCTTGTTTTAGTCCATATAATGCTTTGTGTAATTTAAAAACATGATCGGACTACATATAAATTTTATTTAATATAACCATTGAGAAAAGCACTTTTGACATTCATTTGAAATAATTTAAAATTGTGATGAGTTGCAAAGGCAAGTAATGTACATATGGCCTCTAATCTAGTTACCGCAGCAAAGGTTTCGTCATAATCGATACCTTCTTCTTGATTATAGCCTTGAGCAACTAAACGTGCTTTATTTCTAACAATATTTCCATTCTCGTCTGCTTTATTTTTAAATGCCCATTTTGTTCCTATAAACAGTTGTTCTTCAGGTCTTGGTACTAATTCCCAAACATTATTACGTTCAAATTGATTTAATTCTTCTTGCATAGCGATTATCCAAAAATTATCATTTGAAGCTTCTTTATAATTTTTTGGCTCAAAATTTGACAGGAATGCTATATGGCTTATTTGATTAAGTTGATTTCTAGTTACTCTAGAATTGAGATCTCCAATGATAATATATCTTGGATGATTCTTAAGAAATCTAGGGGATGATATCAAAGTGTAATTTTGCACATTTGTTTCATTAGTGATAGAATTTGTTAGTGGAATAATTTTTTCTTCATCATTAGTATGCCGATTAAAAAGATTTTCGTCAAACGAAGCATGTAAACTTTCTTCAATGATATTATTTCGTTTATTAAAAATTCTATATGCTTTGTTATGATCCGAATATCCAACAAAGATACATTCATCGGCCTTCGGGTCAAATTTTCCTAAGTTATCTTTTGTATTTAACATAAAACATTTTGAACCAGAAGTTTTAATATATGATACTTAAGGTTTTCTTCCAAAAAATATTTCAAAACAAGTTTGTTTAGTCATAGGACGTATAGTTACTCGATTCAATGCATAATAAGCTGTAGGAATAGCTTCTGCCCCATAAGTGTTTTGGTAAACCACTACTATATAATAATGTTCGCGTGCATTCTTGTAATATACAATTTTTTCTTTCTACGACACCATTTTGTTGAGGTGTGCGAGGAAAAGAAAAATTATGACTTATTCCTTTTTTATTACAAAAATTAGTAAATAGATCGTTTTGGAATTTTACTCCATGATCACTTCGAATATTTTTATTTTTTAAGTCCATTTGTATTTTAATTCTTTTAGCAAATATCTTAAACATACCAAAAGTATCGCTTTTAGGTTTTAAAAACAAAGTCCATGTATATCTTGAAAAATCATCAACTATTACGAAAACATATTTGTTGTGATTTATAGATCGTATTTGTGTTGGTCCAAATAAATCTAAATGTAATAATTCTAATGGTTATTTTGTACAAATATTATTTTTTGATTTAAAAGAGCTTTTCTTTAGGTTTCCAATTTGAGTTAATTTTCTACTTTGTAATTTATTTTAGGCGGACCTCTAACTAGCTCATATTTCGTCAATTTTTTAATATTTTTAAAATTGATATGACAAAATCGTTTATGCCATTAACACAGATCATCATTTTTGGCGGTTAATTATAAATTTGAATTTTAATTTATATTCATGTTTAAAATACAAATATTTTTTTTCTAAAGCCTTCAAATACAAGTTGTTTGTTATTATCAAAAATATTAAGTCTATCTTTTTCGAAACTTATTTAAAAACCTTTATCGCATAATTGACAACTACTTAGTAAGTTGTGTTTTAGATTTTCTACTAATAAAACATTAGAAATAATAGAAGAGTTAGAAATACCAGAGTTGATGGCTTCTCCAATGCTCGTGACATATCCTTTTGAGTTATCTCCAAAAGTTACTGTTCCACCATTGATGTATGTTATATTTGATAACATTTTTGAATTTCCGGTCGTATGCTTGGAACATCCGCTATCTAGTATCCATTTCTCCTTATTTTTTTATTTAGGTACCTGCAAAATAAAAGATGTTTTAATTGGTACCCACCTATTTTGTTAGGGTCCTAATTGTTAGATAAAGGTAGCCATACCCAAGATGGTTTGGTATCTTTATAAATATAATTATTATTGACTACATTTTCTAAGAAATTATCAATATGTTTTTGTCTAATCAAATTATTATTTGTTTTAGGAATCCAAATTTTCATATTTTTGGTATTCATGTTAGACCTAGGTAAACTTAGTTTTTTTATGTCTAAAATGTTTAGCATCATTACCTTTTTGTTTAGAAATATTTTTAAATCCTATTCCATTTTTATTGCCTGATGGTTTTGAAGTTTTGATAAGATTTTCCAAATCTTGTTTTCCTTTATTAAATTATGACACATTATTTGTAATATTATCTAATTTTTCTTTTAATTCTAAATTTTCAATTTTCAATAATTCAATATATCCTTCTAAATTGACACTTTCTTTTAACAAATTATCCTTCACTATTTTAGTGTTTTCAAATTCAATCGCAATAACCTCACTTATTATTAAATTATTTTTATTTTTTTCTTGAGATAATTCTTGTTCTTCTTCTAAGATAATTTTTTCATCTTTTAACGTTCCTACTTCAAGTTCTAATCTATTTATTTTGACTATATATTATTTGTTTAATTTTTTAATTTGTCTAAATTTATCATCTAATTCCATACTAAGTTCTAATAATTCATCATAGCTAAGTTCTGGACATACCTCATTAGTTTGTGCCTAAAACACACGTTAGCTTGTTCTTCGTCACTATCGCTATCACTTTCAGATGATGAAGAATCCGAGTCATCCCAACTTACTTTGAAAGCCTTTTTCTTTTTTAATTTTGAAAGTGCGGTGTGTATACGAATGCACGTGCTAATATAGTACACACGGATCGTGTAATATGGACTATAATATAAATGCGGAAAATAGATGATAGTAGCAAAGTAAAAATAAAAATAGAAAAATCACACCAGAGATTTTTATACTGGTTCGGAGCACTGTCCTACGTCCAGTCCCAGACTTCTATCTAGATTTTCACTATTAACTACCTCGCTTCACCCGGAGGAACAGGTTTACAATACCCGAGCAAACTAACGGGATTTCACGCCTCTAATACACTGAGGACTTCAACACTTGCCTCTTACAACACCGAGGACTTCAACACTTGCCTCTTACAACACATAGGACTTCAACAACAATGAATATAATTGTTTGTCGACGGTATGTGTTCTTGATAACACATTTTTGTCACTTGTAGTACAAATTTCCTATAATCTTATCCTCAAAATATACGAATGATGTTTTGTGAAGATTAAAGAAAGTATATTACTTATTGAATCAAAAGATATGAAATAATTTCAATGATTCAATAAGCAATTAAAATAATTGAGAGCTTTTAGAATGCAGGAGTATGTAGAAAGTAAGATCAGAGATTAGAGTAAAAAGCATATACAATCATGTTATTTTAATCAACGATTTAGATGAGTTTATATAGAGAAGAATGGTTGTAACTCTTTGTGAGCAGTTGCCATTAAGAGATATGATCTTTGATGAAAGGTAAGAGATGCAACCTTTGGAGAAAAGAAGTGTCTTTTGGAAAAATTGCTTTCTGTTTAAAAACGATCGACAGGTTAAAAAGTGACCAGTAGACAAGAATTCAAATATATATACGTTATGTGCATGTGTGCACGTTCAATGTGCAAATTATGCAGGAACGGTCGACCGCATATATTATGACCCGTCGACCGGTCCCTGTAAAGTTGCACACTGAATGTGCAACTACAATTTGGTCGTATATATATTGACTTCCTTGAAATGCATGATTATTTGAGGATAGATTTTAACAAGTTTATCACTATTATAATATCAAATAATCAACCTACAATCTAGTGTACCATATGTAGCTCTTTATAGCCATAATGACCTTGTTTTGTCAATCGCCTTTATTTATTTGTCAGAAATCAAAACCTTCATAAAACATGTGACTCAACATTCTCCCCCTTTTTGATTGATGACAATATATATCTGCAAATCTGAATCTCCCCCTGAGTATGTGATCTCTCTCTTTGAATTCTTATATATGTACGTTCCTGCAAACAATTGTCATCGACAAAAAGGAGTAATAGATACTAGAATAGTAGAGAAGTGTAATTAATATGATATGCATAGCAAAATAAAACATTAACACATCCAAAACATAACAGATTATAATACAGACCATAATGTCAAACAAAAAATAAGAATGACGACACTATTTAGTACAAGTGTCGATGAATGTTTTTAAAGTGCTAAACCATAATAGAATCTAAGATGAAGCAGATCGTATCTCCTCTTCATCATCATCATCGTCGTCATCATCATCATCTTCTTCTTCTTCCTCATCATTGTTCCCTCTAGATGATTCTCCATGTCCATGACCACTCATACCAGTAGACTCGTCAAATGATGTCCAGGTGAAAACAGGAGCAGCAGGACGTTTTCCTGGGTCTTGTGCTTGAACAGAGGTGGATGTGGAACATGATATAGCATCCCATAGCATACCAAAGAATGACTTGACCTTATTGAAGCGCTTATCAATTTTAGAGTCCATGCGCTTGAGACGTGATTCAAGCAAAAATTGATTACGCGCAATAGTTTCAAGTGATTCTTTTGTGGATGATTTTGATTTTAATAGTTTTACTTCATCGGAACGAGGACGAGAGGAAGTTGCTTTTTGTTTTCTTGGTCCTCTTTGTTGCCATTGTTCAAAAGGCATAATCTCAAGATAAGGTGGAGGAAGCTTCATTCGTTTGATGGTTATGGAATCAATGCATTTTGGTTTTGAGGTTGCAGAATCAGGAGGCTTTACCCCACAAGCTAACAAAAGTCGTATGATATATTCATTGTAGAAGAAATGAGGTCGTGTAGAGTTATTTACCTTGAGAATTTCATCAAAAAGCATGTGTACCCAATTGATTTGGATTTCACCATAAATAGCATAGAGAGCTTTGATACCCAATTGATTTGGATTTCACCATAAATAGCATAGAGAGCTTTGAAGTTTTCTTTATATACAGCATCATAATTTCCAAGTCTAGGAAAAAGAGAATGCATGAAAACACGATGAAGTAGTCTGGCTGTGGGTCGAAGTCCAATAGAATTTGTGCCATCACTATTGTCTTCTATGAACTGATGACTGGTACTATTGCGAGTGAAGACTTCGCAGAAAGTAGATGAAAACTCATCGCCTTGATTTGGTATACCAAGTATAGAGGTAATTCTAGCATGAGTAAGAAAAATTTGCTTGCCACAGACGGCGGACCGGATGACTCCGTTTGGATTATCAGGTTGATACTCGTCGAGATTCATGTTGGCGTAAAAAAATTTGATCATCAACTGATTTATCTCCGCATTATTTTCTGAAAAATCTATCAATGGAGTAATGTTGGAATTATTGGCTAACCTCCGAACTCCATAAGCCGTGAAATCATCAAATTTGATGAAAGAGCCTGGATGAAACTTGTAATTTGTCATCTGATTCCATCTTGTTACAGCAATTGGACTTTCAAGCCACTTTTTGGCGGAGATGCTCAGAGATGAAGTTTCAGAGGATGTTCCTTTCTTGGATTTCTTTTGCGGAGGAGCCATTGTTGGAAGATTTGAGATTTGGGAATTGAAAATAGGAAATTAGGGTTTGTGATTTTGGGAAAAAATAACAGCTTGAGTCAAAAGAGAAGGAGGGTAGAAAGAAAATGACGCATAGATATATATATATATAAAAACTGAAAATACGTCAACCGGTCGACCAATGAATTAAGGCCGGTCGACCGTTTTCAACCAGAGAGCAAACGGTCGACCGGCTATAAATGGGGCGGTCGACCGGTTTTGCATGCTGAGTAAGAACGTTTTATTTTGCAAGTTTTTATAATATATCAAGCTATATATATTATATTTCATTCTTAATACAAAATATAACCGTTATTACACAAGTGATAGATAAAGATATAATAACTATATATAAATCTAATAAGAAGTGGAAGGTTCGTCATTAGAATTATCGTTGTTTCCTTCAATACGTTTTGACTATGGAATCCAGTGTTTCTGAGCACCTTCATTCTTCTCATAGTTCTGATCCCAAGAGTTAGGACTTTTAGATGTTGATGGCCTAAACGGCATTGGTTCATGCACGTCATGCTTGTTGGAACTACAGAAAAATGTTGCCAACTTTTCTAAAACGGATAATCGTGCCGATGTCCGTTGTTGCTCATGATAAAGTTGACTTTGCCCATAATGGAGCTGTCTCTGAAGATCTATTTGATGTTTCTGATAGTGGTGAATCACATCGATTTGTGCTTTGGTACGAGGAGAACAAAACAGTGTCCTCTTCACTCGTTTTGAATTTGGAGTATTATCAGAAATACAAGAGCATTGATGATGACAACTTGGTTTTTGTTTTGGTGTTGTAGGAGAATAATATTCCTCCGACTCAGAACTCGTAATAGAAATGTGTGATTCTTGAGCACATTTATCACAAATGTGAGCCATAGGGAATGTTGTATAGAATATTATGGTTAGATAAGAAAAGATGAACAAAATATGAAATTTTTGCAAGCTTGTATACAAGTTTCTTATGTATAAACCTATGTGTTAACTCCCACTTTGAAGCGACCTAAAATGTAATGCGACCTAGCGACCTATCATTACTTTGCGACCTAGTTACCTAACACTCCGCGACCTATAACTCAGCAACCCAACGACCTAAGAGTACCTGACGACCTAACGGCATAATAGTCTCAACGACCTAACTCTACAAAGCAGCTCTGCGACCTAAAGACCTAAGCATTGTCACAACCTACGACCTATGGAGACCAACGACCTAACTAGACCAACGACCTAACAGACCTAGCGACCTAAAGGATAATGCGACCTAGCGACCTAAAGGATAATGCGACCTAGTACCTTTAGTCCTTAGCGACCTAAGAGATGGAGCGGCCTAGCGACTTAACTTATCAAGTAACCTAAAAGTAGCTGCGACCTAAGGGAAGCTGCGACCTATAGAACTCTGCGACCTAAAGGAAGCTGCGACCTATGGAATTCTGCGACCTATAGAACTCTCACGACCTAAGATAGGTCGCTCACGACCTAAGGACATTGCATTAGAAGACCGCCTTTTCTATGCCGCTACTAGTAAGGTCGCTCACGACCTAGAACTTGTGTAAATCAGCATGCGTGTTCTTGTGAAAGAGAGGATAGTGTATCTTAGGTCAGTCACGACCTACGACCTAGTTTAGGTCGGTCACGACCTACGACCTAACTCCGAGAAATGCCTATAAATACGACCCTAGTTCCAACTAGCAGAGGACTTTTTTGGCTCATTCATTTCAAGCGCCGTTACTCTGCTGCATTCTGAACTACTTCAACACCTTCAAGGAACTTCACGAAGAAATCAAACATGTCAAACATGTGTTCAAAGATTTGGATCGACGTTGAAGTTTAGGCTACTTATTCTAAGTCACTTGAAACTCAAAGTGTGTTGTAATCAAAGTGTAACTGCATTGACTTGTAATCAAATCATCAATAAAGATATTCAAAGTGGACGTAGGCTATCTCTTAAGCCGAACCACTATAAAATTGTTGTTGTCTACTTTTTTTTTACTACTATCTGCTTATAATCTGTTCCCGAGCCATCGGGTGGTGCTTTCACAATCTAACTTCATACACCGGGGTGTTAGCGTTCAAATTTTAGCGTTAACATTTTTGGTGCTTTCACCGAGAATTGAACTCAGGAGAGTTATCATCATTGCTTCACAGAGGTTTGTAGAGAGAATTTCCTTGAAAACCAGAAGTCTATCCGAGATTATGGCTCCTGGAAGGAAAAGTAGATCTGTCAGATCTGGGAATATTCAAGAGGGAACCTCCGCTTCCCCTATATCGAATCAAGCCACTCCAGCTGTCGGAGTTACAAAGGCAGAACTGGATGCTGCAATCTTAGGGCTAAACCAACAGATAAATGCCCAAAATGCACAATTCGAGGCCCAGAATGCCCTAATTCTGAATAGGTTGAACGATTTGCTTGGGGCAAACCGCCAACCGGCAGATAATGAAAGGAATTTTGCTGGCAACATTCGTGATTCTGAAGAAAGAAATGCTCCTGAAAGGTCTGCTAGCCCCTTTGAACAAACACTTCCAGAGGTTGGTGGATCTAGAACTCGACATGATGAGGAGTATCTTTCTGGAATGGTCCGACAAATTATGAAAGAGAGTATGCAGAGGGTTGAAGACAAGAAAGAATGGGGTTTCGCCCCAAGTAAAACTCCTTTTACTGAGAAAATCTTAAAGGCTGAATTCCCAAGGAAGTTTGTCCCACCAACCATTCCAGCTTACAGGGGGACGAGTGATCCGAACGAATTCTTATACAAGTATGATTGGCACATGACAGGTGCCAGAGCCTCTGATGAAATAAAGTGCCGATATTTTCCTGTGTATCTCGAAGGTGTAGCTCTGCTTTGGTTCACCAAACTTCCAGTCCGATCTATCGATCAGTTTTCTGACTTAACCCGGAAGTTCAAGGAGCAGTTCAGAGTATACGCCTCAAAAGCCAAGGATATTATGTCACTGTCAAGTTTGGAGCAGAATCCAGGGGAGACTATCAGATCTTTCTTAAACCGCTTTAATATAGCGCTAGATGAGGTGGACAAAGCAGAACCGCGAATGATATTGACTTATCTGATGAAGGGTATTGACAAGTCGAGCGAGTTTGGGAAATGGCTAAACATGAAGGAACCAAATTCCCTTGAAAAGTTCTATAAAAAAGCAGATGAATTCATACGCTTAGAAAGCCGTCCCGTACCGGTAAAGGCAGTGTTGGAAAAAGCCGAAGATAACACTGTTGTTCCACGCAAGAATGAATCTGTAGGGCAAAAAAGGGAAAATAACAATGGGAAGAAGCAGGGTAATCTGAAGAAACCCCGATCCTTCAAGCCATCAGAATATACTCCTTTATCAGATACGCCGGAGCGTATCTACCTTGCCACCAAAGATTCCGTCGACTTTCCTAAACCTCCTCCTCTAAGGACCGGAAAAAAGGCTATACATAGTGGGAAGTTCTGCCGCTTCCATAATCAACCCGGTCACGAGACCGACGAATGCCGTCAGCTGAAAAATCTGATTGAAGAGTTGCTAAGGGAAAACAAACTACAGCAATTTGTGAAAAAGAATAGCAACAATCCTACTTCATCTAGTCAGGGGCAACAGGCTCCTACTCATCAGCCTAGGACGATTGAGAAGGCTTCAGGGCATGAATCTGGAAGGCCCATTATCAATGTCATTACTGGAGGGCCTCACCCAACGGGCAGAAGCTGGGGTGAGATGGAAAGATATACCCGAGCTTTAAAGTATGTACCGACCGAGGAATATGTATTCGTTTTGGAAGGTGCTACGCCCTTGAAGCAACAAAGAACTCTTGATGATGATATTGTATTCAAAGCTAGGGATTCTGCAGGTATTGAAGCTCCTACCTTGGATCCCTTAGTCATCTCGGCTGGTATCGGGCCAGCTATTGTCAGAAGAGTTCTCATTGATTGTGGCGCATCCTGCAATATCCTCTTCAAGAAAACATTCGACCAAATGAAGATCCCTATGGCTGATGTGCAAGCTTCATCGCATAAAATTGCTGGCTTCACTGGGGAGCCAAAACAGCCGGTAGGAACCATTGATTTGTTTGTGGAACTTGGAGAAGGAGAGAGAAAAATGGTCCGCAAGCAAACTTTTGTGATTGTCGACGAATTTTCTGCTTACAATGCTTTCCTTGGTCGTCCAACTCTGGCAGCGTTCAAAGCTGTTCTTGCCCCGTGGTGCCTCACCATTAAATTCCCTACAGACAATGGAGTAGGAGTTATAAAAGAGGATCAAAATGCTGGGCGAGAGTGTTATCTGACAGAGCTACGAGAAACCAGAAAAAGAGAAATGGGAAAGAATGCGGCAGCCCCAGTCCGCATCAAAGAACCAGCCTTGTAGCAATTACAGGGCGGACCCTGCACTGGCGAGCACAGCGGAGCAAGGAAAGAGATGGACCCTAGAAAAGTCAGTGCAGGGGAAAATAGAGTGGTACCAATGGAAACGACAATACCAATACCTGTTGACCCAAAGGACCCAAACAAGGTGTTGAATGTGGGTTCACAACTTAATATGTCAGTTCAAAATATCTTAATATCTTTTTTAAAGGCAAATCTGGATGTTTTTGCTTGGACTCATGCCGATATGTGCGGAATATCCCCAGAAGTTGTAGTGCATGCTCTAAATATTGATCCAAAATTTACACCTGTGAAACAAAAGAGGAGAACTCAAGGTCCAGAAAGGTCGGCAGCATTAAAAGAAGAAGTTGATCGACTAATGGAGAATAATTTTATCAAGGAATCTACCTATCCGAATTGGGTTTCAAATCCAGTGCTGGTTAAGAAAGCCAACGGAAAATGGAGAGTATGCATCGATTTTTCAGATCTAAACAAGGCCTGCCCCAAAGACTGCTTCCCATTACCCAGAATCGACCAATTGGTAGACGGAACAGCGGGACACGAATTGTTATCTTTTATGGATGCTTACTCCGTATATAACCAGATCATGATGCATGAGCCGAATCAGGAGGATACGAGCTTTATCACCGACACTGGTCTTTACTGCTACAGAGTAATGCCCTTCGGGTTGAAGAATGCAGGGGCAACATACCAAAGACTCGTTAATGCTATGTTCAAACCGCAACTGGGCAAGACTATGGAAGTCTACGTTGATGACATGTTAGTAAAGTCTAAGAAAGCAGTGGATCACATAGAACACTTAGCAGACATGTTCGCAGTCCTTCGGAAATACAGAATGAAGCTCAATCCTTTAAAATGTTCATTTGGAGTGGAATCCGGCAAGTTTTTAGGCTTCATCGTGAGCGCTAGGGGCATTGAGGCCAGTCCAGCTCAAATTACTGCATTGAAAGAAGTCAAAGCTCCTAGAACAAAGAAGGAATTGCAAAGTCTCAATGGAAAAGTCGCCGCCTTGAGTCGGTTCATTTCCAAAGCCACAGATAAATGCATCCCATTCTTTGACGCCCTAAAGAAAGGAAAGAAAAACTTCGATTGGACTCCCGAATGCCAAAAAGCCTTCGATGAATTGATTCGCCATATGGAAACGCCTCCAATACTCTCTAGGCCTGGCGATGGCGAGGATCTTCTTATATACTTGGCAGTATCATCTCATGCTTTAAGTGCAGCGCTGATACGAGAAGACAAAAGGATTCAACATCTAGTTTACTATATCAGCAAAAGACTCACTGGGGCAGAGATGAATTACTCTAAGTTGGAAAAACTCGCCAATTGCCTACTAATTGCATCTAAGAAGTTGAGGCAATATTTTCAAGCTCATCCTATCAGAGTCCTCACTGATCAACCTTTGAAGCAAGTCCTGTTTCGCCCTGAGACTTCGGGTCGTCTTCTAAAGTGGAATATTGAACTCAGTCAGTATGACATCACTTATCATCCCCGAAAAGCAATCAATGGACAAGCTTTAGCAGATTTCATTGCAGAATTCACAGATAAGGGTAACAGTGAGGAGGAAACAGTCGACGATTCCCCAATCCAATGGAAGTTATATGTCGATGATGCGAGAAACGACTACTGTTCTGGAGCCGGAGTTGTACTTGAGACCCTTGAAGGCCGATCATTATGCTATGCACTAAGATTGGAATTTCCTTCAACAAACAATGAAGCAGAATACGAAGCCCTTATCGCTGGCTTAAGGATTGCTAAAGAATTAAACATCCGAGCGTTACAGATATTCAGCGATTCTCAGCTTATTGTATGCCAAGTCAAAAAGGAATTCCAAGCAAAAGGGGGGAATCTGCCCGCCTACTTGTCAAAGGCTTGGGAGCTCCTGGGTGATTTCGATCATTACATGATAAGTCACATTCCTCGAGAAGAAAACATGAAAGCAGATTCTCTCGTAAAGTATTCTAGCACAGGCGAAGCCCAATTTCTGGGATTAACTCCAGTGGAAGTCCTGTCGACTCATATCATTGATAAGATGGATATTGATTGGATCATGAGCATGTCTCAAGAGCCAGAATCATGGATGACTCCGATAACAGAATATCTGCTCAATGGATCTTTACCAGGGAACTCAAAAGAACGACAAAAGCTACTGAGAAAAGCCTCTCGATATATAATCCAGGATGGCCGATTGTACAGACGGGGATTCTCAATGCCATTACTTCGATGTGTATCCAGGGAAGAGTCCAAAGCAATCCTAGCGGAGGTACATGGAGGAGAATGTGGTGATCATTCAGGTGGCCAAACATTAGCAAAGAAAATTCTCCGATACAGATATTTTTGGCCAGAAATTAATCGAGATGCAGTAGAGTATTCCCGAAAATGTGACAGATGTCAAAGATTCGCCAAAATTCCTAGAGCTCCTTCCACTGAACTCACACAGATGGTCAGTCCATGGCCGTTTGCAATATGGGGAATAGACCTTGTAGGAGCGTTACCAACTGCCAAATCTGGAATTAAATATGCCATTGTTGCTGTAGATTATTTTACTAAGTGGGCAGAAGCTGAACCACTGGCTACTATCACCTCAAAGAAGATGATAAGTTTTGTGACTAAAAACATCATTTGCAGATACGGTGTGCCTCAAAAAATAATTACAGACAACGGTACTCAGTTTGAAAGTGAAGAATTCCAAGATTTTTGCAAGCAATTCAAGATCCGGAAAAGCTTTTCAGCAGTGGCCTATCCGCAGGCAAACGGGCAAGTGGAAGCCGTGAACAAAATTATTAAGTCAACCATCAAGAAGCAACTTGAAAGAGCAAAAGGTGGTTGGGTTGATAAGCTACCACTGGCACTATGGGCATACAGAACCACTCACAAAACTGCGACTGGGCACACCCCGTTTTCATTGGCATACGGGTCAGAGGCAATGATTTCGGTAGAAATAGAGGTTCCTTCACACAGAAGAATCCATTTCAATCAAGCAGAAAACGAAAAGCTACAGCTTGAAGCGCTAGATCTCCTTGATGAAAAAAGAGATGAGGCTAATCTCAGAATTGCAGCTCATCAGCAAAGGATAGCCAGACATTTCAATTCCAAAGTTCGCCAACGCAGCTTTGAGATTGGAGACCTAGTCCTGAAGAGAATTATGATAGCGACAGGTGTGTTTGGGCCAAATTGGGAAGGACCATATGTCATAGGTCAGAAGCTTCTTGACGGCACATTGAAACTCACTACTGTTGAAGGAGATCAAATTCCAAGGGCATGGAACAGCAATCATTTGCGTCCATACTTTACTTGAAAATTTTGTTGAAATATTGTAAAAAGAATTATGAATGTATGATTCTTGTAATTGGAGGCAATTGTAAAACTGATGAAAGTAAATAATGAAAAAATATAAAGTGGATGTAGGCCCAGTTTCCTGGCCGAACCACTATAAATCTTGTGTTCCTTATTATTATTACATGTTTGCTTTATTTTCGATATAAAAAGTACATAGAATGTATTGCTGAAATGTCGATTCAAATTTTTGTAGACAATGGAAGTGAAACTTGCACATGATAAGACCCAGTGATTCTCGCCAAATTTCAAGTCACAAAAGCTCCAAACTCAAATCCTAGATAGGAAGTACTTCAATTGAACGGCCTATGATTTCGACAGAAACGAGCCTTTGCTAATAAATTGAGATCGTTTGAACAAACAAACATCCAATTAAGAAGATAATGCTCGTTCTCACGAACTTGCCTGACAATGAAGTACATTTCCTTGGATTAAACAAGTCATTGGTAAAAAAAAGGGGATCCCTGAAAAGGCATAAGCAAGTGGACAAGGGAACAACCAAAGCCATCATCGGCAGCACAAATCCTCTTCGGAGGCACAACTATTAGGAGAATAAAGACCTCTAATGGGTCATACGCCACAAAAAAGAAAGTTCTCTACTCAACAAAAAAGATTGGAGGAGTCATGACCCTCCAACCATGAGAGAGTAACTTCCAGGCGATGAAAACCCTCTCTGAGGCACATTTCACCAGGAGTTGAAGTGTAACAACCGCTCTTCGGAGTTTCACTTCACCAGAGTTGAAATGTAAACAAAATAAAAGCCTTCTTCGGAGGCCCATTTCACCAGGAGTTGAAGTGTAACAACCGCTCTTCGGAGTTTCACTTCACCAGAGTTGAAATGTAAACAAAATAAAAGCCCTCTTCGGAGGCCCATTTCACCAGGAGTTGAAGTGTTACGACCACTCTTCGGAATTTCACTTTACCAAAGTTGAAATGCAAAACAAAATAAAGACCTTTCTGGAAGCCCACGTTTCGCCGAGATTGAAATAAAACTTCCAAGTGTTGAAACGTGAAAAGGCTTTTTTCAAAGGCACAACTCTTTGGAGGAACACGTTTTGCCAAGATTGAAATAAAACTTCCAAGTGTTGAAACGTGGAAAATCCCTCCTCAGAGGTACAACCCCCTCCCGGGGGCACAATAAAAAAGAAAGACTTCTTCGGAAGCCCACGTTTCACCGAGATTGAAATAAAACTTCCAAGTGTTGAAACGTGAAAAGGCTTTCTTCGAAGGCGCAATTCTTTGGAGGTACACGTTTCACCAAGATTGAAATAAAACTTCCAAGTGTTGAAACGTGAAAAATCCCTCCTCAGAAGTACAAATTTCTATTTCAAAAAAAAAATATATCCTCATCAAGGGTATACTCTAACTTTCAAAGGAAGAGTGATTTACCTATTCTAGAAAATAACCTTCCTCAAAAAAAAAGAGGAAGAAAGTTAAAGTACTCTTCAGAGGCCTGCTTTACCATATAGAAGAATTCACTTGGCAAAATGCGTACTCAAGCAAAAGAAAAAAGTGATTTCTTCAAAGGACAAAGCGTAAAAACTTATATGAAGGAAGTTGTACTCTACGAAAAATTTCTTCAAGAATGAAGTAATTATTCTTCAGAAAATAAGAGTGCGAGTCCCCTCAAAGTATAAAATATTGCAGCAAACTTATGGTATGGGGGCAACATGGTACAGTTACATACAAAATGGTATAGCTGCATCGGTAAAGTACGCTCAAACAACATACCACAAGCTCACCGCAATATCATATAAATAAACTTGTGCAAAAATGAATAATAAATGCATTCTCAAATTCAAACAAGAGTCTGTACAAATAAAGGATCATTTTATTCAATTGCAGATAAAGGTTTCAAAAAAAAAAAGAGAAAGCAGGGGCCGGTGCCTGCACAACATCCGACCATCACACAAAAAAGGAGTCAAAAAGCCCGAAGTCCGACTCTTCACTTCTTCTTGCCACCTTTGGACCCTTCGCCTGGCCGAATGATTAGTTTTTCAGGTCTATCTATAGGCATAAGGGAAGAAGGAGAGGGAGGTGCAACCGGTGCAACTTCCGGTTCCTCTTCAGTAGTGATGATTTTCTTCCCCCTCCTCTTCGATGTTCCGTGCTTCTTTCTTCTCTTCGAAGAAGACTCACTCCCTGGAGTAACAAGAGCGGACAAAACTACGTCATCAGAGGGAGTCCGCTCCGGAGAGATCTCGCCTCCTTCAAGTCCCTCGTCCTTCTGCTCTTGCGAAGCGATAGGGTCATCCAAGCCGTGAAGAGCCTCAATCTGTTCCTCTTGTGACCCGGGTTGTGAAGCAGAAGGAGGAGTCACCTGAAGAGACGGAGGAGGGATAACCGGAGGAAGTGAAGTCTGCACAGCACTTGGTGTTTCAACTGCAGAAGAAGAGAAATTAAAAATATTAGTATCTCCCCGAAAGAAGGGAGATATGGGTTCGTCGAGATTCAAGAAGTAATCGAGAAGCTCATCAAACTTTTGAGGAGTAAGCAAGCGATCCACCTGAATCGGACCAATATCAAAATTACCTGAAGATGTTTGCTTCGTTAGCTCAATCTCATAATTCTGAGCCCCGATATCCTCCAAAGCCTCATCATCAGTAGGGGTGATCACCCCGGTTCTTATAGGAGGCAGCGAATGAGCACTAGAGCCTGTAATGTCCACTTCGGAAGAAACTAAAGGACGTTCAGAAGTGGTAGGTGGTATTTCTTTCTCAGAACGTTCCCCTTCCGCCATTCCGGCCCGTACCTTGGCGAGTTGCTCTTTTCCCTTGGCAAGAGCGGCGCGGGCATCATCATCAAGATGATGCTCTTCAAGAGCTGTCTCAACGTAGCCAGCACCTTTACCACCTAGCATATCAAGTGCTGCCTCCCAGACTTCAGCTAATGTAATTTCGTATTTAGGACCTAGAAAGGCAAGGCTGCCACGCCCCAAAATGCTATGCAGATAGAAATCAAATAATGTGGAGCTATTGTCAGCTTTGGTTGCTTGATGGGCCTCTACGGCCGCGAGTTTACCAGCAACAGCCTCGTCACGCTCCTTTCTGGCCATAGCAAGTCGAGCTTTTAGCATCTCTATCTCCAAGCTTTGAGAGTTGGCCTGTTCTCGCAGCTGTAAAGTTTCAGCGCGATATTCTTCTATGACCTTCTCCTGGTGTGTAAGCTTATCTTCGACTGCCCTTTGACTGGCATGCCCATATCGTACTTGTTGCTGAAACATGCTCTCCTTTTGAGAATGGAAAGTAGATGAAGTAGCTAATTCTTCCTTAAGCTTTTCTACTTCCGCTTCTAGCTTTTCATTATAGGAAGCAATACTTCTTATTTCGGCGTCATGCTGTTCGAGAGTCTTCTGCCACTCAGCCTTATCGTTCTCCATTGTGAGCATGGCCTCGAGATTGGCTCGGTTAACCCTCTGAAGCTCGTCGACAAGTTTTTGCCAGTTCGACATTCTTTCAATATCGGTCCTGACAGAATCAAGATTTCGCAACATAGCCGATTTGTCGAGAGGAACCAAGTCGAGGTCAAATCGAACCCCTCTCAGGCACCACTGAGGGAATCGACTTTGAAAAGTGGGAGGACCTTGCCCAACTTGGTATGCGGGCCGGTTGATGATTGTTTGAATGTCGGAACGAACGGGGGCAGGAGATTGAGCAGGAACGTTTTGAGAAACTGTCGGCATTGTTTCTTCTGTAAGTTTAGCCCGCTTGCTAGAAGAATCTTCCATGTGTCCTTTACCTCTCTCATCATGGGTCTTTCTTTTTTGGGTATCATCATCTCTGTGGGGAGGGTCATGTCTTTCTTGTTCTCTTCGGTGACGTTCTTCATATGCTCGTCTCTCGTCTGCTTTCCTGATGGCCCTCTCTTCATCTGATTCTCTGTAAGAAGGGAGGTAACACCTATAATCATACTGGCTACGCCTCCCGTAGCGCTGGAAATCATCATAGTACGAGCCGCTGCGCCCCATAGGAGAATCTGGAATAAAAATAATAAGCTTTAGAAATCTTTAAAGTACAAGAAGATAAGTGCGTAGAAGTGATGAAAAATCCTAAGTTTCGTGTAACGTGTAAACTACACGCATCGAGTTACAAACCACTCTGTGGAGTAGAGGTAGTGATAACTTGAGTAGAAGGAGTTGACATTTGTTGTAGAGAAGATGTCGCCTCGATTACAGAAGAGATAGTTTTGGAAACATCATCTTTGAAAAGTTCTTGAGAAGTCACAATTAAATCACTCAACCCCTCGAAAACATCATCACCATCATGTTTTTTGGGACTTGCTTCCTTGACTCTTTCGTTAGTAGATTTTTCGAAAGATCGTGGAGGTTCTTCCTCTTCGATAATTGGGGCAAGTACAGACTTGTCAGACGGCCCCGCAACATCTTTCGGAATTGAACACTTTACTAGTGAAGTTTCTATAGAAGTTCCTCCCTGCATGTGTTCTTTAGTAGAGACTGGGGCATCAGGAATTTTCATCGGAGAATAGGGAACTTCAGTCGGAACTTCATGAAGTTGAGTAGAACGAGAAGAATGTAAAAGCTCAAATCGATGAAGGAGTTCATCTGTCAATAGAAATTTTGCGCTCCTCTCTTCAGCAGCCACAATGCTTAGCCTTTCAAAGACTGGTTTATGACTGGAATCTCTAGAAGGAGGAGAAAGTGCTGTAAAAATAGGGAATGGAATCAGCATCTAGCAATACGAACCATGAAAAACTTAGAATGGAATTGAAGAAAGAAGGGAAAAAAGATCTCACTTCCTATTCTCCAGTCTGCGTAAAATCCTGCGGGGCAACGAATATAGAAGAATTGACTCAAAAAACCATGTGCACTCTCCGACAAATCCAAAATTAGTTTACGGTTCCTCGCACCTCTTACAAGTACAATCGAAGGGTGGTCCTTGTTCTTCGCAAAAGTGCACAGGTAACAGATTTCCTCAAAACTCGAAAGACGGTCAAGAGTTCTCCTGAACAGAACGCACAATCCCATCAAAATGGCATAGCCATTGGGATGCAGTTGGAAAGGAGAGATCGTCAGTCGAAGAAGGATTTGTTGAAGAAATTCATTAAAGGGAGGAATTGCTCCACTTAAGCACATTTGGCGATTAATGGCAACAAAACCGGAAGGTGGTCTGTCAGCGAAATCATTTGGTCCAGGGAGTAAAACTTCTGCCTCGGCAATGCCAAATTGAATGCATAATTGATTAAGCACCCGCTGTTTCAGAAGGGTAGGAGTTCTTTCCGGAGGGTTTTCTAGTGGAATAGCAACCGGGAAAGCCCCTTCGACGTGTTCTATCATCTCTTCTTGTTGAGACGTCATTCTACATGAGTAACTGGATGTTCAGGTGTGAAGGTGCACGTTTCCTAAAAGTGTGAAGTGTTGTGCAAAACTAATAAAAATAACAAGCGAAATAACTGAAATTAAACTAATTGACAACCGATCGATTGTGAGATTTCAGGACTTGTTAATTTAAAAATCAAGCGCAGTGTTAATTCAAACAAAATTTTAGCTTTGCTTTAACACTTCATTTGAGTCGGTTGATTCACAGCATTTCACTCACATAGTTCATTCAAGTTGATTATTCTTTATCGACTAATCTGTCATTCGATGTGGGCGGTCAATGACAGTATATTCGTCCCATTTTTCTGCAAAATGTTATGTTTAAACAGGTTGTTAGCATTAGAGATAATCTGCAAAGAAATACGACAAAATTCAAGTCCATATAGTTCAAAGTTCAAACAGTTCAATCAAAGTTGTCTCAGGATTTCACAAGTCCTAGGTCGTCCAGCGACCTAGCATAGGTCGGAGCCTTCTTAGGTCGCGCTGTGCAAAGTAAAGGATAAGGCTTTACAAATTCGTCCTAGTGTTAGCTCGGCCGCGACCTAAAGCCTATGTCGCAAGGAAGTTAGGTCGTGCAGTTCTTAGCTCGAGTAACTCTTAACTCATGCAAAGTCTTAGGTCGCATGAATATTAGGTCGTTCAACGACCTAGTGTAGGTCGAAACTATTCCTTAGGTCGCAAGGGTCATTAGATCGCGAATTATCTTAAGTCGCTCAAATCCACTAGGTCACTAACTTCCTCTCCACGCAATGCTTCACTAGACCCGATAACCCGCTATCAACTACACAGAAATCCATCATCCTCTTCGTGAAGTCCATCATCTCCACACATCACCGAATCACTTGAAAAGCGATTCAAAGAATCTCCAATCCATCGTACATTCAATACATTTTCGTGCCTACTCAAGCGGCGATCGAAAATCGATTGCAACGATTCAAAATATAGCATGATGCAAGGAATTGGGTCAAGGTCAGAAAATGGGGATTCGTAATTCAACAGTGATTATAGTGGGATGGAGATCGAATTCACTTACGTAATATGTTGGAAAAGGTGAATCGTTGATTAGCTGGGTTGAATTCTCCTTTGGAAGTTTGAAAAATTCGTCAATGAGAGTGAAAAATCAGAACAGTAAGGTAGAGAGGAAGAAACGACCAAACAGTCTATATGGGGCAAAAAGGAGAATTTAGATAGGCACGCGAGTAAGCATATGTTTTAGGTCGCTCACGACCTAGCAGAGATAGATCGAAGCACACGACCTATGCCATAGGCCGGTACTTCGAGGGGCAAGTGTTAACTCCCACTTTGAAGCGACCTAAAATGTAATGCGACCTAGCGACCTATCATTACTTTGCGACCTAGTTACCTAACACTCCGCGACCTATAACTCAGCAGCCCAACGACCTAAGAGTACCTGACGACCTAACGGCATAATAGTCTCAACGACCTAACTCTACAAAGCAGCTCTGCGACCTAAAGACTTAAGCATTGTCACAACCTACGACCTATGGAGACCAACGACCTAACTAGACCAACGACCTAACAGACCTAGCGACCTACAGGATAATGCGACCTAGCGACCTAAAGGATAATGCGACCTAGTACCTTTAGTCCTTAGCGACCTAAGAGATGGAGCGGCCTAGCGACTTAACTTATCAAGTAACCTAAAAGTAGCTGCGACCTAAGGGAAGCTGCGACCTGCAGAACTCTGCGACCTAAAGGAAGCTGCGACCTATGGAATTCTGCGACCTATAGAACTCTCACGACCTAAGATAGGTCGCTCATGACCTAAGGACATTGCATTAGAAGACCGCCTTTTCTATGCCGCTACTAGTAAGGTCGCTCACGACCTAGAACTTGTGTAAATCAGCATGCGTGTTCTTGTGAAAGAGAGGACAGTGTATCTTAGGTCAGTCACGATCTACGACCTAGTTTAGGTCGGTCACGACCTACGACCTAACTCCGAGAAATGCCTATAAATACGACCCTAGTTCCAACTAGCAGAGGAATTTTTTGGCTCATTCATTTCAAGCGCCGTTACTCTGCTGCATTCTGAACTACTTCAACACCTTCAAGGAACTTCATGAAGAAATCAAACATGTCAAACATGTGTTCAAAGATTTGGATCGACGTTGAAGTTTAGGCTACTTATTCTAAGTCACTTGAAACTCAAAGTGTGTTGTAATCAAAGTGTAACTGCATTGACTTGTAATCAAATCATCAATAAAGATATTCAAAGTGGACGTAGGCTATCTCTTAAGCCGAACCACTATAAAATTGTTGTTGTCTACTTTTTTTTAGTACTATCTGCTTATAATCTGTTCCCGAGCCATCGGGTGGTGCTTTCACAATCTCACTTCATACATCGGGGTGTTAGCGTTCAAATTTTAGCGTTAACACTATGGATGTGAGTTAATAGAAAATTTTGACCAAGAAAACATAAGCAGAGACTTTATGTTAACTCTAAAAATAGCTCTCCTTCTAAAACTAAAATTATAAAATAAGAAAGGAAAGGACGATCACTAAAAGAAAAGAATGAAAAATGAGTAAACAGAATTAACCATTAAATCAAGCAGTGGCTTATATTTAATGTAAAAAATAGTTTATGCAAAAGTTATGGTTAAAGAATAACTAAAAGAGAAGATGTTCTTTAGAAATTACTTAGTCAAGATTTTTTCTTCAAATTAAACCAAGCTCTCTTCGTAATCTAATAAAATTAGATTCGAGCAGAGGCTTAGTAAAAATGTCCGCTAATTGATTGTCAGTATGGACATATTCAAGACATATATTTCCTTTGTCAATATTATCTCGAAGGAAATGATGACGGATATCAATGTGTTTGGTTCTAGAGTGATTTACTGGATTTTTAGAGAGATTTATAGCACTAGTGTTATCAGAGTATATAATAGAATTTGATAAATGAATATCAAAATCTTGAAGTGTTTGTTGCATATATAGTGCTTGAGTACAAGCGAGAGCTGCTGATATATATTCAGCTTCACATGTTGATAGTGAAACACAATTCTGTTTCTTACTAAACCAAGAGACAAGTAATTTTCCAATAAAATGGCACGTACCACTTGTACTTTTTCTATCCGTTCGTGAGCCACCGAAATCAGCATCACTATATGATACTAATTCAAATGGACATTCTTTTGGATAAAAAAGACCGAAATCTTTGGTATTATTAAGATAACGAATTATACGTTTCACTGCTCGTAGATGTGATTCCTTTGGATCGGCTTGAAAACGAGCACATAAACAAACACTCATTATTATATCTGGACGACTAGCTGTAAGATAAAGAAGAGAACCAATCATGCTTCGATATAATTTCTGGTCAACATTCTTACCACTTTCATCTTTTTTAAGATGTGTAGTTGTACTCATAGGAGTTGGTTTACCAGATGTATTTTCTAATCCGAAGCGTTTGATAAGGTTTTCACAGTATTTTTCTTGATTGATAAAAATACCGTTTGAAAGTTGCTTTATTTGAAGTCTAAGAAAATAAGATAGTTCTCCCATATGAGACATTTCGAATTCTTTGGTCATAATACTTGCAAATTCCTTGCAGAGTTTATCGTTTGTTGAACCAAAGATGATATCGTCTACATATATCTGGATAACTAGAATATCTTTTCGAGAATGTTTAATAAACAAAGTTTGATCGACTTTGCCTATTTGAAATCCTGAGTTAATAAGATAGCTACGTAGTCGTTCATACCAAGCACGAGGTGCTTGTTTTAAACCATACAGAGCTTTCTTAAGTTTGAACACATGGTCAGGATATTTTTCATGTACGAACAAAGGAGGTTGTTCGACATAGACATTCTCTTTGATAAATCCATTGAGAAAAGCACTTTTGACATCCATCTGATAAAGTTTGAAATTATGGTGACAAGCAAAAGATAATAGGATTCTAATAGCTTCTAGTCGAGCAACTGGTGCAAAAGTTTCTTCATAATCGATACCTTCTTCCTGATTATATCCTTGTGCTACTGATCTTGCTTTATTTTTGGTGATATTTCCTTGTTCGTCAGCCTTATTTTTATAGACCCATTTAGTACTAATAACTGACTGATCAGTTGGTCTTGGAACAAGTTCCCAAACGTCATTGCGCTCAAACTGATTTAGTTCTTCCTGCATGGCAATGATCCATTAATCATCTGTAGCAGCTTCTTTTGGATTCTTAGGTTCGATATT
The DNA here is from genome assembly GCA_030765085.1 of Allium cepa. Taxonomy (NCBI): domain Eukaryota; kingdom Viridiplantae; phylum Streptophyta; class Magnoliopsida; order Asparagales; family Amaryllidaceae; genus Allium; species Allium cepa. The sequence goes on from CM060939.1 coordinate 878,141,018, forward strand.
TGAGAGAAAAGCGACATGACCCATTTGATTGAGTTGACTCCTTGTGCTGACATGTGATGTTATTTCACCGATTATATTTTGGGCCGGATGGTCTCTTAATATTCTTGGTGGTGATTGTAACTCACATATTTGAGGAATATTCTCAATAATTATTTCCGAGTCAGAATCAATATTTGTGATGATTGGATTGTCAGTGACTATTGATTCGTCATCATCTGATATAGTGTGAGGATGCTGATAGATTTCATCAAAAGAGACATGAAGTGATTCTTCAATAGTTTTGGTTCGTTTATTAAATATCCGATAGGCCTTACTTCTTTCCGAATAACCGACAAATATTCCTTCATCGTCTTTTTGATCGAATTTGCCAAGCTGGTCTTTCGTATTTAAAATAAAGCACTTGGAACCAAAAACTTTGAAGTATGAGATTTTAGGCTTCCTTTTGTTAAATAATTCATAAGGAGTATTCTTGGTAAGAGGTCTTATGGACACACGATTTAAAACATAACAGGCAGTTGCGACAGCTTCCGCCCAAAAATGTTTTGGTAAGGTGGTTCCATTCAATAATGTTCTTGCGCATTCTTGTAGAGTTCGGTTCTTCCGTTCTACAACTCCGTTCTGTTGTGGAGTTCTGGGAAACGAGAAATTATGATATATACCTTTCTTTGTACAAAAATGTTCAAATTCATTATTTTCAAACTCTCCGCCATGATCACTTCTTATATTTTTAACTTTAATCCCTTTTGATTTTTGAATTCTTTTAACGAAAGATTTGAAATGATCGAAAGTGTCACTTTTATTTTTTAAGAAAATTGTCCATGTATAACGAGAGAAATCATCAACAATTACAAGCACATATTGACTGTGATTTATTGATTGAACCCTAGTAGGTCCAAATAAATCCATGTGTAGTAACTCAAGTGGTTGTAATGTTGATATGACTTTCTTGGATTTAAAAGATGATTTGGTCAATTTTCCTAATTGACATGCATCACAAATGGTGTTAACTTTAAAACTCATTTTGGGTAGTCCTCTAACTAGATTGTTTTTGGCTAGCTTGTCAATAGTTCTGAAGTTTATATGACAGAAGCGTTTGTGCCATAGCCATGGATCATTGTCATTAGCCACAAGACACATATCTGAATTATGATTAATATTCATATTCAGAATATATATATTTCTGTCTCTATAACCTTCGAAAACCAAATTATGGTCTTTATCTAAAATACTACACTTATTATTCGAAAATGAAATTATAAAACCCTTGTCACATAACTGACTAATAATAAGAAAATTGTGTTTTAAATTTCTAACTAGCATGACATTAGTAATAAGAGGTAAGTTAGATGTACCGCAATTGCTCACATCGCCTTTGCCGATGATATAGCCTTTTGAATTGTCTCCAAAAGTGACGGAGCCACCATCTGAGTATGTAATATTTGTTAATAAGCTCTTGTCTCCCGTCATGTGCTTTGAGCAACCACTGTCCAATATCCACTTTCCACTTTTCTTAAGTGGGACCTGCAAAAAATAGAATTAAGTCCATGGTACCCACTTTTTATAGGGTCCTAAGAGTTAGGTCTTAGGAGTCCAAACCCATATGGGTCCGGTATCCCCTTTATATATATAATTATTATTAAAATGCACAGTATTCATGAATTGCTGAATGTATTTGTTCCTAATCAAATTGTTATTTGTTTTAGGAACCCATATTTTGATAGTCTTGACATTTTTCTTTTGAAATTTCACAACTGGTTTTGGTTTGGAATATAATAAACTAAGCTTTTTCTTAGCTTCAGTTTTTTGTACTTTCTTCTTTCTTTTATTTCCAAGATGTTTCTTGGTTTCTTGTTTGTTATATCCCAATCCTTGTTTGTCTGAAATAGATTGTGAACTTTCAATGATTTTTGTCAAATTTTCTCGACCTTTGTTAAAGTTAGAAACATTTTGAGTAATGTCATCAAACTTTGTCTGTAAGCTAGCTTTTTCTAGGTCTAGAATTTTGACTTTTGCTTTAAGCTCATGATTTTCAGTAGTGAGAGCATTATTTTTCTCTTTTTGAGCTTCTATTTCTTGACTCAAAAGAGATATTTGAGAGTCAACATTAGATGATGATTCTTGAATATTTTCAAGTTCCTCTTCTAATATTTTCTTCTCATCTTTTAACATATCTCGTTCAAACTCTGCTCTACTTAAATCTACTTTGACTACTTTTAATTGACGTTTTATGTCTTTATATTTGACTATCAATTCAGCATTAATATCAAGTAATTCATCAAATGTAGGAATTTGTACCTCATCTTCTGTTGCCATAAAACAAACATTAGCTTGTTCATTCTCTGAATCACTTTCACTTTCTGATGAAGATAACTCTGAATCATCCCATGTTACTGAGAAGGCTCGTTTCTTAGATTTGTCCTTCTTATATTTGAATTTGTCATTTTCTGACTTCTTCTTTTGTTCTGGACAATCCTTCTGCATGTTACTGATGGTTTTGAAGTTTTGATAAGATTTTCCAAATCTTGTTTTCCTTTATTAAATTTTGACACATTATTTGTAATATTATCTAATTTTTCTTTTAATTCTAAATTTTCAATTTTCAATAATTCAATATATCCTTCTAAATTGACACTTTCTTTTAACAAATTATCCTTCACTATTTTAGTGTTTTCAAATTCAATCGCAATAACCTCACTTTTTATTAAATTATTTTTATTTTTTTCTTGAGATAATTCTTGTTCTTCTTCTAAGATAATTTTTTCATCTTTTAACGTTCCTACTTCACTAATCTATTTATTTTGACTATATATTATTTGTTTAATTTTTTAATTTGTCTAAATTTATCATCTAATTCCATACTAAGTTCTAATAATTCATCATAGCTAAGTTCTGGACATACCTCATTAGTTTGTGCCTAAAACACACGTTAGCTTGTTCTTCGTCACTATAGCTATCACTTTCAGATGATGAAGAATCCGAGTCATCCCAACTTACTTTGAAAGCCTTTTTCTTTTTTAATTTTGAAAGTGCGGTGTGTATACGAATGCACGTGCTAATATAGTACACACGGATCGTGTAATATGGACTATAATATAAATGCGGAAAATAGATGATAGTAGCAAAGTAAAAATAAAAATAGAAAAATCACACCAGAGATTTTTATACTAGTTCGGAGCACCGTCCTACGTCCAGTCCCAGACTTCTATCTGGATTTTCACTATTAACTACCTCGCTTCACCCGAAGGAACAGGTTTACAATACCCAAGCAAACTAACGGGATTTCACGCCTCTAATACACTGAGGACTTCAACACTTGCCTCTTACAACACCGAGGACTTCAACACTTGCCTCTTACAACACAGAGGACTTCAACAACAATGAATATAATTGTTTGTCGACGGTATGTGTTCTTGATAACACAGTTTTGTCACTTGTAGTACAAATTTCCTATAATCTTATCCTTAAAATATACGAATGATGTTTTGTGAAGATTAAGGAAAGTATATTACTTATTGAATCAAAAGATATGAAATAATTTCAATGATTCAATAAGCAATTAAAATAATTGAGAGCTTTTAGAATGCAGGAGTATGTAGAAAGTTAGATCAGAGATTAGAGTAAAAAGCATATACAATCATGTTATTTTAATCAACGATTTAGATGAGTTTATATAGAGAAGAATGGTTGTAACTCTTTGTGAGCAGTTGCCATTAAGAGATATGATCTTTGATGAAAGGCAAGAGATGCAACCTTTGGAGAAAAGAAGTGTCTTTTGGAAAAATTGCTTTCTGCTTAAAAACGGTCGATAGGTTAAAAAGTGACCAGTAGACAGGAATTCAAATATATATATGTTATGTGCATGTGTGCACGTTCAGTGTGCAAATTATGCAGGAACGGTCGACCGCATATATTATGACCGGTCGACCGGTCCCTGTAAAGTTGCACACTGAATGTGCAACTACAATTTAGTCGTATATATATTGATTTCCTTGAAATGCATGATTATTTGAGGATAGATTTTAACAAGTTTATCACTATTATAATATCAAATAATCAACCTACAATCTAGAGTACCATATGTAGCTCTTTATAGCCATAATGACCTTGTTTTGTCGATCGCCTTTATTTATTTGTCAGAAATCAAAACCTTCATAAAACTTGTGACTCAACAAATTTTTCAAATTTGTTTTTCTTTTATCATTATTGAGTTAGGGGAAATCCTTCTTCATATATCTGTATTGATCACGTTCATAGCACTTGATTTGAGATAGGTTTGTTGTGTTGGACTTTGCTTCTTTTTGGAATTTGGCCATCTTTCTAAATTTCTTGAATCTATTATAATTCTTGGCAATGAAGACTGTCTCATCTTCATCTAAATCAGAGTCATCATTTTTTGTTGCTGGGAATGCTATGTTCTTCTTCTTCGAATTTAATTCTTTTCGTTCCTGCAAATTAGCTTCATAGGACATTAAATTTCCTATCAACTCTTCAACTTTGAGAGTAGAGAGATCATTAGCTTTTTCAACAACTAATACCTTCCTTTCCCAATCAGATGTTAAAGAGTTGAGTATTCGAGAAACTAAATCAAAATCAGTAAACTTAACTCTTAATGCCATAAGATCATGTTGGATAGTTTGAAATCTAGAATAGATATCAAAATAGTTTCATTTTGCTTCATTTTGAATGACGAGAATTGATTTTGTAAAATTGAAATCTTAGTTTGTTTGACCTTTGTTGTACCTTCATGTACAATTTGTAAGGTACGCCAAATGTCAAATGCAGTTGTGCATAACATGACACGTGAAAATTCATTTTTATTTGGAGAGCAAAATAAAATATTCATAGCTTTAGCATTGTTTGATGCTAAGGTCTTTTATGCATCAGTCTATGTGTTCATAGCAGTAGTAGGTGCTTCATATTTATCTTGTGTGGATGACCAAATTTCTAGACCATAAGCTTCCATAAAAATTCTCATACGTGTTGACCAATATGCATAGTTAGATCCACTAAAAAATGGGGGTCGTGCTGTAGATTGTCCTTCTTGAATAATACTTATCATTTTTAAGTGATTCAAAAACGTGTTACTGCTCTTTGATCAAACCTTGCTTTGATACCAATTGTAAGTCTTTATGATGGATCATGCAGTGTATATATATGCAAGTATAAGTGACTAACTATGTAATGTATCTAATATAAACTTAATAGATGATAATAGCAAAGTAAATGGAAATAATCACGCCGGGATTTTATACTGTTCGGACCTCCCATCCTACATCCAGTCCCGAAGCTCCTCTTCGGAATTCGACTATCAAACACCCTCACTTCGCCCGGAGGAATAGGTTTGGTTACAAAAGCTTATTCTTGTCAAGTGCGTATTCTATAACACAAATATTGACTATTAAGTACGAATTCTTCCAATATATATGTCACGAACCGTCCTTCTCGACCCTCAAAAATTGCCACAAATATGCCACTGTATAATATGTTGACGATCAAGTGCCAGAAAGAAAGATGGTTGAGGAAAAAGAAAGAAGATAGAAGAAAGAAGGAACTAAACAATAATAGAATCTCACAATCGCAGCGGAAAAATATAATAGAAAATAACATATCTTTACAAAAAATGAAAACATATCTTGTTTATAGATTACATCATCAAAGTATCTCAAACAAACAACAATTACCAGCCTGGCAGTTATAACAGCCTGCCTCATAGCTTGCTGGCAACTCAGCAATCACAGCAGCGGAAATAAACAAGTACGGGTAATTCGTCTCGTACTCCAGCTCCTCTCCTGAGCTCCCAAGCATCCTATCCTATATATAATACTCGGTCTGACCCGACCATTATAATGAAATAACACCCTAGTCAGTCTGGAATACCAACGTGATAAAAATACACCCAAATTGATTATTAAAGTTTCAAAATCCTTTGAAAATCAAAAGAATTTCGTAAGACCACGAGACAAATAAACATGTCGGGTTTTTACATTATGATAGCCAAAACATTTTTTTTCATCAAAATTCTCTGATATTATAATATTGTTTATATATAAATACTTATTAGAAATAGCTGAAATTGTTACATTCATTAAATTCCAGCATACTAGCCACAAAGTGGGTTACACAATCAAAATCGTAAAAGGCACGCAGGGAGAATGAATTTCCAACTAATGACTAGGCACTGGGGTACCACCTATCACAGTATGTGGCCTAGATCACCGTACCGAGGAACCCTCTCGATCGCATGCGACATAAGACTGGGACTACCCCTTATGGATAATCCCAAGTAAGATCACCCCGCGGTTGAGATCAGCAACCGCACCACACATGCAGAAAAAAGGGATATCTAGACCGGGATGACCTTACCCTAACGGGCGCGACCCACTTAGCCTTGCTGCATAACCTATAATTTTCAGTCATTCCCGGTTGATGAGGCTTGAGGATAAGCGTTACCCTTTTAGAACATTTCACTTAGAATGCTCACCGTCCTCCTGATGATGTTCTAAAAGCATTCATCCATACAAGTCCGTTCCAGGTCCGAATGGAACCGAAGGCACTACTCATACTACATCCATTTTGGAATCACCCTCAAGATTAGTAGCGATTGGCCCTTGCACTTCACTGCTCCATCTTCGACTCCAAGATCTTGTCTTCATCACGAAAACGTACTTGTTGGATCGAAGTGGTTTTTGAATTACAAATCCGATCCCGGCCTCTTCGAAACAACGTTCGCTATTTCCTAGTTAAATCAACCCCGGATCTTTAGGAAATACACAGATGAACGTAAGATCAGAGTTCACCTCCTAACCGTTAGTGGGCGGATTTCCTTACCAACGTCCTAGAAGAACAGATGAGTTTATACGTACAATATAGCACCGCGAACGGTAACTGTACCATATAATTCTCATACCTCTTCTAGATATTTCCAACGCTATATTTGGATTCAGATTTGATAGTAGGTTATTTAACTATCAAATAAACAAACAATTCAACCAATCATTTCATTACCACTAGAAACACTAAGCCTTTTTAAAGCTTTGATTTTTTATAATTTAAATCACTTTTCTCAAACATATATACTTAAAACAATTTGAAATAAAACTACTTCAAATCCCTTTACTTATAATAATGGTTATGAAATTCTATGATAAATTTCCAAACTAAATTTTAAGCCACTACTATTTTTAAAATAACGGTTTTATATAAAGAATAAATATTAGAAAATTTCTTTAGAAAACATAATGTCAGCTTAACCTTTAAAATAATTACTATTAAATTAATTTAAATAGATTTACTATAAAATTCTAAAAAATTAAAAATAACAAATTTCTCTAAAACATTCTTTTTAAAACAATTTTCAAAACTTAAACTTATATTAATAAAATTCCTTTGAAAAATTTTCTGGTCTTTCAAGTCAATACACTTCCATTCCATAATACTCCAAAGAATCCTTATATAAATCCTGCTTGATTTATCTCAACTCAAATTTAAGTCTTAATTTCCTAAATTTCTTCCCTCGATTTAAAAAATAAAACTCCCTTTTATTTGAACACATTTCCCATTTCTTGGTAATCACTTTCAAATGTATACTTAAATTATTTAAAATAAGTTGCTAAATTCTTTATTCAAAATATACTTTTGAAAGCCTATAAAAAAATTCCTGGGTAACTTAAATCGAAAATTTCCCTTTAATATAAAGTTATTACATCAAATACTTATAATAAAATTTCCTTTAAAAAACATAATACCAGTTTACCTTTAATATAATTAAATACCATAATTACTTTAATAAATATTTACTTTTCACTTGAAATAATTAAAAATAGTATTTTCTTCTAAAACATTCTAAAAAAACACATCTTAAACTTCTACTTTATACTTCGAAAGCTTTTCTTTGAAAACATACTTAGTTTTCCAGGAAAATACACTTTCCATCTTTTAAAAATAATCCCACTATTACTTTTAAAAAAATTTGCAACTTCTTATAGAAGTTTCCACCGGAAATCTATATTTTCATATTTATCCCCCGATATATATTTCATTCCACTTATAAACCAAATTTATAAATTTCCATTACTCATTTCCTTTTAAATCACAATTTCAAAAAAAAAACTTCAAATTCCAAACCAATTTCCTGAATTTAATTTCCTTAAATTCATTACTCAAAAATTCCTTTTCAGTTCCCTTTTAATCCCAATTTATTTTATTTGCATTTATATTTTTAAATACCAGATTATACTTATTCAATCATAACACAGCACGGCCTAATTTCCAAATTTATCCATCATAGTATATAAATGAAATACATCATCAGTTATGAAAATAATTTCTATATTGTGAGGAACCCAGTTAGATCCCTCCAACTTGTTTCTCTACAGCTAAAGATGTTAGCACAACCAATAAATATCGATCCAATCCGATAATAATTATCATATTCAGCAAATCAACCAATCAATAAATCATTTAAATACTAACTATTTAAATTAAATGGTACCAGATGTGAGTGAGATAAACTCACCTTGAATTCAAAACGTCGGGCGTTCAAATTTTACATTAAATCTAGCACGTTCGATTTAATGCAAAAAATTTACTTGCTTAGAACGATTCTAAATCTGTACCATAGCGGCCTACTCGTCGTTTCGATTTCGGCGCCGCCAGTTTCATTGAATTCTGAATACGCATGCAAAAGATATGGGCTTATAACCATTTGAATATAATTGGTATAAACAATTTTTTTTATTTTAATTTATATTACCAAAATCAAATCAGCCATTGCTAGGAAATGAAATCACCGCCGTAACATAGGTTGACTTCATCTTCGTGCCCAGAACCGAAGAAACCCATCAACGCCAACTAGGGTTAGAAGCCGCTTCTCCCATGATCGTTTAGGTTACGATCGTACACCGCCAAAACGTGCGCCTAGGTGTGCTCTACCCACGGTCTAGAAATCGTGAAGCTCGGTGCCAAGTTCGACGCGAACAACGAGCACGAACTCTTAACAAACATGGCTGGATAACTCCATCCACTCGACGCGAAAAGCAATCTCTACCATAGGATCTGTAGAGATCGATGCACCCTACAACTTCCTAGTTGAAGTTTCCTCACGAAAGTCCATGGATTCGAAGAAAAAAACTGGGCAATAAGGTGAAGTTTCAGCCATTGAAAGGAAATAGGCGGCGGCCGTGAAAATTCAAGGGTTTTGGCCCTAAAAAAACGTATTATATAAAAGTTTATAAATTATTTTAATATTAAATTCATTTTTAAACAACTTTTTCAAACGATCTCCAAACAACGCATGCCGACATGCGTTTATAAGGTTTTACCCATGTTCCGAACACAATGGAACGTGTTTCGAAAGCTAATTCAGTCATATGTGGAAGATAGCTTTTTGAATTGATTTAAAATAATAAATTTTCAATTTTAATTTCAACGCGTTTCTCACCCGTACAGACAAACGGTAACTCCAAATGCTACGAAATTTGAAATCCGATAATAATACACTATTACGGATCCAATGAGACTGGTTTTGTCGAATTCCAAAACTGTGCCCCGGAAGGCTATTTTAACTCGTCGATTAATTCGAACGATTCTCAAAATCGTCGAAATCACTTAAAATTTTACTTTTAAAATTTTACTAACTCCATTATAAATCATATAGAATTTATAATCATATTTGAAATCATTCTAATTCAATTTAAATCAAAATACGATTATTTGTATTATCACTACATATTAAATTCCATTATTTAATTAATATAAAATTTCAAATTTAACTTATCGACTTTTGATTACATTCAAAAGTCCAATATTAAAATTCAAATCAAACTGGTCTTAAAATAAATTTTAGAAACCATTTCCATAAACATTTATATCCAGATTCACCAAGTATCCCAATTCCAAATATTAAATTATTCTTATTCAAATCGAATTGAATTACCATATTTGAAATTTCAACTAATTTCATTAATTTAACCAAAATCTTCTTATTACAAATCAAATTATAATTCACATTCAACAATTAAAATGAATTAAATGTTCAAAATCTAAGGACCAAAATTCCGGGTCATTACATTTCTCCCCTTTATAAGAAATTCGTCCTCGAAATTTGTTAAGGTAGGAAAATGCTTCCACATCCATTAACTTACCCATATTCACTTAATTAAAACTCACATTCACTTCCCAAAACTTTTTATCTTAAGCCAAAACCATTTGCATTTATTTCTAACTCAAAAGCTTTGTTTTCAACATCATTTCAAAAACAACTTCCGTAGTTAACCAAAATTTTCAAAATCCCCAAAAAATTTCTAACTCCCAATTTTTTTTTTAAATTTTGACAGCATCTCCTATGTGCGGAGAGCGTTTCACAATATCACAATGGACATAAATATATATACATTGACCCACATGGTCGGAAAACAAAATATACCACAATATATTATCATTTTCCAATTTTATTGCGTAGGCGTACCTTTTGATTAGCGTTTTAAAAGCAAGCGGCTAATTAATATTGCATTTACGTGTTCCAACTCTATCGATTGTCTCCCGTACCTGTACGTACTCAAACAAGCACATAAGTTTTCAATAATTGAGATTTTAACAACCTTCCATTCATTAATTTTAGCCAAACACAGCAATTGCATAGCCAAATCAACATATTTCCATAATCCTACATATTAACCTTCTTTATAAGCAATCCACAAGTTTTCAGCACCATTTTAAATCCCTAACAAATCCAAACTTCATTTTATTGCACTCAAATGATTTAATTCAAGTTTAGTACATACAATTCATATTCGTACCAGTTAATTTCATATTCACATCAAATTGGTTTATAAGCCTTGCTTACATAAATTTCACCCTTTCCAATCTCAAATTGATTCACAATCAACTTTATCTCCAATTTGATTTATTTGCATCATATTCATAATTCACTTTAGTTATATGCAAACTCCACTAAATTAAATTCCGACCCATTCCAATTTATTAAAAAACCACTTATTTACTTCCCTTAAAAAATTTACTTCCATTTCAAACAAAATGACAAATTTTCTATGCAAATTTAAATGTTATTCATGCAATAACCATTACTTAAGCTTATAGCCATTTTAAATGAATTCCAACTCAATTTATATTAATTTAATTCAATTCTGCATTGTTCACAATCCAAACATTCTTATTTCATTGCAATTATTAAATTAAATCCTTACCATTACATTTCCATTTCATTAACCATACATGTTCATTCAAGACCAATTTATAAGTTTGACAACAACCCTTCTACAATTTCTTAAGTTATTTCAACTCTAAAATAACTTTATTCCTTTTTACATTAATTCTGTTTCATTTTAATTTGATTCTCATCAAATCAAATTCAGATCCATTACAAATTTCAACTCAACTAGTTTACTTACTCAATCCATTTTAAAATTTAATTCACCTTCTAAATTCATTCTGAATTTATTTATAACATGACCATTCCGATTATTCTAAACCAGAACTGAATCTTATTTTACTTTCTAAATTTTTAACAAGCTACCAAAATTTTATTCATCCCATTACTCTTTTTATTTAATTTAGCCTGTGATGAATTCAACTTCAAACAATTCTTTTGAACTTTGTTGAGTGAGAATTTAATTCATTCAATATCATTTCAACTAAATTAAATTTTCTTTCAATTCAATTATTTTCCAAATTTAATTCAAGTCAACTAAATTTTTATTTATCCAACTTAAATTCGTACCATTTCCTTTACTATTTTAAATAAGAATTTAATTCCATTCAATATAATTTATAACACAACTGAATTTTTATTTCAACTCAACCCAAATTCAACTCAATTCCTTTTAATTTAAGTTAATTCCAATTTTTATTTCTCCATTCAATTTAAATTTTTACCTTCTAATATATAGGTTCAAAAACTTATTACTAACCTAAGTCCATTCACCTTTTATTTTTCACTTTGCCTTACCTCACTTTACATTTCATTTAGGATTTAAATTTTGAATTTCCCATAAAATGCCAACCATATTATTTTTCTTTACAATTTGACTTCCTATCCATAAGTTCACCAACTTATGCTTTTAAAATCTTACAATGCTCATTTGTCCATTTACATCTTATAATCCCAATTCTGGATTATGTATGTAACACTTAATAGCTTAAGGGTATAAATTTTCATTACACAATTATAAACCACAATTATATAATCAGTTTGTATTTCAACTTTATATCCAATTTAATTCAATTCCAAATTTATTTAACTTATCTTGAGTTAAATTCAAATATGTTTTATTCACTTCCATGCACTCAAGTTAAATTGTAATCACAGGATTAATATTTTCATTTTCCTTCTTAATTAGATCAACTTCACTTTAAAAGCTCAATAGTTGATTCATCTTAAATTTACACATTATTTAAATAGAATTTTCTAGAATTCAATTGCCCGGTTTTATTTCAAAACCATTTTGAAATAATAATCAACACATACCCACTTGGTATATCAAATCAAATCTCCGGATTCCAAAACAACTTGTTTCACCAAAACAAATTTCCTTTTTGAAATTTTTAAAACAACCTGTATGCCCAACAAGTCCAAACAAATATCGTAACCAATCTCCATGGTAGCAATCCATCACTTTAGAAACTCGAAAATGAATACTGATGATGTGGCCGTCATTATCTGGATTATTTTCCAGCACCGAAGTGAGTTTAGTGCTTTTTTACTACCACAAATTCCATTTCAAAAACAACTACCATTCAAAAATATTTCCCAAAATAAAACTCCATTATTGACTTCAAACACTTTGGAAAACATTCCCAGGATTTTAAATTCCCAAACCTTTTGTTTAAATTCATTTAAAACTCTTTTCAAACTTTTCGCGATTTAAATTCTGGTTTAAATCAAATTTTAGTTATACTTATAGAATTCTGCATGGTTATAAACCATTTCAAATTTTATATTCTTATTTGGTTATAATATTAACCACCAAACATCCAAATGTATATATAATTTCATAAAATTATTTCTTTCATATCAAAATATAATTTTGGGTAAAATTATTTAATTTACCCATTTTAAAAACAATACTATATCGGTTTATCTTGTTTAAGAGTTTAGAAACCCCTGTCGATACGGTTGTACTTTCCATGCCGACCAGAATTCATAAACATTCAACCGATAAGTCAACACAGTATAAAAACAGTTTTTATATTCACTAACAAGTACGCGCTCATAGCTATTAATACACTCAACTCATTATAGAGTACTATTGACTCTGTTTAATGAGTAATTTTCCACCAGAGCCAAGGTTATCGCCAACCTAAGCTATGATACCAACTGTCACGACCCGTCCTTCTCGACCCTCGAAAATCGACACAAATACACCACTATATATTATGTCGACAATCAAGTGCCAGAAAGACAGATAGTTGAGGGAAAAGAAAGAGGAAAGAAGAAATAAGGAACTAAGCAATAATAGAATCTCACAATCGTAGTGGAACAAAATACAATAGAAAATAACAGATCTTTACACAAAATGAAAACATACCTAGTTTATAGATTACATCATCAGAGTATCTCAAAACAAACAACAATTACCAGCCTGGAAGTTATAACAGCCTGCCTCACATCTTGCTAGCAACTCAGCAATCACAGTAGCGGAAATAAACGAGTACGGGTAATACGTCTCGGACTACTGCTTCTCTCTTGAGCTCCCAAGCATCTATCCTATACATAATACTAGGTCTGACCCGAGCATTATAATGAAATGTAACGATCTCGATTTTTAATTAAATTTAAATCGATATTTAAAATAAATTTTTGAACAAAATTGAGAATCAATTTGAATTTTTCACATTAAATATGATATTTACTTATTTGGACATTGATTTTAAAAGATACTGTGGATCTGAAAGTGGATATTTAATATCTTATGAATAACAAAATAACATCCTAAATTTATCAATTAAGATTAATAATATATTTTAAACTTTTGAAATTTAATTTGGAAATATATTGAAATATTCTCAAAACAAATAAAATAAGTAATAAAAGATATATAAATAAATTAAAATTTCCTTTTGTAATTAAAATTTTTAAAAAATAATGAATGTTTACAAATCATTTAAATTTAAAATTTTATACATATATGTATACTGCATATATGAGTAGATTTGAGTGTGTATGTTTAAATTGAATATAAAATTTTACCAGTGTATGTATGAATATATAAATGGACATAAATGAAATTTTATTCAAGTGAATAGGAATTTGAAATTAAATTTAGAGTAAATATTTAAAAAAAAAGAAAATATAAGTAGCATTTAAAAAAGGAATTAAGATGTAATGTATATATATAAATATTGGTTAAAAACAATTTTTCTTTCAACATTGTATATGTATATACATACACATAAATGAATAAAGAGGTGTGTTCATTTATAAAATAAATATGATATAAAAACTTTTTAAAACATTCTTTTGTCTTTTGAAAGTTTTAAATGCAAACATATACATAAGGAAGTAAAGAATCATGATGATTTCTTACAAATGGCATTCAACATTATTTTTTAAATAAAATAATAAAAATAAAAATTACAAGAAGATTTTTGAGCTCCCCCATATGCAATTATAATAACTTTTCAGCAAATTCAAAAAGTATACAGCATCAAAGATTGAGAATCTCAAAACTACAATACAAAAAAGGTAGAAAGAAAATTGGCGTAACCAAGTTATTCTCGGTTCAAAAAAAAAAAAAGATTTTCAAAACTGAAACATCTTAAAATCTGCAAACTTTAAAAAAATCTGCGAGCTTCAACAAAATTCAGCTGCAATACAAACCTAGTACGGGTTAAAATAAAATCTGGAAAATTGAAGAAAGCAATCAAACTTCAATCTGGAAGCAAATGCAAGTTTAAAGTTACTGGAAATCAAATGCAAGATTCTCTAAAAATAGATAAAGGCAAGTAATTTTCTTTAAAAGTTTGAATTTAATGTTGTTGATCAACAACAAAACAAGGATCTAAGCAATAGTATCAATCTAAGTTGCAGGAAGAATCAAGTTCAAGGAAAATTTGTTTTCTATTTTCAAATGCAGGAGAGTTCCCCAGTTATATATATATATATATATATATATATATATATATATATATATATATATATATATATATATATAAGAATTTAAACTGTAAGTAAAAAATCAAAATTGTTTGTTATTGTTGAAAGTAAGTAAGTAAATATAACAGGAAATTAAGCAAAAGTTTTGTGTTAACAAACTTTGCAGATCTAAGCTTCAAAAGGAATTAAAGAAGAAAAAAGCTCTGGCTTTACTTCCTCTCTATTCCATGTTCTTAGTTTTCTGTTTTCAGGCAAAAAGAGGTGAGCAAACCTTCTACTTTGAATATGTTATTGTTGGTTGTGAGTAAACTAATCCCTTTTATCCTCTTATGCCTGGTGTGATGTTTTGATAATGTTTGTGATGATTGAAAACATGTCTGTATATTTATAAATAAGGAATGCATGTTGGTTCTAGGAAAATATGCCTCTGATATTTTTCATGACAGGGTTGATAAACCTGTTCAAAAATGCATATCACCCCAATAAAATAAAAATTAGGACTTGATCTCTAAATAAAAAATGAGTACAAGACTATAAAATTATTTTTAAAATTAGTTTGGAGATTTTTTATCATATAATCATTTCGGAAAATTGAAATTTATAGTAGAACAATATATACATCAGGAAAATCTAGTATGCTAATTTTAAGATCTGACTTTATAAACGTATTCTTATTGCAAAATGGCGATTTTACGTGAAGATCTCATGATTTTTAAGCGAGTGATGATCAAGAATTTCTTAGATAAACGAAAATGACATTTTTGCCAAAATCCGACCATCGGCAAGTTCGTCTTCGTTGACATCAAGATGGAAAGGAGTTCGAGCATTATTGATCATCAGAAAAATTACCGTAATTTTTTTTGTCGATTGTGGCGATGTTGAGACTTGATTTAAGGGTTCAAAACCTAAGTTTGGATGAGATCGAAATATGGGTAGCTGAGTGTCGACTTTGTATCGAACTAAACCGGGTAGGGTGGAATCAATGTGTGGTCGATCGGAGGTGCTCCGGACAGGGTTACACGACCTCTGGTGGCTTGTGGCAGTATTGCGAATCGGGTTTGGTGATTGAAGTTGTGTTTTAGGTTGGTCTAATAATTCATTTATGGGTTCGTTGTCGATTTAGGTGGTTGTAGTGGTCTGAAGGATGGGGTCGATCATCGTCGACTTGCAAAAGGTGACGAGGATGGCTGGAGCTCGTCAGAGCCTCATGCAAATGCACGTGTCATACCGTGTACCTGGTAATTGCTGAAGTTTGGGGAAGAAGCAATCGTGTTCAGGAATTTTGAGTTTGCTCGAGGAAACATGAGTTTGTCTCGGGTCATTGCTCAAGTAAATTTTGTTATACGAAGTAACAGTTAGAAAAAAAAACTTAAGTTTGAGAAATTTAATTCTACTCGGGTTGATTTTCAAGAAGCTCGAAGTAAATGGGTGATTGTCTCGGGTAATACTCGAAGTTGACTCGGTTTTGGCTGGGGTTATTTTGTTTCCAGATTTTTTTTTAATTTTTTTTAACAAAGTAGTTAAATAAATTTCTAAAATTATTTCTTCTGTAAATGATGATTTTATTATTACGAATGAAGGTATAAATTTAACATTTTGAAATCAAGGATTTTTTTTTAAAACAATTAAGTTTTAAACTTATAATTTTAACAAATTATTTTAAATGAAATTTAATAAGTGATTTAGAAATAAAAATCAAATGTTTTAAATTCTTAACTTAAAAGTAAGTTAACTAGTATCGTTATTGATAATCAAGAAGTTAATAATTTGTAATTAAGATTAATTCATTAATAATTAAGAAAAATCAATTAAAGGATAATCATTTATAATTAAGATTTAATTAATAATTGAGGATTTATTGATTAAAGTAATTAATTAAAGTTAATTAACCAAGTAATTAATGAATGATAAAATAATAATTACTTAGTGAAAGAAATTAAGAGTAGACAATTAAAGATTAAAGATTGATTTGTCAAATATTAATGTTTAATTTCTTTAAAGAATAAATAACTAATAGGTTAATTAGTTAAGGTAATTAAATTAAGAATAACTAATTAAAGGATGATTAATTATGATTAAGATTTAAATAATTAAGGGTTTATTAATTAAAGTAATTAATTAGGGAATAATTTATTAAGATTTAATTTATTACAATTAAGGGTTAATTAATTAAGATAATTAATTAAAGAAATGATTAATTATTGAAGGTGGTTAAGACTTAGTCAATTGTAGTTAATGATAATTAATCACTGATAAAAAAAATTTCTAATGAAAGTGATTATGCGAGTAATAAATTTAAAACTACCCAATTTATTCATCCTAATTTAAAGATGTTTGATTGCTATTGAATAACGTGTGATGGATTGATATATTTGATATGTGTTGTGATGCTATGTAATGCTTTGTGCTAAGCTGCTATGTCTGTGATGTATATATTGTTGTATAAATATAAAAACCCCTTGACCCGAGAACGACATTTGAATTTCGATGCGAAAGGGATTCGGATTCCGGTTGGTTATCCGAAACCCACATCGAATTGTATTGGTAAATTTTTGTGATTGATAAATTTATTTCATCTACGAATCTGTGAATAAAGATAAGCGTTAAGGGTTATACCGTTTATCGATATGATTGAATCTGTGATGATGATGTTGTATACTATTGTGTTAAATCCCTGGACCACACTTACACACACACAAATATAGATTGCACGTGAAAATGGGTTAAGTCATAGATTTTTGAAATTGTTTTAAAATTGAATTTTTGGATTCAAATAGTTTTGGAAATGGTTGGGTTTAAAATAAAAAGATTTTGAAATGGAATTTCAAAGGTAAAAGTTACTTTTGAATAACTTGATTTATTTTTAAAAATTTGATTTAAATTTGAATCCAAAATTTGAAATTAAACCCAATTCATGATTTTAAAAGGATTATATAAGTTATATGGGTTTTAAACCATTTTAAAAGTGATGTTTTGGGACTTTAAATTTAAACCAAAGATTCTAAATTGTATAAATAAAATTGGATTTTTCTGAAACGGAAACTGTTTGTCTTCAAATAATAAAAGCTTTCACATAAGAAGTGAACTTCCAGTTTGTGTTAAAAGGTTTTCAAGTCTAAAATGAAAATGGTCTTCCAAGTTATGAATAAATCTTTGGAAATGGGTTTGAAAGCTATAAGTTAAATCTTTAATTTAAAGATTTAGTTGAGTTAATCCAAATGGAAATTTTTTTGGAATCTTTGGATTGATCTTTGTGAAACTAGGTGAAATTTATGAAACGAATCTTTTTGTTAAAAGATTTGAAATGGTAATTTGTTTAACCATTGAAAATAAAAGTTTTTGGTTTAAAAGATGTGACTTAACTGAAATCCCATATCCATATGATTTTAAATATTGCACTCATTATTCGGTTTAGCCGGGAGAGGACCTTTTGTCATATAGCCCATTCCGAATAGTGAAACGACGTTGTGGATTGCATTTGAAGACCGGTGTTAAAGACCGGGAGTCTTCGAGAACGATAGGATAACCTGTCGATGTACTCTACACTGAGTTGCTCCGGTATAGAGTTCTCCCTAAGTGATGGGAAGTCCGATCGGGATTATGGATATACAGATTGCAAGGGCTTCTTCGGAAGTGCCTTCGGTTCTATTCGAACCCGGGATAGACTTGTATGGTTGTATGTCTAACACTACACTTTGAGATATTAAACTAATCTCTATCAAATACATTTCTGCTTGGTGGCGGAGAATTTATTCTCTTAGCTTAACACCCTTCTCTGAGACGTACGAGCTCAGAGGTTATGTAGTTGATATTTATCAGTGATATACTCCCAAATTTGGTAGTATGGCATGTTGAGTGCTGTTGTGTATCATTTGTTGATCAAAGCATGGCTTTTGTATAAAGTGTAGCTTTGGGGACGAGACTGCATCAGGACCTCACACCTCGAAAATGGTCGAAACAGGAAAGATGCAGCAAGGTTGCGAGGGTCGCTCCCTTTACGGTTTGTCATTCCCTTTTGGAAAAGGATGGTATCATGGTATAGAGCCCAGATACTTACTCACGTGGACACTGCAGATCTATTACTTTATGATTGCTTTGTGGTTGTTGTTATTGAGGCCTCAGATAAAGGTCCCAAAGGACCGGGGATGGCTCGCTCGTGTAGTAGTTACCTAGTTACAGAGGTAACCCGGCCTTGTGTTGGCAGAGAGCTGGTAAAGCTCTCGGGACATCCCGCTAGAGGTGTACCCATGTGGCAATAGGAAGTTCCTTAGCCTAACCATTTGTTGGGAATCCACTCATCCAATACGTGCCTTGTGCGGTTTCAGTTGTAGAACCTACCATTTAACATGGCAGCTATAGTAGGCATAGTATAATGGTACCTATGCTGGCTAGGATTTATATTATACTTTAGAAATGTTTTCCACTATGCACTAGTAATAATATCAAAGAAGTTTTCTCGTATCAAGCATATTTGGCTATTATAAGGAGAAATATCCTCCAATTCTGCGTTTGCATTGTGTGTGTGGCGGGAGGCCTTATGGTAGTTTCATTTTCTAAAAAGCGTTGCGGTTTTATTTTAAATTCTTTTTTTCTGTTTTAAAGACCAAATGCTTTTGTTTGCTCATACAAGTCCCATGACTGGCCTAGAGTTTATTGTTCCTTTCCTAAACTCTTGGTGCCTATTATTTTCCACACGGGCGGTCTAGAGTTGGGTTTTTTAGATGTTTGAATAGTAGGAATTGATTTATTAGCATTTCGAAGTCTTTTGGATTTGTGGATCGCTTTTGCTACACTTCAGCATTCGCGACTGCACTTGCTTAACATTGTGCAACATGATGATGGTTCGAGTTAACTTTGGACTGAAGATGGGGTTCTTGGAGTGTGGCATTAAAGACATCATCTTTCCGCTGCTATTATCTTGTATCATATCTCTGATGTATATTGATATCTATTGTATCACTAAGTTGTACCTGGATATTGTATCAAATGTTGTATATCATATGAATTATTCTTTTTCATCCGCTATGTTGTACTTAATGTGTTATAAGCTCCGACAAACCAGATTCGACGTTTGGATCTGCAGCATTTGAATACGAGTGTCGTATTCGGTGCCGATTTTCGAAGGCCGAGTCAGGATCATTACGTTTGGCATCAGAGCTGAGGGTTAAAACTTTAGCTCAGGAGTATAACACATTAAGTAACTCATTAGAGATAGGGTGAAGTATACCCTAGAATGAGTATATCCCTAAGATATCCGTTCGAATGCCTCAGTAAATTCTCTTACTATCCACTGATAGTGAGTATGAGTGCGACAAGAGGACGAGATAGGGGACAGGGGAGTACCACTATAAATGGTCAATACCCTGCAATAGTAGAATAACTTTTCTCTATAAATCTCCTTTGATTCGATTTCGAAATTCTTTTGATTGCTTCGTGACAGCTCCAGAAAGTAGTTTCGGTGTGATGGTGGCCCTACAAATCGTTGTAGAAAATTATTATTTCGTATTTTCATTGGTTTCTTATCATCTTTTCGACCTAAACTTTAATGAATATGAATTTGAAGTTGGAATTGAAGATTTTAAATGAATTGGAAATTTTAAATTAAGTTAAATTGGTTAATAGAATATGAAGCTAAATTTGAATTGTATCAATAAAACGATATCGGTTAAAACCAAATTTGAAATTCTATCGTGATTTCTTGTGTATATCGAAGTCCGAAGAGGAACAAATTGGTATGTAATTTGGGATATGTTGACTTTAAGTTGGAATGCATATCTAGTGTTTGAGAATTATGGAAGATTTAAATCCATCTATCCATTCTCTGGGGACCGATATATTCTACGAACGATTAGTTGTCCCTTCGAACTAATCGATGCCCTTGTATGTTCATAGACCAGTGGACCCAAATATCTTGTGTAATAATTGTATGAGTTTGTTCTCATATTGCCAATATTCTGATTTGGTATGCCAAATACAGATAGATATTCACTTTGAACTGAAAGGATATTTCTCTATCTTTTCCTTGTTGTCTCCTTTGCAAATTTCGAGGACGAAATTTATTTAAGAGGGGAATCTGTAATGATCCCGATTTTTAATTAAATTTAAATCGATAATTAAAATAAATTGTTGAACAAAATTGAGAATCAATTTGAATTTTTCACATTAAATAGGATATTTACTTATTTGTAAACTGATTTTAAAAGGTAATTGTGGATTTGAAAGTGGATATTTAATATCTTATGAATAATAAAATAACATCCTAAATTTATCAATTAAGATTAATAATATGTTTTAAACTTCTGAAATTTAATTTGGAAATATATTGAAAAATTATCGAAACAAATAAAATAAGTAATATACCATATATAAATAAATTCCAATTTCCTTTGGAATTAAAATTTTAAAAAAATAACGAATGTTTAAAAGGTCATTTAAATTTAAAATTTTATACATATATGTAAACTGCATATATGAGTATATTTGAGTGTGTACATTTAAATTGAATATAAAATTTTACCAGTGTATGTATGAATATATAAATGAACATAAATGAATTTTTATTCAAGTGAATTGGAATTTGAAATTAAATTTAGATTAAATGTTTTAAAAAAGAAAAGAAAAGGAAAATATAAGTAGCATTTAAAAAAGGAACTAATATGTAATATATATATATATATATATATATATTGGCTAAAAACAATTTTTCTTTCAACATTGTATATGTATATACATGCACACAAATGAATAAAGAGGTATGTTCATTTATAAAATAAATACGATATTTTTTTTAAATATTCTTTTGTCTTCGAAAATTTTAAATGTAAACATATACATAAGGAAGTAAAGAAGTAAACATCGCATGGAAATGTCATGATGATTTCTTACAAATGACATTCAACATTGTTTTTTAAATAAAATTAAAAATTATAAGACGACTTTTAAGCTCCCACGTATGCAATCATAATAACTTTTCAGCATATCTGAAACGTATACAGCATCAAAGATTGAGAATCTCAAAACTACAATACAAATAAAAGGTAGATAGAAAATTGGCAGAACCAAGTTATTCTCAGTTAAAAAAAAAGATTTTCAAAACTGAAACATCTTAAAATATGGAAACTTTAAAACAATGCAATACAAACCAAGTATGGATTAAAACCAAATCTGGAAAATTGAAGAAAGCAATCAGACTTCAATCTCGAAGCAAATGCAAGTTTAAAGTTACTGGAAATCAAATGCAAGTTTCTCTGAAAATAGATAAAGGCAAGTAATTTTCTTTAAAAGTTTAAATTTAATGTTGTTGATCAATAACAAAACAAGGATCTAAGCAATAGTATCAATCTAAGTTGCAGGAAGAATCAAGTTCAAGGCAAATTTGTTTTCTATTTTCAAATGCAGGAGAGTTCCCCTGTTATATATAAGAATTTAATCTGTAAGTAAAAAATAAAAATTGTTTGTTATTGCTGAAAGTAAGTAAGTAAATATAACAGAAAATTAAGCAAAAGTTTTGTCAAAACTTCGTAGATCTAAGATTCAAAAGGAATTAAAGAAGAAAAAAATTCAGGCTTTACTTCCTCTCTGTTCCCTGTTCTTAGCTTTCTATTTTCAGGCAAAAAGAGGTGAGCAAACCTTCTACTTTAAATCTGTTATTGTTGGTTGTGAGTAAACTAATCCCTTTTATCCTCTTATGCTTGGTGTGATGTTTTGATAATGTTTGTGATGATTGAAAACATGTCTGTACATTTATAAATAAGGAATGCATGTTGGTTCCAGGAAAATATGCCTCTGATATTTTTCATGACAGGGTTGATAAACCTGTTCAAAAATGCATATCATCCCAATATAATAAAAATTAGGACTTGATCTCTAAATATAAAATGAGTATAAGAGTATAATCTTATTTTTTAAATTAGTTTGGAGATTTTTTATCATATAATCATTTCAGTGAAAGTGATTATGTGAGTAATAAATTTAAAACCACCCAATTTATTCATCCTAATTTAAAGATGTTTGATTGCTATTGAATAATGCGTGATGGATTGATATATTTGATATGTGATGTGATGCTATGTAATGCTTTGTACCGAGGTGTTATGTCTGTGATGTATATACTGTTGTATGAATATAAAAACCCTTTGACCCATAGAACGACATTTGAATTTCGATGCGACAAGGAGTCGGATTCCAGTTGGTTATCCGAAACCCACATCGAATTGCAATGGTAAATCTTTGTGATTGATAAAATTATTTTATCTATGAGTCTGTGAATAAAGGTAAGCATGGACCACCCTTATACACACACAAATATGGATTGCACGTGGAAATGGGTTAAGTCACAGATTTATGAAATTGTCTTAAATTTGTTTAAATTCAGATAGTTTTGGAAATGGATTTGGTTCAAAATAAAAAGCTTTTGAAAAGGAATTTCAAAGGTAAAAGTTATTTTTGAATAACTTGATTTATTTTTTAAAATTTGATTTAAATTTGAATCCCAAATTTGAAATTAAATCCTATTTATGATTTTAAAAGGATCATACAAGTTATATGGGTTTTAAACCATTTTAAAAGTGATGTTTCAGGACTTTAAATTGGACCTAAAGATTTAAACTTGTATAAATAAAATTGGATTTTTCTGAAATGAAAACTGTTTGTTTTCAAATAAGAAAAGCTTTCACATAAGAAGTGAACTTCCAATTTGTGTTAAAAGGTTTTCAAGTCTAAAATGAAAATGGTCTTCCAAGTTGTGAATAAATCTTTAGAAATGGGTTTGAAAGCTATAAGTTAAATCTTTAATTTATAGACTTAATTGAGTTAATCCAAATGGAAATGGAAATAGTTTTGGAATCTTTGGATTGATCTTTGTGAAACTAGGTGAACTTTGTGAAATGAATCTTTTTGTTAAAAGATTTGAAACGGTAATTTGTTTAAACATTTAAAAGAATTTTTTTTGGTTTAAAAGTTGTGACTTAACTGAAATCCCATATCCATATGATTTTAAAAATTGCGCTCATTATTCGGTTTAGCCGGGAGAGGACCTTGTGTAATATAGCCCATTCCGAATAGTGATACGACGTTATGGATTGCTTTTGAAGACCGGTGTGGAAGACCGGGTGTCTTCGAGAACGATAGGATAACCTGTCGATTTACTCTACACTACATTACTCCGTTATAGAGTTCTACCTAAATGATGGGAAGTCCGATCGGGATTGTGGACTCCCGGATTGCAAGGGCTTCTGCGGAAGTGCCTTCGGTTCTGTTCGAACCCGGGACAGACTTGTATGGTTGTATGTGTGACACTACACTTTGAGATATTAAACTGATCTCTATCAAATACATTTCTGCTTTGTGGCAGAGAATTTATTCTCTTAGCTTAACACCCTTCTCTAATACGTACGAGCTCAGAGGTAATGTAGTTGATATTTATCAGTGATATACTCCCAAATTTGGTAGTGTGGCATGCTGAGTGTTGTTGTGTATCATTTGTTGATCAAAGCATGGCTTTTGTATAAAGCTTAGCTTTATGGACGAGACTGCATCAGGAACTCACATCTCGGAAATGGTCGAAATAGGAAAGATGCGGCAAGGTTATGAGGGTCGCTCCCTTCAGGGTTTGTCATTCCCTTCTGGAAAAGGGTGGTATCTTGGTATGGAGCCCAGATACTTACTCATGTGGACACTACAGATCTATTACTTTGTGATTGCTTTGTGGTTATTTTTATCGAGGCCTCGGATAAAGGCCACAAAGGACTGGGAGATGGCACACTCGTATAGTAGTTACCTAGTTACAGAGGTAACCCGGCCTTGTGTTGGAAGAGAGCTGGTTAAGCTCTCGAGACGTCCCGCCAGAGTCATACCCATGTGGCAATAGGAAGTTCCTTAGCCTGACCATTTGTTGGGAATCCATTCATCCAATACGTGCCTTGTACGGTTTTAGTTATAGAACCTGCCATTTAACATGGCAGCTATAGTAGGCATACTATAATGGTACCTATGCTGGCTAGGATTTATATTATACTTTAGAAATGTTTTCCACTATGCACTAGTAATAATAACAAAGAAGTTTTCTTGTATCAAGTATATTTGACTATCGTAAGGAGAAATCTCCTCCAATTTTGCGTTTGCATTGTGTGTGTGGCGGGAGGCCTTATGGTAGTTTCATTTTCTAAAAAGCATTGTGGATTTATTTTAAATTCTTATTTTTGTCTGTTTTAAAGACCAAATGCTTTTGTTTGCTCATACCAGTCCCATGACTGAACTAGAGTTTATTGTTCCTTTCCTAAACTCATGGTGCCCACTATTTTCCAGACGGGCAGTCTAGAGTTGGGTTTTTCAGATAGTCGAATAGTAGGAATTAATTCATTAGCCTTCGAAGTATTTTGGATTTGTGGATCGCTTTTGCTACACTTCGGCATTCGCAACTGCACTTGCATAAGCTTTGTGCAACCTGATGATGGTTCGAGCTAGTTTGGGGTTGAAGATGGGGTTCTTGGAGTTTGGCATTGAAGGCATTATCTTTCCGGTGCTATTATCTTGTATCATATCTCTGATGTATATTGATATCTATTGTATCACTCAGTTGTACCTGGATATTGTATCAAATGTTGTATATCATATGTATTATTCTTTTTCTTCCGCTGTGTTGTACTTAATGTGTTATAAGCTCCGACGAATTAGATTCGACGTTTGGATCTGCGGCATTCGTATACGAGTGTCATATTCGGTGCCGGTTTTTGAAGGCCGAGTCAGGATCATTACATGAAATAACACCCGAGTCAGTCTGGAATACCAGCATGATAAAAATACACCCAAATTGATTATTAAAGTTTCAAAATCCTTTGAAAATCAAAAGCATCTCGTAAGACCACGTCACAAATAAACATGTCGGTTTTTTATCTTACGATAGCCAAAACATTTTTTTATCAAAATCCTCTGATATTATAATAATATTTATATACAAATACTTATTCAAAATAGCTGAAAATTTTACATTCATTAAATTCCAGTATACTAGCCACAAAGTGGGTTATACAATCAAAACCATAAAAGGGACGTAGGGAGAATGGATTTCCAACTAATGACTAGGCACCAGGGTACGACCTATCACAGTATGTGGCCTAGATCATCGTACCGAGAACCCCTCCCGATCCCCTACAGCACAAGACCGGGACTACCCCTTAGTGGATAATCTCGAGTAAGATCACCCCGAGGTTGGAATCAGCAACCGCACCACACAACCGAAAAAAAGGAACATCTAGATAGAGATGACTTACCCTAGTGGGCGCGACCCACTTAGCCTTGCTGCATAAACCCTGATTTTCAGTCATTCCCAGTTGATGAGGCTCGAGGCTAAGAGTTACCTTTATAGAACATTTCACTTAGAATGCTCACCGTCCTCCTGACGATGTTCTGAAAGCATTAATCCATACAAGTCCGTTCCAGGTTCGAACGGAACTGAAGGCACTACTCCTACTACATCCATTTTGGAATCACCCTTAAGATTTGTAGCGATTAGCTCTTACAGTTCATTGCTCCATCTTCGATTCCAAGCTCTTGTCTTCATCATGAAACTGTAATCGTTGGATCGAAGTGGTTTTCGGATTAAAAATACGATCCCGGTCTCTTCGAAACAACGTTGGCTACTTCCCGGTTAACTCAACCCCGGTTCTTAAGGAAATACACAGACGAAGGAAAGATCGGAGTTCACCTCCTAACCGTTAGTGGATGGATTTCCTTACCAACATCCTAGAAGAACGAGCGAGTTTATACGTACACTATAGCCCCTCGAACGGTAAATGTACCATATAATTCTCATACCTCTTCTAGATATTTCCAAAGTTATATTTGGGTCCAGATTTGATAGTCGGTTACATAACCATCAAATAAACAAACAATTCAACCAATCATTTCATTTCCACTGGAAACACCAAGTCTCTTTAAAACTTAGATTTTTTATAATTTAAATCACTTTTCTCAAACATATATACGTAAAACATTTTGTAATAAAACTACTTTAAATCCCTTTACTCAGAATAAAGGTTATGAAATTTTATAATAAATTTCCAAGTTAAATTTTAAGCCACAACAATTTTTAAAATGAGGTTTTATATAAAATATAAATATTAGAAAATTTCATTTAAAAACATAATGCTAGTTTAACCTTTAAAATAATTACTATTAAAATTAATTTAAATAGATTTACTTTAAAATTCTAAAAAATTAAAATAATAAATTTCTCTAAAACATTCTTTTTAAAACAATTTTCAAAACTTAAACTTATATTAATAAAATTTCGTTGAAAAATATACTTGGCTTTCAAGTCCATACTTCCATAATACTCCAAAGAATCCTTTTATAAATCCTGCTTGATTTATCTCAACTCAAACTTACGTCTTAATTCCGTAAATTTCTTCCTTCACTTTAAAAAATAACACCCCCTTTCATTTTTAAACACATTTCCCATTTCCTGGAAATCACTTTCAAAATATATACTTAAATTATTTAAAATAAGTTGCTAAATTCTTTATTCAAAATATACTTTTGAAAATCTATAAAAGTTTTCTTAGGCAACTTAAATCAAAAATTTCCTTTCAATACAAAGTTATTACATCAAATACTTATAATAAAACCTCCTTTAGAAAACATAATACCAATTTACCTTTAAAATAATTAAATACCATAATTACATTAATAGATATTTACTTTTCACTTGAAATAATTAAAAATAGCAATTTCTTCTAAAACATTCTAAAAAAACACATCTTAAACTTCCAGTTTATACGTCGAAAGCTTTTCTTTGAAACCATTCTTAGTTTTCTAGGAAAATACACTTTCCATCTTTTAAAAATAATCCCACTATTACTTGTAAAATAATTTGCACCTTCCTATAGAAGTTCCCATCGAAAATCTATACGTTCAATATTTATCCCCCGATAAATATTCCATTCCATTTATAAACCCATTTTATAAATTTCCATTACTCATCTCCTTTTAAATCACAATTTCAAAAAAACACTTCAAATTCCAAACCAATTTCCTGAATTTAATTTCCCTAGATTCATTACTCAAAAATTCATTTTCAATTCCCTTATAATCCCAATTTATTTTATTTTCATTTATATTTTAAAATACCAGATTATACTTATTCAATCATAACACATCATAGCTTAATTTCCAAATTTATCTATCATAGTATATAAATGAAATACATCATCAATTATGAAAATAATTTCTATGTTCGGAGGAATCTAATTGGATCCCTCCAACATGTTTCCCTGCATCCGAAGATATTAGCACAACCAATAAATATAGATCCAATATGATAATAATTATCATATTCAACAAATCAACCAATCAAATAAATCATTTAAATACTAACTATTTAAATTAAATGGTACCCAGATATGAGTGAGATTAACTCACCTTGAATTCAAAACGCCGAGCGTTCGAATTTTACATTAAATCGAGCACGTTCGATTTAATGCAAAATTTTCACTTGCTCAGAATGATTCCTGATCTGTACCACAGTGGCTTACTCATCGCTGTGATTTCGGCACCGCCAGTTTCGTTGAATTCTAAATATGCATGCAAAAGATATGGGCTTATAACCGTTTGAATATAATTGGTATAAACAATTTTCTTTTTATTTTAATTTTTATTACCAAAATCAAATTAGTCGATGCTAGGAATTGAAATCATGGTCGTAACACAGGTCGTCTTCCTCTTCGTGCCCATAACCGAAGAAACCCATCAACGCCGACTAGGGTTAGAAACTGCTCCTTCCATGATCGTTTAGGTTACGATCGAACACCACAAAACGTGCGCCTAGGTGTGCTCTACCCACGGTCCAAAAATCATGAAGCTCGGTGCCAAGCTCGATGCGAACGACGAGCACGAACTCTTGACAAATGTGGCTCGATAACTCCCTCCACTCGACGTGAAAAACAATCTCTACCGTAGGATCTGTAGAGATCGATGCACCCTACGACTTCCTAGTTGAAGTTTCCTCATGAAAGTCCATGGATTCAAACAAAAAAACAAGGGAATAAGGTGAAGTTTCGGCCATTGAAAGGAAACAGGCGGCGACCATGAAAATTCTAGGGTATTGGCCCAAAAAACGTATTATATAAACGTTTATAATTAATATTAAATTTATTTTTAAACAACTATTTCAAACTATCTCCAAACAACGCATGCCAACGGGCGTTTATAAGATTTTATTCATGTTTCGAACACAATGGAACTTTTTTCAGAAGCTAATTCAGTCATATGTCGAAGATAGATTTTTGAATTGATTTAAAACAATAAATTTTCAATTTTAATTTCAACGCATTTCTCACCCGTACAAACAAACGGTAACTCCAAACGCTACGAAATTTGAAATCCGATAATAATACACTATTATGGATCTAATGGAACTAGTTTCGTCGAATTCGGAGAATGTATCCTGGAATGCTATTTTGACTCGTCGATTAATTCGAACGATTATCAAAATCGTCAAAATCCCTTAAAATTTTCCTTTTAAAATTTTACTAAATCTATTATAAATCATATAGAATTTATAATCATATTTGAAATCATTTTGATTCAATTTAAATAAAATCCCGATTATTTGTATTATCGCTACATATTAAATTTTATTATTTAATTAATTTAAAAATTCCAAATTTAAATTATCGACTTTTGATTCCACTCAAAAGTCCAATATTAAAATTAATATCAAACTAGTCTTAAAATAAATCTTAGAAACCATTTCCATAACCGCTTATATCTAGATTAACCAACTATCCCAATTCCAAATATTAAATTATTCTTATTCAAATCTAATTGAATTACCATATTTGAAATTTTAACTAATTTCATTAATTTAACCAAAATCTTCTTATTTCAAATTAAATTATAATTCACATTCAACATTTAAAATAAATTAAATGTTCAAAATCTAACGACCATAATTATGGGTCGTTACAATATATCTATTGGATATTAATCGAAGAATTATGTATGTATGGAAGAGTGAAGTACAAATGTATGATTGCTAGAGATCGAGAGTACATCAAAGTCAAAGAATAAAGAGCATAAGTAAGTAAGGCGAGATCTTCTCTTGGATTCTTAACGCTATTTATAGCGGTAGAGAGATTCCTTGAGTAGTTGCATCCATTAACAAGTGTTCTATGGTTGCTTTTGATGGTGATGAAGAGTTGCAGTGAAGAGGGGGGAAAGTGTCTTTTCAATTGTGACAGTTGTGCTTTGAATATCAACACCTGATTTCAAAATCAGATGTCTGGAAAATGTTTTAAACATCTGGCTCTTGTATACTTTTTGTATAAGGTTGCTTTTTAGACGTCTGAGTACATTAACCAGACGTCTGATTCTGTCTGATTTGCAAACCAGAGGATTCAATCAGACTTCTGGCTAGTGCATCAAAACATCCGGACTTGTATATGTTGCTTTTCTTGTGTCTGTGTCATTTCTCATCTGATTCTATCGAGTTGTAGCTTCTTGATACTTTCTTTAAGTCTTGTTCTTGTCTCTTTGGTGATGTTACTCTAACAATTACTTACGAATAGAAATATATATGCATATTCGATTTCCATTATATAGTTGTCGTCATCGAAACCATAGAATTGATTACGTAATAATGACCAGGATCTGGTTTAATGTTCTATTCCATTGTTTCTTTCTCTGTGTCTTCCATCAAAGCTTCCATTACAGATTGAATATTTGTCTGATGGTCTTGTGACATTTCATTTTCACCAACTTCCATTGTTTCAATATCACAATTACCTAATATTGTTTTTGCATTTGTTATTGTCATGACAATAACTACAAAAAAGAAAATTTTTAGAAGACCCATTTTTCAGTTTGCTATTATGCAATGCAATGTGAGTGAAATTTCCTATGGTATTTATACCGTTGATTTGGTATTTGATAAGATCAAATGGGGAAGGAAATTTAACAGTAAAATTTATTCCCTATTAATTAAGCAGGTGGGAATTCATTATGAGGATTAATCTACTATAGTTGCTACATTAAATGTATTATACATGTATATATTAAGATAATAGATACAACTTGCAATAATATTTTACTACATGTTTTATGTTAATAACTTCCAATTATTTTTAATGTACATTCACAATACTATAATAGCTATTATTTTAATTATTTATTAGAAGAATCTAGAGAAATTAATAGACTATGGTTCATGTATTAGCATATTTGTTGTTTAAAACTAACTAGAAATTTGAATGGAAAAATGTAAGCAGAAAAATAATTCAATACTAATTGAAATTTTATTTAAAATATGCTTAATTATGATGTTTGTCTATAATCAGTTATTTTTTATTTTTTGAAGCCAGTGTTGCTTTTCACAATAGGTCACCGTGACTATTCAAAAACATTTTTGGTATTTTCATTCTTCCAAACAATGTTAAATTTTTATTATGTAAGTTTAAGTTAAAGATATTAATTTTATAACAGGTTTTGTGCTTTTTTCATGAGATTTTTACTGTCAATTTTGTGTCAAAAATAATAATTTGATTATTACTGTATAAGAAAAATAATATTTATACTATAAAAGTAAAAAAGTGATTTATTTTAGATCAAGATTTTTCTTGATCTAGGATGAATAATTTTCCACAAAGGGAATCTAACATAAGACCCCTATTGAATAAAAATATTTTTTTCCAATATTAAATTAGGTCCATATTCTTATTAATTCCTTTAAAATCCCTATTGTTCAAAAATTTATTTCCATTTGCATTCTATGATGCAGTAATCGCTACTAGAAACACATGAAAAGTCATAATTTTCTTATCTTTATAAATATTGATATTATATATTGTAAAAATTCAATTTCATAATTGTCGTTTTTTGAAACATGATTATGTTTGCCAAAAGCTTGATCCGAAATTTGTCATTATTTTCTAAATATATTATTCACATTTGTTTAGATTGTGTGCTATTTTATAAAATAATTGCTGGAAGTTTACATTTCATCTATTTTAAGAAGAAAATTAAACTTCTTTCATGTTCATATAGACAGTAAGCTCCATCTAATTAATAATAGAAATTAAATTTCATTATTTTAAGGATAGACAACAAAGCTTGCTTTCTCCAAAATTGTTGTTTTATAACCAAAAACTCTTCTTTTCTAGGAATGAAATAGGCCAACTGACTTTCAAATGGAATTCTTTACAACCATGTAACTTTTTGTATATATGAATTATGGTAAAATTTCATTTACATTATGCATTTATGTATGCACGGTTAGCTGTGTACATATATCTAGGTAAGCACATGTTATAGAAATAATGGGCATGATGTGTACATTCACTAATTTTTGTTAATTGTTGACCATTATTGTAACCGTAGTAGTCCGATGGCTTTTGTTGATCAAAAGGGACCTATCAAGACATTAATAAGCCACAAATTTTGTAACGACCCAGAATTTTTGACATTTGAAATTCGTATATTTATTGATTTTAAAATATTAATAAGTAAAATTTGTAAGTCGAATAAATTTTATTTCGAATATCTAGATTTAATTGAATAATTAAATCGATAATTTCATATTTGAAATTACAGAAATAATTGGAAATTGAGTTTAAAGTGATTTAAAATGATTTGTAAAGTTGTATTTAATCATATTGGAGTTAGAATGATGTTATAGAGCTTTTAAAATTGAATTAAAAGTTAAATTGTAGAAATTGAATATTTTAATATTTAATTGACAAGTAAAAATAGCCATTTTCCAACACTCTCGGATTTCTATGAAACCTGTTTCATCGGATCCGTAATGTTATATTATTGTATGGTTTCAAATTTCGGGTCAATCGGGTTTACGGTTTGTCCAGGGCAAGCTAAAACGCATAGAAATCGATTTGAGTGAATTTTGAATTTAAATAATTCGATTCGAAAACTTATCTTCCAAATAGGATCGAATTGGCTCCCGATACATATTCCATTGCATTGGAATGAGGGTAAAACATTATAAATGCCAGGCAGCATGCTTCGTTTGGAGTTCGGAAAAATTTCGGGTGAATAGTGCGCAAATATTTTCTGTAAAAGGACCAGTTTTATTTCATTTGCAAACAAACCCTAATCAAAAACCCTAGCCCCCGTTTAACATTTCAATGGCTGAGAATGAGCGATGTTTCTTCCTCAATATATCTCTATTCATGGACTTTCGTCGAATAGCATCAACTGGGAAGTCGTAGAGCTTCTCGAGCTCTACGAATCTATATGGGTGCGATCCGCTATGATGGAGCGAAGTGGCACGGAATCTTGCTCGAAGGCCGCGTTTTCACGCATGATTTCCTTGGAGGAGAAGCGACCGAGCTCGGCACGCTCACGGCCGAGAGTAGGGTGAAGCACGAGATTTTAGATGGTGGTGGTGTGATGATGTCTCGTGCGTCGTGGTGGCCGTGGTGTCTAACCCTAGTTACGACAAGGATGAGTTCCTTGCGTTCGAACGACCTGGAGGTAACGTGGTAGAAGAAGAAAGCAACACAGTGGCCCTGATTTCATCAAAGAAAATGGACGGCCGTGATTGTGTAGGGATGGAAATAAATAGAAATTGTTAATTTATTATATTTTAAAATCGTTCAAACTTTAAACTATCGTAACTTGTTCATACGAGGTCAAAAAATGACGAAACGAATTGCGTCGGATTCGTATTGACGAGATCTACACGATGGAGCAGGATTGGAATCGTTTGGTGATAGTGAGAATTTTGGGTAAAATTAAACGCTCGTTTAATTTTATTTGAAATAAAACACTGCAACTGTATTTGAAACAAGGTGAGAACTTCTCACTCAATCGAATTTGTTTCGATTTAAATTTTAAATAGTTGAATTTAAAATTGCTTGATTATATGTTTGGATGATATATTATTGTCTATTCTTTTGAAATAAACCCTGTACGCCGTATATTAAGAGGATGTTATTTATTAAACACATATACCACGATATTTCACCTAGAAGTGGAATTGGTATTGTATATGTACTTGGAGTTGATTTTCCCGCATTATATAGCAGGCGAGACCCTATTGCGCCACATAATAGCGGATAATATTTTATATGAACCCATGTACCGCGATATTCCGTATTGAAATGGGATTGGTATTGTGCTAACATCTGTGGATGTAGGGAAACAGGTTGGAGGGATCTAACTGGAATCCTCACCCGTATTGATTTATTTACAAATATTGTGATATATTCTGTTATCGTATGATATATGATGTTTTGGATGCCGTGATTGTTATATTTAGTGCCGTTGTAGCATTAGGCCTATTTTGGAATTTTTTTTAAAGCTGGTTCTAACTTTTCTATTAGGAACTATAAGAACAACATTTACAAATGCCATAAGGCAAGTTCAAAACATCACATAGCCAAATACAAAACAGGCCTATCAACTTATACAATATTATTTCCGAAACCTACTATACGATACTTAAGAACGCCCAAATATCAGAAGCTTCGAGAGAACTCTCAAAGCAAATTAGGCAACTCGACACTTCCAGCTCCTTCATTTACTCATATCCGAATAAAGTAAAATAATAAAGAGCCATTAATGGCGGCATGAGAGGAAAAACGATATTCTTTACATGTTACACTTCGTAATCGACTGTAACTCGACTCTTCAACTTCTACTTCCAGGTCGAAACAAATTACAGACAAGGAGGAGACCAGAGAAAGCAAATCTAGAGGACAGAATCTCCTTCAAGTCGAGCAGCGCAAATCTGATCAAGATAAGTTACTAACACCCAAAAGATAAAGTCTTTAAACTTTATAATAGAAGAACTAACTAAGTTTCTTTGCAGTTATGTTGCTCAAGACATCGCTTCAAAATCGAGAGAAACTCAAAGCATCAACTGCTTCTTCCAAATCTACACTAATTTCAGACCATAGAAAGCAAAAACGACAGCAAGCAGAAAGAAAATGCTGTCATCTTTTCAAGTAGAGCAAACGCAGATCTTAGCTAGATAAGTCTCTGACACCCAAAAAGAAGATGTCTTTAAACTTTATATTAGAAACTAACTAAGATTTTTGTGATTAGGATGCTCGAGACTACTCCATAAAAGCGGAGGAACTCTTCGAAGTCCAGTGTAACTCTTAGCATCATCTTCTAGCACCAGTTCTGAACAAATTACTTACCCAAGACCAGAAATCAGAACTGTTAATGCTAAAATTTGAATGCTAACACCCCGATGTATAAAGTGTAGTTGTGAAAGCACCACCCGATGATTCGGGAACAGAGTATAAGCAGAAAACCACAGAAAAAAGCAGTGAATAACAACGATTTTATAGTGGTTCGGCTCAAGGCTAGCCTACGTCCACTTTAATTCTCTTTATTGCTAAATCGATTACAACTTTACAACAATCTTCAATTACAATTATGACGAGACAGACAACTAGAACTTTGGCAGAGAAGAATTCTTCGAATCCATGTAGATTGCGTTAGATTTTCCCTTGAAGTTAGTTGAGATGCCTTTCGAACTTGAAATGTCGGGTGAGTTGAGAATTCAGCAGAGTATTGGCGCTTGAAGTGATTGGTCCAAAAGTCCCTTGAATGTTGGAGATGGCTTTCTATTTATAGGCAAATCTGTTTAAGAATTTTTCCCAAGTCCTGAGTCGCCACCGACTTTAGTTGAGTCGCGGCCGACCTATAGAGGCAAATTCACGGTCTAGTAGAGTTAAGCCGACCTACCTAATTTCATGCAAGTCCAAAGTCGTAAACGAGTTATGGGGCCAGGTCACGAAATGATGAGGTATCCGATTCGCTTGCTTAGGTCGTGAACGACCCACCATAGGCCTTAGGTCGGTTTTCCCATGAGTCGGCCAACATCTTTAAAGCATCAAGGTTATAACCCGGTGAGTCGCTGTCCCTGTTAAGTCGGCAATAAGTTGAGTCGTCACTTATTCTGAGTCGGTTCATTCGTTAGGTCAGCAACAAGCTATGGCTATTGAGTCGGAACTTCCTTCGAGCTTTAAGTCGGTCTACTTCTCAAGTCCCTTAGGTCGGTATCATTCTTAAACCTTATGCAGTTAGGTCGGTCTTCCATGCTAAGATACTAAGTCGACATCCCTTGTTAAGTCAGCAGAGTGTTAGGTCGTCCTCCTTTGAGGCATTAAGTAGTTAGGTCGGTGCCCATTCGAGCCTTAGGTCGACATCCTTTGTTAAGTCGGCAGAGTGTTAGGTCGTCCTCCTTTGAGGCATTAAGTAGTTAGGTCGGTGCCCATTCGAGCCTTAGGTCGGCATCCTTTGTTAAGTCGGCAGAGTGTTAGGTCGTTTACCATCTTAGATCGGTGAGCCACGGCCGAGGCGAGGTTAACAAGAACCTCCTCAAGAAGAGAAAAACCTTCGTAAGTTAATTATCTGACACCCAGAACAATGAAACTGAATTTGAGGAACTAACAAAATTTCCTTATGTTTAGATTGCTCGATAACAAGGACGCAGAGGAGGACATTAGTCAGCATAGATCCAGAAGAAACTGCAATCTGGAACTTAACAAACTAGATCTATAAGTATTGTTAATTGTAAATTATAATGTAAATTATAAGAGAGAAGGTGAGGGCAATGTAAATAATACAGGTACAGGATAGCCTAAACCAAGAAACAGAGATACACGAAGATTGCAGGAGAATGAAACATATGATAATGCAGATGATGCCCCAATTCAGCGTTGGGAGGTATATCCCCATTTCATTGCTATTATTTAATTCATGCCAGTAATGTTCTTAAAATATTTAGATTTAGCCATTCTAATGTTCATTGTCTGATAAATTCTTGTACAAATCTGCGTGATTTCTGTAAAACGATTCTGAAAAATCCTATCGTTTCTTTCTCTCCATATATGCCAAACACAAACAGAGAGTGAGAGTTGAAACAAATCTGAATTGAGACTTTTAACTCTTGAGTAAGAAACGATTTTCTGTAAATCTTCCTTCAGAGAAAAGGAGAGCAATATTTTCAGAGATAAAAAAAAAATTACTGCTCCAAAGCCATACGTTTTCTGTATAATTACATTGAAAAAATAGGTGGCCTATAGTTTCAATGTGGTTATTACAAAAAACACATAAGGGATCCACAACTATCTGCTTCTAAAGTAATCTTTCTTTTGTCAATAGATAGTCATTTATGGCTTTAAAAAGGCATACCGCCATTTTTGGAACGTGTATTTTATTCCAGACCAATGACGACCAATATTTGATTTCAAAACTGGTTCTAAACGTGTTCCAAACATTTTGGAACTGGTATAAACCATTCTTTGTACACTTCCAAGACCAAAAGTCCCTTTCCCTATCATTGTGAATTTTGACGCCTTCTATTTCTGCATGTATTTGAAATAAAAAACTATACGAGTCCCACTTCCATTCACCATTATTTAAAATCCTGCCAAGAAAAAAAATTTCTGTACCAGTTTTGCAAGCTGTGTCTCTGCCAATACGTTCCATTATAGAACTTCCATTCAACCATGGATCATACCATAGAGAAGTAGTTTTACCATCGACAAATGTTGAGAGAGATGCATTTCAAAGCTTCATGTCGGTTTTTCAAAATGAATTTCCACACTCCCGAGTCGTCCGATCGTTGATTAATTTCCCAAAAGCTTTTATGACCAATATATTTACAATGCATGAGATCCGCCCAAATTCCTTCTGCGTTTATTATTTTCCATATCAATTTAGTAGATAACGCTCGATTCATCTCTTCTAGATTTCTCAGTCCCATTCCACCTTCTTCTTTTTGCCTACACAAAATTTCCCAGGGAATCATACTACTACGACTTTTCCAAATAAAGTTAAGAATCAAATGTTTAATTTTTTGAACAGTAGAGACTGGGAGACAAAAGCATTGCATCCAGAATTGTATTATGGGGTAAATGGTGGATTTAATGAGTTTAAGTCTCCCTGCTAAGCTAAGCATTCTAGTTTCCCATCCTCCAAATCTTAACTTGATCTTCTCTAACAAAAGAGAACAATCCTTATCTCTCAAATTAGCACTAGACAGGGGAATACCCAAATACCTTATTGTGAGATCCGATTGCTGAATATTGAGGATAGTGCTAATGTCAGTGCAATGATCTACCCTTTTTCCAAAGAAAATATTGGATTTTTCACAACTTTGTTCCAGGCCGGTAACTCTCTTCATGGTTTGAAAGACATCACTAATAGCAGTTGCGGTTTGTGCATTGGTTTTAGTAAAAACAATAATATCATCGGCATAAATAAGGTGAGTCAGCTTATTATTATAATCTGTAATTGGAGAAATTTGACCATCCCTGACTTTTTCCTCCATTAAAAGTGTAAAATATTCCATGAACAATGTAAATAAAATAGGGGAAAGTGGGTCGCCTTGTCTGAGGCTGTTTGAACTCTTGAAATAACCGTGCGGTTCCGCGTTTACAAAGATAGAAAACACAGTAGTCGTTATGATGTTTTCGATAATATTCACCCATTTGTCTGGGAAGCACAGGCTTATTAACATGTGTGAAACAAAAGCTCGATTAATCGAATCATATGCTTTCTTTAAATCAACTTTAATACACATATTTTTATTATCCTTTCTTCCAAGGCCTCTGATAATTTCATGAGCAAACAATATTCCGTCCCCTATTGATCTTCCTTTAATAAATGTCGTCTGATTCGGGGACACCAACTTATCCAAAAAAGGGACCAATCTATTATAAATAATTTTGGTGAAAACCTTATATAAAGTGTTACAGCAGGCAATAGGTCTAAAATCTTGAATATTAGTGGAATGTACTTTTTTAGGAATCAAGTGCAAGAAAGTATGGTTCCACACTTTGATTATTAAACCCTTTTGAAAAATGTCATTCAATGCTTTGAAAATTAGGTCTTTCGAAAGATTCCAATGAGTTTTGAAAAACTTAGAGTTAAAACCGTCCGGACCTAGAGAAGGAGTATCTTTAATATCCCACAATGCAAATTTAATTTCTTCCAAAGATATACCATCATTCAAAAAATTAGCACCATATTCAGAAATGATCGATTTACATATAACCTCTGGGAACCGATCACCTAAGGGAAGGTTAAAAATTTGTTTATAGAAATTAATAGCCGATTCAGCAAATGAATCTTCAGAAATCGCCTTGCCATCTACTACGATGCTAGTCAAACATTTTCTAATTCTTCTGCAAGACATTTTAGCATAAAAGAAAGAAGAAGCCTCATCACCCATCATCAACCAATCACATTTAGCCTTTTGTTTGGTATCCAGGAACTCTTTTTTAAGTGCCATTTCCAGTTTAATTTTGGCATTTTGAAATTCCATAACTAAATTGTGATCATTTGATTTTTCCAATAGTTTTTGAAGTCTAGAACAATTCTCTCTCTGAACTTTAACCTCTTGTTTGGTATTCCGTATTTTAGCACTCCAAATCTTAAGCTCTCTCTTAATATTTTTGAGAATATACATGATTTGATACAGAGGTCGGTCTTCCTGATTAGAAATCCATGTGTTCTCAATCAGAGGAAAGTATTGATCACATAGCGGCCAATGATTCATAAACCTAAAAGGTCTATTCTTGTCTCTAGGTTTAAGAAAAAGTGAGACCAGGACTGCATAATGGTCGCTCACAGAAGGGGGCAAATATTCGGCCGATGAATCTATAAATAAGTTGATCCAGTCTAGGTTAGTGAAGACCCTGTCAATCTTAGAAAATATGATGCGACTAGGACCAGACCACCAAGAAAATTCGTAACCTTTAATATTGATCTCTTTAAGGCCTGTATAGTTAGACATATCATCTAATTCAAACAGGTTTCCAAATGGCACTGGATTACCTCCCTTTCTTTCTGAGGGACTACGAATACAATTGAAGTCCCCGAAAACCAACCATGGTATGTAAATGTGAATAGCATCCTTCTGTAGATTCTTCCACAATCTTTTCCTTAGATTAGCAAAATTCTGAGAGTAGACAAAGGTTAAATTAGATTTGAATTTCAAGTTGCTGATCAATTCAATAGTAATATGTTGGTCACTCATACTAATGTAATTAAAATCCCAAGAATTTCCGTCGATGAGGACGAATATTCTGCATTTAAAATAACAAGAAACATTACTTATTATTTTCCATCCGTCATCCAAAACTCTTTCTAGCTTCATGACATCCGAAAACAACAGCTTGTTTTCCAAAACTCCGAAACAAATTTTTTATACTTGTCAATGATTTTTCTCACTTCTTTCATTCTGTTGGGGTTGTGAAACCCTCTAACATTCAAACATGCAAACGACATTATGTAACCTTGTTGTTACGAGTCCTCTGCAACCTTCTACTAGAAGACTCCCCTTTGTCTTCTACCGGAATGCCTAACATCTGAACCCACTTGGGATTCTTACGAACATGCTTATCCTTCTGAATATTCTCAAATTCTATATCCTGAGGCTTAGGACTAAGCTGCTCCTCCTGAGCTGGATCTGCATTATCATATGAATTCTGTTCCTCTACCACTTCTGTCGTTCCTGTATCCTGACCCAGATTTTCCTGTACCTGTATATCAATACAAGGTTCAGTGCCTCTCCTAAAATTAACATTATTAATTATACAATCATCAATACAAATATCATTAGAAAGTAAAGTATTGGAAAATGGAGGAGTATCCGATAATGACGAAGGGCGTTTGAGGATTGTAATTTGGGTCAAGGGTGACTTCGGAGGTAATGAGCTCAATTCTCTGACTCCCGAGGTAGTCGATCTCTCAAGGATGGTCGACTCACTGTTTCCTAGATCAGAAAGGACATCTTTCCTAGCCACAGGGATTTGTTCTGTCTCCTGCGTGTTAGCTATCTGATTTCCATCCTCTCCACATGAAACCACCTCCACGTTATTCCTAGTTTGTCCATCAGATAATTGACCATCGTTCATTAGCTCAGTATATAGGGATTCAGTGGGACTTCCATCGTTCACCTGTTTTCCTAAATCATCAATAATGTCATTTCCGCCTTCCTCCCTTACTGTTTTCGAACATCCGACAGGACTTGGTTCCACAGGGTTTTCTTTATCAGAGTCAGCTACTTAAGTCTGTTTAGGAACCCAAGACTTGGTCAATGGGCATTCGTCGGTTACATGACCAAAACACACACACTTGCCACATATAGGAGGGGGGTTCTCATATTCCACTTCCTGAATGAAACTCCTCCCTTTGTCGTCCATACCTTCGATGATGTTAGGCATAAAATAGGTAGCGTTAACCTCGATCAAAACTCTGGCGTAGGCTAATATAGATTTGTTTTTCGTGGCCTCATCCATCTTTATAGGGACTCCTATAGTGCTTGTTAGGGCACTGATTGCTTTATTGCCCCACAACTTAAAACTTCAACCTGGAAGTCTTACCCACATAGGCAAAGATGTAAGTAGATCTCTATCTGTTTTCATATCTGG
Organism: Allium cepa; assembly: GCA_030765085.1. NCBI lineage: Eukaryota > Viridiplantae > Streptophyta > Magnoliopsida > Asparagales > Amaryllidaceae > Allium > Allium cepa. The sequence goes on from CM060939.1 coordinate 878,182,538, forward strand.
GGTCAGACGCTTCTTGATAATCAGGTTCCGGTCCATAAACCAAGGTCCTGATTTCAATATCTTGTTGCAATCCTCCTCAGACCCAAATCTCACCACAAAGAATCCGTTATTCCTTGAACGAACTATAAACAACTTCTGTGTAGACCAAACTCTATTGGCATAACCTTCAAAAGTTTTAAGCCATGGTTTATAACCAACCACATACAGTAATATACATATGTCCCAGCCACCCTCCGCTTCTATGATAGCTTCGGGCAAAAGGGTACCTATCCTTTTGCCATCAACTATTTTAGGCTCAATAAATTCAAGATCTAGGTTTCCTAAATCTCCAACCGCTCCAATTTTAACTGCCTCACTATAAGAAATTTTTTTAGCGTTCTCTGAGATAGTGAATTTGATTTTCGAATTGCTTCCTGATTGAATGGACTTCGGCTTTGATGTTTTCGAGAGTTCTGTTGATGTCCGTCCAGCATTAGTCGCCTGAACCCTTCTCCCCGTATTCCGTTCTGGAATAGCTCCGATTCTGCTCGGTCTGTGTCCTCTCATATTGAGTCTAGTTTCAGGTCCCGAAGGAAATGAAGTCTTGCCCCTTTTCCTTCTCACCTCCTCCCAGGCTTCTTCACGTCGCAGAGAACCCATGTCAATGACATCCAGGTTTGAGGAGAAAGAATTGAAGACAGAAAATAGAATTAAACAGAAGATTATGGAAGAATCAAAAGAAAAGAGGAGAAAAGAGATAAACCCTATTCTCCAGATCTAGATCTGGAAGCCATTTTTTTTAATTTTTAAGCTACAAAAAATCTTTCGCCTATTTTGGAAAATTAAAAGTGTTAAAGTGATGATTTCCAAATTTTAAAAGGATTTTCAAGTGATTTTTGAAAGTATACATTTTTTTTTTTGAATTTTGGAATTGATTCATTTTAAATAAATAAACGTTATAATTTTTATGTTATAAAAATTTTGATTTTTGTGAAATATAACCGAAATATGATTTTTTTTTTAAATAAGTAGTTGATTAATTTGTAAAATGGTTTTAATTAGGATTTTTGAATTATTATAAACACTTTATATAAAAGAATTATAAAATTGATATTTATAAATTAAAAATATTGGATTTATAAAACGTGTTTTTATAAGTGTTAAAATGAAGTACAAATGGATTTCATAAGTGAATGAAATTTATAGATTTATAAATTGTGATGTTATAAAATGAATAGATTTTGTAAAATAAAAGATTTATAAGTAATTAAATTATAATTTGGATTTTAGCATTTAAATGAGATATAAATAGAATTTGTTAATTAATAGATTTTATAAGTTGAAGTTTACATAAAATTATATAAATGTGAATTTATAAACGTTTTTATAAATCCGAAATCGACTTATTTTGATAAGTTAATTATTATAGCTTATTAAAGGAGTATATTCATGAATTTGGAACAGTGGATAACCCTTTAAAATAAAATGTGTAGAAACGTTGAATTTGGTTAACGGAGTACATTCACGATTTTGGACAGTGAATAATGTATTAAAAAAAAGTTTTGGGGAAGTGATATTTTAAATAGAATTAAAATGATTTGTAGTTGTTTTAAAACGTGTTAACGATCGAAACCATAGATTCAACATTCATTGTTGAAATAGACGTTTTCGAGAAATAAGGAAAAGATGGACTATAACACTGTTGTTATAGTAAATGATTTTCGAAAGGAAATGTTTTATATAGTATTTGGATTTATGTATCTATCTAAATTTGAAATCTGTATACTAGTGATTTTGTGTTGTCGTAACGATGTTTTACGCAACATACGTTTTGACTCAAATGAATGTGTTTAAGAGAATGTTTTCCTTAAAGAATAAAACATATACTTAATTGTGATTTAAGTATATCGAATATTTTCCAAATGTTGAAAATAATTAGATTTGTGAATTACTTATTTTTTAAATAAGCATGGAAATGTGTTCCAATATGAAGTGAAATGTTCTGAGATTTTATTTCTTAAAGATAAATTGAAAGTGAATCTTTGAAATCGATTTAAGAATCGTATATTAATAGATATTGTAACGACCCGAAATTTTCGAAGCCGAAGACTCCAGATAGTTATGGAAAAGAAGAAAGAGATAGAAAAAGAAGAAGAACACAAACACCAACATCTCACATTCGCAGCGGATAAAATATAATAATAAATAATAATAGTTTACAAAAGAATACTATATCTGTCGATTACATTTAATATACATCAGAGTTTCGCATATATACAGTCACTGAATAAATAAAATTATCATGTCTCACATACACAGCAACATAATACAGCGGAAATATTTTATACGCTATAGCCATCCAGCTCGCTTTCTGAGCTCCAGAACGTCCTAACCTGAAATCTGCAATATTCGGTCTGACCCGACCATTACACCAAAGTGACACCCGGGTCAGGCTGGAAACCAGCATGAGTAAACCCAACTAACATGGAATGCCAAAAAAATCAACTTATATAAACCCGGGGTAACATATATCAATTTAACCAATTCACAATTTGTTATAGACAACACATATTCCTCACATCAATTTCTAAGTACCAACTTAGATAAAATAATCCAATTCACTTAAATCATTTCCTTCCAGTCTATTGATTCACACATCAATTCATTTTTAATCCAAAGTGGTTTCGGGTATCTTCCCAATACCCGATCCCGGCCTCTTCGAGTCTCATGAAATCCTAACCCAAGTCATCCAAATGAAATGCTCAACATTTCATATCAGAGATATCAACTCATTCAAAACATCCAATACCATTCATCATCCTTAAGAAAAGCTTAATCACATACAAATCAATTCAGTTGATTCAAATTGAGTTTCAATCCTCAATCGCTTAGATTCATTCATTAATTAATTCCAAATCAACTAATTAATTAATCAACTCCTCCATATCCATTCATCTTAATCAATAATCCTAGATTAATTACCTTCCAATTCCATTCAAGTAATTCTCTTTAATTGATTTCACGATATTAGTTACTCTTACCAAATCAATGAGTAATCTTTAATTACTTCCCAAATTGATTTACTATAATCAATTACGTTAATTCTTAATTACTTGTAATAACTGACTTCTCAAAAGTCACTTATTATGAATTGATTAATCTCAATTAATCAAATCTTTAATTACTTTATTAATTATATAAATTAATTATTTCCAATTATATTTTACTAATTCAACCACAATATTAATCATTCTCGATCACCTTCAACATGTAATTAACTATCTTCTTATTTACTTCATTAATAAATTTATTTCTCTGTAATTTGTTATTTCAATTAATCTCTTAATTAATTACACAAAGTAATTCTATTTTATTGGTTACATAAAGTAATTAATTATTAAACCACCAAATGATTATTCTAAATTAAATTTCACTTCATTAATTAACTTAAACTTTCATTTATTAATCTAAACCCTGAATTACTAAATTAATCAACCCATATCGTTAATTAACTGGATTAATCAATCATCCACTTAATCACCCTTATATTTCTTCCAAAATCCAATTTATATATTTCGATAACTTAGGGTACTGAAATATTCAAGTAAACCACAGCATTCAACATTCCAAATACCCAAAAAATATTCATCATAGAATATCAACCATTACAGTATATACTATATACCACTATATAATATAGCACATCACTTCAAGTCAACCATTCAACCAATCACTTAAATTTAACCACTTAAATTTAAGTAAAAATCCAGAAGCGTGAGGTTTACTCACCTTTAATTTTTGTTTGGCAATCCAATTCCATCTCCATCATTATCTCCCCATTTTGGACCTTGTATAAATATTTATACAATTTATTAAAATTCGAGATAATCGAATAATCAACTTTCCTTCAATAAATTTAATTAACTAACAATTTACTAAATTTCAAATGATTGTTAACCTAACTTAGTTACATTTTCTGTCCTGCCCAATTTATAAATTCAATGACGGGTTATTTATATATTCCAATTTATCAAATAAATATATCGATTTCTTAAAGATTGACTGATTCCTATATAGATTTATATATTACACCGATATAAATAAAAATTCCAGTTAAATCTTGCTTATGAAATCAATTCCTAATATATCTGCCATATATAAGTATTTAAAACAGATTTTTTTTAATCTTACTGTAACAATATTTTCAAACTCGAATGGATAAACGAAGGAAAAGAAGCCATACCCTAAAAATTTTGCAAACCGCAGATGCCAAACCATGGGACACAAGTCAATCCTTGCCTTTGCCTTGACCTTCCAGTGACCTCGCGAACTCCGCGAATTGCTCGCGCCTTGCGCGACTCACCCCATATCGCCGCCCTTGCTCGTGAAGCTCCAACGAATGTTGAGCAGTCCAAAACCCACGTCGCCTCTCCTGAAGTCGCGACTTGATTGCCTCTGCCTTTCACTCGAGCTCGTAAAACCCTAGCTCGCGCCGCGTGCCTCCCTAATTACCATCACGCGAGTTCAAAGACATCGCATCACGATCCCAAACATCGTCGCACTCTCTCCTCTTTTCGCCGAAGGATGGAGTTTGCTTCGATTCGAGAGAGAAAGGAAAGGGATTCAGTTGCTTTAGTGAATTCGAAGAGGGGAATAAGAAAGAGGGCGACGGCCCTTACTTGATTCGTTTTTTTTTTCCCGAACGAGTATGCAATTGCTCGGCACATTTTTTTTTACAAGCATACGATTTTGATTTCTGTTGTTGGATTATAGAAGAAGACGGAGATAAAATAGGGATTGGAAATGGCTTCCAAAGTACGCTGTGACTTATAAAATATCTTGTGCTGTTAGAATATCTTTGCCCACTTATTTTAATCTCTTTTTTTTTTTTATTATTATTATCTTATATAAAACTTCCAGAATGCCTCATCGCTTGCTACTTGAAATTTCGAACTCCTCTTAAGGAATGCCGCGAGGCAAATATAAAGCTTTACCCGTATTCCGAACACAATGGCACATGTTTCGGAGGCTAATTTGATCGTATGTGCAAGTTACAAAAGAAAACGATCAAATTCCATTTAAATCGATTAAAATAATTTCTAAGCGTTTCGAGCTGACAGGGTCAAACGACAACTCCGATTGCCACGAAAATTGAAATCCGATAATAATTAATTATTACGGATCCAATGGAACTGGTTTTGTCGAATTCCGAGACTGTGCCTCGGAAGGCTATTTTTAAATATCGATTTCAACGATATTATTAGTAAAACTAAAAAAATCACCTTTAAATTAAATTCTAATCCTTCTATTATCTTCAGTATCATCATTATAAATTTTATAAGCCTTCAAATTATTTTAACAGGCTTAAAACTGAATAATTCAATAATTTACCCAATTTTAGTTTATTAAATCCAATAACTGAATTGCTATTAATAATAATATTTGAATTCAAGTTAAAATTTACCTTTCAAATATTTAAATCAATTTATTATTCCAATTTAAATTGTTAAAAATTCTGGGTCGTCACATTCCTCCCCCTTTAAAAGAATTTCGTCCCCGAAATTACTAGTCAGGAAGAATGGTCTAATTCCCGTTAATTTTTTTCCAAAACCAAACAGTTCTATCAACTTTCCATAATATATCTTTTATAAAAGACCCATTATCATTCTTACTAACTTCCCAAACTCTCCCACAGTTCTCAAACATACCCCCCTTTTTCAATTATTCAAATTTCAATTTAAAACTAAATTTAGAATTATCAAAATTTTCTCAAAAATTTTCTAACTCTCTAAATTTCCAAAAAATTTTGCCAGCGTCTCCTTTGCGCGGCTAGCTCGGTACAACTACAAAAGGCTTTTACGGGCTCCCGAATCCTAAAAGAAAACAAAAGCCAAGTGGCTAGATGAAAAACCCAATCCAACTTCATACAGAAATTAAATACTAACCTTTTAGTCGGACAAATTTCAAATTTATCTTTTGGAACCAAATCCAATTTCTTTTCCCTTTAATGTCTGCATATCTTACTTAGCAACAATATTCAATCATAACCTTTCAAAACATTGTATACCTTTCCTTACATAGGTTTTCATATTTACTTTTATTCAGTTTATTTCCAAATTTGAATATTAAATTTTATCTTCCATTTATAACTGATTCATATCATTATTTACATTAGATTCATTCACTATTTCATTTTAGTTTCTAATTTGAAATCATTTTGTTGCTAACAAATTTTTTTTTCTTCAAAAATTTCATAAATTTTCTAACTCCCAAAATTTTGGAAAATTTTTGGCAGAGTCTCCTTTGTACGGAGGAGCTTTTGCAATTTGACAAGAGATATAAATATGTATACATCGACCCACCCGGTCGGAAAAAGAAAAAATAGTTCATATATCCTATTTTAATTGTGTAGGCGTACCTTATTTAGCATTTTAAGCAAGCATCTTATTAATTTAAGCAATTAGCGCAATCCAAACCAGCCAAACGGTCTCCAGGTACCTGTAATTACTTAATTTAAACATATAAGCACTATAGATATGAAGTTTAAAACATTTCTCTTACTCAAACAACTATAACACTTCAATTCTAAAGGAAATGCATTCAAAATAACTTCTATGAGCAATTTATATATTTTCCAAACTAATTCAATTGCTTTCAACCAATTTATATACCATTTCATTCAATTACAATGGTTTGCGACTCAATTTCTTATATACCATTGATTTCTAATCCAAACAAGCTCATATTCAATTCGGTTAATTCTAAAACCAATTTATTTAATCTCTATCAATTCACAGGAATTTAATTATTTTTGAACATGCCAAACGACAATTAGTTTACGAAATTTTGACGATATTTGCTTGATAGAGTATTTAATTTGAGTTTATAACTACTTTTAAATTAATTTCAACTCATTCTATAAGTAATTCCATTACAATTTTTTTTCCACTACCATACATATACCTTTCATTTCATTTCCAATTTATTCACCACCATTTATTTAGCTCGACATATTTATTCATGTATACTACTAGCCATTCTTCAATCCATGCTTTTATTTTAATGGGCTTTCACTCTTATTCAAAGCCAAGCTTCCATAAACTTTAAACTTAAGTTCATTTATTTTAATTTATTCCAACATCAAACTTAAGTCTACTTCTATTTGATTCTCATTTAATCAACTTCCATTAAATTCGGTTAGTCATCCATTTTAAATTTTAAATTTTAAATTCACCTTTTAATTTATCAAAATAATATCCAAGCACATACTTATCTCATTTATACTTCAAATTAATATACCACCAAATTTAAGTTCAGTCTGATAATCCAATTCCAATCACAACTTTGATTTAGTTTTTATTCAACCAGACTTCATCCATTTATTATTCAACTCAATTAACCCACTTAAAATTTTTAATTTACTTACTTAATTCGTTATCGAATTTATTTTATTAATACATAGTCATTTTCAATTTATTTCTATTCATTTGGGTTTTGTTTAGCCAATATATTCTTATTATTCCATAAACATTTTGATCAAGATTCCAGAGTTTAAACAAATTTCCAAAATTTCAATATCACTTAGACTTCAACTATATCCAAAATTCTTTAGCAAATTCTCTTACCCCTTTAAATTTCAAAACCAAACCCAGTTCATAAATAATTCCAATTTAAAACCATTTGGTAGCAATTCTCTTCTAGAAACTCGAAAATAATCATCGATAATGCTGCAGTCATCACCGACGTTATTTTCCAGTGACCAAAAGAGTTCAATGCTTTTATCTCTTTAAAAACATTTCCAAATATTTTTTTATTTCAAATCTCCCAGATTCCAAATTCAACACAAAAATATTTTTGAAATAATACTATTATTTTTCCAAAACCTTTGGAAACCACTTCCAAATCCAAAGGAATTTTAAATTTTCCCAAAAATTTCCAAATTCCCAATCCATCCAATTCATATTTAAACATTACTCTAGAATTTTCATCTTACTTTATTTTCAAATATTCCCTGGAATTCTATTTCAAATTATAATCTCATTTTATTTATGAAGTTTATTTCAATTTATACATTACATTCACAATCTATATTTCAAATTCCATTTTTTTTATAAAAGTTTGTTCTTCAACTTTGGTTATAAGTTTCAATTTGGTCATATTTTATATTACTTCTTAACTTAATTCCAATAATTTAACAACCAATCTCCTTAATATTTATTAGAGGAACATATTGATTTATATATCAAAATATACTTTTATATATAATTATTTAAAACCCTTTTAGATAAGAAAATAACAAGTACGCTCTCATATATATATATATATATATATATATATATATATATATATACTCAACTCATTCTAGAGTTTTATGGACTCTATTTAATGAGTAATCCCCCACCAGAGCCAAGGTTCTCGCTTAACCTTTCAGCTCTGGTACCAACTGTAACGACCCGAAATTTTCGAAGCCGAAAATTCCAGATAGTTATGAAAAAGAAGAAAGAGATAAAAAAAAGAACACAAACACCAACATCTCACATTCGCAGCGGATAAAATATAATAATAAATAATAACAGTTTACAAAAGAATACTATATCTATCTATTACATTTAATATACATCAGAGTTTCGCATATATACAGTCACTGAATAAATACAATTATCATGTCTCACATACACAGCAACATAATACAGCGGAAATATTTTATATGCTATAGCCATCCAGCTCGCTTCCTGAGCTCCAGAACGTCCTAACCTGAAATCTATAATACTCGGTCTGACCCGAGCATTACACCAAAGTAACACCCGGGTCAGGCTGGAAACCAGCGTGAATAAACCCAACTAACATGGAATACCAAAACAATCAACTTATATAAACCCGGGGTAACATATATCAATTTAACCAATTCACAATTTTCTATAGACAACACATATTCCTCATATCAATTTCTAAGTACCAAACTTAGATAAAATAATCCAATTCACTTAAATCATTTCCATCCAGTCTATTGATTCACACATCAATTCATTTTTAATCCGAAGTGGTTTCGGGTATCTTCCCAATACCCGATCCCGGCCTCTTCGAGTCTCATGAAATCCTAACCCAAGTCATCCAAATGAAATGCTCAACATTTCATATCAGAGATATCAACTCATTCAAAACATCCAATACCATTCATCATCCTTAAGAAAAGCTTAATCACATACAAATCAATTCAATTGATTCAAATTGAGTTTCAATCCTCAATCGCTTAGATTCTTTCATTAATTAATTCAAAATCAACTAATTAATTAATCAACTCCTCCATATCCATTCATCTTAATCAACAACCCTAGATTAATTACCTTCCAATTCCATTCAAGTAATTCTCTTTAATTGATTTCACGATATTAGTTACTCTTACCAAATCAATGAGTAATCTTTAATTACTTCCCAAATTGATTTACTATAATCAATTACGTTAATTCTTAATTACTTATATTAACTGACTTCTCATAAGTCACTTATTATGAATTTATTAACCTCAATTAATCAAATCTTTAATTACTTTATTAATTATATAAATTAATGATTTCCAATTATATTTTACTAATTCAACCACAATATTAATCATTCTCGATCACCTTCAACCTGTAATTAACTATCTTCTTATTTACTTCATTAATAGATTTATTTCTCTGTAATTTGTTATTTCAATTAATCTCTTAATTAATTACACAAAGTAATTCTATTTTATTGGTTACATTAAGTAATTAATTATTAAACCACCAAATGATTATTCTAAATTAAATTTCACTTCATTAATTAACTTAAAATTTCATTTATTAATCTAAACCCTGAATTACTAAATTAATCAACCCAAATCGTTATTTAGCTGGATTAATCAATCATCCATTTAATCACCCTTATATTTCTTCCAAAATCCAATTTATATATTTCGATAACTTAGGGTACCAAAATATTCAAGTAAACCACAGCATTCAACATTCCAAATACCCAAAAAATATTCATCATAGAATATCAACCATTCCAGTATATACTATATACCACTATATAATATAGCACATCACTTCAAGTCAACCATTCAACCAATCACTTAAATTTAACCACTTAAATTTAAGTAAAAATCCAGAAGTGTGAAGTTTACTCACCTTTAATTTTTGTTTGGCGATCCAATTCCATCTCCACTATTATCTCCCCATTTTGGACCTTGTATAAATATTTATACAATTTATTAATATTCGAGATAATCGAATAATCAACTTTCCTTCAATAAATTTAATTAACTAGCAATTTACTAAATTTCAAATGATTGTTAACCTAACTTAGTTACATTTTCTGTCCTGCCCAATTTATAAATTCAATGACGGGTTATTTATATATTCCAATTTCTCAAATAAATATATCGATTTCTTAAAGATTGACTGATTCCTATATAGATTTATATATTACACTGATATAAATAAAAATTCCAGTTAAATCTTGCTTATGAAATCAATTCATAATATATCTTCCATATATAAGTATTTAAAACAGAATTTTTTTTTATCTTACTGTAACAACATTTTCAAACTCGAATTGATAAACGAAGGAAAAGAAGCCATACCCTAAAATTTTTGCAAACCGCAGATGCCAAACCATGGGACACAAGTCAATCCTTGCCTTTGTCGGGACCTTCCAGTGACCTCGCGACCTCCATGAATTGCTCGCGCCTTGCATGATTCACCCCATATCGCCGCCCTTGCTTGCGAAGCTCCAACGAATGTTGAGCAGTCCAAAACCCATGTCGTCTCTCCTGAAGTCGCGACTTGATTGCCTCTGCCTTTCACTCGAGCTCGTAAAACACTAGCTCGCGCTGCGTGCTTCCCTAATTTCCATCACACGAGCTCAAAGACATCGCATCGCGATCCCAAACATCATCGCACTCTCTCCTCTTTTCGCCGAAGGGTGGAGTTTGCTTCGATTCGAGAGAGAAAGGAAAGGGATTCAGTTGCTTTAGTGAATTCGAAGAGGGGAAGAAGAAAGAGGGCGACGACCCTTACTTGATTTAATTTTTTTTTTCCCGAACGAGTATGCAGATTGCTCGGCACTTTTTTTTATAAGCATACGATTTTGATTTCTGTTGTTGGATTATAGAAGAAGACGGAGACAAAATAGGGATTGGAAATGGCTTCCAGAGTACGCTTGGACTTATAAAATATCTTGTGCTGTTAAAATATCTTTGCCCACTTATTTTAATCTCGTTTTTATTATTATTATTACCTTATATAAAACTTCCAGAATGCCTCATCGCTTGCTACTTAAAATTTTGAACTCCTCTTAAGGAATGCCGCGAGGAAAATATAAAGCTTTACCCGTATTCCGAACACAATGGCACATGTTTCGGAGGCTAATTTGATCGTATGTGCAAGTTACAAAAGAAAACGATCGAATTCCAATTAAATCGATTAAAATAATTTCTAAGAGTTTCGAATTGACAGGGTCAAACGACAACTCCGATTGCCACGAAAGTTGAAATCCGATAATAATTAATTATTACGGATCCAATGGAACTGGTTTCGTCGAATTCCGAGACTGTGCCTCGGAAGGCTATTTTTAAATATCGATTTCAACAATATTATTATTAAAACTAAACAAATCACCTTTAAATTAAATTCCAATCCTTCTATTATCTTCAGTATCATCATTATAAATTTTATAAGCCTTCAAATTATTTTAACAGGCTTAAAACTGAAGAATTCAATAATTTACCCAATTTTAGTTTATTAAATCCAATAACTTAATTGCTATTAATAATAATATTTGAATTCAAGTTAAAATTTACCTTTCAAGTATTTAAATAAATTTATTATTCCAATTTAAATTGTTAAAAATTCTGGGTCGTCACAGATATTTTGGAAATGTGAATTCGCCATGGAATTTATAAAGGAAAGAGAAATTTGTTTAAAAATAAACATTGATTTATTTTTGAAATATGGAAACAAATTTATGGATTATCTTGTAAGGATATTTTTGGAAAATAAATAATTTGGGAAATTATTTGGAATCTGCTGATGTTGTGAATATCTATTTGAAATAACCGTCTATCAATATTTACCTTTTAATGGGTATTTGTTGTGATTTGCTTGAATTTGAATGCTACACTTATTTTTAAAATAAGCGCTTGTTATTCGGTTTAGTCGAGAGAGGACCTTTGGGTCATAAATCCCATTCCGAATAGCGATATGCCATAATGGATAGCATTTGAAGACCGGTGTTGAAGACCGAATATTTTCGAAAATGGAAGGATTACCGTCGAATGACTCTGCATCGGCAGATCTCCAATATACAGATTTTATCACCCTTTGTGATGGGAATTCCAGACGTTATTAGTTAATATGTAACAACCCGCATATTTATCGATTTTATATTTAAATATTTTATTTAAATATTTTATCGTTCGTCGGATTTTGGTCCGAAAAGCTACCTTTTGCCAACAGTCGAATTGGGACTCAAGACCACTTCCATTGAGTTTAAAATGCCGTTTGCGACCTTTTTGAGTATAAGCTTCGATATGTTTGGAGTAAGTTGATTTTTGCTACTTTTTACTTAGGGCTTTAGTTTGGGCTGAGCCCATTAACCCCACTTAACTCAGTTCCAACCCTCTGCTCTTCATTCACTTCTTTTCTATTTCCTAATACATTCAAGCTTCATCAAAAATGGGGGAAGAGAAAAAGAATTAGGAAATCCTAAGCCCTAGTTTCCATTAGCAAATCCATCTTCTTGCTCCAAACTTAAGTGAACTCATTGGTAAGCTCTCTCTTCTTCTTCTTCTTCTCCAACTCATTCTCTCTTTGATTTTAGAAATTCCTAAACCTAATTTTGGGAATGTTCTTCTTTTAAAGCTTAGAATCAAGCTTATTGAGTTGGATTTGAAGAGTGGTTGATTCTCCATTTGCTTTCAAGCTTCTTCTTGTTTGATTTTGTAAAAAAGTGAGATTTTTATCTCACATCTATGCTTATATTTATCTTCGATTGGTAGGTATGAATTCCTAACACTTATTCATGTACAATTGCTTTTGGTTTGGATTGACTTGGTGAATATTCCAATTTTTAGTGTGTTAACTCTGCTTTTTCAGCAAGGCCGTGACATCAAAAATCGACCGAGAAGCCAATGATAGTTCATCTCGAAGGATGGTCGATTTAACCTCCCAATAAAGCAAGTTCTGTTGAATGAATTTTCAGATAAGATCCCCTACGGAGGGGGGGGTCCAGGGGGGGTGCCAACCCCCCAAGGTGGGGGTGCGGGGGCAACGCCACCGCCTACGGTGTTCGACCTGACCGGTCAGGTCGCAGGGGTCCAGGGGGCAGCGCCCCCGGCGGGGTGCGGGGCAGCGCCCCGACCAAAACGGTATACGACTTACCGACTTAACAAGGTTGCCGACTTAACAAGGTTGCCGACTCAATAAGCTTAACGACTCAAGGATTGGACGACCTAAGAAGTGCTACGACTTAACGAGTTAAGGTTCAAGGCGACTTAGAGGAATGGAGCGACTCAAGAGGGTTAACGGTTCATGAGACAGGCCGACTCAGTGGATCAACGACTCAAGAACTGTGCGACTCAAGGTCTTCACGACCTAACCATTCAAGGGTTGAACGACCTACGAGTTAAGGATCTACGAGTTAAAGAATCTACGAGTTAAAAGATCTACGAGTTAAGGCCACTACGAGTTAAAGACTCTACGAGTTAAAAGGTCTACGAGATAAGGATCTACGGCTTAAGGCCTCCACGAGTTAAAGAGTCTACGAGATAACAATCTTACGAGTTAGAAGATGGCGCGACAGGAAGTCTACGGCTCAAAAGATAAGTTGTTCACGACCTAAGACTTGGAGACAAGTTCAACACCACGCTATAGTAAGAAGAATCGCTGACGACTTACGACCTATGATGAGTCGTCTACGACTCATGCTAGCATAAAGGAAACTGCATTTGGTTAACTCTTGAACGACTTAGAACTTGTATCATTCATTCAGATGGGTGCATAACTCTGGGCCAAGCCATGAACCCAGTAAATCAGCCGTGACCTACCATGAGTCGTATACGAGTTACGACTCATCATGAGGCGTACACGAGTTACGACTCATCGTGAGTCGTATACGAGTTACGACCTAACTCCGAAGATGCCTATAAATACGCCCATAACTCCAACAGTAAGGGGACTTTGGGCTCATTCTCTTCAAGCGCCGATACTCTACTGCATTCCAAACCAATCCAACACTCGAAGCTCTCAAGACACGAAGAACGCTACAAACAACTTCAAGAAGAGATCACATACATCCAACATGGATTTGAAGACTCTCATCTCCATTGAAGTTTGAGCTACTCGTTCAAAGTGTCTTGTAATTCAAAGTGTATTGTACTTGGGAAGAATTGTATCAGCTATTAACGAAATCGTCAATAAAGATATTCAAAGTGGACGTAGGCTCTCTCTTAAGCCGAACCACTATAAAATTGCTGTTTTTTTACTGCTTTTCCGCTATTATCTACTTATAATCTGTTCCCGAACTATCGGGTGGTGCTTTCACAATTACACTTCATACACCGGGGTGTTAGCGTTCAAATTTTAGCGTTAACATAGTGTTTTGGGTTCAAATCTTTAAAAATCCTAACTTTGATGTTTGAATGTGTTTTTGATTGTGCATCGAAGAGCTTTTAGGGCCGGGTAGTTGATAGGCATAAACCCTTAGCGCCGTTGCTCGAGCGAATGCAATTTGATCGCGTTTGCACCTCTTTTGAAATAGGGCAGGGGAGTGCTGGCAACAGGTTCGGACGACCGAGCCCCGGGGCCGGTCGACCGAGCCCCGGGGCCGGTCGACCGAGCTGCTACCCAGGCACTTCCTGCCTCTGTTTGGAAGTGCCGATTACAGGCCTCGGCCGACCGAGCCCCTGGGCCGGTCAACCGACCTGGTGCCCCGTGCACTACCAACCCCTAGTTCGGTCGACCGAGCTCTGTAGCCGGCCGACCGACCTGGTGCATTTTTGCCCATTTCGCCTAGTTGTTTGAATTTCCAACTTTAATCGATTCGTGTTGTTTCCTTTGTGTTGCTATCATTTGTTATGACTTTGATGACTCTTTTTATGGATTTTTGAATATCCATTTGGATGGATTCTTTATCGGTTTCGTTGGATTTTTATTCACATCTTCGTATATGAATCTTAGTGATTGATTGTTCCTACAATCTTCTTTGTGTTTTGTCACTTTAAAAGTATAAAAGTTTTCTATACTAGTAGTAAATATCAAAACTCTTTCTTCAAACGATTTCAATACTATTTTAATACCAAATTCGTTTATAGAACCGTTTTCCAAATTATTAGTATATATAAACCTTTACCTCACTCGTATGAGAAATCTAATTAAATGACTTAGTAAAACGAGTGGTATGAAACGCTTGCGTTTACTTCGTCGGTTAATTCTTGGACTTGTTCGATTGAAACTCTTGTGACAATTTTCTAGTGGAGATCTACAATTTGTTCGTAAATATTTAAGTTAAGCTAGTGGTTATGGGACATGAAGCTAAGCTCATATATTTACTAGCTTACTGTAATTGACACTTCTCTTTGATCATGACGATCATCTTTGTGGTTTAGACTAGCAACATGCGATGTCTCTTTGTCTATGTGGAGGACTGTTCCTCATTTTTATTGAGTTTCGTCTCATTTCTTGCATGGGTCGTACCTATCTAGGTGCGTCGATGTTTGTTTACACATGGGTCGTACCTTTTTAGGTGCGTCGATGTTTATATATGGATGGGGTGTACCTTTTTAGGTGCATCGATGTTTGTTTACTTCGTGGAGCAATCGGCTCAATAAGTCGGGACATGGGGCGTATCTTTCTAGTTGCGTTGATGTTCGTCTATGCATGGGGCGTATCTTTCTAGGTGCGTCGATGTTCGACTTTGCATGGGGTGTATCTTTCTAGGTGCATCGATGTTAGACGTTACATGGGGTGTATCTTTCTAGGTGCATCGATGTTTATTTGTGCATGGGATGTATCTTTCTAGGTGCATCGATGTTTATTTATGCATGGGGCGTATCTTTCTAGGTGCGTCGATGCTAGAGCATGGGGCGTATCTTTTTAGGTGCGTCGATGTTCGACTGTGCATGGGGCGTGTCTTTCTAGGTGCGTCGATGTCCAGTTTATGGGATTGGCATCCTTTTATTGTGATTTCTGGATTTCGTGTCTTGATTTCTGGAATTTATGTTTCACCAACTTTTACGATTAGCATTGATATATATGTCATTTATTGTGGCTTGGTGAATGAAATTAGGAGTATGACATTCCTTTTTATCTTTGAGAAGATCTTTGCGATATTGGTTAATCTCTTGTTGATTTTTCAATTACTTATTTATCACAGCTTGGCATTGTGATTATTATACGTTTAGTCATATCTCTTATTCTATATCATTTCATCTGATATTTATAGCTAGACTGATCCGTTTATTATTTTCTTATTAAATAATACTCGGGTCAGACTGAGATATTACAGGTGCTTCCTCTTGGCTTCCTATCTGAAACCATCTTCTGACTTTTGGCTAACTACTTTAGTTTAGTAGTTTTTGTTGTATACATTTGAGATACAGACTCTATGATGTATACTTATTCTTTTGTCTAGCACTTGTATCTATTCTTTTTGATATTGTGGATCTTGTTAGACCACTAATCTGATGAACACTTTTATGTGTTATATATATTCATATCTATTTCCGCCCTTGTGATATGAATTATCTGTGACTGATTTGTGTTATGTTTATTTCTATATTTGTTTCTGAAGTACTTTATAGCCACTGTGTAGTAGCTTTGAGTTTGTGTCGGTATGTCGGATTTCCTCTTGAGATGAAAAGTTATATTTTTATCTGGCATATCGGTGCTCGCACAAAGCAATTATACAGATGGTCGCTCCTCAACAGCCTTATTCTCCGTGCTAGTTGACAGCATTACTCCATAGTGTTCTTGTCTAGCGTGGGTATAGAGGTGGGGCGTTACAGCTTGGTATCAGAGCCAAACTTCGGAACAATATAGAATATTATAACAAGGATCATCATCCTAAGTCTTTCTTAGGAGTCGTGCTTTAGGATTTAATTCGAGTCTTCGTACCGATTCATCCTATTTTCTTTATGATTCCTTGTTTTATCAATCAAGTTTGATTGAAGTTTATTTTGAGAATAACTTTTCCTCTTCTTTTTTTCTTTCTTAAAGAAGAGAAATGGTTAGACCTGGCCGTCCCCGCGCCGGTCAATCTAGTGCTACTCCCCTGGATGGAGTATTCATGTCTGCTCAACAACTTTTGGATCTTGTAAAGAATCAAGAGTTTATCTATGCTTTGAGTAAGAACCCCGAAATGGTTCTACCTTTGAAACTTGAAGTTTCTTTCAATCAGCTTATGGATGTTACTCTTCTTCATGGAGAGGTTGGTAAAGGAAGTGTTTGTGATATTGGGACTTCCAAGAAGAGGCATATTAAGTTCAAGAGCCTTAATCCCAATAAGAGAGTGAAGCAAACTACTTTTGTAGCAAAGACTCCAATCCCTAATCGTGGAGGATGCTACAATTGTAATTCTAAGGAACACTATGCGAATATGTGTCCAAAACCCCATTCTTGTCGCTATTACAAGAAACCGGGTCATCTTTTATCTGCATGTCCCAAACTTTTGAATAAGGACATGAGAAAGCTAAATATTGTGCAAACCCCTAGCAACACTTCTCTTGGTCAAGGTATTTTTCACTCAATCCTTGATGGCATTGTTTTATTTCGTGATCTTCTTATTTGAGTTCTTTTTTATATGGGTTCCATCTCACTATTTTATATCAAAAGAACTTGTTGATTCTTTTCTTTGAAAATATTTTGGCTTTGATGACTTCTTTGAGGATTGTGAATCCGGATGGTAGATCCGCAACACTCAATTTGCTTTCTATTGATGTCGAAATAAATTTTATGTGATTTTGCTTTCCGAGCCGATTTTTTTACTTAGGCCTCGGAATTGGTTTTTGCGAGGATTGGCTCAGTCGTTGTGAAGCTCATATCCTATTTTCCGTGTGGACTATCCATCTTCGACACTTTCTATCTGTTAAGCAGATTTCTATTTTTCTTGTGATTCCGATTTCAAATTTTTTAAGGCATCATTTTATTCTTTAAGCCTTCAAAATGAGAAAAGTGTTATTTCTCTTATCTAAATAATTTGTGAAACTTTTCCGGTATTTTTGATTTTGTCTTAGGATTATCACGTAAGAAATCTTTTGTGTGGTGTTAAGGTCTTTCTAGTTCGACCTTGCCACCGATTTTCATTTGGCTACGAGTCGCGGGAGTTAGCATTCCACTTACCGTATTCCACACTCGTTACGATTCTTATGTATGGCTTATTATGTCATTCAGTTTGCTCATCTTGTTTCATCCATTTGATAAATCGAGTATTTTATGAATATCTCGATAACTTCATTTTTGTATTTATTGATTTTGGAGGAAAATAGAAATTTAAAATTTTGTAAATCTTTTTCGTAAGATTTATTTATAAGTACGATTTGATTTTGCTCTTAAACGAGCAAAGAATATTCTTAAAGGGTTTTAAGAAACATTCATATAGAAGATGATTTTGTGATTGTATTGCCCGTTGAGTGCTTTAAGAATTCTGGTCGATGCGCTTGATCAACGTTATTGATAAGAATCTCCTAAACGCTTTGATGAGACAGTCAGACACGATATATTGACTTGTAAAAATGTAAATTTTTGTAGAAAGATTATTACATAAAAAAAAAATAATTTTGAAAGTTTTAACTTTTCAGGAAAAGAGGATTATTTAAAAGATGTAACGTACGCGATTTTTCATTGCCGAAAAAACCGAATAGTTAGGGTTTTAAAAAGAATTTAAGAAACGAAAAAGAAAGAAGAAGAGATAAGAAGATAGAAAATAGAGAGAAAAAGAAAAATAGAAAATATAGAACGGAAAAGAAAAATAGAAGATAGAACTAAAAGAAAACAGAACATTTTAAAATAGAAGAAAAAGTTAATAGAACGGAACAGAAAACAACAGAACAACATCAGAATCTCACAATTCGCAGCGGAACAACATATAATAGATAAATGAATAATCTTTAAACAAAGAACTATATCAGTTATTACATTACATCACATTTCATTACATCAGAGTGTACAACAACAAACAATGCAGCGGAAAAAGAAATACTATATAAACTAGTAATATGCCATGCCATCCAGCTTGCCTCCAGCAATTCCTGAATATCCAGAATATCCTGCTAAACCTTAACTCTTGACTGCCCGTGTGGAAATTGGTGGGCACCCAGAGTTTAGGAAGGAAAACAATAAACTCCGAGTCAGTCATGTGACTGGTGTGAGAACTCAAAACAGTTTATTTATCTTTAAAATCAAAATAGAGGAATATTTTTAAATTCAATTCACAATGATTTTAAAAATGAGACTACCATAAGGCCTCCCGCACACACACACAATGCAAACGCAGAATCGGAGGAGATTTCTCCTTATGATAGTCAAAGATGCTTGATACGCATTTAAAAGAACATTTTATATTATTACTAGTGCATAGTGTAGGAAAAATTCATTTCGAAAGTAGAATATAAATCTTAGCCAACATACGACCATTATCGTATGCCTACTATAGCTAACTATGTTCAATAGCAGGTTACCGCCACATTCCATAGCAGGTTATACAACTAAAACCGTACAAGTCACGTATTGTTTCTTTGGATTTCCAACGAATGATCAGGCCAAGGAACTTCCCATTGCCACATGAGAATGCCTCTGGATGGACATCCCCGAGAACCAAACCGGATCTCTACCAACACAAGGCCGGGTTACCCCTAACTGAGTAACAACTGACCGAATATGCCATCCCCCGGTCCTTTGGGACCTTTTACCGAGCGCTCGTAACCAATTCACACAATCATAACAAAGTGTTTTCAACATGAGTAAGTATCTGGGCTCCATACCATGATACCACCCTTTTCCAGAAGGAAATGCACACATCCTAAAGGGCGCTACCCCTCATAACCTTGCCGCATCTTTCCTGTTTTGACCATTCACGAGGTGTGAGGCTCGACGAAGTCACGTCCCCAAAAACATACTTTATACAAAAGCCATGCTTTGGGTCAACAAATGATCAACACAATGATCACCAAGATAGACGATCAAACAAATAATCCTATCCCAAATAATCAACACAATGATCATTTCAGCAACACTCAGCATGTCACATTACCAAACTGGGAATATATCGCTGATAACTTCAACTATATAACCTCTGAGCTCGTACGTCTCAGAGAAGGGTGTTAAGCTAAAAGAATAAATTCTTCGCCACCAAAAGAAATATATTTGAAAGAAATCGGCTTTACATCTCAATTTGTAATGTCAGACATACAATCCATACAAGTCTGTTCCGGGCTTGAACAAAACCGAAGGCACTTCTTACGAAGCCCTTGCAATCCGGGTATTCACAATCCCGATCGAATTTCCCCTCACTTAAGGAAATCTCTATACCAGGAGCGACCCAGTGCAGAGACAATCGATAGGTCATCCTATCGCTTTCGCAAATACTCGGTCTTCAACACCGATCTTCAATGCAATTCACAACGACGTATCACATATTCGGAATGGGTTATACGACCCCATGGTCCTTTCCCGGTTAACCCGAATAGTGAGCGCTTATTCAAAAATAAGTGTGGCATTCAAATTCAAACAAATCACATCAAATACCCATTCAAAGGGAAATATTGATAGTCGGTTATTGAACTATCAATGGATATGCACAACATCACCAGTTTCCAAATAAGTTTCCAAATTATTTATTTCACAAAATATCTTTACAAGATATAAAATTTCACACTTCAAAAATAAATCAATATTTATTTTTAAACAAATTCTCCTTTTCATTCATAAATTCCTTAGTGAATTTTCATTCTAAAATATTCATGAATATTCGATTTCAATTATTCATTTCCAATTTATCTTCAAAAAGATAAATTCTCTAATATTCACTTTATATTGGAAAAACATTTCCATACTTATTTATTCATAAGTAATTCACAAATTTTATTTATTTTCAACACTTGGAAAATATTCAATATACTTCAATCGAAATTAAGTATATATTTCATTCTTTAAGGAAATTATTCTCTTAAACATATTTATTTGGGCCAAAACGAATGTTACGTAAAACATCGTTACAAC
The DNA here is from genome assembly GCA_030765085.1 of Allium cepa. Taxonomy (NCBI): domain Eukaryota; kingdom Viridiplantae; phylum Streptophyta; class Magnoliopsida; order Asparagales; family Amaryllidaceae; genus Allium; species Allium cepa. The sequence continues at coordinate 878,203,753 of CM060939.1, forward strand.
AACCCAAAAACACTAGTATAGGGATTCGAAGTTAAAATAGATATATAAATCCCAATACTATACAAAACATTTCCTTTCGGAAATGATTTACTATAACAACAGTGTTATAGTCCACCATTTCCTTTTATTTCTCGACAACATCTATTTCAACAATAAATGTTGAAATCTATGGTTTTGAATCTCAACAGATTTTAAACATCGTTAGGTCGTTTTAATTCTATTTAAAACATTACATTCAAAACAATTTCTTTAACATATTATTCACTATTCAAAAACGTGAATATACTTGTTAACAAATTTCATCACTTCTATTCATTTTATTTCAAAGGATTATTCACAGTCAAAAATGTGAATATAACTCCATTAATAGGTTTCAACAATTAACTTATCAAAAATAAGTCGTTTGCGAATTTATAAAACAACGTTTATAAATCCCTTTTCTATTTATCTTATAAAAACTTCTTTTTATAAATTCCTTTATTAACCTATTCGATTTATAATTCAATTATAAAACAAAGGTTCATATTATAAGTTAAATACCTATAATTTATTCATTCACAAAAATCGTTCCTTTGAACTTCATAATCATAAATCTTATAACTTATAAGATTCAATTATCTATCCAAAACCATTCTTTTAATGACTTTATAAATTTTATAATTTCACCGTTTATAATTCTATAAATCTCATTCAATTTATGAAATTCATTTTCACTTCATTCAAACACTTATAAAAACTCGTTTTATAATTTCAATATTTCAATTTATAAATATCCATTTATAAATCTCTAAATATAAATCAATTTATATTATTATTCTAAAACGTCTTTAATTTCCTTTATAATTTCACCATTTTAATTTATAAAATAATCAAATTTTATAAATCCTATATTTAAACTTTTAATAATATATTCAAAAATCCAATTTAAACTATTTTATAAAATCATTAATCCATATTTCTCAAAAATCAATCTTTTAACTATATTTCTCAAAAACATAATTTTATAACTTTTAAAAGTATAACGTTTATTTATTTAAAATAAATAAATTTCCAAAATAGTGTATAACGTATACTTTTCAAAAATCACCTTTAAAAATCATTTTAAAATTCCAAAATTTGGGTCCAATGATGCTACACACCAAATAGTCAATCACGACAAGCAACGATATCATATATCGATATGATAATCTATCAAATATCAAAATATTTGAAATCAAATAAAAAATGTTGAGGAATCCAGTTGGATCCCTCCAACCTGTTTTCCTGCATTCACAAACATTAGCACAATACCAATTTCGCTCCTGTACGAAATTATCGCGGTATATGGGATTTAAATATTATCCGTTTAATAACGGCGCAATAGGGTCTCATCCGCTAAACAAAAAATGCGGGAAATCAATAACTCCAATATATACATATGCCAATATATATATATTGCTATTATATATAATACCAATTTCACTGTTTATGAAATATTCGCGGTATATGTTTTTAATAAATAACATCCGCTTACTAACGGCGTATAATGTCTATTTTAACAATCAATAGATAACAATCATCATTCAAACATGCATTCAAATATTTTTAATCTAACTATTTAAAATAAAATCGAAACTGATTCGATTGAGTGAGAAGTTCTCACCTTGATTTTAAATTCCGTTTTAGCGATTTATTTCGAATAAAATTAAACGGACGTTTAATTTTACCCAAAATTCTCACTAACTCCAATCGACTCCAATCCAATTTTATCGCGTAGTGCTCGTCCATACGATTCCAACGCAACTGGTTTCGCGCGTTTTCGACCTCGTATGAAAAAGTTATGATATTACGAAGTTTATACGAATTTAAACTTAATAATTACAACTTAAATTCATAATTAAAGCCCTACACTAATTCCAGGCCACAAGATCATACAACCCTCCATCATCACCGTGCGTTTTCTTCTCCTCCCCCACTTCATTCACGCGCGTACAGGCATGAGGCCGAACCCAACACCCTAGGTTAGGGTTTTATATTGCAACTCCAAAACTCGACGAAACTTCATCAAACTACCCTCATTCGAACGCCTCTCACATGCTCCACCCTCGGCCACAATATCATGGAGCTCGGTCATCCATGTTTCGCGCAAATCGAGGCCGAACGGCCAGGCTTCTAGCTCGATTTCTGGCCACCACGTCACTCCAAATCACATCTCCACCGTTGACATCCAAGATCTCACCATCCTCTACGAGTTTCTAGTTGAAACCTAAGGCTAATTGTCGACGGATGAGGAGATAATCGAGGTGGAAGTTGGGACGTTTCTGGCCTTCAGTTTATAGGGTGGCGGCTAGGGTTTGATTTTCTTCTTTTTTTTTGTGAGGGTTGTGGGTCTATTTATAGAAGAAAATCGAACACTATTCATCCGGAAATTCCGAACTCCGATTTACGCATCGAAACTGACGTTCCTAGGGTTTATCCCACGTTCCGGACATAATGGAACAGGTTTCGAAAGCTAATTCGGACATCTGTGCGAGTTATGGCTGTAAACGCTCAATTTGAATTAAACCGATTTAAGCGATTTTCTAGGCGTTTTAATTTGTACCGGACAAACGGTAAATCCAATCGACTTGAAATTTGAAACCTTACAATAATATCACATTACGGATCCGATGAAACTAGTTTCGTCGAAATCCGAGACTTTTTGAAAAATGGCTATTTTAACTCGCCAAATTAAAATTAAAAATAATTCGATGCGTTTCGAGCTGCCACGATCAAACGATAGCTCCGATTGACACGAAAATTGAAATCCGGTAATAACTAACTATTACGGATCCAATGGAACTAGTTTCGTTCAATTCTGAGACTGTTAAAAAATTGACTATTTTCATTAGTCGATTTAATATTAAAATATTCAATTTTCACAAATTAACTTTAAATTCGATTTTAAAAGTTCCAAAATATCATTCTAACTTTAACATGATAAAATAAAATTTTACAAATCATTTTCAATCATATTTAACTCAAATTTCAATTATTTCCATAATTTAACATATTAAATTATCGATTTAATTATTCAATTAAATCCAATAATTCAAATAAAAATTTATTTGACTTATAAATTCACTTATTAATATTTAAAATAAATTAAATATTCAAATTTTAATTATTAAAAATTCTGGGTCGTTACAATCTTCCCCACTTAAAAGAATTTCGTCCTCGAAATTACAAGTAAGAAAAGTTATAGAATTTATTAATTTTCCAAAATTCATAATTAAACTTCTTACAATAACTTACAAAGTTTTGAAATCATACTTAGTTATCTTTTCAAAAATAACTACTATTGTTTAACTTTCAATTCCAAAATCAAAGTTAAAGTTTTCAAAATTTTCCAATTTTTCTCAAATTTTTTTCTAACGCCTTAAATTTTCGGAAAAATTCGCCATAGTCTCCTTTGCGTGGCTCGATCCGAAAAAAAAATGACAGTATATATATCACAAATATACATCTCATCAAGTAATGAGGCATCCCGCAGGGAAAAATTTGTAAAAGTACGATATGTAATCCGAGATATGTACCTTATATTTTATTAGCCAGCATATACGGCTAATATAGCGCGAAAGCGAGCTCCAAATGCGAAGCAAACGCAATCCGCACCTACTAAACACTCAACAAACAACATGAGAACATGCATATATGATAATAGTATCGATATACAACATATAGCAATATAATAACTATATATGCCAACATAGCAAATGTAGTAAAACAACAAATGCAACCATCAACCAACTATCATCCATAACCAATAAATATTCATTCATATTCTCATTAATATTAAATGAATTGGTTCTCAATTTAAATCACATTTGATTCATTAACAGTGAATGTTTTTACTAACTTTCATTTTCAGTTTGCTTATATTCACTAATTCATATTCAAGTTGGTTCACTTCCAATTCAAATTCAATTTCATTTAAGATTCATTTAACCTCCAATTGAATTTCAATTACTTTAGCTTTCAATTTCATTAATTCAATTTCATTAACACTTAATGAATTATATACAATCACTCAACTAACAATTCAATTTCTAAAGTTGAATTTCATTTTTTTTATTTCAACTCATATTCATAAATATATTCATATAGTTTCACTTCTTATAAATATAAGTTTATTCCCAATTGTAAATCACTTTAATTATAATTCAATTCTTATAATTCTTTTGCTTATACAATTATTCTTTTATTTAGATTATTCAAACAACTAAACAATCAACTTATATACACTTTAATAATTCTGAAAAATTATTTCTTTTATATAAAAATATAATCAAAGTAAATTTATTTCATTTACCCAATTTAAAACAATATTGTGCCGAATTGTTCTATTCAAGTGTTTAGAAACCCCTTCGGCATAGTTGTCGAGACCACGCTGACGAAAGTTCATATGCCACTCAACAAACCAATCATCACAATATAAAACAATTTTTATATTCACTAACAAATACGCTCTCATAGCTATTATTACTCTCAAACTCATTCTAGAGTACTACTGACTCTATCTCTAATGAGTAATACCCAACAGAACCATGGTTGTCGCTTAACCATAAGCTCTGATACCAAATGTAACGTACGCGATTTTTCGTTGCCGAAAAAACCGAATAGTTAGGGTTTTAAAAAGAATTTAAGAAAAGAAAAAGAAAGAAGAAGAGATAAGAAGATATAAAATAGAGAGAAAAAGAAAAATAGAAAATATAGAACGTAAAAGAAAAATAGAAGATAGAACAAAAAGAAAACAGAACATTTTAAAATAGAAGAAAAAGAGAATAGAACGGAACAGAAAACAACAGAACAACATCAGAATCTCACAATTCGCAGCGGAACAACATATAATAGATAAATGAATAATCTTTAAACAAAGAACTATATCAGTTATTACATTACATCACATTTCATTACATCAGAGTGTACAACAACAAACAATGTAGCGGAAATAGAAATACTATATAAACTAGTAATACGCCATGCCATCCAGCTTGCCTCCAGCAATTCCTGAATATCCAGAATATCCTGCTAAACCTTAACTCTTGACTGCCCGTGTGGAAATTGGTGGGCACCCAGAGTTTAGGAAGGAAAACAATAAACTCCGAGTCAGTCATGTGACTGGTGTGAGAACTCAAAACAGTCTATTTATCTTTAAAATCAAAATAGAGGAATATTTTTAAATTCAATTCGCAATGCTTTTAAAAATGAGACTACCATAAGGCCTCCCGCACACACACACAATGCAAACGCAGAATCAGAGTAGATTTCTCCTTATGATAGTCAAAGATGCTTGATACACATTTAAAAGAATATTTTATATTATTACTAGTGCATAGTGTAGGAAAAATTCATTTCGAAAGTAGAATATAAATCTTAGCCAACATACGACCATTATCGTATGCCTACTATAGCTAACTATGTTCAATAGCAGGTTACCGCCACATTCCATAGCAGGTTATACAACTAAAACCTTACAAGTCACGTATTGTTTTTTGGATTTCCAACGAATGATCAGGCCAAGGTACTTCCCGTTGCCACATGAGAATGCCTCTGGATGGACATCCCCGAGAACCAAACCGGATCTCAACCAACACAAGGCCGGGTTACCCCTAACTGAGTAACAACTGACCGAATATGCCATCCCCCGGTCCTTTGGGACCTTTTACCGAGCGCTCGTAATCAATTCACACAATCATAACAAAGTGTTTTCAACATGAGTAAGTATCTAGGCTCCATACCATGATACCACCCTTTTCCAGAAGGAAATGCACACATCCTAAAGGGCGCTACACCTCATAACCTTGCCGCATCTTTCCTGTTTTGACCATTCACGGGGTGTGAGGCTCGACGAAGTCACGTCCACAAAAACATACTTTATACAAAAGCCATGCTTTGGGTCAACAAATGATCAACACAATGATCACCAAGATAGACGATCAAACAAATGATCCTATCCCAAATAATCAACACAATGATCATTTCAGCAACACTCGGCATGTCACATTACCAAACTGGGAATATATCGCTGATAACTTCAACTATATAACCTCTGAGCTCGTACGTCTCAGAGAAGGGTGTTAAGCTAAAAGAATAAATTCTCCGCCACCAAAAGAAATATATTTGAAAGAAATCGGCTTTACATCTCAATTTGTAATGTCAGACATACAATCCATACAAGTCTGTTCCGGGCTTGAACAAAACCGAAGGCACTTCTTACGAAGCCCTTGCAATCCGGGTATTCACAATCCCGATCGAATTTCCCATCACTTAAGGAAATCTCTACACCAGGAGCGACCCAGTGCAGAGACAATCGATAGGTCATCCTATCGCTTTCGCAAATACTCGGTCTTCAACACCGATCTTCAATGCAATTCACAACGACGTATCACATATTCGGAATGGGTTATACGACCCCATGGTCCTTTCCCGGTTAACCGGAATAGTGAGCGCTTATTCAAAAATAAGTGTGGCATTCAAATTCAAACAAATCACATCAAATACCCATTCAAAGGGAAATATTGATAGTCGGTTATTGAACTATCAATGGATATGCACAACATCACCAGTTTCCAAATAATTTTCCAAATTATTTATTTCACAAAATATCTTTACAAGATATAAAATTTCACACTTCAAAAATAAATCAATATTTATTTTTAAACAAATTCTCCTTTTCATTCATAAATTCCTTAGTGAATTTTCATTTTAAAATATTCATGAATATTCGATTTCAATTATTCATTTCCAATTTATCTTCAAAAAGATAAATTCTCTAATATTCACTTTATATTGGAAAATACTTTCCATACTTATTTATTCAAAAGTAATTCACAAATTTTATTTATTTTCAACACTTGGAAAATATTCAATATACTTCAATCGAAATTAAGTATATATTTCATTCTTTAAGGAAATTATTCTCTTAAACATATTTATTTGGGCCAAAACGAATGTTACGTAAAACATCGTTACAACAACCCAAAAACACTAGTATAGGGATTCGAAATTAAAATAGATATATAAATCCCAATACTATACAAAACATTTCCTTTCGGAAATGATTTACTATAACAACAGTGTTATAGTCCACCATTTCCTTTTATTTCTCGAAAACATCTATTTCAACAATAAATGTTGAAATCTATGGTTTTGAATCTCAACACATTTTAAACATCGTTAGGTCGTTTTAATTCTATTTAAAACATCACATTCAAAACAATTTCTTTAACATATTATTCACTATTCAAAAACGTGAATATACTTGTTAACAAATTTCATCACTTCTATTCATTTTATTTCAAAGGATTATTCACAGTCAAAAATGTGAATATAACTCCATTAATAGGTTTCAACAATTAACTTATCAAAAATAAGTCGTTTGCGAATTTATAAAACAACGTTTATAAATCCCTTTTCTATTTATCTTATAAAAACTTCTTTTTATAAATTCCTTTATTAACCTATTCGATTTATAATTCAATTATAAAACAAAGGTTCATATTATAAGTTAAATACCTATAATTTATTCGTTCACAAAAATCGTTCCTTTGAACTTCATAATCATAAATCTTATAACTTATAAGATTCAATTATCTATCCAAAACCATTCTTTTAATGACTTTATAAATTTTATAATTTCACCGTTTATAATTCTATAAATCTCATTCAATTTATGAAATTCATTTTCACTTCATTCAAACACTTATAAAAACTCGTTTTATAATTTCAATATTTCAATTTATAAATATCCATTTATAAATCTCTAAATATAAATCAATTTATATTATTATTATAAAGCGTCTTTAATTTCCTTTATAATTTCACCATTTTAATTTATAAAATAATCAAATTTTATAAATCCTATATTTAAACTTTTAATAATATATTCAAAAATCCAATTTAAACTATTTTATAAAATCATTAATCCATATTTCTCAAAAATCAATCTTTTAACTATATTTCTCAAAAACATAATTTTATAAGTTTTAAAAGTATAACGTTTATTTATTTAAAATAAATAAATTTCCAAAATAGTTTATAACGTATACTTTTCAAAAATTACCTTTAAAAATCATTTTAAAATTCCAAAATTTGGGTCCAATGATGCTACACACCAAATAGTCAATCACGACAAACAACGATATCATATATCCATATGATAATCTATCAAATATCAAAATATCTGAAATCAAATAAAAACTGTTGAGGAATCCAGTTGCATCCCTCCAACCTGTTTTCCTGCATTCACAAACATTAGCACAATACCAATTTCGCTCCAGTACGAAATTATCGTGGTATATGGGATTTAAATATTATCCGCTTAATAACGGCGCAATAGGGTCTCATCCGCTAAACAAAAAATGCGGGAAATCAATAACTCCAATATATACATATGCCAATATATATATATTGCTATTATATATAATACCAATTTCACTGTTTATGAAATATTCGCGGTATATGTTTTTAATAAATAACATCCGCTTACTAACGGCGTATAATGTCTATTTTAACAATCAATAGATAACAATCATCATTCAAACATGCATTCAAATATTTTTAATCTAACTATTTAAAATAAAATCGAAACTGATTCGATTGAGTGAGAAGTTCTCACCTTGATTTTAAATTCCGTTTTAGCGATTTATTTCGAATACGTTTAATTTTACCCAAAATTCTCACTAACTCCAATCGACTCCAATCCAATTTCATCGCGTAGTGCTCGTCCATACGATTCCAACGCAACTAGTTTCGCGTGTTTTCGACCTCGTATGAAAAAGTTATGATATTATGAAGTTTATACGAATTTAAACTTAATAATTACAACTTAAATTCATAATTAAAACCCTACACTAATTCCAGGCCACAAGATCATACAACCCTCCATCATCACCATGCGTTTTCTTCTCCTCCCCCACTTCATTCACGCGCGTACAGGCATGAGGCCGAACCCAACACCCTAGGTTAGGGTTTTATATTGCAACTCCAAAACTCGACGAAACTTCATCAAACTACCCTCATTCGAACGCCTCTCACATGCTCCACCCTCGGCCATAATATCATGGAGCTCGGTCATCCATGTTTCGCGCAAATCGAGGCCGAACGGCCAGGCTTCTAGCTCGATTTCTGGCCACCACGTCACTCCAAATCACATCTCCACCGTTGACATCCAAGATCTCACCATCCTCTACGAGTTTCTAGTTGAAACCTAAGGCTAATTGTCGACGGATGAGGAGATAATCGAGGTGGAAGTTGGGACGTTTCTGGCTTTCGGTTTATAGGGTGGCGGCTAGGGTTTGATTTTTTTTTTTTTTTTTTTATTTGCGAGGGTTGTGGGTCTATTTATAGAAGAAAATCGAACACTATTCATCCGGAAATTCCGAACTCCGATTTACGCATCGAAACTGACGTTCCTAGGGTTTATCCCGCGTTCCGGACACAATGGAACAGGTTTTGAAAGCTAATTCGGACATCTGTGCGAGTTATGGCTGTAAACGCTCAATTTGAATTAAACCGATTTAAGTGATTTTCTAGGCGTTTTAATTTGTACCGGACAAACGGTATATCCAATCGACTTGAAATTTGAAACCTTACAATAATATCACATTACGGATCCGATGAAACTGGTTTCGTCGAAATCCGAGACTTTTTGAAAAATGGCTATTTTAACTCGCCAAATTAAAATTAAAAATAATTCGATGCGTTTCGAGCTGCCACGATCAAACGATAGTTCCGATTGACACGAAAATTGAAATCCGGTAATAACTAACTATTACGGATCCAATGGAACTGGTTTCGTTCAATTCTGAGACTGTTAAAAAATTGACTATTTTCACTAGTCGATTTAATATTAAAATATTCAATTTTCACAAATTAACTTTAAATTCGATTTTAAAAGTTCCAAAATATCATTCTAACTTTAACATGATAAAATAAAATTTTACAAATCATTTTCAATCATATTTAACTCAAATTTCAATTATTTCCATAATTTAACATATTAAATTATCGATTTAATTATTCAATTAAATCCAATAATTCAAATAAAAATTTATTTGACTTATAAATTCACTTCTTAATATTCAAAATAAATTAAATATTCAAATTTTAATTATTAAAAATTCTGGGTCGTTACAAAAGAACTCTTCCTTTCGATACTCTTATTCTTGTGATTCCTGAAGGGGAACCAAGACTTTGCTATTTGTACCGATACTAGTCGTATTTGTTTGGATGCCATTCTCTTGCAAAGGAGAACGTGCTATCACTTGTGCTTCTAAATCATTCTAGCTTATCGAGACTAGATATGCCACTCATGATCTAGTGCTCGCGGCTATTGTTTTTACTTTTGGAATTTGGCATCATCATATTTGGAGGAGAAATTTGTTCTCCACCTCGATCATAAATCTTTGAAATATTTATTTCTCATAAGGAACTTAATCTGCGTCAACCTCGTTGGCTCGAGATTCCTTATATCTTATGATCGTTTTACCAAGTCCATCGGGCGTTTTGACGTACTTCGTTTTATTGAGTTTCATCTCACCTCTTTTATGGACTAGCATCCGATGTTCTTTTATGGTGTTCGGTTCATCGGATGTACTGTTATTATACTACATCGATATTCCGTCTTATTTGATTCGTTGGATGTACCGTTTGTACTACATCAATGTCTTTGCTATTTGATTCATTGGATGTACCGTTTGTACTACATAAATGTCTTTGCTTTTGGATTCATTGGATGTACCGTTTGTACTACATCAATGTCTTTGCTTTTGGATTCATTGGATGTACCGTTTGTACTACATCAATGTCTTTGCTTTTGGATTCATTGGATGTACCGTTTGTACTACATCAATGTCTTTGCTTTTGGATTCATTGGATGTACCATTTGTACTACATCAATGTTTTTGCTATTTGATTCATTGGATGTACCGTATGTACTACATCAATGTCTTTGCTTTGGTTCATTGGGCGTACCGTTTTTGTACTACGCTGATGTCCCAAATTATTTAAGTTTCTAGTTTCTCGGGCGTACTGTTATTATACTACGTCGTTGCACCAGCTCAATTTTCTGCTATTCTTGACGTTCTCCACGTCTTTTATCTACGGAAATGCTTTTATGTTTTCGGTTTTATTCTTGTGCCTGGTGATATTGTGGAAATTGAAGTTTCACCAGATTTGATTTATGAGCAACATTCCATTCGCATCATTACTTCGGAGGTTGAGCGCCTTCGGAATAAAGATGTTCTTTTTGTGATAGTTCAATGATTCTCAAATCCTAAGGATTGCTCTTGGGAATCCAGAGAATTCATTGAGCGATCCCGTTCAGGCTTACTCTTTCATGCTCCTTATGGTGAACTTCTTATTTCAATTTTCTTTTGTGTTGATATGCTTCCATGGTTGTTACTTCTTATTTTCCTCTTAAGTATTGCGAGGACGCAATTTCTTTAAGGAGGGGAGTCTGTAACAACCCGCATATTTATCGATTTTATATTTAAATATTTTATTTAAATATTTTATCGTTCGTCGGATTTTGGTCCGAAAAGCTACTTTTTGCAAACAGTCGAATTGGGACTCGAGACCACTCCCATTGAGTTTAAAATTCCGTTTGCGACCTTTTTGAGTATAAGCTTCGATATGTTTGGAGTAAGTTGATTTTTGCTACTTTTTACTTAGGGCTTTGGTTTGGGCTGAGCCCATTAACCCCACTTAACTCAGTTCCAACCCTCTCCTCTTCATTCACTTCTTCTCTATTTCCTAATACATTCAAGCTTCATCAAAAATGGGGGAAGAGAAAAAGAATTAGGAAATCCTAAGCCCTAGTTTCCATTAGCAAATCCATCTTCTTGCTCCAAACTCAAGTGAACCCATTGGTAAGCTCTCTCTTCTTCTTCTCCAACTCATTCTCTCTTTGATTTCAGAAATTCCTAAACCTAATTTTGGGAATGTTCTTCTTTTAAAGCTTAGAATCAAGCTTATTGGGTTGGATTTGAAGAGTGGTTGATTCTCCATTTGCTTTCAAGCTTCTTCTTGTTTGATTTTGTAAAAAAGTGAGATTTTTATCTCACATCTATGCTTATATTTATCTTCAATTGTTAGGTATGAATTCCTAACACTTATTCGTGTGCAATTGCTTTTGGTTTGGATTGATTTGGTGAATATTCCAAATTTTAGGGTTTTGGGTTCAAATCTTTAAAAATCCTAACTTTGATGTTTGAAAGTGTTTTTGATTGTGCATCGAAGAGCTTTTAGGGCCAGGTAGTCGATAGGCATAAACCCTTAGCGCCGTTGCTCGAGCGAATGCAATTTGATCGCGTTTGCACCTCTTTTGAAATAGGGCAGGGGAGTGCTGGCAACAGGTTCGGCCGACCGAGCCCCTGGGCCGGTCGACCGACCTGCTACCCAGGCACTTCCTGCCTCTGTTTGGAAGTGCCGATTACAGGCCTCGGCCGACCGAGCCCATGGGCCGGTCGACCGACCTGGTGCCCCGTGCACTTCCAACCCCTGGTTCGGTCGACCGAGCTCTGTAGCCGGCCGACCGACCTGGTGCATTTTTGCCCATTTCGCCTAGTTGTTTGAATTTCCAATTTTAATCGATTTGTGTTGTTTCCTTTGTGTTGTTATCATTTGTTATGACTTTGATGACTCTTTTTAGGGATTTTTGAATATCCATTTGGATGGATTCTTTATCGGTTTCGTTGGATTTTTATTCACATCTTCGTATGTGAATCTTAGTGATTGATTGTTCCTACAATCTTCTTTGTGTTTTGTCACTTTAAAAATATAAAGGTTTTCTATACTAGTAGTAAATATCAAAACTCTTTCCTCAAACGATTTCAATACTATTTTAATACCAAATTCGTTTATAAAACCGTTTTCCAATCTTGTAGTATATATAAACCTTTACCTCACTCGTGTGAGAAATCTAATTAAACGACTTAGTAAAACGAGTGGTATGAAACGCTTGCGTTTACTTCGTCGGTTAATTCTTGGACTTGTTCGATTGAAACTCTTGTGACAATTTTCTAGTGGAGATCTACAATTTGTTCGTAAATATTTAAATTAAGCTAGTGGTTATGGGACATGAAGCTAAGCTCATATATTTACTAGCTTACTGTAATTGACACTTCTCTTTGATCATGACGATCATCTTTGTGGTTTAGACTAGCAATATGCGATGTCTCTTTGTCTATGTGGAGGACTGTTCCTCTTTTTTATTGAGTTTCGTCTCTTTTCTTGCATGGGTCGTACCTATCTAGGTGCGTCGATGTTTGTTTACACATGGGTCGTACCTTTTTAGGTGCGTTGATGTTTATTTATGCATGGGGTGTACCTTTTTAGGTGCATCGATGTTTGTTTACTTCGTGGAGCAATCGGCTCAATAAGTTGGGACATGGGGCGTATCTTTCTAGTTGCGTCGATGTTCGTCTATGCATGGGGCGTATCTTTCTAGGTGCGTCGATGTTCGACTTTGCATGGGGTGTATCTTTCTAGGTGCATCGATGTTAGATGTTACATGGGGTGTATCTTTCTAGGTGCATTGATGTTTATTTGTGCATGGGATGTATCTTTCTAGGTGCATCGATGCTTATTTATGCATGGGGCGTATCTTTCTAGGTGCGTCGATGCTAGAGCATGGGGCGTATCTTTTTAGGTGCGTCGATGTTCGACTGTGCATGGGGCGTGTCTTTCTAGGTGCGTCGATGTCCAGTTTATGGGATTGGCCATCCTTTTATTGTGATTTCTAGATTTCGTGTGTTGATTTCTGGAATTTATGTTTCACCAACTTTTACGATTGGCATTGATATATATGTCATTTATTGTGGCTTGGTGAATGAAATTAGGAGTATGACATTCCTTTTTATCTTTGAGAAGATCTTTGCGATATTGATTAATCTCTTGTTGATTTTTCAATTACTTATTTATCACAGCTTAGCATTGTGATTATTATACGTTTAGTCATATCTCTTATTCTATATCATTTCATCTGATATTTATAGCTAGAATGATCCGTTTATTATTTTCTTATTAAATAATACTCGGGTCAGACTGAGATATTACAGGTGCTTCCTCTTGGCTTCCTATCTGGAACCATCTTCTGACTTTTGGCTAACTACTTTAGTTTAGTAGTTTTTGTTGTATACATTTGAGATACAGACTCTATGATGTATACTTATTCTTTTGTCTAGCACTTGTATCTATTCTTTTTGATATTATGGATCTTGTTAGACCACTACTATGATGAACACTTTTATGTGTTATATATATTCATATCTATTTCCGCCCTTGTGATATGAATTATCTGTGACTGATTTGTGTTATGTTTATTTCTATATTTTTTCGAAGTCCTTTATAGCCACTGTGTAGTAGCTTTGAGTTTGTGTCGGTATGTCGGATTTCCTCTTGAGATGAAAAGTTATATTTTTATCTGGCATATCGGTGCTCGCACAAAGCAATTATACAGATGGTCGTTCCTCAACAGCCTTATTCTCTGTGCTAGTTGACAGCATTACTCCGTAGTGTTCTTGTCTAGCGTGGGTATAGAGGTGGGGCGACACAGAATATCCGGATTTACAAGGGCTTCTTTGGAAGTGCCTTCGGTTCCATTCGATCCAGGAATGGACTTGTATGGATGTGTGTCTGACGTTACAATTTGAGATGTAAAGCTGCTTTCTATCAAATACGTTTCTGTTGGTGGCGGAGAATTTATTCTCTTAGCTTAACACCCTTCTCTAAGACGTACGAGCTCAGAGGTTATGTAGTTGATGATTACTAGTGATACATTCCCAATTTGGTAATGTGGCATACGAAGTGCTGCGGATCAATTTGTTGATTAATGCACAGCTTTATGAAAAGCGCAGCTTTGTGGATGAGACTTCGTCGAACCTCACACCCCGGAAATGGTCAAAACAGGAAAGATGCAGCAAGGTTATTTGGGGATCACGCCCCCATGGGGTATGTACATTTCCTTCTGGATAGAGGTGGTATCATGGTATGGAGCCCAGATACTCAACATATGTTGTTGCTGCAAATTTATTATTTGGTGGTTGTGTAACGACCCAGAATTTCTGTTAATTAAAATTTTTATATTTAATTAATTTTAAATATTAATAAGTGAAATTTATAAGTCGAATAAATTTTATTTCGAATAATTGGATTTAATTGAATAATTAAATCGATAATTTAATATGTTAAATTTCAGAAATAACTGAAAATTGGGTTAAATATGATTGAAATTGATTTGTAAAGTTTTATTTTATCATATTGGAGTTAGAATGATGTTATAGAACTTTTAAAATCGAATTAAAAGTAAATTTGTGAAAATTGAATATTTTAATATTTAATCGACTAGTGACATTAGCCAATTTTCGAACAGTCTCAGAATTGAACGAAACTAGTTCCATTGGATCCGTAATAGTTTATTATTATCAGATTTCTATTTTCGTAGCAATCGGAGTTTTCGTTTGACCGTGGCAGCTCGAAACGCATCGAAATTGTTTTAATATTAATTTGGCGAGTTAAAATAGTCATTTTTCAAACAGTCTCGGATTTCAACGAAACTAGTTTCATCGGATCCATAATGTGATATTACTGTATGGTTTCAAATTTCATGTCAATCGGATTTACCGTTTGTCCGGGGCAAGCTAAAACGCCTAGAAATTTGATTTACCGATTTAATTTTAAATCGAATGTTTATTGCCATAACTCGCACAGATGAACGAATTAGCTTGTGAAACCTATTCCATTGTGTCCGGAACGTGGGTTAAATTCTTGAATGTATGTTTGAATGATGGTTGTTATCTATTGATTGTTAAAATAGACATTATACGCCGTTAGTAAGCGGATGTTATTTATTAAAAACATATACCGCGAATATTTCACAGTACAGTGAAATTGGTATTATTTTTGTACTTGGAGTTGATTTCCCGCATTATATAGCGGATGAGACCCTATTGCACCGTCTATTAAGTGGATAATATATTATAAATCCCATATACCGCGATAATTCCATACTGGAACGGAATTGGTATTGTGCTAACATCTTTGGATGCAGGGAAACAGGTTGGAGGGATCCAACTGGATTCCTCAACAGTAATTATTTTATTATGGATATTTTGATATTCGTTGATTATCATATATAGATATATGATGTCGTTGTTGTCGTGATTGACTATTTGGTGTGTAGCATCATTGGGCCAATTTTGGAATTTTAAAAGGATTTTTAAAGTGATTTTTGAAAGTATACGTTTATAAAATATTTTTGGAATTGATTCATTTTAAATAAATAAACGTTATAATTTTAATGATATAAAAATTATTATTTTTGAGAAATATAGTTAAAAGTTGATTTTTGAAAATATGGGGTTAATGATTTTGTAAAATAGTTTAAATTGGGATTTTTGAATTTATTATAAAAAGTTTAAATATAGGATTTGTAAAATTTGATTATTTTATAAATCAAAGAAAATGGTGAAACTATAAAGGAGTTTAAAGACATTTTTAAATAATAATATAAATTGATTTATATAAAGGATTTATAAAATTGATATTTATAAATTAAAAATATTGGGATTATAAAACGAGTTTTTATAGTGTTAGATTGAAGTGTAAATGAACTTCATAAATGAATGAAATTTATAGAATTATAAACGGTGAAGTTATAAATGGAATTTTATAAGCAGTAGGTTTATAAAATTTGTAAAGTTATTAAAAGAAAAGATTTGGGTAAATAAATGAATCTTATAAGTTATATGATTTATAATTTGGGAAGTCTTAAAAAAAGAACGATTTTGTAAACAAATAAATTGTAAGCATTCAACTTATAATATGAACTTTTGGTATATAATTGAGTTATAAATTGAAATAGGTTAATAAAGGAGATTTATAAAAAGAAGTTGTTATAAAATAAATAGAAATGGAATTTGTAAACATTGTTTTATAAATCCGCAAATAACTTATTTTGATAAGCAAATCGTTATAACTTATTAATGGAGTTATATTCACGTTTTAGACAGTGAATAATCCTTTAAAATAAAATGTATAGAAATGAGGAAATTGGTTAACGAAGTATATTCACGTTTTTGAATAGTGAATAATATGTTAAAGAAAATGTTTTGGATGTGATCTTTTAAATAGAATTAAAACGATCTAACGATGTTTTTAAAATGTGTAAAGATTCGAAACCATAGATTTCAACATTCATTGTTGAAATAGACGTTTTCGAGAAATAGAAGGAAATGGTGGACTATAACACTGTTGTTATAGTAAATGATTTCCGAAAGGAAATGTTTTGTATAGTATTGGGATTTATATATCTATCTTAATTTCGAATCCCTATACTAGTGATTTAGGGTTGTCGTAACGATGTTTTACGTAACATTCGTTTTGGCCCAAATAAATATGTTTAAGAGAATGATTTCCTTAAAGAATGAAATATATACTTAATTTCGATTTAAGTATATTGAATATTTTCCAAAGGTTGAAAAAAAAGATTTGTGAATTTACTTATTAATAAATAAGTATGGAAATGTTTTTCCAATGTGAAATGAAACGTTTTGAGAATTTATCTTTTTGTAGATAAATCGAAAATGAATAATTGAAATCGTGTATTCATAAATATTTTGGAATGCAAATTCACTATAGAATTTATAAATGAAAAGGGGAATTTGTTTAAAAATAAACGTTGATTTATTTTTGAAGTGTGCGAATTAATTTACGAATTTGGAACATGAATATAAAGTAAATCGTTAAGGATTTATTTAATTGGTTTAAATGAACCATGTTGAAATGAAAGTATTTTTGCGTAAGGAAAATGTTTGAAATTTGTTTTTCAAAAGTGGTAAAGATAAAAAGTGATTTGAAAATTGTTTTCAAATGGTTGAAGTGTGAAAATATATATCTTGTAAAGATATTTTTGGAAAATAAATGATTTGGAAAATTATTTGGAATCTGGTGATGTTGTGCTTATCCATTGATAGTTCAATAACCGACTATCAATATTTACCTTTAAATAGGTATTTGTTGTGATTTGTTTGAATTTGAATGCCACGCTTATTTTTTTAAATAAGCGCTCACTATTCGGGTTAGCCGGGAAAGGACCTTGGGGTCGTATAACCCATTCCGAATATGTGATACGTCGTTATGAATTGCATTTGAAGACCGGTGTTGAAGACCGGATATTATTGAAAACGGAAGGATTACCGTCGAATGTTTCTACACCGAATGGCCCCTGTATAGAAATTCCATATGTGATGGGATGTCCGGACGTGATTAGTGAATATCCGGATTGCAAGGACTTCTTTGTAAGTGCCTTCGGTTCTTTTCGATCCCGGAATAGACTTGTATAGATAGTATGTCTGACATTACAAATTGAGATATAAAGCTGATTTCTTTCAAATATATTTCTGTTGGTGGCGGAGAATTTATTCTCTTAGCTTAACACCCTTCTCTGAGACGTACGAGCTCAGAGGTTATGTAGTTGATGGTTATCAGCGATATATTCCCAATTTGGTAATGTGACATGCTGAGTGTTGTTGTAAAATGATCATTATTGATCATTTGTGATATGATCATTTGTTTGATCATTTATTTTTGTGATCATTACTTTGATCATTTGTTGACCCAAAGCATGGCTTTGTACCAAAGCGTGGCTTTGTGGACGAGACTTCGTCAGACCTCACACCCTTGAAATGGTCAAAACAGGAAGGATGCGACAAGGTTATTAGGGGTAGCGCCCTTTAGTGTATGTCATTCCTTCTGGATAGAGGTGGTATCATGGTATGGAGTCCAGATACTTAACCTATGTTGTTGCTGCAAACTTATTACTTTGTGGTTGTTGGAAATCGAGGATCCTCGGATGTAGATGGGTTACAATCGGGGGATGGCATATTTGTGTCAGTAGTTACCCAGTTAGGGGTAACCCGGTCTTGTGTTGGCAGAGATCCGGTTTGGTTCTCGGGATGTCATTTCAGAGGCATTTCCATATGGCAAGGGGAAGTTCCTTGGCCTGACAATTTGCTGGAAATCCAAAGAAACAATACGGGCCTTGTACGGTTTTAGTTGTAGAACCTGACATTCACTTATGGTGGTCGCCACTGTTTGGATGGTAGCTATAGTAGGCATACGATAATGGTCGTATGTTGGCTAAGATTTATATCTTTACTTTCGAAAATGATTTTCCCTACACTATGCTCTAATAATAATTTCAAATGTTTCTTTTAATGCGTATCAAGCATCTTTGACTATCATAAGGAGTAATCTCCTCCGATTCTGTGTATGCATTGTGTGTGTGTGCGGGAGGCCTTATGGTAGTCTCATTTTTAAAAGCATTGCGAATTGACTTTAAAAATATTCCTCTATTTTGTTTTTGAAGATAAAAATAAACTGTTTTGAGTTCTCACACCAGTCACAAGACTGACTCGGAGTTTATTGTTTTCCTTCCTAAACTATGGGTGCCCACCAATTTCCACACGGGCAGTCAAGAGTTAAGGTTTATCAGGATATTCTGGAATTCAGGAGTTGCTGGAGGCAAGATGGATGGCATGGCGTATTCACTAGTATATAGTATTTATTTTCTGCTGTTTATTGTTGTTTGTTGTTGTACACTCTGATGATGTAATGTAATGTAATAACTGATATAGTTCTTTGTTTAAAGATTATTCATTTATCTATTATATGTTGTTCCACTGCGATTGTGAGATTTCGATATGGTTCTGCTGTTTTCTTTCTGTTCTGTTCTATCTTTTCTCTCTTCTTCTACCTCTTTTTTTTTTTAAAAAAACCCTAAGTGTTCGGTTTTCCGGCATTCGAGTGCTCGGCAGTTGATACAGTGAACGTATTGATGTCGGTTTTCGGAAGTCGAAGAATCGGGTCCTCACATCTGGTATCAGAGCATATGGTTAAGCGACAACCATGGCTCTGTTGGGTATTACTCATTAGAGATAGAGTCAGTAGTGCTCTAGAATGAGTTTGAGTGTAATAATAGCTATGAGAGCGTATTTGTTAGTGAATATAAAATTGTTTTGTATTGTGTTGACTTATCGGTTGATGGTTTATAGATTCCGGTCGATGTAGTCTAGCTAACTATGGTAGATAGGGGTTTCTAAACTCTTAAACAAGATAAACCGACACGATATTGTTTTAAATTGGGTAAATGAAATAATTTTACCTTGATTATTTTTATATATAAAGGAATAATTTTTCAGAATTATTAAAATGCATATAAGTTGATTGTTTGGTTGTTAAAAATGTAAGATATATGC
The DNA here is from genome assembly GCA_030765085.1 of Allium cepa. Taxonomy (NCBI): domain Eukaryota; kingdom Viridiplantae; phylum Streptophyta; class Magnoliopsida; order Asparagales; family Amaryllidaceae; genus Allium; species Allium cepa. The sequence goes on from CM060939.1 coordinate 878,224,032, forward strand.
AAGTTAATAAAAGATGTTTGAATAATCTAAATTAAGGAATAATCGTATAAGTAAAATGAATTATAAGTATGTAATTATAAGTAAAATGATTTACAATTGTGAAATAAACTTATATATATATAAGAAGTGAAACTATATGAATATATTTATAAATATGAGTTGTAAATAAAAATGAATTTAAGGTGAAATAAAATTTACTTAGAATTGGAATCTGAATTGGATTTATAAGTGGGAATTTAAGTTAAGTAAAACCAAGTGATGTTTAAATGGAATATAACTTAAGTGATGTTGAATGAAGTTGATTTTGGTATCAAAGTAAATTAATAAAGTTAAGTGATAAATGTGAACTTGAGTTATATAAATGAAATTCAACTTTTGTAGTTAAATGAATTAGCAATTGAATAAATTAATGAATTGAATGTTAATCAATTAAATGTAAATAATTGATAAGAAATAATGAATGTAAGTGTTAATTCACTAAAATCTAATGATATTGGAAATTGAATAATTGAATGAAAATCAATTTAATTAAACCAATTGAAAGCAAAGGTGTTAAACCAAAATGAATATAAGCAAAGGAATTTGGTTGTAATTAATATACATTGGTTGATATATGATTGTTAGTTGATTGTATATAATTCATTAAGTATTAATAAAATTGAGTTAATGAAATTGAAAGCTAAAGTAATTGAAATCCAATTGGAAGTTAAGTGAATCTTAAATAGAATTGAATTTGATTTGGAAGTGAACTAACTTGAATATGAATTAGTGAATATAAACTAATTGAAAATGAATGTTAGTAAAAACATCCAACGTTAATGAATCAAATAGGATTAAATTGAAAACCCATTTCATTAAATATTAATGAGAATATGAATGAATATTTATTGGTTATGGATGATAGTTGAATGCTAGTTGGATGATAGTTGGTTGATGGTTGAATATATTGCTTTTACTGCATTTGCTATGTTGGCATATATAGTTTTTGCTATATGTTGTATATTGATACTATTGTCTATATACATGTTTCTCATCTGTTTGTTGAGTGTTTAGTAGGTGCGGATCGCGTTTGCTTCGCATTTGGAGCTCGCTTTCGCGCTATATTAGCCGTATATGCTCGCTAATAAAATATAAGGTACATATCTCGGATTAAATATCGTACTTTTACACTTTTTTCCCTGCGGGATACCTCATCAATTGATGAGATGTATATTTGTGATATATGTACTGTCATATTTTTCGGATCGAGCCGCGCAAAGGAGACTATGGTGAATTTTTCCAAAAATTTAAGGCGTTAGAAAAAAATTTGGGAATTTTTGGAAAATTTTGAAAACTAAAATTTTGATTTGGAGTTGAAAGTTAAACAATATTAGTTGGTTTTGAAAAGATAACTAAGTATGATTTGAAAACTTAGTAAAGTTATTGTAAGAAGTTTAACTATGGATTTTGGAAAAGTTAATAGATTTTGTAACTTTTTCTTACTTGGTAATTTCGAGGACGAAATTCTTTTAAGGGGGAAGATTGTAACGACCCAGAATTTCTGTTAATTAAAATTTATATATTTAATTAATTTTAAATATTAATAAGTTAAATTTATAAGTCGAATAAATTTTATTTCGAATAATTGGATTTAATTGGATAATTAAATCGATAATTTAATATGTTAAATTTCAGAAATAATTGAAAATTGGGTTAAATATGATTGAAATTGATTTGTAAAATTTTATTTTATCATATTGGAGTTAGAATGTTGTTATAGAACTTTTAAAATCAAATTAAAAGTTAATTTGTGAAAATTGAATATTTTAATATGTAATCGAGTAGTGAAATTAGCTAATTTTCGAATAGTCTTAGAATTGGACGATACTAGTTCCATTGAATCCGTAATAGTTTGTTATTATCGGATTTCAATTTTCGTAGCAAACGGAGTTTTCTTTTGACCGTGGCAGCTCGAAACACATCGAAATTGTTTTAATATTAATTTGGCGAATTAAAATATTCATTTCTCAAACAGTCTTGGATTTTGACGAAACTAGTTTCATTGGATCCGTAATGTGATATTATTGTATGGTTTCAAATTTCATGTCAATCGGATTTACCGTTTGTCCGGGGCAAGCTAAAACGCCTAGAAATTTGATTTACCGATTTAATTTTAAATCGAACGTTTATTGCCATAACTCGCACAGATGATCAAATTAACTTCCCGAACCTATTCCATTGTGTCCGGAACTCTGGTTAAACCCTAGAAACGCCGGTCACCGCGCGAGATTTGGAGTTCGAAAAATGGAGTGAATAGCGATTTTTTGGAAATTTTCTATAAAAAGGAACCATATTACTCTATTTTGCTCAAAACCCTAGCAACCTAGGTTAGCCGCCTCTTAAACATCAATGGCTGAAAACCTTCCTCGTTCTTCCTTAAATTTCTTCAAATCCATTTACAATTACAAGAAAACTTCAACTACAATGTTGTAGAATGTGGAGAGATCTCCACATCCATACGGTGGAGTGGCGAATAACTCAATGAATCGATGGCAAAATGGAGTTGAAACCGCAACGTTCGAGCTCGTTTTTAGGGTGGAGGAGTCAACCGAGCTTCGAGCTTCTCACGGTGGGGGTGGGCGGGGTGACGAGCTTTCAAATGAGGGTGCTTGATCAACGTCACGTCGATCAGAGGAGGGGGTGTTAGTTCGTGAAGTAGGCAGCTCGTTTGTGTTCTCGCGTGAATAATGCCTGGGAATGAACGGAAAGGGAGAAGCATCATCGAGCGGCCTAGATTCTAGGGTGTTAAAATGTAAGGCTGTGATTAAAAGGTTAAAAGAATTTAAGTAAAAGTTGTAAATTTATTCATATTAAAAATTCGTATAACTTTAAAAATGTATAACTTTTCATACGTGGTCGAAAACGCACGAAACCAGTTGCGTTGGGTTCGTATGGACGAGCACTACGCTATGGAATTTGATTGGAGTCATTTGGAGCTAGCGAAAATTTCGGGTAAAATTAAACGCATGTTTAATTTTATTCGAAATAAAAAATGAAAACGAAATTGAAACCAAGGTGAGAACTTCTCACTCAATCGAATCGGTTTCGATTTTAATTTTAAATAGTTGGATTTAAAATTCTTGAATGTATGTTTGAATGATGATTGTTATCTATTGATTGTTAAAATAGACATTATACACCGTTAGTAAGCGGATGTTATTTATTAAATACTTTTACCGCGAATATTTCACAGTACAGTGAAATTGGTATTATTTATGTACTTGGAGTTGATTTCCCGCATTATATAGCGGATGAGACCCTATTGCGCCGTCTATTAAGCGGATAATATTTTATAAATCCCATATACCGCGATAATTCCGTACTGGAACGGATTGGTATTGTGCTAACATCTTTGGATGTAGGGAAACAGGTTGGAGGGATCCAACTAGATTCCTCAACAGTATTTGTTTTATTATGCATATTTTGATATTGGTTGATTATCATATACAGATATATGATGTCGTTGTTGTCGTGATTGACTATTTGGTGTGTAGCATCATTGGGCGAATTTTGGAATTTTAAAAGGATTTTTAAAGTGATTTTTGAAAGTATACGTTTATAAAATATTTTTGGAATTGATTCATTTTAAATAAATAAACGTTATAATTTTAATGATATAAAAATTATGATTTATGAGAAATATAGTTAAAAGTTGATTTTTGAGAATATGGGGTTAATGATTTTGTAAAATAGTTTAAATTGGGATTTTTGAATTTATTATAAAAAGTTTAAATATAGGATTTGTAAAATTTGATTATTTTGTAAATCAAAGAAAATGGTGAAATTATAATGGAGTTTAAAGACGTTTTTAAATAATAATATAAATTGAATTATATAAAGGATTTATAAAATTGATATTTATAAATTAAAAATATTGGGATTATAAAATGAGTTTTTATAAGTGTTAGAATGAAGTGTAAATGAACTTCATAAATGAATGAAATTTATAGAGTTATAAACGGTGAAGTTATAAATGGAATTTTATAAGCAGTAGGTTTATAAAATTTGTAAAGTTATTAAAAGAATAGATTTGGGTAAATAAATGAATCTTATAAGTTATAAGATTTATAATGTGGGAAGTCTTAAAAAAAAGAACGATTTTGTAAACAAATAAATTGTAAGCATTTAACTTATAATATGAACTTTTGGTATATAATTGAGTTATAAATTGAAATAGGTTAATAAAGGAGATTTATAAAAAGAAGTTGTTATAAAATAAATAGAAATGGAATTTATAAACTTTGTTTTATAAATCCGCAAACGACTTATTTTGATAAGCAAATCATTATAACTTATTAATGGATTTATATTCACGCTTTGGACAGTGAATAATCCTTTAAAATAAAATGTATAGAAATGAGGAAATTGGTTAACGAAGTATATTCACGTTTTTGAATAGTGAATAATATGTTAAAGAAAATGTTTTGGATCTGATGTTTTAAATAGAATTAAAATGATCTAACGATGTTTTTAAAATGGGTTAAGATTCGAAACCATAGATTTCAACATTCATTGTTGAAATAGACGTTTTCGAGAAATAGAAGGAAATTGTGGACTATAACACTGTTGCTATAGTAAATGATTTCCGAAAGGAAATGTTTTGTATAGTATTGGGATTTATATATCTATCTTAATTTCGAAACCCTATACTAGTGATTTTGGGTTGTCGTAACGATGTTTTACGTAACATTCGTTTTGGCCTAAATAAATATGTTTAAGAGAATGATTTCCTTAAAGAATGAAATATATACTTAATTTTGATTTAAGTATATTGAATATTTTCCAAAGGTTGAAAATAAAAACATTTATGAATTTACTTATTAATAAATAAGTATGGAAATGTTTTTCCAATGTGAAATGAAACGTTTTGAGAATTTATCTTTTTGAAGATAAATTGAAAATGAATAATTCAAATCGTGTATTCATAAATATTTTGGAATGTAAATTCGCTATAGAATTTATAAATGAAAAAAGGAATTTGTTTAAAAATAAACGTTGATTTATTTTTGAAGTGTGGGAATTAATTTACGGATTTGGAACGTAAATATAAAGTAAATCGTTAAGGATTTATTTAATTGGTTTAAATGAACCATGTTGAAATGAAAGTATTTTTGCGTAAGGAAAATGTTTGAAATTTGTTTTTCAAAAGTGGTAAAGATAAAAAGTGATTTGAAAATTGTTTTCAAATGGTTGAAGTGTGAAAATATATATCTTGTAAAGATATTTTTGGAAAACAAATGATTTGGAAAATTATTTGGAATCTGGTGATGTTGTGCATATCCAGTGATAGTTCAATAACCGACTATCAATATTTACCTTTAAATGGGTATTTTTTGTGATTTGTTTGAATTTGAATGCCACACTTATTTTTTTAAATAAGCGCTCACTATTCGGGTTAGCCGGGAAAGGACCTTGGGGCCGTATATTCCATTCCGAATATGTGATACGTCGTTATGAATTGCATTTGAAGACCGGTGTTGAAGACCAGATATTCTTGAAAACGGAAGGATTACCGTCGAATGTTTCTGCACCGAATGACCCCGGTATAGAAATTCCATATGTGATGGGAAGTCCGAACGTGATTAGTGAATATCCGGATTGCAAGGACTTCTTTGTAAGTGCCTTCGGTTCTGTTCGATCCTGGAACAGACTTGTATAGATAGTATGTATGACATTACAAATTGAGATATAAAGCTGATTTCTTTCAAATATATTTCTGTTGGTGGCGGAGAATTTATTCTCTTAGCTTAATACCCTTCTCTGAGACGTACGAGCTCAGAGGTTATGTAGTTGATGGTTATCAGCGATATATTTGCAATTTGGTAATGTGACATGCTGAGTGTTGCTGTGAAATGATCATTGTTGATCATTTGTGATATGATCATTTGTTTTTGTGATCATTACTTTGATCATTTGTTGACCCAAACATGGCTTTGTACCAAAGCGTGGCTTTGTGGATGAGACTTCGTCGGACCTCACACCCCGGAAATGGTCAAAACGGGAAGGATGCGGCAAGGTTATTAGGGGTAGCGCCCTTTAGTGTATGTCATTCCTTCTGGATAGAGGTGGTATCATGGTATGGAGCCCAAATACTTAACCTATGTTGTTGCTGCAAACTTATTACTTTGTGGTTGTTGGAAGTCGAGGATCCTCGGATGTAGATCATATACGATCGGGGGTTTGGTTTTCGAGACGTCATTCCAGAGGCGTTTCCATGTGGCAATGGGAAGTTCCTTAGCCTGACCATTTGTTGGAAATCCAAAGAAACAATACGAGCCTTGTACGTTTTTAGTTGTAGAACCTGCCATTCACTTATTGTGGTCACCACTGTTTGGATGTTAGCTATAGTAGGCATACGATAATGGTCGTATGTTGGCTAAGATTTATATCTTTACTTTCGAAAATGATTTTCCCTACACTATGCACTATTAGTAATATCAAATGTTTCTTTTAATGCGTATCAAGCATCTTTGACTATCATAAGGAGAAATCTCCTCTGATTCTGCGTTTGCATTGTGTGTGTGAGCGGGAGGTCTTATGGTAGTCTCATTTTTAAAAGCATTGCGAATTGACTTTAAAAATATTCCTCTATTTTGTTTTTGAAGATAAAAATAAATTGTTTTGAGTTCTCACACCAGTCACAAGACTGACTCGGAGTTTATTGTTTTCGTTCCTAAACTCTAGGTGCCCACCAATTTCCACACGGGCACTCAAGAGTTAAGGTTTATCAGAATATTCTGGAATTCAGGAGTTGCTGGAGGCAAGATGGATGGCATGGCGTATTCACGAGTATATAGTATTTCTTTTCCGCTGTTTATTTTTGTTTGTCGTTGTACACTCTGATGATGTAATGTAATGTAATAACTGATATAGTTCTTTGTTTAAAGATTATTCATTTATCTATTATATGTTGTTCCGCTGCGATTGTGAGATTCTGATATGGTTCTGCTGTTTTCTTTCTGTTCTGTTCTATCTTTTCTCTCTTCTTCTACCTCTTTCTTTTTTAAAAAACCCTAAGTGTTCGGTTTTCCGGTATTCGAGTGCTCGACGGTTGATACAGTGAATGTATTGATGTCGATTTTCGGAAGTCGAAGAATCGGGCCCTCACAGGTTGTTGGTGAATCCCGGGATAAAGGTCGGTTACGACCGGTGGATGGCATACTCGTGTCAGTTGTTACCCAGCTAGGGGTAACCCGGCCTTGTGTTGGCAGAGATCTGGTTAGGTTCTCGGGGCTTCTTTCCAGAGGCATACCATGTGGCAATGGGAAGTTCCTTGGCCTGACCATTTGCTGGAAATCCAAACTCCAATACGCACCTTGTACGGTTTTAGTTGTAGAACCTGCCATTTACTTATGGTGGTCACCACTGTTTAGATGGTAACTATAGTAGGCATTGTTCAGAATGTCTATGTTGGCTTAGATTTATAGTATACTTTCGAAATGTTTTCCTACACTTTGCACTTATAATAATAATATCAAAGAAATTTGCGTATCAAGCATGTTTGACTATCATAAGGAGAAATCTCCTCCGATTCTGTGTTTGCATTGTGTGTTTGTGCGGGAGGCCTTATGGTAGTTTCATTTTCTAAAAGAGTTTCGAATCTATTTTAAAATATTTCTTTGTTTGTTTTCAAAAATAAAATGTTTTAAGTTCTCACACCAGTCCCATGACTGACCTGGAGTTTATTGTTCTCTTCCTAAACTCTAGGTGCCCATCATTTTCCATATGGGCAATCTAGAGTTAGGTTCTCAGGTCATTCTGGAATTCAGGAGTTGCTATAGAGATCTGGAGGTAGGCTGGATGGCTTGGCGTATCAACTAGTAATAGTATTTCTTTTCCACTGTTTGTTGTTGTATGCTCTGATAATGTAATGTAATGTGATGTAATGTAATAACTGATATAGTTCTTTATTTTAAAAGATATTCATTTATCTACTATATGTTGTTCCGCTGCGATTGTGAGATTCTGATACTGTTTCTGTTGCTTTTTCTTTCTTCTTCTATCTTCTTCCTTTTTCTTCTTCTTTAACCCTAAGGGCACGGTTTTTCCGGCGTTCGATTATTCGGCAGTTGATACAGTGGACGTATTAATGTCGACTTTCGAAAGTCGAAGAATCGGTTCTTGACATTTTGGTATCAGAGCATGTGGTCAAGTGACAACCTTGGCTCCGTTGGGTGTTACTCATTAGAGATAGAGTCAGTAGTACTCTAGAATGAGTGTGAGTGTAATCATTGATACGACAGCGTATTTGTTAGTGAATATGAAATTGTTTTGTATTGTGTTGACTTATCGGTTGATTGTTTATAGATTCTGGTCGATGCAGTCTAGCTAACTGCCGTCGATAGGGGTTTCTAAACTCTTAAACGAGATAAACCGACATAGTATCATTTTAAATTAGTTAAATGAAATAATTTTACCTCGATTATATTTTAAATATAAAGTAAATAATTTTTTAGAAATTATTAAAGTGTATATAAATTGATTACTTGGTCGTTGAAAATGTAAGACTATATATGAGTTAATTAAAGGATGTTTGAATAATCTAAATAAAAACAATTGTAAAAGAATAGATTGTATAAGCGAAGAATTATAAATATGGAATTATAATTAATAAGATTTACAATTGTAAAATGATCTTGTATAAGTAAAAAGAAAATAGTGAAATTATATAAGTAAAAGATTTGTAAATGTGATTTGTGAATAAAAAGAATTTTTTTGAAAGTATATAAACCACTGAATTCACTACTGTTGTTGGGAAATAGCAGGGTGATGACTGCAGCATCATCAGTATCATTTTCGAGTTTCTGTGTGATGGATTTGCTACAATAGTAAATTGAAAATTGAAGTTTGGTTGTGATAAATAAATTTGAAAATAAAAATCGAAGCTGAAATTGTTGAATATAAGTAATCAAGTTTTGAACTTATAATATGAGATAATAAATTTGGCTTTGGTAAAAGTTAAATAGAATTTACTTTAGAATTGGAATCTGAATTGGATTTAGAAGTGGAAATTTAAGTTAAGTTAAACAAATGATGTTTGAAATGGAATATAACTTAGTAATGATGAATGAAGTTGATTTTTGTATCGAAATAAATTAATAAAGTGAAGTGATGAATATGAACTTGAGTTATATAAATGAAATTCAACTTTATACGGTAAAATGAATTAGCAATTGAATTGAACTGGTGAATTGAATATTAATCAATCGAATGTAAAAGAATTGATATAGAATAATGGATGTGAGTGTTAATTCATTAAATCTAATTAAATGTGTTGAACCAAATTGAATGTAAAGTAAATTGAATGAATTTGGTTGTATTGAATATACATTGATTGTTGTTAGTTGATTGTATAGAAATTAATATGGAGTTGAATTGATAAAATTGAAAGCTATGAAATTTGATTTGAATGTGGAAGTGAACTAACTTGAATGTAAATTAGTGAATATAAACTAGTTGAAAATGAATAAATGAATTTTAGTAAAGTCCAATGTTAATGAATCCAATGTGAGTAAATGAAAAACCAATTCATGGAATATTAATGGGAAGTGAATGTATATTAATTTGATATGGATTTGTTGGATGTTAATTGGACGATAGTTGGTTGATGATTGCATTTATTGCTTTTTGTTGCATTTGCTATATTGGCGTATATTGTTGTTGCTTATGGTATATGTTGTATATCGATATTATTTTCTACATACATGTTTCTCATGGTTTGTTGAGTGCTTAGTTGGTGCGGATTGTGCTTGCTTCGCATTAGGAGCTCGCTTTCATGCTATATTAGCCGTATATGCTCGCTAATAATATATAAGGTACATATCTCGGGTTACATATCGTACTTTTACACTTTTTCCCTACGGGATGCCTCATTACATTGATGAGATGTATATTTGTGATATATATTGCCATTTTTTTGGTGATCGAGCCGCACAAAGGAGACAATGGCGATTTTTTCTGAAAATTTAAGGCGCTAGAATATTTTTGAGAAACTTGGAAAATTTTGAAAACTATAACTTTGATTTTGGAGTGAAAAGTTAAACGATATAGTTGGTTTTGAAAAGATAATTAAGTATGATTTGAAAACTTAGTAAAGTTATTGTGAGAAGTTTAACTATGAATTTTGGAAAAGTTAAAATGTTTAAATGAATTTGAAATTTAATTTGAACAAATGGTTTTGAAAAGTTAATGAATTTCAAGACTTTTTCGTACTTGGTGATTTCGAGGACGAAATTCTTTTAAGGGTGGAAGTTTGTAACGACCCAGAATTTCTGTCATTTGAAATTCGTATATTTGATTGATTTTAAAATATTAACAAGTAAAATTTGTAAGTCGAATAAATTTTATTTCGAATATCTAGATTTAATTGGATAATTAAATCAATAATTTAATATTTGAAATTACAGAAATAATTGGAAATTGGGTTTAAAGTGATTTAAATTGATTAGTAAAGTTGTATTTAGTCTATTGGAGTTAGATGATGTCTTAGAACTTTTAAAATTGAATTAAAAGTTAAATTGTAGAAATTTCATATTTTAATATTTAATTGACGAGTTAAAATAGCCATTTTTCAAAAAGTCTCGGATTTGGATGAAACCAGTTTCTTCGGATCCGCAATGTTATATTATTGTATGGTTTCAAATTTCGTGTCAATCGGTTTTACGGTTTGTCCGGAGCAAGCTAAAACGCGTAGAAATCGACTTGAGTGAGTTTTGAACTTAAATAATTCGATTCGAAAACTTATCTTCCAAATAAGATCTAATTGGCTCCCGATACATATTCCATTGCGTTCGGAATGGGGGTAAAACATTATAAACGCCAGGCGGCATGCTTCGTTTGGAGTTCGAAAAAATTTCGGGTGAATAGTGCGTGAATATTTTCTATAAAAGGACCAGTTTTATTTCATTTGCAAACAAACCCTATTCAAAAACCATAGCCGCTATTTAACATTTCAATGGATGAGAATGAGCGATGTTTCTTCCTCAATATCTCTCTATTCATCGACTTTCGTCGAATAGCATCAACTGGGAAGTCGTAGAGCTTCTCGAGCTCTACGAATCTATACGGGTGCGATCTGCTATGATGGAGCAAAGTGGCACGAATCTCGCTCGAAGGCCGCGTATTTGCGTACGATTTCGTAGGACGAGAAGCGATCGAGTGTGGCATGCTCACGGCCGAGAGTAGGGGGAAGCATGAGCTTTCATATGGTGGTGGTGTGATGATGTCTCGTGCGTCGTGGTGGTCGTGGTGTCTAACCCTAGTTACGGCAAGGATGGGTTCCTTGCGTTCGAATGACTTGGAGGTAAGATGGTAGAAGAAGAAAGCAACACACCTGCCATGATTTCATCAAGGAAAATGGACGGCTGTGATTGTGTAGGGTTAGAAATAAATAGAAATTGTTAATTTATTACACTTTAAAATTGTTCAAACTTTAATGTATCGTAACTTGTTCATACGAGGTCGAAAAATGACGAAACAAATTGCGTCGGGTTCGTATTGACGAGCACTACGTGATGGAACAAGACTAGAATCGTTTGGAGATAGTGAGAATTTGGGGTAAAATTAAACGCTCGTTTAATTTTATTTGAAATAAAACACTGCAACTGTATTTGAAACAAGGTGAGAACTTCTTACTCAATCGAATTTGTTTCGATTTAAATTTTAAATAGTTAAATTTAAAATTGCTTGATTGTATGTTTGTATGATAAATTATTATCTATTGTTTTGAAATAGACCCTGTACGCCGTATATTAAGCGGATTTTATTTATTAAACACATATACCGCGATATTTCACCTTGAAGTGGAATTGGTATTATATATGTACTTGGAGTTGATTTTCCCGCATTATATAGCGGACGAGACCCTATTGCGCCGCATAATAGCGGATAATATTTTATATGAACCCATGTGCTGCGATATTCCGTATTGAAACGCGATTGGTATTGTGCTAACATCTGTAGATGCAGGGAAACAGGTTAGAGGGATCCAACTGGATTCCTCACCTGTTGTTAACGCCGAGCGACTCAAGGAGCTTACGACTCATGATAGTTACCGACTCATGTAAAGGAGCGACTCAGTGGCTTTAGCGACTTAAAATGCTTTGCGACCTAGTGTGTTAAGATGCGAACGACTCATGGGATATGCGACTCATTGAGTTATCCTAAGCTAGCGACTTAGGAATGAAGCGACATAGTACTCAGCGACTTACCAGTAAAGCAACTTAGCGGCTCAATACTTCTAGCGACTCATGAGTGAAGTGGTTCAACGACTCAGTGGCCCACCGACTCATGGCACACCGGCTTAGCGACTCATCGTATGAAGCACTTGGCGAGACATCAATGAAGTACTGACAAATACTTCAGCTACAACCCAAAGACATGATCTACGACTTATTATGAGTCGTTGCCGACTCATGCCTCATCGCAATGAGTCGCATGCGACCTAACACTTCCTGTTAGCGTTCTCATAAGGTGTGAGCCGGTACTCGTAAGCAAAGAGGAGTTAAGGGGTGATACTTATCTCATGACTCGACGACTCGTAACTCGTAAACGACCCAGTACTTGAAGCGTGGGTTCGAAAAAGGCAGGAAGCTCTCTACAAACCAGAGACTCAGCTCAATGAGTCGGTCACGACTCATCCTAAGTCAGCAGCGACTTACCTTAAGTCGGCAACGAGTTAGGACTTAGCAACTTTTTTCACCCAGAGCTCTCTATAAATAGACATCCACCTCCAACTCTGGAGAGGACTTTTGGTTCATTCTCGAAGCGCCAAAACTCTGCCATCTTCTCGACTCAAGCAACACTTCAAGCACTCCAAACATCGAAGACATTACATCAAATTCAAGAGAGAGAATCCACATCATTTATCATGAGTTTGAAAGATAATTCTCCGTAAAAGTTTGTATTAACAGTCTAGAGTGGATTGTAATTGAAGAAAGTTGTATAAGTTGTACTTGTTCAGCAATAAAGAGATCAAAGTGGACGTAGGCTCGATTTTAGGCCGAACCACTATAAAACTGTCGTCTTTTACTGCTTTTCTGCAATTTCTTTACTTGTATCTTGTTCCCGTACCAACGGGTGGTGCTTTCATAACTGTTATCAACTCACTGGGGTGTTAGCGTTCAAATTTTAGCGTTAACATTTTTGGTGCTTTCATTGAGAGGCCAACTCAGGAAAACTCTCATCATTGCTTCACAAAGATTTGTAGAAAGAATTTCTTTAAAAACCAGAAGTCTATCTGAGATTATGGCTCCTGGAAGGAAAAGTAGATCTGTCAGATCTGGAAACATTCAAGAGGGAACCTCCGCCTCCCCTGTGCCTAATCAACCCACTCCGTCTGTTGGAGTTACGAAAGCGGAGTTGGATGCTGTGATTCTAGGGCTAAACCAGCAGATAAACGCCCAAAATGCACAATTAGAGGCTCAAAGTGCCCAGAATGCCCTGATTCTGAATAAGTTGAACGACTTACTTGGGGCAAACAATCAACCGGCTGGTAATGAGAGGAACTATGCTGGCAACGTTCATGATGTTAATGAAAGAAATGCTCCTGAAAGGCCTACTAGTCCCTTTGAGCAGGCAGTACCTGAGGCCGGGGGATCTAGAACTCGGCATGATGAAGAATATCTTTCTGGAATGGTCCGGCAGATCATGAAAGAAAGTATGCAAAGGGTTGAAGATGAGAAGGAATGGGGTTTCGCTCCAAGCAAAACTCCGTTTACTGAAAGAATCTTAAAGGCGGAATTTCCAAGGAAGTTTGTCCCTCCGACCATCCCAGCTTACAAAGGGACAAGTGATCCAAACGAATTTTTGTATAAATATGATTGGCACATGACAGGTGCCAGAGCTTCTGACGAAATAAAGTGCCGATATTTCCCCGTATACCTTGAAGGCGTGGCTTTACTGTGGTTCACCAAGTTGCCAGTCCGATCTATTGATCAGTTTTCAGACTTGACCAGAAAATTCAAGCAGCAGTTTAGACTATATGCTTCGAAGGCCAAGGACATTATGTCACTATCGAGTTTAGAGCAGAATCCTGGTGAGTCTATCAGATCCTTCTTGAACCGTTTCAATATAGCACTGGCTGAGGTGGACAATGCTGAACCACGAATGATATTGACTTATCTGATGAGGGCTATTGATAAGTCAAGCGAATTTGGGAAATGGTTAAATATGAAGGAGCCAACCTCTCTCGAAAAGTTCTACAAAAAAGCAGATGAATTCATTCGCTTGGAAAGCCGTCCTTTACCAGTAAAGACAGTGTTGGAAAAAGCAGAAGACAACACTGTCGCTCCACGCAAGAATGAATCGGTGGGGCAAAAAAGGGAGAATAGTAATGGGAAGAAACAGGGTAATCTGAAGAAGCCCCGATCCTTCAAGCCTTCAGAATATACTCCATTATCACATACACCGGAGCACATCTACCTGGCCACTAAAGATTCCGTCGATTTCCCTAAACCTATCCCTTTGAGAACCGGGAAAAAAGCCATACAGAGCGGGAAATTCTGCCGCTTCCACAATCAACCAGGTCATGAAACTGATGAATGCCGCCAGCTGAAAAATCTGATTGAAGAGTTGCTAAGAGAAAACAAGTTGCAGCAATTCGTGAAAAAGAATAGCAACAATCCTGCATCGTCAAGTCAGGGGCAGCGGGCTCCTGTTCATCAGCCTGGGGCAGGTGAGAAAGCTACGGGGCATGAATCCGGAAGGCCTGTTATCAATGTCATTTCAGGAGGACCTCACCCAGCTGGCAAGAGTTGGGGTGAGATGGAGAGATATTCCAGGGCTTTGAAATATGCTCCAGCCGAAGAAGACGTCTTTGTTCTAGAAGACACTACGCCCCTTAAACAACAGAAAACTTTCAGCGATGATATTATTTTCAGAGCCAGAGATTCTACAGGTATTGAAGCTCCTACTTTAGATCCCTTGGTCATCTCGGCTGGTATTGGACCAGCCATTGTCAGAAGAGTCCTCATTGACTGCGGAGCATCATGTAATATCCTCTTCAAAAAGACATTTGACCAGATGAAAATCCCTATGATCGATGTGCAAGCCTCATCACAGAAAATCGTTGGCTTCACTGGGGAGCCAAAGCAACCAGTAGGAACCATCGATCTGCTTGTAGAACTTGGGGAAGGAGAAAGGAAAGTGGTCCGAAAGCAAACCTTTGTGATCGTCGATGAATATTCTGCTTATAATGCTTTTCTTGGCCGTCCAACACTCGCAGCATTCAAAGCTATCCTAGCCCCGTGGTGCCTCACTATTAAATTCCCTACTGACAATGGAGTAGGAGTTATAAAAGGGGATCAAAATGCTGCGCGAGAATGTTACTTGACAGAGCTGCGAGAGTCAAGAAAAAGAGAAATGGGAAAGGATGCGGCAACCCCAGTCCGCATCAAGGAACCAGCCTTGTAGCAATTACAGAGCGGACCCTGCACTGGCGAGCACAGCGGGGCACGGAAAGAAATGGATCCCAGAAAAGCCAGTACAGGGGAGAATAGAGTAGTACCGGTGGAAACGACAGTTCCGGTACCTGTTGACCCGAAGGACCCAAATAAGGTGTTGAATGTGGGTTCACAGCTTAATGTGTCAATTCAGAATATCTTGATATCTTTCCTGAAAGCAAATCTGGATGTCTTTGCTTGGACTCATGCCGATATGTGTGGGATATCTCCAGAAGTTGCAGTACACGCTCTGAATGTTGACCCAAAGTTTACTCCAGTTAAACAAAAAAGGAGAACCCAAGGTCCAGAAAGGTCAGCAGCATTAAAAGAAGAAGTTGATCGACTCATGGAAAATAACTTCATCAAAGAATCTACATACCCGAATTGGGTTTCAAATCCTGTGTTGGTCAAGAAAGCTAATGGAAAATGGAGAGTGTGCATCGATTTTTCTGATCTAAACAAGGCTTGCCCCAAAGATTGCTTCCCATTACCCAGGATCGATCAACTGGTAGACGGAACTGCGGGACATGAATTGTTATCCTTCATGGATGCCTACTCCGGTTATAACCAAATCATGATGCATGAGCCGGATCAGGAGGATACAAGCTTTATTACAGATGTTGGACTTTATTGCTACAGAGTTATGCCCTTCGGATTGAAAAACGCAGGGGCAACCTACCAAAGACTTGTTAATGCTATGTTCAAACCGCAATTGGGCAAAACTATGGAAGTCTATGTCGACGACATGTTAGTAAAGTCCAGGAAAGCAGCGGATCACATTGAACACTTAGCAGAAATGTTCGCAGTCCTCCGGAAATACAGAATGAAGCTTAACCCCCTGAAATGTACATTTGGGGTCGAATCCGGAAAGTTCTTAGGTTTTATCATCAGTGCTAGGGGCATTGAGGCTAGTCCAGCTCAAATTACTGCCTTGAAAGAAGTTAAAGCTCCTAGAACAAAGAAGGAATTGCAGAGTCTCAACGGAAAGATCGCCGCCCTGAGTCGGTTCATTTCCAAAGCTACTGATAAATGCATCCCATTCTTCGATGCCCTGAAAAAAGGAAAGAAGAACTTTGAATGGACTCCCGAATGCCAAAAAGCTTTTGAAGAGTTGATCCGTCATATGGAAACGCCTCCGATACTTTCTAGACCAGGCAATGGTGAGGATCTTCTTATATACTTGGCAGTATCATCTCATGCTCTAAGTGCAGCGCTGATACGGGAAGACAAAAGGATTCAACATCCAGTTTACTATATCAGCAAAAGACTCACTGGGGCAGAGCTGAATTACTCCAAGTTGGAAAAACTCGCCTATTGCCTACTTGTTGCATCGAGGAAACTGAGGCAATATTTCCAAGCTCATCCTATCAAAGTGCTCACTGATCAACCTCTAAAGCAAGTCCTATTTCGTCCAGAAACTTCGGGTCGCCTTCTGAAATAAAACTTCCAAGTGTTGAAACGCGAAAAGGCTTTCTTCGAAGGCACAACTCTTTGGAGGTACACGTTTCGCCAAGATTGAAATAAAACTTCCAAGTGTTGAAACGTGAAAAATCCCTCCTTAGAGGTACAACCCCCTCCCGGGGACACAATCAAGAAGAAAGACCTCTTCGGAAGCCCACGTTTCACCAAGATTGAAATAAAACTTCCAGGTGTTGAAACGCGAAAAGGCTTTCTTCGAAGGCACAACTCTTTGGAGGTACACGTTTCGCCAAGATTGAAATAAAACTTCCAAGTGTTGAAACGTGAAAAATCCCTCCTTAGAGGTACAACCCCCTCCCGGGGACACAATCAAGAAGAAAGACCTCTTCGGAAGCCCACGTTTCACCAAGATTGAAATAAAACTTCCAAGTGTTGAAACGTGAAAAGGCTTTCTTCAAAGGCACAACTCTTTGGGGGTACACGTTTCACCGAGATTGAAATAAAACTTCCAAGTGTTGAAACATGAAAAATCCCTCCTCAGAGGTACAATTTTGTATAAAAAAAAAATCCTCATCAAAAGCGTACTTTAACTTTCAAAGGAAGAGTAATTTGCCTACTATGGAAAATGATCGTAAAAAAAAAAAAGAAAAAAAAAAAAAAAGAAGAAGTTAAAGTACCCTTCAGAGGTCCGCTTTACCACATAGAGGAATTCACTTGGTAAAATATGCACATAAGCAAAAGAAAAAAGTGATTTCTTCAAACGACAAAGCGTAAAAACTCATACGAAGGGAGTTGTACTCTACAAAAATTTTCTTTAAAGAATAAAATAATTATTCTTTAACAAATAAGAGTGCAAGTCCCCTCGAAGTATAAAGTATTGCAGCAAGCTTAAGGTATGGGGGCAACATGGTATAGTAGTATAGCTGCATCAGTAAAGTAATACTCAAACAACGTACCATAAGCCCGCTGCAATATCATATAAACAAACTTGTGCAAAAAATAAATAGTAAATGCATTCTCAAATTCAAACAGAAGTTTGTACAAACGAAGAATCATTTTATTCAACTATAATGCAGATACAGGTTTTAAAATAAAAGCGGGGGCCGGTACCCGCACAACTCTCGGCCAGTTCATACAAAAGACAAAAAGCTAAAGTCTTCATTTCTTTTTACTGCCTTTGGACCCTTTACCCGACCGAATGACCAGCTTTTCAGGTCGACCAGTGGGTATAAGGGAGGAAGGAGAGGTAGGCGCAGCTGGCCCAACTTCTGCCTCCTCTTCAGTGGCAGTGATTATCTTCCCTCTCCTCTTTGATGCTCCTTGCTTCCTTCTCCTCTTTGAGGAAGACTCACTTCCTGGAGTGACAAGTTTAGATAGAGTTATATCGTCAGAAGGAGTCCGCTCCGGAGATATGTCACCTCCCTCAAGTCCCTCATCTTTTTGCTCTTGCGAAGCAATGGGATCATCCAGGCCATGGAGAGCCTCTATTTGTTCCTCCTGTGATCCAGGCTGCGAAGCAGAATGAGGAGCCACCTAAGGAGATGGAGGAGGGATTACCGGAGAAGTAGAGATTTGAGCAGTGCTTGATACTTTTTCTACAGAAGAAAAGAGGTTAAAGTCAGTAAAAAGAGGAGATGAAGGCTCACCAATGAAGTCAGTAAAGAGAGGAGATGAAGGCTCGTCAAGGTTGAGAAAATAGCCAAGGAGCTCGTGAAACTCATGCGAAATGAATGAGTAACCCGCTTGAGCAGAATTGACAGTAGCGAGATTAACAGTGAAGTTACCTGGAGAAGCTGGTTTCCTGATATCGACTTCATAAGCTTGCGCGTCAGCGCTCTCTTCACCCTCGTCTCCACCTTGTATGCTTGTAATATCAGCGGTAACTTTGGTGGGAGATGCGAGATGGGAACTGGAACCAATAATGTCGACTTCAGACGAAGAAGGTGGCTGGACTAGAGTAGTTGAAGTGGTTTTCCCCAGCCGGTCCCCTTCCGTCACTTCAGTTCTTAATTTGGCAAGTTGTTCCTTTCCCTTGGCAAGGGCAGCGCGAGCGTCATCATCAAAATAATGCCTTTCCAGGGCTGATTCGTCGTAACCGGCACCTTCAGCACCAAGCATCTCAAGAGCGGCCTCCCACACTTCAGCTAAAGTGATTTCATACTTAGGACCAAGAAAAGCGAGGCTTCCACGCCCCAAGACGCTATGCAAGTAGAAGTTGAATAATGTTGAGCCGAAGCTGTTTTTGGTCGCCTCATGAGATTCTTCGGCTGCGATTTTGCCGGCGACAGCCTCATCGCGCTCCCTTTCAGTTTTGGCAAGCTGAAGCTTAAGCATTTGTATCTCCGCCTCCTGGGAGTTGTTTTTCTTTCGAAGCTCAGCAATATCAGAGACATAGCCTTCACTGATTCTTTTTTGTGCTTCGAGCCTGTCTTCGGCATCCCTCTGGCTAGCGTGAGCGTCTCTCACTTGCTTCAGGAGCACTTCTTCTTTCTGAGAATATGAAGTAGAGGAAGCAGCAAGCTCATGTTTCAATTCCTCGACTTTTGCTTCAAGCTCCTCATTGTAAGAAGCAATGTTCCTCATTTCGGTGTCGTGTTGCTTAACGACCTTTTGCCATTCGGCCTTATCATTTTCCATGGTAAGCATGGCCTCTAAGTTGGCACGGTTAACTCTTTGAAGCTCATCAACAAGCTTCTGCCAGTTCGACATCCTCTCGATATCCAGTTTGACGGCGTCAAGATTTCGTAGCATAGCATGCTTATCAATAGGAACCAGGTCAAGGTCGAATCTCACACCCTTTAAGCACCATTGTGGAAAACGACTTTGTAAAGTGGCTGGGCCAGGTCCCACTTGAAATTTAGGCCTGCTTATTATTGTCTGGATGTCCTCCTTCCCGAGAGCAGGAGAGTTGGAAGGAATGTCAAGAGGGGCAGGGGCAGTAGGCTTTTCGGGAATAATGGAAGCATGTCTCTCACCATATCGGGCTCGTTTGCCTGAATCTTCAGCTACATGATCTTTTCCTCGGTCGTCGTGAGATTTCCTTTTGTGAGAGTCGTCACTTCTCTGCAGAGAATCATGGTGCTCATCCCTATCCCTTCTGTCATAACGCTCTTCTGCATCCCTCCTTTCACGAGCCTTTCGAGCAGCCCTCTCTTTGTCAGACTCTCTATAGGAGGGAAAGTAACGCCGATAATCATATTGACCACGCCCCCCGTAGCGTTGGAAATCCTGATAATACGATCCGCCGCGTGTCATTGAAGAATCTGAAATAAGAAAAGATAAGCTTTAGAAATCTCTAAAGTATAAGAAGATAAGTGCATAAATGTGCTGGAAAATCCTTAGTTGTGTGTGAAGTGCAAGCTACTCGCGTTGGACTAACGAACCACTCCTCTGTTGGGGGGAAGTGATAGATTTCACTGTTGATGACAATTCTTGAGATAAAGGAGTTAGAGTCTGTTGGAGGGCAGATGTAGCTTCAATCGTCGGAGGTATAGCTTTACCATGAGCAGGGTCTTCTTTAAAGAGCTCTTGGGAAGTAATAATTATGTCACTTAAATCCCCAAAGACGTCATCACCGTCATGCCCAACCTGATTCCCTCCATCAGCTCCTTTGTCAGCACTCTTCCTGGTTTGGGAAAGGGGCTCCTCTTCTTCTTCAATAATGGGAGCAAGTGCGGGCTTTTCGGAGGGTCCCGTATCGTCTCTTGGAGTAGAGCACTTTACTAATAAGGTTTCTGCAGAAATTTCTCCTCGTATGTGCTCTTTAGTGGAGATCGGAAGATCAGGAGTTTTCACCGGAGAATCAGGAACCTCCGTTGGAGCTTCACGAGGCCGAGTAAAGCGAGAGGGATGGAGGAGTCCGTATTGATGTAAAAGTTCATCGTTTAGCAGAAACTTTATGCTCCTCTCTTCTACCGGCACGGCATTTAATCTTTCAAAAATTTGCTTAAGACTTGGGTCCCTAGCAGGGGGTGGAAGTGCTAAAAACAGGAAAAGAATGAAATTAGCAACTGAGAGTTCAGATCTCGAGAAAGTTTCAAAACGGAAAAAGTAAAGACAGGAAATCTTACTTCCCACTCTCCAGATGGCATAAAACCCTGGAGGGCAGCGAACAAAGAAAAACTGATTCAAAAATCCGTGAGCGCTTTCGGAGAGATCAGTAATAAGTTTGCGGTTTCGAGCGCTTCTTATAACCACGATGGAGGGATGGTCTTTAGTTTTCGTGAATGAGCAAAGATAGCAGATCTCCCCGAAGCTTGGTAATCGATCCAAAACTCTCCTGAATAGAACACATAACCCCATCAGAATGGCGTAGCCATTGGGGTGTAATTGGAATGGAGAGATAGACAACCGAAGCAGGAACTGTTGGAGAAAGTCGTTAAAAGGAGGAATCGCCCCACTTAAGCACATTTGGCGATTGACTGCAACAAAGCCGTAGGGAGGATTGTCAGCAGTATCACTTGGCCCAGGGAAAAGAACATCACTTTCAGCAAAGCCAAATTGAGTGCGCAGCTGGACAAACGCTCTCGAAGTTAGAATAGTCGGGGTTCTCTCTGGAGGATTCTCTATGGGAACAGCTATCGGAAAAGTTTCTTCCTCTTGAGTTACCACTTCTTCTTCTCGGTGGGAGGTCATTCTACACAAGCAACTGGATGTTCAAATGCGAAGGTGCGCGTTTCCTAAAAAGTGTGAAGTGTTGTGCAAGACTAATAAAAAGTGACAAGTATATATAACTGGGATTATACTAATCGATGCTTGATCGATTGTAAACATTTCAGAACTTGTTAATCTAAAAGTTCAAACATAATATTAGTGCAAGCAAGTCGATTTCAATTGACTATTTCAGTATTGCTTTGGTATTTTGTTTGAAATTGATATGTTAAAAGCACTTCATACATACAGTTTATTCAAGTTAATCATCTATCATTAACT
Source organism: Allium cepa (assembly GCA_030765085.1). NCBI lineage: Eukaryota > Viridiplantae > Streptophyta > Magnoliopsida > Asparagales > Amaryllidaceae > Allium > Allium cepa. Next base: position 878,245,862 of record CM060939.1, read on the forward strand.
AATCTGTCGTTCGATGTGGGCAATCAATGACAGTATATTCGTCCCAGTTTTCTGCGAATGTTATATTTAACAGGTCATCAATATTAAAGGTAGCATAATCCAGCGGCAAAGCATAACATAGTTATTAGAGTTGTCACTGCAATTCAAACTTCAGGACAGAAACATAAGCTAGTTCTGTCAAAATTTCAAGTTCCCAAAGTCGCTTAAAATTCAAGGCAATCTAAATCAAGTTAAGAGACACAAGGCACGACACCATGCATCCAAACCTAAAGTTGCTCATAGCTTAACAGGAAGATCACTGCATCAGTAAGTCGCATTGTATGAGTCAAGGGGTCTCGGTTCAAGGGCATGCGGAATTCTCTAAGTCCTAACTCGGCAGCGACTCAGGATGTCTCGGCCACGACTCATGGCTCCTAGCTGACTCGACCAGCGACTCAAAACCTAATTTGCTAACTCGTGGAATTCCTCGCCACGCCTCATCTCACAGCCCCCCTTTCTCTGCCTCAATCCGCTAACCCGTTAGTGCTAAGGCAACAAAGATCTATCACATTCCCAATGGAACCCATCATCCGTCCATACCAACAAATCACCCGAAAAACAATCTGAAATGTTTCGCATCGATCTTAAATTCAATGCATTGCTAAGCTCGCGTATCGGATAGTGATCTAGAATCGATTATAACAATTCGAAGTGAAGCGCAACGCATGAAAACAAATTAAAGCCGAAAGATGAGAATTTGTGATTTAACGTTGATTATTATGGATTAAGATCGGATTTGCTTACGAGGTATAATGGTTGGGATGAATCGGATAGTAACAGGGTTGAATTCGCCTTCGGAAGTGAGATTGGAAGATTCGTTAATGGCGGCACAAGGTGTTGAGGCAATGATTAAGTGAGGAAGAAGAGCAACGCATTAGCTTATATCCAAGACAGGGGAGAATAAGAAAGGACTCACGAGTCATAAGCTGCCTTGAGTCGGTCACGACTCAAGAAGAAAGTCGAAGCACACGACTCATGATCTAAGCGTATACTTCGAGGGGCAATTGTTAACGCCGAGCGACTCAAGGAGCTTACGACTCATGATAGTTACCAACTCATGTAAAGGAGCGACTCAGTGGCTTTAGCGACTTAAAATGCTTTGCGACCTAATGTGTTAAGATGCGAACGACTCATGGGATATGCGACTCATTGAGTTATCCTAAGCTAGCGACTTAGGAATGAAGCGACATAGTACTCAGCGACTTACCAGTAAAGCAACTTAGCGGCTCAATACTTCTAGCGACTCATGAGTGAAGTGGTTCAACGACTCAGTGGCCCACCGACTCATGGCACACCGGCTTAGCGACTCATCGTATGAAGCACTTGGCGAGACATCAATGAAGTACTGACAAATACTTCAGCTACAACCCAAAGACATGATCTACGACTTATTATGAGTCGTTGCCGACTCATGCCTCATCGCAATGAGTCGCATGCGACCTAACACTTCCTGTTAGCGTTCTCATAAGGTGTGATCCGGTACTCGTAAGCAAAGAGGAGTTAAGGGGTGATACTTATCTCATGACTCGACGACTCGTAACTCGTAAACGACCCAGTACTTGAAGCGTGGGTTCGAAAAAGGCAGGAAGCTCTCTACAAACCAGAGACTCAGCTCAATGAGTCGGTCACGACTCATCCTAAGTCAGCAGCGACTTACCTTAAGTCGGCAACGAGTTAGGACTTAGCAACTTTTTTCACCCAGAGCTCTCTATAAATAGACATCCACCTCCAACTCTGGAGAGGACTTTTGGTTCATTCTCGAAGCGCCAAAACTCTGCCATCTTCTCGACTCAAGCAACACTTCAAGCACTCCAAACATCGAAGACATTACATCAAATTCAAGAGAGAGAATCCACATCATTTATCATGAGTTTGAAAGATAATTCTCCGTAAAAGTTTGTATTAACAGTCTAGAGTGGATTGTAATTGAAGAAAGTTGTATAAGTTGTACTTGTTCAGCAATAAAGAGATCAAAGTGGACGTAGGCTCGATTTTAGGCCGAACCACTATAAAACTGTCGTCTTTTACTGCTTTTCTGCAATTTCTTTACTTGTATCTTGTTCCCGTACCAACGGGTGGTGCTTTCATAACTGTTATCAACTCACTGGGGTGTTAGCGTTCAAATTTTAGCGTTAACACCTGTATTGATTTATTTACAGATATTGTGATATATTCTGTTATCATATGATATATGATGTTTTGGATGCCATTATTGTTATATTTAGTGTTGTTGCATCAATGGGCCTATTTTGGAAAATTAGAAGTGTTAAAGTGATGATTTCCAAAATTTTAAAAGGATTTTCAAGTGATTTTTGAAAGTAAACATTTTTTTTGAATTTTGGAATTGATTCATTTTAAATAAATAAACGTTATAATTTTTATGTTATAAAAATTATGATTTTTGTGAAATATAACCGAATTGTGACTTTTTTAAATAAGTAGTTGACTAATTTGTAAAATGGTTTAAATTGGGATTTTTGAATTTTTATAAACAGTTTATATAAAAGAATTATAAAATTGATATTTATAAATAAAAATATTGGATTTGTAAAACGAGTTTTTATCAGTGTTAAAATGAAGTATAAATGGATTTCATAAGTGAATGAAACTTATAGATTTATAAATTGTGAAGTTATAAAATGAATAGATTTTGTAAAATAAAATATTTATAAGCAATTAACTTATAATTTGGATTTAGGCGTTTAAATGAGATATAAATAGAATTTGTTAATTAAGAGATTTTATAAGTTGAAGTTTTTATAAAATTATATAAATGTGAATTTACAAACGTTGTTTTATAAATCCGAAATCGACTTATTTTGATAAGTTAATTATTATAGCTTATTAGAGGACTATATTCACGATTTTGGGACAGTGGATAATCCTTTAAAATAAAATGTGTAGAAACGTTGAATTTGGTTAAAGAAGTATACTCACAATTTTGGATAGTGAATAATATATTAAAGAAAAGTTTTGGGGAAGTGATATTTTAAATAGAATTAACACGATTTGAAGTTGTTTTAAAATGTGTTAAGGATCAAAACCATAGATTTCAACATTCCTTATTGAAATAGACATTTTCGAGAAATAAGGAAAAGATGGACTATAACACTGTTGTTATGGTAAATGATTTTCGAAAGGAAATGTTTTATATAGTATTGAGATTTATATATCTATCTAAATTTCGAATCTGTATACTAGTGATTTTGTGTTGTTGTAACGATGTTTTACGCAACATACGTTTTGACTCAAATGAATGTGTTTAAGAGAATGTTTTCCTTAAAGAATAGAACATACACTTAATTGCGATTTAAGTCTATCGAATATTTTTCAGATGTTGAAAATAATTAGATTTGTGAATTACTTATTTTTTAATTAAGTATGGAAATGTTTTCCAATATGATGTGAAATGTTTTGAGATTTTATCTCTTAAAGATAAATTGAAAGCGAATCTTTGAAATCGATTTAAGAATCGTATATTAATAGATATTTTGGAAATGTGAATTCACCATGGAATTTATAAAGGAAAGAGAAATTTGTTTAAAAATAAACATTGATTTATTTTCGAAGTGTGGAAACAAATTTACGGATTATCTTGTAAGGATATTTTTGGAAAATAAATAATTTGGGAAATTATTTGAAATCTGGTGATGTTGTGCATATCTATTTGATAGTTAAATAAACGACTATCAATATTTACCTTTTAATGGGTATTTGTTGTGATTTTCTTGAATTTGAATGCTACACTTATTTTTAAAATAAGCGCTCGTTGTTCGGTTTAGCCGGAGAGGACCTTTGGGTCATAAATCCCATTTCGAATAGCGATATGTCGTAATGGATAGTATTTGAAGACTGGTGTTGAAGACCGAATGTTTTTGAAAATGGAAGGATTACCGTCGAATGACTCTACATCGGCTGATCCCCGATATAGAGAATTTATCACTCATTGTGATGGGAATTCTGGACGTGATTAGTGAATATCCGGATTTACAAGGGCTTCTTTGGAAGTGCCTTCGGTTTCGTTCGATCCGGGAATGGACTTGTATGGATGTGTGTCTGACGTTACAATTTGAGATGCAAAGATGGTTTCTATCAAATACATTTCTGTTGGTGGCGGAGAATTTATTCTCCTAGCTTAACACCTTTCTATGAGATGTACGAGCTTAGAGGTTATGTAGTTGATGGTTACTAGTGATACATTCCCAATTTGGTAATGTGGCATACGAAGTGCTGCTGATCATTTGTTGGTCAAAGCACAGCTTTTATGAAAAGCGTAGATTTGTGGATGAGACTTCGTCGAACCTCACACCCCGGAAATGGTCAAAACAGGAAAGATGCAGCAAGGTTATTTAGGGATCGCGCCCCCATGGGGTATGTACATTTCCTTCTGGATAGAAGTGGTATCATGGTATGGAGCCCAGATACTTAACCTATGTTGTTGCTGCAAACTCATTAATTTGTGGTCGTTGGCGAATCCCGGGATAAAGGTCGGTTACGACCGGGGGATGGCATACTCGTGTCAGTTGTTACCAGCTAGGGGTAACCCGGCCTTGTGTTGGCAGAGATCCGGTTAGGTTCTCAGGGCGTCTTTCCAGTGGGGTACCCATGTGGCAAGGGGAAGTTCCTTGGCCTGACCATTTTTTGGAAATCCAAATTCCAATACGCACCTTGTACGGTTTTAGTTTTAGAACCTGCCATTTACTTATGGCGGTCACCATTGTTTAGATGGTAGCTATAGTAGGCATAGTTCGGAATGTCTATGTTGGCTAAGATTTATATTATACTTTCGAAATGTTTTCCTACACTTTGCACATATAATAATAATATCAAAGAAATTTGCGTATCAAGCATGTTTGACTATAATAAGGAGAAATCTCCTCCGATTCTTCGTTTGCATTGTGTGTGTGCGGGAGGCCTTATGGTTTTTCATTTTCTAAAAGCATTTCGAATCTATTTTAAAATATTTCTTTGTTTGTTTTTAAAGATAAACTGTTTTAAGTTCTTACAGCAGTCTCATGACTGAACTAGAGTTTATTGTTCTCTTTCTAAACTCTGGGTGCCTATCATTTTCCACACGGACAGTCTAGAGTTAGGTTGTCAGGTCATTCTGGAATTCAGGAGTTGCTGTAGAGATCTGGAGGCAGGCTGGATGGCTTGGCGTATCAACTAATATATAGTATTTCTTTTCCGCTGTTTGTTGTTGTAAACATTGATAATGTAATGTAATGTGATGTAATGTAATAACTGATATAGTTCTTTATTTTAAAAGGTATTCATTTTTCTATTATATGTTGTTCCGCTACGATTGTGAGGTTCTGATATTGTTTCTGTTGCTTTTTCTTTCTTCTTCTATCTCCTACCTTTTTCTTCTTCTTTAACCCTAAGGGCACGGTTTTTCCGGCATTCGGTTATTCGACAGTTGATATAGTGGACATATTAATGTCGACTTTCGAAAGTCGAAGAATCGATTCCTGACAAATTTCATTTAATCCATGAAAAATGTGCGAACCAAATTTAGCAACTAAAAAGCTTAAATTGTGAATAGTATATGCATTTTGAAATGCCATTTAGAGATAGGTAATCCAGACCAACCTACCAACTATGCTTATCAATCCCCCCCAAAACCCTATTTTTAGTTTACTTAATTTTTCTCCACTGCTTTTCTAAAAAATAAATAAATAATATTGCGATATTTCATTTGGTAAACGAATGCAAAGGAATTTAGGGAAGAAATAGGGAAGAAATGTTTAGAAGGAATTGACGAAAAGCCTCTCAACATCAAGTACCTATAAATATTTCTTTAACATGGCTAAGAATCTAAGACATCAAAGGCCTATTCCAAAATTTGATGAAAACTCTAATAACCAACCATATGTCCAATAATGCATAAATAAAACAACATAGAACGCATAAAAAAAGATAAAAACTAGTAAAAATCCACACCTAAGTAAACAACATATTATCAAGCTATAGATTCTCGGAAATGAGGTTACGAATGAGTCAATATCTCTTTGATAAATAAACTACTACAATAAGCAGGCCTTCAATAATAACATCACAAGAAATGTTTTAAGACAAAAACTGGAACAAAAACCAGAATCAAGATGAAAGCACTAGTTAAGACTAATTAAACAATAAAGCAGAAAATAAATAAGAACAAAAAAAAGTTTTTATAGCGGTTCGGTGCAATCTCCAGTCTATGTCCACTTCAATCATTTTATTAGTCCTTCTCTCTATGGATTACAATTAGTCTTCTCAAATCTGACAACAATCTAGTGGATGTAAGATTTCTCAAAGGCGAAGAAGTAGAATGGTCTCTGAAGTAAAGAATCCCCTATTTTGTTGCAGGTAGGCTTGCATTTATAGAGGAAATAGTCATGGTGGCCCAATAATCCATCTAGGGCAGTGTCAAAATATCATCCCGAAATATTATGCAATGTTATAGAATCTCCCGAGCTAACACCAAATGTCCACGTCGAGACTACCATAGTGGGGTTAACTTCTCACCATAGTTCGAATCACTTCAATTCTTCTTGCTTCCATCATGCTACTTGATTTTTAGGTGTCCCATCCTATTTCCATGGATCATCGGTAGTCAAAATTTAGTCGGTGCCTACCTCTCTCCAAAGTATCTTGATATGAACCTTTTTTCTTGAGAGATCGATAGTGACTTTTTTCCTTAGCTTGGAATGATTTGTAACTTTACGGCACTCTTCTAATTCCATATGGAGTCGTTCCAAGAAGTCTTAACATATACCGAGTTCACAGGAGAGGTCGGGGTTGACATGAGAGGTCGGGTTGACTTATCCCCGTTATTTTACTTGGAGCCCAAATTTCTTGAGCACTCTTAATATAGGTGGACAATGATTCCTATAAAATTTGTATGAGAAATACGAAACTAGGAGAAGTCAACACCAAAATGATCATGTCGGTACCAACTTCCCTCCTTTGCAAATTTTAAAATGAAACTTCTATATGCTGTCGATAGTCATAGTGGTTAGGTGATACGAAAGTGTCACAATGACATCAAAAAATTTAGTTATGCCATTGCGAAAATTTTTAAACTTTAGAACATCCGTGTTGCAATGGCATCTTTAAACTTATGACAACATTGCTATGTTTGATCTTTAATATGAATCGCAAATGCATTGCTAAACTTTAACGATGCCATTGCTACGCCAATTTAATAACGTCTTTTCAATTCAAAGAAATAAGTGATACCCTTTTTTTGGGGCTTCCGACATCGCTATATTTAAAGCGATGCCAAATGTGTGTCAGAAAACCATAGATTTGTAGCAATGCCTAGAAATTTTGCGGTAATACAATTAAATGGATTGATAGCATTATGTATATCAGACAAATGCAATTGTTCAATAATATCATATGGCATAAAATAGAATGTACAAAACCATAACATGGTTTAGTGTAAATATTGTTCCAAACAACTTTAATGCAATTGTTCAAATTTTTTAACAATGGCTTAGGAAGACCATGGATCAAAATAGTGTTATGAAAATAGTAGCATTTTGCGGAAGCTTTTATCAACGGATCTATGTCACCCAAATCACAAAGAGATAACTTGGATTGAAAACAAGACGGATTTGAAATCAAAATAGAATAACATAAAATATTCCACCCAACCACTCACTTTATTGATTCACCAAATTTTTTTTACTATTAATAGAATAAAGCTAAAATAAACAAAATACCATTGAATCAATTAACAAATTGAGAAAATGAGCAAATATATATAGCTAAACTTGTTGGATAAAAAGAACAAAGATGATGTATAGAAAATTAGCAAATATATTTTCCACCACACTTTTACCCTCTCTTCTAGTCTCTATTTATATAATCAACAACTTAATGCCCAAGTTAAAATTAGATGACAAAAAATAATATGAGTAGCCAATTAGAGAGAGAAATAAACATGCTCAAAATTTAACACATTTATTTCCATCTATTTGTGATTTTGTATCACCAAAATTTAACACTCCTTCTTGATGCAAAATCACATATCTCCAACTTATCAAACATGCCATATCTAGATCTATCACAAATTCCCATATCTCAACCATACTAAATTACAAACCTCAACCACTGTCTGCAAGTGATGCATCTCCCACATGAGGTGTACCACACAAATCCTGTCTCAAAAATGTTTGTAATACCACAAAGATCTCCATCATGTCTTTGTGGATTTTGCAATTCAACACCCGTCTATCTCTCGATCTTAGCTCAATACCTGCTCATTGTTGATCCCTCGAGCATCATCAACATGAAGACCCATGTATAAAATATGATCCTCAATGCTAGAATCATAAGCAGTGACCACATTAACCTCTCTACCTTGCTGGGGACTAGGTCCTTCAACCGTCACTCGCTTTCCATTGTCGACTATAGAACCAACCGTGCTATAAAGGTTTCCTTCTTCCAATACTCCTCTCAACCTTACACGACCGCCTTTCTTCACTCTCTCCACCTTGAGTCTTATAAGTGCAACAACGGCGATCCAACTTACCGAGAGAAATAAGATTATGTGAACAAGTGGGTACATGTCTCACCCTTGAGACTTGTCTAACCACACCATCATGCATACGAAATTAGATTTATCCAATACCACAAATCGGTAGCTCTTCTCCATTGGTTGTCCCAATTATGTCGACACTCTTCCCATGAGAAGAAAAACAATTCACAACTCTACAAATATGAAAATGGGCTCCTGAATCCATCTTCCAAGGATTATTTTCACTAAAGAGAAAATCACAAGAAGCATCACTATCAGTACCCTCAGCAAAACATGCATGTGCGTCATACTAGTATCACCACGCGTAGCCTTTTTTGATCTCTTTTATACGCATAACACTTGCTGCATATGTGACCTTTCTTATTACAATAATGACAAGTGATAACACCGTCACCATTAGCATTCTTCTTCTTCCAAATTGTGTCTTTCTTCGAGTCCCTTGCCACCATAGCCTCACTTTGAATTGATATTATACATGACCCTTTTCTTCTAAGCTCCTCATTCAAAAGACCGCTTCGAACAGTTTCTAGAGAGAAAGTTCCATTAGCATTGGAATTACTCAATGAAATGACCAAAGTTTCCCAACTTTCATAAAGAGAACTCATTAATAAAAGAGCATGTAACTCATCGTCATAATTGACCTTCATATTTGCCAATTGATTTATTACATCTTGAAATTCATTCAAATGCTCTACAACAGACTTCTCTTCTTCTAATCTCAGTTGTACAAACTTTCAAACCAGAAATGCCTTACTAGTAGCACCCTTTGACTCATATAAAGATACCAACGTGTCCCACAAAGCCTTCGCGGATTCGCAACTTGCCACATGATGGAAAAATGAATCATCAAGATACTAGCCAATCAAAGCAGTCGCCTTCTTATCCATCTTCTTCCATTTTCCCTCATCTACATTAGAGGGCTTCTTTCCATCTCCTTCAATAGGATCATGAAGATCATTGAGATATCGAACATCCTCCATCTTAGGCTTCCAAATACCACAATTTTTTCCATCCAAGATAGCCATTTTGAAAACGAAATCATATCCGACATCAACAATTTTTCAAACCAAAATTACTATAAGCTTTGTGATGATCTGTGCTCTGATACCAAACTGTTATGAAAATAGTAGCGCTTTGCGGAAGCTTTTATCAATGGATCGATCTTTGTCATCAAATCACAAAGAGATAACTTGGATTGAAAACAAGAAGGAATTGAAATCAAAACGCATTAACACAAAATATTCCACCTAACCACCCACTTTATTGATTAACCAAAATTTTGTTTGCAATTAATAGAACAAAGCTAAAGTTTACAAAATACCACTGAATTAATAATCAAATTGATAAAGGGAGCAAATATCTATATGGCTAAAATTATTGGAGAAAAAAAAAAGATGAAGAGGAGAAATTTAGCAAATAGATTTTCCACCACACTTTTACCCTCTCTTCTAGTATCTATTTATATAATCAACTACTTAATGCCCAAGTTAACATTAGATGGCCAAAAATAATTTGATTAGCCAATTAGAGAGAGAAATAAACATACTCAAATATGCCTATTAATTAGAGAAAATAAAATCTTCTCTTTCTTTCTTTTTCAAATTTATTTCCCTCTATTTGTGATTTTGTATCATCAAAATTTAACGAATAGCATATACTTTAGATACATCATTTACAAGCCAGTCTAAACCAAAATTTCAATTGGTACCTAACCTATATGTAGTGAAGTAATAAGCAATTATCACATCCATGACAATAATATCATGGGAGAAAATTGGGACTTGCTATACGACTTAATATTGCATAAATTAGAATAATCAAGAATTACTCAACTATATTGACAAATAATCAATTTAATTTACAAATCTAGTTTGAGTTTTTATGGGAACCACATGTTTTAAGTGGAAAGTTCTGGATAAGTGAAAAGGGAAAGTGGGTGGGGGAAACAATGTTTGATATTTATATCTAGAAGTTTGAGCTTTATTATGTTTTAATTAGAGCGTAAGAAGTGAAATTAACGTGAATTTTAAATATAAGTCGCAAAATTACAATAAAAAGAAAGCATAAACAACAATGTCTCAATTATATAACTATGAGATAGAATATATAGATATGAAGTAGAGTTAATGAAGCAATTTTTTTTTGTATTGTTACTTTAGGATAGTTTCAAATCTAGTTGCTAACTAAATTCTACATAAAATACTAAATATAAACTAAGTCTTTTGTTAAATGCAAACACAATTTAAAATTTAGATAAATTGAAGATTATGTAGTATTTATGGAAATAGTAAGCATAATTTAAAATATGGATAAATAGAAGATTACGCTATATTTATGGTAATAGATATACACCTAGTTATGCAAATAGGTCACTGCATTTTCCACTAGTTTTTCACGAATCCTTAGGTAGTGATCATATGTTGGCATATCCATTGTTGCTAAAACTACATTATGTAAATGTACCTATTTTTAAGGCAATGATCTATTTTTCAGTCATTTCTTGTCAATTTATCGATTGAAAAGATGTTAGATCTCAGATTTTAGTAGTTCAGTGCTAGAAGAATCAACTACATTATTAACTCAACTTGACTTTTCCTAAGTGACATCAAACTTGTCTTCAGCAACCTTACTTCCTTCACTAGTTCAAGTACCCTAACTATTTTCTCCTTGGTCACTAATTTCTCCATCATTTTGTTTCTGGTCATCTGGTCCTAGTAGTGCTAAATATTTGAAGGCAATTATCACTAATCACCAAAAGCGAAATACACTTAGGGGGACGAATATGTGAAAGCTTCCAGCATAGTGATATTGTCGAAATTATTAGGATTTGGATGCGTAAATGTTAAGTCCGAGATTACATATGATTTTTATTAGGTCAAACTATACTTTGAAATTCTAATACAAAAAATGGAGAGGAGGAGGATGATATTTTTAAAAAACAAAAATTATGAGAAATAGAAAGGAAAGCTCAATTTGTAAATAAAAAGTTTCCAAACCATGTTTTCAAAATTAAAAATGTGCTTTATGGTCTAAAAAACACCTCGTACTTGGTATGATGGATTCAAAAGCCATTTCTTAATTCTAGTTTTCAAATTGGGAAAATAGACTCCCTATTATTTATCAAAAAGGAAAATGGTGACATTTTAATCATTCAAACTTACGTTGATGATATAATATTTAGAACTATAATGATAATTTGTGTAACGGTTTTGAAACTACTATTAAAAATGAATTTGAAATGTCTTGATTAGAGAATTAATTTTCTTTTTGGGAGCATAAACTAATGAATTAGAAAATGAAATTTTCATTTATCAAGTGGAATATTATAGGGAATTATTAAAATGTTTTAGAATGGATAACACTTCAATTTTGCCAACTCCAGTAAGTATTATTTACATCTAGATAAATATGAGAATGGTATGGTCTTTGATGAATAACATTATAGAAGTATGATAGGCTCCTTACTTTGTTTAATAGCTGGTAGACATGACATCGTGTTGAGTGTTGGTTTGTGTGCTCGCTTTGAAGAAAAAACCAAGAATCACATCATCGAGCCGTGAAACGAATTTTGCGATATTTTACCAAAACTGAAGTTTACGGGCTCTTTCACCAGAAAGACAAACCTTTTAAATTAGTTTAATATAGCTTTGCCAATTTTGGAGGTTGTAACATATAATGTTCTTCCTTTCTTACACCAAAAGATGACACTTAATACATCCTCAGTATCCATGTGCCAATCGTTTTATTGTCCAAAATACAGGTCATTTGGGGTAAAGAAAGAAAAGAAAGAACATAATCTAATAAAACGTGTCAAGTAATACATAATATAAACAAGTCTTTACAGAAGAAATCATCTTTATTATACAACATTAGAGTGCACTAAACTATTAGTAGCCTAGACAGTTATAACATCATGTCCTTACAATTGTTGACAAATATGGACAAGAATAAGAAAAGATAAAACAGTGGAAGAATATAAGATACATTTAATATGTCTGGGAAAATCAAGCTCGCCACCTGCAAGCTCAAAATAATCCAGCTAAATTTGGAGAATATGCTCGGGCTAACCCAACCATTATAGGAAAACAATGGCTGGGTCAGTTTAGTAAAACTAGCATGAGAAACTCAAATCACAAAGAATTTATTATAACATGTTGTTAACGCTTAAAATTGAACGTTAACACCCCGGTGTATGTAGAGATTAAGTAAAAGCACCACCCGTAAATACGGGAATTAGAAACAAGTAGAAAAGTCACAAAGAAAGCAGTAAAAGACAACAGTTTTATAGTGGTTCGGCTTCAGGTTAAGCCTACGTCCACTTTAATCTTCTTAATTGCTGAACCAATTACAACTTTACAACAACCTTTGATTACAACACTGATGAGACAAATAACTAGAACTCCGATGTAGAAGAAGTCTTTGAATCCATGTTGATTGCGTTAGATTTCCTCTTGAAGTTTGTTGAGATGCCTTTCGTGTTTGAAGTGTCGAGTGAGTCGAAATTCAGCAGAATATCGGCGTTCAAGAAATGAGCCGAAAGATCCCCCTTTTAGTTGGAGTAGGCGGGGTATTTATAGGAGAGTCTGGTGTTAGGTCGTAGGTCGCAAGCGACCTTGTATAGGTCGTAGGTCGTCAGCGACCTAGTGGAAGTCGTTTACGGCTTATACATGGTACACTTGATCGTTCTGGAGAAACTAGCAAGTCATGGGTCGTGGCCGACTTGTAGACACGGTTTACGGCCTAACAGGAGCACCCTTGATCATTCGAACAAGTCATAGATCGTGGGCGACCTAGGGAAGGAACGACATAAGGAAGACAAGTTACCTCGGCTTTGTATAGCTCGTTAGGTCGCTAGGTCGTTAGAGAGCTTCATTCCTGTTAGGTCGCGTCTAAGTTAACTCGTTCACACTTTAGGTCATTAACCCGCTGTTGGTCCATTAGTTCGTTAGGTTGTAATGCTTGCTGTGTTAGGTCGTTTCATCCTTAGGTCGCTCATACTTTCAGAACCTTTAGCTCGTTAAGTTGTTAGGTCTCTTAGGTCGTCACACCTTAGCTCGCTGCAGAACTTTATCCCTGTTAGGTCGCTCCCCTTATTAACTCGCTAGGTCGTTGAACCCTTAGGTCGTCGGGTTATTGATAACTTTAGGTTGATGGACCATTCAATCCTTTAGGCCGTTGAGTCATGGAGAAGAGAAATTAACTCTTGCCCCTCGAAGTATACGCCTAAGGATTAGGTCGCGTGCTTCGACACTTTTTAACTCGTGCATTACTGGGTGCTAAGTCGTGAGCAACCTAAAGGTGGAGTTAAGCCGTTCGCACCGATTCAGGTTCCATCGTATTTGCATATAAGTTATCCATCTCCTTCTTCCTTCTCTTTACTTGCTTGACTGTTCGAAACCACCATTGACGAATTGCTGATAACTCGAACGCAAAATTCAACCAACTAGCCACCGATCATCTTCATCGTGTAAGTGGATTTGCTCACTATTCGATCCTTGATCGCCATCGAGTCATGAACTCCTCATTTTCCTTCCCTAACCCAATTTCTTATGCTGCGTTTCACCAACAGTCGCACTGCGATTGATTTTTGCTCGTCATCAGTCGCGCTATTATTGTAATTCTCACGATCATGGTAATGCATCAGGTTCATGATGGATTTGAGATGACTTGGCTCGATTTTAGGTGATTTTGGTGATGTGGAAAGATGATGATGAGGGTTTATCGAGTTAATGGGTTAATGTATAGCAAGTTGTGCCATGATGCCTTTGGGTGATACACATGTGGTGGACGTGTGGCAGAATGTGATTGGAGAGCATGATTAGGGTTGTCGGTTTGAATGTGACTCATTCGACCTAACTTGCTTGCGACCTAACATGCTCGCGACTTAACTTACTGGAATAACACAAAGCTTAAAGTAGAACGACCTAACAGATTAACGACCTATCTTCCTACGGCATAGGTTTTAGGTCGCGGCCGAGCTAGAACTTAGACAAGATTTTCTTTATTAACAATGTGACTTAAGAAAAATAGCTGTCTTAACTTCTTAACTTGAGCAGAGCGACCTAAGGGAGCCCGACCTATGCTAGGTCGCTTGGACATGAACTAAACGACCTAAAGGAGTCTCGAGCCAACTTAGGTCATTCCTGTGACTTAAGGAATGAACTGCACATGAACACTTGCAAAGTTCTTACAGAACTTGACTGAACTTTTAACTTGAACAGCTAGAATGAATTGCTTGAACTTTGAACTATCTGGACTTTAAACTGCTTGAACTTTGTTGCGCTTCTTTACAGATTATATTCACTTGTAAGCTAACAACCTACTGAACACAACATTTGCAGAAAACTAGGGCGAATATACTGCCATTGATTGCCCACATTGAATGACAGATTAGTCGATAAAAGATAATCAACTTAAAGAAATTTTATGAAGTTCCATGAATCAACAAATTCAAGTGAAGTATTAAAGCAAAACAATATTAATCAATTAAAACTGATTTGTTTGCATCAATACTGCACTTGCATTTGGACTTAAAATAACAAAACCTAAAACTTTGTAACTGACAAATGCCCATTAGTTTAATTTCAGTTATATTTGCTTGTCATTTTATTAGTTCTGCACAACACTTCACACATTTAGGAAACGTGCACCTTCATATTTGAATATCCAGTTCCTTGTGTAGAATGTCTTCTCAAGAAGAGATAAGCGAGCATTCTGAAGGAGTCTTCCCGATAGCCGACCCATTGGATAATCCTCCGGAAAGAACTCCAACTACCTTGAGTCAGCGGGCATTCAACTAATTACGTATTCAATTTGGGATTGCCGAAGCGGATGCTATACTTCCTGGACCAAATGATACCGCTGACAGGCCACCTCTCGGTTTTGTCGCCATCAACCGTCAGATGTGGCTTTGTGGTGCCATTCCTCCTTTCAATGAATTTCTTCATCAACTCCTTTTCCGACTAACCATCTCTCCCTTTCAACTGCATCCCAATGGCTACACCATCCTGATGGAATTGTGTGTTTCATTCAGGAGAACACTTAACCGTCTTCCGAGTTTCGAAGAAATCTGCTACTTATGCACATTCGCAAAGAATAAAGACCACCCCTCCATTATACTCGTGAGAAGTGCCAAAAATCGTAAACTTATCGCCGATCTTTTCGAAAGTGCTCACGGTTTTCTGAATCAGTTCTTTTTCATTCGCTGCCCCCTAGGATTTTATACCATCTGGAGAGTAGAAAGTAAGATTGCTCATCCTCGTTCTTTCCGTTTCTGAATTTTTTGAGATCCGAATTGCTAAGTGCTAATCTCATTCTTTTCTTTTACAACACTTCCTCCTCCCTCTAGAAATCCCAGTCACAAAACGACTTTTGAAAGATTAAGCGTCGTGCCGGTTGAGGAAAGAAGTATTAAGTTTCTGCTGAAAGATGAACTCCTTCACCAATACGTGCTTCTGCACCCCTCCCGTTCCACTCAACCTCATGAAGTCCCCGACTCTCCAGTAGAGGCATCGGATGCCCCAGTTTCCGTTGGAGAACTTACGCCGAAAGAACGTACTGTTGATGCTTCATTGGTAAAGTGTTCTACTTCAACTGATGTTGCGGGGTCGTCCGACAAACTTGCACTTGCCCCGGTCATCGAAGAAGAGGAACCTCCCCAAAAATCTGGGAAACCTGGTGACGAAGGAATTGAGAGAGCAAGTCCCTCCCGGCACAGCGGTGATGATACTTTTGAGGGGTTGGGTGACCTGATGATTACTTCACAGGAGCTTTTTAAAGACGATCCTATCACTGCTAAAGTTAGTTCTCCAACAGGTGAAGCAACATCCTTTCTGCAACAAACTCCATCAGCCCCAGAGTTGACACTGGCTGTAAAATCCATCATCACCTGCCAATCCAGGAGTGGTTCGTAGTTCGACGCACGTTGTTTGCACGTTAGACACACCTAGGACTTTTCAGCACTTATATGCGTTCCACTTTCTTTCTTTCAAGATTTCTGAGTTTATGTTATTTTTTATTTTCAGATTCTCCAACGAAGCGGCTCCTACTACGATGATTTCCAGCGTTATAGGAGGTGCGGTTCTTACGACCGCAGGAAGTATCTTCCTGCCTCTTGGGAAACTGACGAAGAAAGAGCTGCGAGGAAGGCTCGTGAGAAGCGCGCTTATGAAGAGCGCTATGGGAGACGGGATGAACGACATGATTCTTCCCAAAGAGAGGATGATTCCCACAAGCAAAAGTCTCGTGATGACAAGGGAAAAAGCCATGTTATCGAGAACCCGAGTAAACGGGCCAAACTTGGTGAAAAACTGACATCCGAACTCTCTGAAAAGCCTGCTGCTCCCGTCTCTTTGGAAATTCCTTCCGGCTCTCCTCCCCTTCCAAGAACCGATATTCAAACAATCATAAGTAGGCCCCCCTATCATGTTGGACAGGGTCCGGCTACTCTTCAGAGCCGATTTCCGCACTGGTGCTTAAAGGGAGTATGCTTCGATCTTGACATGGTCCCGATTGATAAGCAAGCCATGTTGCGAAATCTTGATGCCGTCAAACTCGACATCGAGAGAATGTCTGGCTGGCGGAAACTCTTTGACGAGCTTCAAAGAGTGAATCACGCAAACCTTGAAGCCATGCTGACTATGGAAAATGACAAATCTGAGTGGCAGAAAACACTTGATCAGCATGATGCCGAAATGAAGAGTATTGCCGCTTATAATGAGAAGCTTGAAGCAGAGGTCAAAAAACTTAAGGAAGAGCTCACCACTTCTTCTACTTCTTAAGCTCAGAGAGAAGAAGTGCTTCAAAAACAAGTGAGAGATGCTCATGCGGCACAGAGGATGCTGAAGCTAAATTTGAAGCACAGCAGCAATCTGTAGAGAACTACCGAGCTGATGTTCCTCAAATTCGAGAGAAAACAAACTCCCAGCACTTGGAGATTGAACTACTCAAAGCTCGACTTTCTGAAGCTAAAAAGGAGCGTGATGAAGCTATTGCTGGCAAATCTGTAGCCGAAGAATCTCACGTGGCAACTAAAGCTGAAGTCGGCTCCACTCTATTCGAGTTTTACATCCATAGTGTTCTGGGCGCGGTAGCCTTAAGTTTTTGGGACCTGAATATGAAATCACTTTGGCCAAAGTGTGGGAGGCCATACTTGATATGCTTGGAGGAGCCGGATATGCCTAAGTAGATTTAATGGCGCACTATCTAGATGATGATGCATATGCCGCTCTTGTCGGGGGAAAGGAGCAACTCGCCAAAAAGAGAGCCGAAACGACAGAAGGAGAACATGTAGGAAAGACAATCTCAACCGAACCAGTTCTACCTTCAGTTTCGGCCGATGTCGATATTGCTGGCTCCAGTTCCCATTCTCCTCCTGCTAAAGCTGTTATCGAAAGTGCCACCGCCCACACTGGAGATGAGACTCAAGAAAGCGCTGAAGCGTAGGACTTCGAAGTTGACGTAGTAAAGTCTACTTCTCCAGTTAACCTCAATGTTGATCTTGCTCAAGTGGACTGCTTGCTTTCTTCACATGAGCTTGATGAACTTTTTGATTATTACTTAAATCTTGACGTGCCACTTTCTCCACTTTTTATGAGAGATACTGACTTTAACTTCTCTTCTCTTATAGTGAAAGCACCAAGTGTTATTCAGCCTTCCCCTCTTCCAGCTGTTTCCTCTCTGCCTCTTCAGATAACTCCTCATTCCGTTTCTCAATCAGGGTCACAAGAGGAGCAGATAGAAGCTCTTCAAGGCTTGGATGACCCAGTCGCTTCTCAAGAATAGAATGCCGAGGAACCAGAAGAAGGCGAAAGAACCCCGGAGCAGACTATTTCTGATGACATAACGTTGTCTACACTTTTCACTCCGGGCAGTGATTCTTCTTCAAGGAAGAAGGGGAAGCGTGTAGTTTCAAAGAAAAGGAGAGAACCTTCTGCTGGCGAAGAAAAAACAGAGGAAAGTCCAATTGCACCCCTTCCTCTTTCTTCCCATACCCTCACAAGCCGGCCCAAAAAGTTAATCATCCGGCCAGGCGAAGGCTCAAAAGGTGGCAGGAAGAAGAAGTGATGGGTTTAGGACTTATGCTCTTCACCTTGCTTTTTGATTTTTTGCTTGTATATATAAAGACTTGTGTTGACCGAAGATTGTGCGGGTACCGGTCCCCGCCTTCTTTTGTTTTGAAACCTGCACATGTATAAAAATTTATAGCATGGAATAAAATGGTTCTTTTACTTGTACAAACTTTTGTCAGTATTTGAGAATGCTTTTATTCTTCTTTTTCATACAAGTTTCTTTATTTTCTCTGTGTTATGTTGCAGTAAACCTATGGTATGTTGCATGAGCGTTTTTACTTATTTTTGCAACTATATTATACTGCCCCCATACCATGGTTTATTGCAATCTCTTTCACATTGGCAAAATTTTGGAGAACAACTCTTATGTTTCAAGAAGGCTTATACTCTTTCTTTAGAGAACAACTTTTCCATTTGAAGGAGATTTGTATCTGTACTTTATAGGATAATATTTCCGTTTTAAGGAAATATTTTTCTGATTTAGTAGAATGCACCTCGTATTAGAGAAGTCTTTTTTTTTATTGCAAAGTTTTTACACTTCACTTTTGGATAAAGTCACTTTTATTTTGGCAAGTGAATTTTCCTTCGTGGTAAAGTGGGCCTCCGAAAAAGGGCTTCCACCTGTTTGTGCTTCCGAAGAGGGCTTTTGTTTGATTGTGCCTCTGGGAAGAGGTATTTTTCGTGTGTGTGCCTCTGGGGAGAGGGCTTTTTTGTTTCTGCCTCTGGGGAGAGGCTTTTATCTTTTCCCTGTTCGCTGGGAAGCGGGCCTCCGAAGAGGGCTTTTCACATTTCGACTCGTGTGAAGTTTTATTTCAGATCGCGGTGAAATGTGTGCCTCCGAAGAGGTCTTTTAGCATTTCAACTATGGTGAAATGGGCCTCCGAAGAGGGCTTTTCACACTCCAGTACTTGTGAAGTTTTATTTCAGATATCGGTGGAATGCGTGCCCCCGAAGAGGTCTTTTCACCTTTCAACTCGTGTGAAGTTTTATTTCAGATCACGGTGAAATGTGTTCCTCTGAGTAGGTCTTTTGCCTGGAAGTTTCCTTCTCTCGGTTGGATGGATTCATGGGGCGGACACAAGTTACTTGGATTGTTTGTTTGCACAAACGTTCTCAACTAGTTAACGAGTGTCCTACGCCACCGATAAGTCCACAACTTTTTGTTGAGAAAGAGAACTTTCTTTTTCTGGCAAGTCCCATTAGAGGTCCTTATCCTCCGAAGAGTTGTGCCTTCGAAGAGGTCTTGTGCCTCCGAAGAGGTCTTTTGCTGTTTGTTGCCCGCTCGCCCATGTCTTTTCGCCATTTGCTCATATCAACGGTTCCCAGTTATCATTTCCAAGTGCACATTCCTTTCTTTTGCAAGTAGCTTACTCTATCCAAAGAAGTGTACTTCATTCTTAAATGAGTTCGCAGGGCAGACACAGGCTAATTAATCGAATGCTTGTTTGCACAAACGATCACAATTAGTTAGGAAGGGTCTAATTCTGGCGGAACCCTTAACTGTTTGCTTGAAGCACTTCTTATATAGGATTTGATTCTGGAATTTTTGTGGCTAGACATTCATTTGTTGAGTGATGTTAGGGATCGCTTGGTCTTATGATGGGTAAGCTTTGTTTTAATGGCCTGCAATATTAAATCGACATTTTAGCAATACAATTGAAGTTCTTTATATATCGAAATAAAACAAGCAGTTTATAATAGTAGAGAACACAAGATTTATAGTGGTTCGGCCAAGAACTGGGCCTACATCCACTTTATAGTTCTTATTATTCACTTGCACTGGCTTTACAATGGCTTTCAATACAAGAACACACATTCATAATTCTTTTTACAAATTTAAGAAAAGCTTTTAAGTAAAATATGGACGCAAGTGATTGCTGTTCCAAGCTCTTGGAATTGGATCTCCTTCGACAGTTGTCAGTTTGAAAGTGCCATCAAGAAGTTTTTTTCCTATGACATATGGCCCTTCCCAGTTTGGCACAAATACTCCTGTTGCTGTCATGACCCTTTTCAAGACTAGATCTCCAATCTCAAAGCTGCATTGGCGAACTTTGGAATTGAAGTGCCTGGCAATTCTTTGCTGATGGGCTGCAATTCTGAGCTGAGCCTCTTCCCTTTTTTCATTAAGGAAGTCAAGTGCTTCAAGTTGCAACTCTCCGTTTTCAGCTTGGTTGAAATGAATTCTTCGATGTGAAGGGACTTCTATTTCCACCGAAATCATTGCCTCTGATCCATATGCCAATCAAAATGGAGTGTGACCGGTCGCAGTTTTATGTGTAGTTCTATATGCCCATAGTGCTAGTGGTAGCTTATCGACCCTACCACCATTCGCTTTTTCCCGCTTTTTTTGATGGTTGATTTGATAATTTTGTTCACTGCTTCCACTTGCCCGTTTGCCTGCGGATGAGCCACTGCTGAGAAGCTTTTTTGGATCTTGAATCGCTTGCAAAAATCTTGGAATTCTTCACTTTCGAATTGGGTTCCATTATATGTGATTATCTTTTGAGGCACACCATACCTGTAAATGATATTCTTAGTTACAAAGTTTATCATCTTTTTAGAGGAAATAGTAGTTAATGGTTCAGATTCAGCCCATTTAGTAAAATAATCAACAGCAACAATAGCATATCTGATTCCAGATTTGGCGGTTGGCAAAGGCCCGATGAGATCTATTCCCCAAATAGAAAATGGCCACGGACTGACCGTCTATGTAATCTCGGTGGAAGGTTCTCTTGGGATTTTTGCAAATCTCTGGCATCGGTCACATTTTCTAGCATAGCTTGCAGCACCACGATTAATATCTAGCCAAAAATACCCATAACGGAGAATTTTCTTTGCTAGAGTCTGACCACCTGAATGGTCTCCACACTCTCCTCCGTGTACTCCAGCTAGAATTTTCTTAGCTTCTTTTTTGGTCACACATCGGAGTAATGGCATTGAGAATCCCCGCCTATACAATTGGCCATCTTGAATTATATATCTGGAGGCTTTTCTTAACAACTTCTGTCGTTCTTTTGAATTTTCTAGCAGAGAACCATTGAGCAGATATTCCATTATTGGAGTTATCCATGATTCTTTCTCTTGAGACATAGTCATGATCCAGTCAATATCCATCTCATCAGTGCTTGGAGCAGACAGGACTTCTACAGGAACTAATCCCAATAATTGAGCTTCACCGGTGCTTGCATACTTTGCGAGGGAATCTACCTTCATGTTCTCTTCCCGAGGTATATGATTTATTGTATAATGGTCAAGATCATGAAGAAGTTCCCAGGCTCTTGACAAGTAAGCGGGCAAATTTCCTCCTTTAGTTTGAAACACTTTCTTGACTTGACATACAACAAGCTGTGAATCACTAATGATCAGCAACACTTTGACATTCAATTCTTTAGCAATTTTCAAGCCAGAAATACGAGCTTCATATTCTGCTTCATTGTTTGTCGAAGGGAATTCCAATCTCAATGCATAGCACAATGACCGCCCTTCAGGGGTTTCAAGCACAACCCCAGCTCCGGAACAGTAATCGTTTCTTGCACCATCAACATATAATTTCCATCGAATTGGGGTATTATCAGTCACTTCTTCCTCACTATCACCTTTATCTGTACATTCTGCGATGAAATCTGCTAATGCTTGTCCATTAATTGCTCTCCGGGGATGATAAGTGAGGTCGTATTGGCTGAGTTCAATATTCCACTTCAACGAAGTCTCAGGGCGAAACAGGACTTGCTTCAGAGGCTGATCAATGAGGAATTTGATAGGATGAGCTTGGAACTATGGCCTCAATTTTCTTGATGCAATCAGCAGACAATAGGAGAGCTTTTCCTACTTTGAATAATTCATCTCTGCCCTAGTGAATATTTTGCTGATATAATAGACCGGGCGTTGAATTCTTGCGTCTTCCCGTACCAACGTTGCACTGAGAGCATGAGATGAGATTGCCAAATATACGAAAAGATCTTCACCATTGACCGGCTTAGAAAGTATAGGAGGCGTTTCCATATGACGAATCAACTCATTGAACGCTTTCTGGCATTCAGGAGTCCAGTCAAAAAATTTCCTTCCTTTCTTCAGAGCATCAAAGAATGGAATGCATTTATCAGTAGCTTTGGAAATGAATCGACTCAAGGCAACGACTTTTCCATTAAGACTTTGCAGTTCCTTCTTCGTTCTAGGGGCTTTGACTTTTCTTAAGGCAGCAATTTGAGCAGGATTAGCTTCAATGCCCCTAGCACTCACAATGAAACCCAAGAACTTTTCGGACTCCACCCCAAACGAACATTTCAAAGGATTAAGTTTCATTCCGTACTTTCGGAGTATTGCAAAAATTTCTGCCAAGTGCGCTTTCTTTGATTTTACTAACATATCGTCAACATAAACTTCCATAGTTTTGCCAATCTGCGGTTTGAACATAGCATTGATGAGTCTTTGGTAAGTTGCCCCTGCATTCTTAAGTCCGAAGGGCATGACTCTATAGCAGTAGAGACCAACGTCGGTGATGAAGCTCGTGTCCTCCTGGTCCGGCTCATGCATCATGATCTGGTTGTATCCGGAGTAAGCATCCATAAAAGATAACAATTCATGCCCCGTTGTTCCATCCACCAACTGATCTATCCTGGGTAACGGGAAGCAGTCTTTGGGGCAGGCTTTGTTTAAATCTGAGAAGTCGGTGCATACTCTCCACTTCCCATTAGCTTTCTTAACCAGTACAGGATTTGAAACCCAATTCGGATAAGTAGACGACGAAACCATTCTCCATGAGCCGGTCTACCTCTTCTTTCAACGCTGCTGACCTTTCAGGACCCTGGGTTCTTCTCTTCTGCTTTATTGTTGCAAACTTTGGAGCAATATTCAGAGTATGTACTGCAATTTCTGGAAATATTCCACACATATCAGCATGAGTCTAAGCGAATACTTCCAAATTTTCTTTCAAGAATGATATTAAGGAATTTTGAACCATCACATTAAGTTGCGAACCTGCATTCACCACTTTGTTCGTATCTTTCGGGTCAACAGGTACTGGCATCGTTACTTCCACTGGCACCACTCTATTCTCCCTTGCACTAGCCTTTCTAAGATCCATTTCTGTTCGTGCCCCGCTATGCTCGCCAGTGCAGGGTCCACCCTGTAATTGCTACAAGGTTGGTCCTTTGATGCGGACTGGGGCAGCCGCATCTTTTCCCATCTCTCTCTTCCTTGCTTCACGCAACTCTATAAGATAACACTCATGTTGTTGTCATGACCCTCTTCAAGTCTAGATCTTCAATCTCAAAGCTGCGTTGGCGAACTTTGGAATTGAAGTGCCTGGCAATTCTTTGCTGATGGGCTGCAATTCTGAGTTGAGCCTCTTCCCTTTTTTCATCAAGGAAGTCAAGTGCTTCAAGTTGCAACTCTTCGTTTTCAGCTTTGTTGAAATAAATTCTTCTATGTGAAGGGACTTCTATTTCCACCGGAATCATTGCTTCTGATCCATATGCCAATGAAAATGGAGTGTGCCCAGTCGCAGTTTTATTGGTAGTTCTATATGCCCATAGTGCTAGTGGAAACTTATCGACTCAACCACCTTTCGCCTTTTCCAGCTGTTTTTTGATGGTAGATTTGATAATTTTGTTTAATGCTTCCACTTGCCCGTTTGCCTGCGGATGAGTCACTGCTGAGAAGCTTTTCTGGATCTTGAATCGCTTGCAAAAATCTTGGAATTCTTCACTTTCGAATTGGGTTCCATTATCTGTGATTATCTTTTGAGGCACACCATACCTGCAAATGATATTCTTAGTTACAAAGTTTATCATCTTTTTAGAGGTAATAGTAGCTAATGGTTCAGATTCAGCCCATTTAGTAAAATAATCAACAGCAACAATAGCATATCTGATTTCGGATTTGGCGGTTGGCAAAGGGCCGATGAGATCTATTCCCTAAATAGCAAATGGCCACGGACTGACCATATGTGTTATCTCGGTGGAAGGTGCTCTTGGGATTTTTGCAAATCTCTGGCATCGGTGACATTTTCGGGCATAACTTGCAGCATCACGATTAATATCTGGCCAAAAATACCCATAACGGAGAATTTTCTTTGCTAGAGTTTGACCACCTAAATGGTCTCCACACTCTGCTCCGTGTACTTCAGCTAGAATTGTCATAGCTTCTTCCTTGGTCACTCATCGGAGTAATGGCATTGAGAATCCCCGCCGATACAATTAGCCATCTTGAATTATGTATCTGGAGGCTTTTCTTAGCAACTTCTGTCATTCTTTTGAACTTTCTGGTAGAGAACCGTTGAGTGGATATTCCATTATCGGAGTCGTCCATGATTCTTACTCTTGAGATATAGTGATGATCCAGTCAATATCCATCTCATCAGTGCTTGGAGCTGACAGGACTTCCACAGGAACTAATCCCAATAATTGAGCTTCACCAGTGCTTGCGTACTTTGCGAGAGAATCTACATTCATGTTCTCTTCTCGGGGTATATGACTTATCGTATAATGGTCAAGATTATCGAGAAGTTCCCAGGCTCTTGACAAGTAGGCAGGAAGATTTCCTCCTTTAGTTTGAAACTCTTTTTAACTTGACATACAATAAGCTGTGAATCACTGAAGATATGCAACACTTTGACATTCAATTCTTTAGCAATTCTCAAGCCAACGATAAGAGCTTCATATTTCCCTTCATTGTTTGTCGAAGGGATCTCCAATCTCAACGCATAGCACAATGACCGCCCTTCAGGGGTTTCAAGCACAACCCCAGCTCCGGAACAGTAATCGTTTCTTGCACCGTCAACATTTAATTTCCATCGAATTGGGGGATTATCAATCACTTCTTCCTCACTATCTCCTTTATCCGTACATTCTGTGATGAAATCTGCCAAAGCTTGTCCATTGATTGCTCTCCGAGGATGATAAGTGATGTCGTATTGGCTGAGTTCAATATTCCACTTCAGAAGACGACCAGAAGTCTCATGACGAAACAGGACTTGCTTTAGAGGTTGATCAGTGAGGACTCTGATAGGATGAGCTTGGAAATACGGCCTCAACTTTCTTGATGCAATCAGTAGACAACAGGCAAGCTTCTCCAATTTTGAATAATTCATCTCTGCCCCGGTGAACCTCTTGCTGATATAATAGACCGGGCGCTAAATTTTTGTGTCTTCCCGTACCAACGCTGCATTAAGAGCATGAGATGAGATTGCCAAATATACGAAAAGATCCTCACCATTGTCAGGATTAGAGAGTATTGGAGGTGTTTCCATATGACGAATCAACTTATCGAACACTTTCTGGCATTCAGGAGTCCAGTCAAAAATTTCCTTCCTTTCTTCGGAGCATCAAAGAATGGAATGCATTTATCAGTAGCTTTGGAAATGAATCGACTCAAGGCAACGACTTTTCCATTAAGACTTTGCAGTTCCTTCTTCGTTCTAGGGGCTTTGACTTTTCTTAAGGCAGCAATTTGAGAAGGATTAGCTTCAATGCCCCTAGCACTCACAATTAAACCCAAGAACTTTCCGGACTCCACACCAAACGAACATTTCAAAGGATTAAGTTTCATTACGTACCTTCGGAGGATTGCAAACATTTCCGCCAAGTGATCCATATGGTCTACCGCTTTCTTTGACTTCACCAACATATCATCAATATAAACTTCCATAATTTTGCCAATCTGCGGTTTGAACATAGCATTGACGAGTCTTTGGTAAGTTGCCCCTGCATTCTTGAGTCCGAAGGGCATGACTCTATAGCATTAGAGACCAACATCGGTGATGAAGCTTGTGTCTTCCTGATCCGGCTCATGCATCATAATCTGGTTGTATCCGGAGTAAGCATCCATGAAAGGTAACAATTCATGCCCCGTTATTCCATCCACCAACTGATCTATCCTGGGTAAGGGAAGCAGTCTTTGGAGCAGGCTTTCTTTGAATCTGAGAAATCAATGCAAACTCTCCATTTCCCATCAGCTTTCTTAACCAGTACTGGATTTGAAACCCAATTCGGATAAGTAGACTCCCTGATGAAACCATTCTTTATAAGCCGGTCTACCTCTTCTTGCAATGCTGCTGACTTTTCAGGACCCTGGGTTCTTCTTTTCTATTTTGCCGCTGTAAACTTCGGATCAATATTCAGAGCATGTACTGCAATTTCTGGGGATATTCCGCACATTTCAGCATGAGTCCAAGCGAATACGTCCAGATTTGCCTTCAAGAATGACATTAAGGAATTTTGAACCGTCACATTAAGTTGCGAACCCAAATTCACCACTTTGTTCAGATCTTTTGGGTCAACAGGTACTAGCACCGTTACTTCCACGGGCACCACTCTATTCTCCCCTGCACTAGCTTTTCTAGGATGCATTTCTCTTCGTGCCCTGCTATGCTCGCCAGTGCAGGGGCCACCCTGTAATTGCTACAAGGTTGGTTCTGTGATGCAGACTGGGGCTGCCGCATCTTTTCCCGTCTCTCTCTTCCTCGCTTCAAGCAACTCTATTAGATAACATTCTCGCCCAGCATTCTGATCTCCTTTAATAACTCCAACGCCATTATCCGTGGGAAATTTCATAGTGAGGCACCACGGGGCGAGAATTGCCTTAAAAGCTGCAAGAGTTGGTCGGCCTAGGAAGGTGTTGTAGGCAGAAAATTCATCAACAATTACAAAAGTCTGTTTCCGAACCACCTTTTTCTGCCCCTCTCCAAGCTCCACGAACAAGTTGATAGTTCCAATGGGCTGCTTCGGTTCCCCAGTAAACCCAACGATTTTCTGAGATGAGGCTTGAACGTCAGCCATCAGAATTTTCATTTGATCAAACGTCTTTTTGAAGAGAACGTTGCAAGAAGCGCCGCAATATACAAGCACTCTTCTCACAATAACCGACCCAATGCCTGCAGAGATGACCAAGGGATCCATGGTTGGAGCTTCAATGCCCATAGAGTCCCTGACTCTGAACACAATATCATCATTAAAAGTTTTCTATTGCTTCAAAGGTGCAGCATCTTCTAGCACAAAAGCACTCTCTTCTGTTGGTGCATGCTTCAAGGCACGAGCATATCTTTCCATCCCGCCCCAGCTTCAGCCTGTTGGGTGAGAACCTCCTGTAATCACATTGATAACACGCCTTTCTGATTCATGCACAATATTCCTCTCACCCGAGCCAGATGGATGAGCAGGAAGTTGTTGGCCCTTAGTAGATGAAGCTGGGTCATTTCTACTTCCCTTAACATATTGCTGCAGCTTGTTCTCTCTCAGTAGTTCTTCAATTAAACTTTTCAGATGGCGACATTCGTTGTATCATGACCGGGTTGATTATGAAACCGACAGAATCTCCCACTCTGAGCGGCTTTTATGCTAACTCTCATCTCAGGCGGTTTAGTATATTCTACTGCATCTTTGGTAGCAAAAAAGATATTCTCCGGAGTGTCGGTCAAAGGAGTGAAATCTAAAGATTTTAAGAAGCGAGGTTTCTTCATATCTTTATGTTTCTTCCCACCATTGTTCTCCCTTTTCTGGCTCCCAGATTCCCTTTTGGTAGGAGCAATCGTATTATTCTTAACCTATGTCAATGCTACTTTAACTGGTGCTCGAAGGCTTTCCATGCGCATGAATTCATCAGCTTTCTTATAGAATTTCTCAAGCGAATTCGGTTCTTTCATCTTCAGCCACTTCCCAAATTCGCTTGATTTGTCGATTGCTCTCATCACGTACGTCAAGACCATCCGTGGTTCTGCATTGTCCACTTCAGCCAAAGCTATGTTGAAGCAGTTCAAGAAAGACCTGATAGATTCCCCAGGATTCTGCTCCATACTCGAGAGTGACATAATATCCTTAGCCTTTGAAGCATATAACCTGAATTGCTCTTTAAACTTCCGAGTCAAATCGGCGAACTGGTCTATGGATCGGACCGGAAGCTTTGTGAACCAGAGCAGAGCCACTCCTTCTAAGTATACCAGAAAGTACCGGCATTTGATCTCTCATCAGACGCTCTATTACTAGTCATGTGCCAATCATACTTATACAGGAATTGATTGGGGTCGCTTGTTCCCTTATAAGCCGGGATGGTAGGAGGAACAAATTTCCTTGGGAATTCCGCCTTTAGAATCTTTTCAGTGAACGGAGTTTTGCTCGGAGCGAATCCCCATTCCTTCTCATCTTCATCACTCTGCATGCTTTCTTTCATAATTTGTCGCACCATGCCCGAAAGATATTCCTCATCACTTAAAGGATCTGTAGGACAGACTTCGGCCATTTTCTCAGAAGTTTGTCTGGACAAACGTTCGAGGAGAGTTTGCTGTGGTCTCGATCCTCCCGCTTGAGGAGGTGTTTCTTTGGCGGGGCTAGCTGCTCTTTGAGGAATATTCCTCTCTTCAGGATTATGAACATCATCTGCAAGGTTTTCTTCATTGTTCATCGGTTGACGGTTAGCTCCGAGCAGTGCATTTAACCTTTCAACCATCAAGGCATTCTGGATTTCCATCTGTTGGTATAACCCAGATACTGTAGCATCTAACTCTGCTCGTGTAATTCCGGCACTTGGTGCTGCTTGACTTGACGATGGAGAAGTTGCAGTATTCTCATAGACATTACTGGGTCTTGTAGATCCACGCTTTCTTCCAGGAGCCATTATCTCTGATAGACTTCTGGTTTTGAGAGAGATTCTTCAAACAAACTTTTGCGAAGCAATGACGAAGATAGCCTGAGTTGGACTTCTCAATGAAAGCACCAAAAATGTTAACGCTTAAAATTGAACGCTAACACCCCGGTGTATGTATAGATTAAGTGAAACCACCACACGTGAACACGGGAATTAGAAAAAAGTAGAAAAGTCACAGAGAAAGCAGTAAAAGACAACAGTTTTATAGTGGTTCGGCTTCAGGTTAAGCCTACGTCCACTTTAATCTTCTTTGTTGTTGAATCAATTACAACTTTACAACAATCTTTGATTACAACACCGATGAGACAAATAACTAGAACTCCAATGTAGAAGAAGTCTTTGAATCCATGTTGATTGCGTTAAATTTCCTCTTGAAATTTGTTGAGATGCCTTTGGTGTTTGAAGTGTCGAGTGAGTCGAGAATTCAGCAGAATATCAGCGTTCCAGAAATGAGCCGAAAGATCCCCCTTTTAGTTGGAGTAGGCGGGGTATTTATAGGAGAGTTCGGTGTTAGGTCATAGGTCGCAAGCGACCTTGGATAGGTCGTAGGTCGTCCGCGATCTAGTGGGAGTCGTTTACGGCTTATACATGGTACACTTGATCATTCTGAAGAAACTAGCAAGTCATAGGTCGTGGACGACTTAGTAGACACGGTTTACGGCCTAACAGGAGCACCCTTGATCATTCGAACAAGTCATAGATCGTGGGCGACCTAGGGAAGGAACGACATAAGGAAGACAAGTTACCTCGGCTTTGAATAGCTCGTTAGGTCGCTAGGTCGTTAGAGAGCTTCATTCCTGTTAGGTCGCGTCTAAGTTAACTCGTTCACGCTTTAGGTCATTAACCCGCTGTTGGTCCATTAGTTCGTTAGTTTGTAATGCTTGTTGTGTTAGGTCGTTTCATCCTTAGGTCGCTCATACTTTTAGAACCTTTAGCTCGTTAAGTTGTTAGGTCGCTTAGGTCGTCACACCTTAGCTCGCTGCAGAACTTTATCCCTGTTAGGTCGTTCCCCTTATTAACTCGCTAGGTCGTTCAACCCTTAGGTCGCCAGGTTATTGATAACTTTAGGTTGATGGACCTTTCAATCCTTTAGGGCGTTGAGTCGTGGAGAGGAGGAATTAACACATGTAAAACACTTCTAAAATCAAAGGTATCTCGTAAGGTCAAACTACACACAAACATGGACGAGTTTTTACTTTACGTAAACAAAATATTTTTATAGAAAATCCAGTGATATTGTGATAGTGTCTAGAATACAAATACATATTAATCATAGCCGAAATTGTTACATTGTTAACTTCCAACATAATATGTATAAGTCAAGTTCGCTTGGTGCTTATTGGAGTGGATTTCAACAATGACAAGGTAAGGGACTACTATCCTTAGAGTACACCCCTACATAAGCAGTCCAAGAGGTCAGACCCTGAACTTGGCCCACTCCTGCCAACATAAAACAGGCTTACTTCTAAACTTGGATAGTATAGAATATGTCATCACTCTGGTTATTCCTAACATTTATCGAGAGCTCTCATGCATGACCAAATCCATAATACGGTAATCTGGAAAGGTGATGACACACCATTATGGGAGCGACCCACATAGACCTATTGCATCTACCCATTTTTGGCCATATTTCAAGTTGCCAGGCTTGATGCAACGCTTTTACCTTTTTAGAGCGAACCATCTTGGAATGCTAACATTGCCCTCAAGGTGGAATTGGTATCCCAACATTCATCCGTGGAAGTTCGTTTTGGGTCTGAACGAAACCAAGGCACTACCTCCACTACATCCATTCTAGAATCACCCTCTGGATTAGTAGCAATTAGCTCTTACACTTCAAAAGCTCCATATTCGGTTCCATATTCTTTAGGATGTCTTAAGTTTAAAATGCTTGAATTGGATCGAAGTGATTTTCAAATAGTTTATACTTTTCTTTTCCGGGTCTTTTAAAAACAACATACAATAGTTTTGGTAAACTTAACCCAAGTTCTTTTTGAAATTATCAGACAATACATATGAGCAGGGATCACCCCTAACCATTTAAGGGGACAGATCTCCCTGTCACTTGTCCTAGGAGAACAAAATGAGATATATACGCATAGTACAACATCATCAAAGACGACTTTGCTATATAACTCACGTGTTTCTCCTAGATATTTCCGAAATTATATTTCGGTCCAGGTATGATAGTCAGTTCTTTAACTATCAATTAAATAAATAAGTAGTATTTTATAGGTTTAATTCCCCATAGCAACCACTAAGCCTCAAAATAAATCTTTCATTCATTTAAATCTCTTTTCAAAAGTGTTTATCAAAAACATTTATATACTTATCTCATGTGACATAGGTATATTCATAAAACATTTTTTAAAGATTTCTCATTTCCAAATCATATCAAAGGATCAAAATAAATTGTTATTTAAATTAGAGATAAAGATAACCTCAGACTATATTCCTTCGGTGTTAAGTGTGGAACGAATGTATATACCACCAGAATTAAGGTCTGTTAAAGGAAATCAAATCTCAATTCTTTTAAAAATTTCTTCTACAAATCCACTTCATCAATCTCTTTTATTTACTAATCTCCTTTATCTAAATTCCAAAACCATTTACAAAACTCTTTATGAATCATCAAGTTAAACTTAAAAAAATTCTTTTATAAATATCAAAACCATTTATATATCTCTTTTTAAATCTCACATATCATTTATAAATCTTCCTTTATAAATATCCAAAAATCATTTATAAAAATTCTTAAAAATGTTCCTTATTTAAAAAAAAACTCCTTTGATAAAGTCATTTAATGAAGTCCTTTTGATGGATGAAATGATTGTTTAATACACCTTTACTAAAATCGTTGTTTAACTTGAAAACTTATTAAAGGAATGATTGACCTTAAAAATCAATTAGAAGCTTAGTGATCACAGTAGTTCTCATTTAACCGAGTTTACTTTTTAAGTCATAGCATGGGTATTTACATAACAAGCAGTTATGTATAAGGGAATCAGTTCGAAATAAACAAATCAACATATTAGTAAGATGTCCAAGTTAATATAATAGAAGAATGATTTTTTATTCTACTAAACACATGCCCAAGTGAATATAATTGTAGAATGGGATTTTATTCTATTTAAATAGATGCCCATATAATCTACATGGGAAGTTATGGTAGAAGTATGATTTGTTCTACCAAACAGATGTCCAATTTAACTTAATTAGCAGATGGGTTTTATTCTAAAACATATATCATTGGGTTTCATATTCCATTGGGATTACTTAGGGTTAATTGACAAAGAAATCTCTTGTATTTAAAATCTTCCTTTAAAAGAAATTTTCTTGTGGAAAACAAACCAATCTTTAGAATTAAAGTTGTTTACAACTTTAAAACTTTTTTTAAAAAATTAAATAACATTTAAACCTTTAATTTAATGGTAATTAAACCTTTAATTGATAACTAAAAAAAATTGACTGTTAAATAAACAATTAAATAATAACTAACCCATAAATATATAATTAAATATTAGATACTCTTAAAATAAAAGATTAAACTATAACATATCTTTAATTAATTATTAAATAGTCATTTGAACATTTAAATAATAACTAAATATTAATTATTCTCAATTAATTAGTTAATTAATCTTTAAATAAAACTCATTAAACCTTTATCTATACCTAAGTCACAATTAGTTTTAAATTAAATCTTTGCTCAAATTTAACTTGGTTGGAAATAAATTAATAATTACACACTTAATCAAAATAATAATTAAATAATAATTACCCTATCTACATAATTAAACAATAATTAATTAACTCCTAGTTACTAATCAAATAATAATTAACTTTAATTACTTAACAAATGATGATTAACTTGATTGATTAACACTTAAGTATAAACAGCCTTAACTAACTAATGATTAAGTATTGATTATCTTGATCAGTTAACTATCAAAAATAATTAAATAAATAAATAATTACTTTCTAATTACTTAATTAAAGTTAGAAATCATTTTCAAAAATTTTTAAGCTAAAACAAGTTTAGATTAGAAAAATAATTAGTTTTTCCGAACTGTGCCTATAGCGACTATCGTTATACGACCCACAATTTCAAAACTTGAAATTTCTTTACTAACTTTTAGAACTTTAACTTTTTGAAACCTGTCACTTTGAAAACTAAAAGGAAAACTTTTTGAAACCCTAAACAAAATTTTAAACTTTAAATATTTGGAAGTTAAAATCAAATTTCAAACCTTTATTGTTGGTTTTAAAAATTAGTAAGTGCTAGCTTTATTATTATGAGCTACATGTACCAAAAACCATACCCAACTTTTCAACATGACATGATGTCGTATTTATACTCATAAGAAAGACACTAACTTTAATTTCGTTAACTAACTTTCCATTTTCCAAATGTTAACTAACATCACATAATCACACCAATACGCATCCATGTCATCACATATCCAAGCATATATATGCACAACTAATGCACAATATCATTATACATACAAGCATCATATAATTCAATTAATATACTTCATATTTTACAGTTAGTACTTAAGTAAAAGAGACAGAACTTTTCCGACCATAAAGCTACCAAACTCTTAGTAATTTAGGGTATGACCTAGCACTTCAAAGAATAAAGATGGAGTCTTGATGACATTAAAGACTAAGATAGCTCAGCCTGGGAGTGAAGTTTATTTTTATTAAGGTGGAGTGACTTTGGATTATCATCGAACTCTCAAAAATCAACTCGAAAATGGATCATATTCCAGCTGATTTTTGGATAAGTTACTCCCGAAATTTCAAAAAGTTGTCAGATAAAAGCTTTTGAAAATTCTCTTCTCTACAATTTCAAAAAAAGAACCATTCAATTTGAATCACTTTTGTGGGTTATATGATAAAAAAAAGAAGAGGTACTTCCGGACTTGAAAATTTAGGTCTGAAAATGCTCTGTAAGGAAATGAGATTGGGGCATGGTTAAGCTCAACATTTGAAGAAGTGGGACACATGAAATTTGTAGCTATTGGAATTCTACATGGTTTTTAAAAAGAAAATCTCCATTTTGATCAGATATAAGAAAGATATTGTAGAAAGAAGAGGAGGAAAAAATAAAGAAGTGAAAGTGGTATTTATAAGCAAGAAAAAATTCAAATTACCTTAATACCCTTGGTCCTTTACCCTCCACCTCCTCTTGCCACATCACCATGCCACCTCATTATCATGTAAGCTTGTCCCCCTTCCTCTTGCTTAGCCAACATGAAATTATTGCATGTGTATTTACGTTTTCTTATGTTTCCTAAAGCATCTTTCATTTTTAAACATTTTTTTATTTTATATTTCATAAAATGTCACAATTTATATTTATAAAATTAAGTATAGACATGTACACATATATTCTAAATATGTTAACTTATGTATAAATTATTATATTTACATTAAAAAGTTCACAACACTTCAAACAACTTTTAGCCGATGAAAAGTCGAAAATTTGCAAAACGAATTCCATTCGCATTTTCAACTTTTCTTTGAACTATATATTTTTGTAAAAAAATTCGAAAAAAATTCAACTTCAATATTTACTATTTTAGAAGAGTTTTATTTTAATTATAAAATCTATTATTTTAAATTAAAAATTAATTTAATGTTCCAAAATCAGAGCGGTGAAATTCCGGGTCATTACACTCTCCCCCAATTAAAAGAATTTCGACCTCCAAATTTTACCACGGCCCTAAATCTCAAAACACTTAAAACTATTAAATGGTCCAAATGATTTACATTGAACATTCCCATGAAAAATCTAACTGGATCACTCGCTCAAATTTATAGCTTTTATTCTAATCTAGTATCGCTTACTCGATTCCCTAGTACCAACTCTAATCGGACTTGTCAATTAGAAAAATATGCTCACCTTACATAGCCATATACTATGGTAGAAAAATTTGGTTCTAAATTAAGAGCCCTCACCAATGTTTGTCGTAAAAAATCGACTGATGGATCTTTATTCGGAATAGTGTACAACACCTCAAGTCATGCACTTGAATTTTAGCTTTAGAACTATCTGGAAAAAAATGGAACTAGATACAACCTATGTACTTATCTTATTGGTTCTTGCTATCCGACTAGATTCTATCCTCCCCAAAATAAATATGAAAATATTTCATAACAATTTTTGCTTAGGTTTAAATATTTCTTTAAATAAATAACTTACTAATGAAACCTTTTCATAAAGTCATTTTAATTTATTAATTTGTATAATAGTCTTCTACGTCCTAAGAGTATATACAAAACATCTAATTTTAAACCTTATACATCTATTCTATTCAGATGTATACCCAAAATAACTTAGGCCTTTAAAATTTTGTCGACCTATCCAACCTCTATACCTAATTGGTATGGTAAGCAGCTAAGATAACTGGGATGCTGGTATCCAAACTCTGTCCAAGTGTCTACTTTTTCTTAAACAACTCTTAGGTGAAAATATTTATAAGCCAGCCCAATAACATCAAACAAATTTTAACTTCCAAGACGTTAAAACCCAAAAGGCACTATTTAATGAAACCAAGTTTATTAAATATTATTATTATTTCAATTTTTACCTCATTTATCAAACCATTTAAGTTTATTAAATATTCTTATTAGTTCAACTTTAACCTCATTTATCAAATCAAGTTTATTCACTTAATACAGTTATTTATGGTTATTTACAGTTATTTACATCTATTTTAAGTTGGAATTTAGCCTTTAAATGTAAGTTTCTTTTTATAGAGAATTAATCATTTTTGAAGAGAATAAAATATTAAAAAGAAAAGAATTCGCAAATATGGATTATAAATAGAAAAACACTAAATCTACAAAAATCAAATGTAAAAGGAGAAAACTGAAATAAAAATAGAGATGGACTGAAATAGGAAAATTTAAGATATCTACAAGGGTAATTACAACAGGTGGTTATAACAAAAAAAAAAAAAAGAGTAACAGTTGCAAGAACAATTATAACTTAGGTTATAATTAGAAAGAAAGAAATAATAAAAGGGGCTTATTTTAAAACTTAGATCTTGGATCAAGTTAATAAGCAAATATAGCAGAAATAATAAAAAAGGCTTATTTTGAAACTCAGATCTTGGATTAAGTTCATAAGAAAATACAGTTGAAATAATAAAAGGGGCTTATTTTAGAACTTACACCTTAGATTAAGTTAATAAGTAAATATAGCAACAGTGGCCTATACCAGCTAGGGCGGTCAATGGATGCAAACAGATGCGAATATGGATGTATCCGCATCTATGTCTGAAAATTTAAATCCGCATCCGATATCCGCGGATATCAGAGAGTTAACATCCGTACCTGCATCCGTGGATAGTTTTCGAATATCCAAAAATATCCACGTTCGAAAATATCTGCATCCGAAAATAAAAAGGGATATTTCAGAATATTCGAAAATATTCGAAATATCCGCATCCGAAACTGAATAGGATTTCTATTATACTAATATTTTTGAACTAAAACAATCACATTCTCAAACGACAACACACGCAGTACAACACTAATCATTTTTCAAAGTGTAACAATTCATTTCTAAGTATATTTTAAGTTCATCATTGAATAATAAACCAATAATAGTAATAATTTTTATTATAATTAATTTTGGATTGGACGGATGTTTGGAGAATATGGATATGCCTATATTCGCATTCGCATCCGATTTTCTTTTTGGACATAGGATATCCGCATCCGCTTTTCGGGTATCGGATAATGTCCTTTTTTCGAATATGGATCCCGACGGATTTCAGATTTTTCGGGTATCAACTGACAAGCCTAATACCAGCAGCATTCCCTTTCAGATCTAGGACTTATGGTCTCACACGTGAGTGAGGCTGGGCACACTTATGTTGATTCGGGTCAATAAGTTTCCAATTGATAAAGGCTGAAATTTGGGGATTTGGGCAATGGGCAAAGTTAGAAGATGTGTTTGTTAGGACCAGTATCGGCAGCATTCCCTTTGTGAGGCTGGGCAAACTTATGCTAAATGGAGGGTAAATAAAGTGTCAAATAGGGGGCAACGGTTAGTGTGTACCAGAAATGACTGGGCAAGCGACATTGATTAGGGTAAATAATTCGCTATTGCGTCTTAAGTGCTGAAGATGTGCCTTTTGCTAGAACCAATAGGATTGGTTTACAATGGCACAACAGAGATAGGAACATCCGATCAATGGGTTGGATTAAGATTTCGGCGTAATCAAGATAGCAGTTGAGACAGGATTAGGATTTCATCCTACTCATAGTAGTTTAAGACAAAACAAACAATCAAAGAAAACAATCAAAGAAAACAGTCAAACAGAATCAGAAACACTATTTTATTCGAGTTTCATCTCTTTTGTATCTTCCTTTCATGTAGAACTATTACTTAGTTTATTATCTTTATCTTTCCTTGAAATGCTAGTACTTACTTTCACTCACTAGACTTATTGTCCGACCCATGCCTCTATCTTCCTTTTCCCCCAACTGGCCAACAGAATTGAGGATAATTGACTCAGGTTGCATGGAGACTCATTTCCAAATTTTCCTCATTTCAGATGTACACTTCTACTTTTCATCTTTTTCATTTGGCTTATTATGGATTGGCACTTATGAGAGGGACAATTTTTATTGTTATCTTTGTACTCTGATTTTGTGAGATTGAGATGTATTTTGATGAGACATGAGACACTTTGAGTTTTTGAGACATGTTATGTTTTGATGACTTATTTTGAGATTAAGTTTAATTTCGAATGACAAATTATTATTTAAATGTTTTCGCTGTTTTTACTTATTTGTCTTGTGAATCTTAGTCTCTATTATTCTTTAGCTATACCAATAACATGACACATCCTTTGCCATGCATTTTTTGGAATACTAAGAGGTGTTGGGTGTTTCACCTCAAGCTGTAGATTGGTTTGGTTTTTGGTCATTAAGTAGAGTGGGAGGTTTAGATCTTGTCAAAAGCTTGGAGGCTCGACTTCTTGAGTTTATAATGGAAATCTTAAGCTTTGGTAGATATGAGATAGGTTTTGGCCTTGTCGAAAGCCATGGGTATAACTTCTTTGGGTTTAGATCTATAATTATAGGCCTTGTCGAAAGCCATGGGTATAACTTCTTTGGGTTTTGACCTTGTCGAAGCTTTAGATCATAGAGTAGATAACTTCGAATGGGTTGCAGAAGATATTAGAGCTTGAAAAGGTATTGACTATGTCGATAGGAGCCTTTCAATGGAGTTCAAACCTAAAACATAAAGGTGAATCCAATAAAAGATTAATAGAACAGTAAAGTAATCAAAAGTACTTAGGCCTTCCCTTTTTCCATCTAAGGAATCTCTATTTCTTTAAATTCCCAAATCAACAATCTTGATATTTGGGTTACAATGCTTTATTTAACATAATACAAGTTTATAATGAGAGGAAACATATCCCTAAAAAGTGACCCATTTGATCGTATTTATAGAAGCGTCTTGGAATCTATCGACCTTGATGCGTTCGATCGAGTCGAAAGATAAATACAGAGTGACCTAAGCAAGCTATCATCGTGGTCGAATGGTATGGTGGTGCTACCCTTCTTTCAGTTATCTTGTATGTGCTTTCGACTCTATTGACAACCTTTAATCATTGGTTTCAATGATGTTATTTTTGCCCATGTACTTTTCCTGATCTGAAGTGGAACATTTCCTAGACCACACTAGTTTCGACCGATTCGACAAGTTTACTATAGCATTCGAAGGGGTTGCTCTATATAGTAATTGCTTCCTAGAAGTTTGAATGATCGCGAAACCATTGGTTTCAAATGGCTTGGCATATATTCAAGGAGCTATTCTTAATTGTCTTCGGAATGTGGCTCCAACTTAATCGAAAGGTTGATCGAAGGGTTGCTATTGAAGGTGGAAGAGTGCTTTCAACCACCTTAACTTCTTCGAAAGGTGAGAACTTTCTGAAAAAAGATTAGAGAAGCCTTCCATCACCACCTAAAGGTCTTGAAGCTTACAAGCTTTGATGGCAGCATACCTTTGACACCTTCGAATGGTTGGACTGGAGCTCATCTCTCTTGCTTCTTGTTTAAAGAGGTCTCGGCTTGGTCAAAAGGTGAACATTTAGAGTAACAACTATTAAAATAAATAAAAAATGGGGAAACTATTTCTTATTACCAAAAAATCATCTCATCAATACCATTATTAAGTAATAATTATTGCGTGAATAGTATGTATGGCACAAGTATTAGCTTATTAATTCAGGCATCATGATTAAAAAAGCCGTGATCTACTTATGTTTTATGAACTATGAGATCAATAGCATGATCTAATAATCTTTGTTGTTTCCTTTTATTTTCTTCGACTTTATATTGTATAATTTAACACTAATGGCCATGTTTAG
This sequence comes from Allium cepa, assembly GCA_030765085.1. NCBI lineage: Eukaryota > Viridiplantae > Streptophyta > Magnoliopsida > Asparagales > Amaryllidaceae > Allium > Allium cepa. The sequence continues at coordinate 878,285,536 of CM060939.1, forward strand.
ATCATTATTCACATTGATATAACCAGAACTAGCAAATGGACATAGTTTATTCTCCATGCATATGTGCATTTGTCTTTTGTGTACCCAAAAGCTTCTAAAATTTATTAAAAAGTTTTTATTTCTTAATTATTAATTTTAAAAAGTTTTTATTGCTAATTAAAAAGTTTTTATTGCGTTATTATTAAAATTTATTAAAAAGTTTTTATTGCTTTATTATTAATTTTAAAAGTTTTTATTGCATTGTGTAGGTTCTTTTAAAAGTAGTGGTTTCGTAAGTCTATAATTACAACAATAAAGTAAACCATGTCTTACAGTTTTTGTATCTCTATATATCAAGTAAGTTCCACTTGTGCTTATGGTGTATGTATCCTGTTTTTCCTTTGGTTAACATATTAGAAGACTACACATAAGGTCTTCCATTCTTTGCATTCATAGTCTATACAAATTTCATTGATATCCTATTTTAAAGAACTTGATAACAAAATAATATGATTTCAGACTAAAAATTACATTTTGCTATTATTATAAATTTTTTATCCATGTGTAGTGGTTCAAATTACTTGATCTCATTAAAAGAGAATTGATAACTGATAAATCAAAACTAGGTCAGACATACCACATTTGAAAATTACACTTGCACAAACGACCTAACTACTAATTCAATACGTATAATTCATCATAAATACACATCAAATTAACTAAAAATGATTATTTATACTCTATCTGGAAGAAAACAACTAAATTATCTAAATAATATTGGGACAAGATTCAAAGATAGGGGAGATTTTTAAGCGAATGATTGATAGTATGAGAGAGGATGATATTAAACACAATTAGAGAATTTTGCGTGAAGAATATTTGAATTTTTTCTATAGAAAAAGTTGGGATGACAATATCAAGAATAATGTTTTTGTGTCCATAAAATGAATTTGTATGGTTTTCTTGGTTTTCATATTCATTTTATAGGTTCCAATTTAGGACAAAACTAAAATAGAAGATTTTCAACTTTATTAATACAAAGCTCATTATCAAAATTATGTATTTTTGCATGTTCTATATAATAATAACTTTTATTTTTTTGTAGAATTAAAAAATGGGGATGAAAAAATTAAACGTAAAAAATCAAACATAGCTTAAGGTTTTCATCGAAAAATCTTGATATAACTATCAGCCCTCAATATGATTAATTGCTAATTTTAGCCAAAACATGTTGTTACCTTATACATCGACTATTGTGATGACCCGGAATTTTCAAGAATTTAGAATCGGAATATTTAATTGATTTTTAAATATTCAATAGAGTAATTTTTAACTTGAATTTCAAATATCTCTATTTATTGGATAATTAAATACTGAATTTAATAATTGGAAGTTGGGTAAAATGTTGAATCTGGAATTTTAAGCCTGTTAAGAATAATTTGAAGGCTTGTAAAAATTCATATTTTTACTAAAGGTAATAGAACTTTTAAAATGAAATTTCAAAGTGTTTTGTTCAGTTTTGAAAATATAACGTTCAAATTGAATTTAAAAATAGCCTTTCGAGGCACAGTCTCAGAATTCGACGAAACCAGTTCCATTGGATCCGAAATACTGAATTATTTTCGGATTTCAATTTTCGTAGTATTTGAAGTTATTGTGTGAGCATACGATATATAAACGCGAGTGTCCTTCATCGTTCAGAAAAAAAATAAAAATGTCGCTTCTTTTGCATTACAAAATCAAAGCCAAGTCTCACTGTTCGTAATCAAAACCCCCTTCTCAAATCAAAATCCAACCAGCCCCACTTCTTTCAGATCGAAACCAAATCGCAACTTCCTTTTTCCCCCTTCTATTTCATTCGAGCTGGAGCTATCGATCGAGGCGATCGAGGGAGGATCGGCGGCTCTGTTGAGTGTCGGAGCACGAAGGGAGTTGCATCGGGGGTTTGTGAGTCAAGGCGCGTGAAGCGGAGCAATAAGGGAGGTTTGCATTCGATGGTTCGCCATCGTAAGGCTGTGGCTCGAGCGTGATCGGTAGTTAAACGCGACGTCGTCGCGATTAGGAGGGCTGGCGGCGGTAGGATCGAAGCCGCGTGGGTCGACGAGGAGTTTGGTTCAGACTAAATCGCGTTGTAAGGAATTTTTGTTTTCCTTAAAATTTATATGAATATATTTATATACATGATACAATGAGGAATTTTTTTTATGTTAATTAGTTTTTGGATTTTAGATTGTTGATTTCGAACAGAAAATTATTCTATATAGGCAGGATTTTGGAAAAAAAATTATTCAATATATTTATATTTAGACAGAATAAATAGAACAGACAAGAAAAGGAAATAAAATATATAATATATAGATGGACAAGTTTTAAATCTGTGGTAAAGGAAAATATAATACAAATATAATGTGTCCCTATCTATTTTGATTTAAATATATATGTACACTAACCTGTTTAGATTTAAGTATATATAGGTAAAAAGGAAAATACATTTATAGATAAGGTTTTTAAAAAAAGGGAATTTTTTAAATGCTATAGAGTTTATGTAGAATTAGATTTTTAAATCTATATGGATTATTTTCTAAGTACACATGAAGTTCAAAATTAAAAATAAGAAAATAAAAGGGTATACATGCACACATTCTAAAACTTACTAGTTAATTCTAAAGTAATGGATTATGGAAATTTATTTTCTAACTAACCTATTTAATTATGATTGTCACTAAAAATAATTTATTAAAAAGATTTTTTAAATCAAATCATTCGTTAATTAAATTTATTTAATGGTAATTGATCATTCGATGATTTCGAATATTGATAAATTGTGTAAATATTTATTCAAGGTCAAACATCAGGAAATTCAAAATAAAATTGAAGTGGATGGCCGTGCATTGTCAAAGGTGAGTTAATCTCACTTACTAAAATTTAAATGATTAAATTTAAATAATTGTTTGAACGGTTGAATTGATTGTTGTGTTATGTAGTAGTATATACTACACCTTGAAATGATTGATTTCCCCCATTTTATAGTGAAGATATTTTATATTGTGCTAACGTCTGTGGATGCAGGGGAAAACAGGTTGGAGGGATCCAACTGGATCCCTCAACATTTATTATTTAATATCCTCTGTTGTGATTATTTGATATTCTATGATGAATTATATTAGAATATTTTATGTTATGGTTCGATTGGATATAACTGGGTATAGTGAATTACCAAAAATATATATATTGGATTTTGGAAAGGAAATAAAAGAAGTAAATTTGTAAGTAAAATAACTATAGAAATTTGAATAAATTTAGGAATGAATTGGGAAAGAAATTATGTGCCCTTTAAAATTCTAGTAAATAAATCTTGAGTATAGAATGGAAATTTTGAATAAACAGGAAATTAATGAATTTTAAAAATTCAGTGTTATTATTTAAAAATACCAAAACATTTATTTGAAATTTAAGATTTAAAATATTGAAAAGAATAAAGAAGACATTGGGATAAGATCTAGAATTTGTATATTTCAGTTAAAAGATTTAAAATCAAATGGAAATTAATAACATTAATAATAAAGCACATAATTAATGAATTTTGAAGTGGATTGAGTAAGTAAAAAGATTTAAATTCAAGTAGAATAAATTGGGAATACATTTGGAAAATTGATTTAAGTGATTAAGGTTGGAAATTCTCCCTGGATAACCAAGTGCGTTTTCAAAGTAATTTTTTTAAATATAAGTCAAAAGTTTTTAAGTTGTTTTAAAACGCAATGTTTGGAAAATTTATTATTTCTAATATTTAATTTCTAAAGTAAGTATTTCCTTTTAATCTATTATAGCAATAATTATTCAAAGAGTGATTTAGTATTTGATTAAAAAGTGAAAGTTTAGTTTTATATTTTATTAAAAAACCTTATTTCCAAATATTCATATAGTATGTAGTTTTAATAAATTATTGAAGTAGTTTTTAACTTAAAAGTTTTTAAAGTACATTTCAAAGTTAAGCGTTTTAAATTATTTCAAAAATCTAGTTTGATGCTTGGTGAATTCAGTGGAAATAGAAAATATTTGGGAAAGTTTATTATGAAAAAGAAAGATGGGTTGAAACTGTTTTCAAAGGATTGAAAATAGAAATATATCTTTGTGAAGATATTTTTGGGATAAATAAATAATTTGGGAAATTATTTATTGGTTGATGGATGTTGTGAATATTAGTTGATAGTTAAATAACCGACTATCAATATTGGCCAAATGCGTTGATCGTTTCGAAGAGACCGGGATCGAGATTGATTTCTCGAAAACCACTTCGTTCCGATTTGTACGTTTTCATGGGAAAACGATTTTGGATTTGAAGATGGAGCAGTAAAGTGCAAAGGCTAATCGCTACTAATCCTGAGGATATTTCCAAAATGGATGTAGTGGAATAGTGCCTTTGGTTCCATTCGAAGTCGGGATGGACTTGTATGGATGAATGCTTGCGAAACATTGTCAGGTGGATGATGGGCATTCTAAGGGGTATGTTCTATAAAGATAACACTTAGCCTCAAGCCTCATCAAATGGGAATGATTGAAAATCAGGGGTTATGAAGCAAGACTAGGTGGGTAGCACCCAAGCAGGGTGAGGTCATCCCTGTCTAGATGTCCCTTTTTATTTCGGCTTAATGGGCGGTTTCTGACCCCAACGGTGGGGTGATCTCACTCGGGATTATCCGGTAAGGGGTAGTCCCGGTCTTGTGTTGCAGGGGAGCGGGCGTACTCCTCGGTACGGTGATCTAGGCCCCGTACTGTGACAGGTGGTAACCCAATGCCTAGTCATTAGTAGGAAATCCATTCTCCCTACGAGCCTTGTACGAGTTTTGTTTTATTACCCACTCTGTGGCTAGTAGCTGGAATTTAATAATGTAACAATTTCGGCTATTTTATAAATATTTGTATATAAGCCCTATTATAATATCAGAGGATTTCTATAAAATTGTTTTAGCTATCGTAAGGTAAAAACCCGACATGTTTATTTGTGGCGTGGTCTTACGAGATGCTTTTGTTTTCAAAGGATTTTTGATACTTTAATAATCAATTGGGTGTGATTTTCTCACGCTGGTATTCCAGGCTGACTCGGGTGTTATTTAAATGTAATGCTCGAGTCAGACCGAGTATTATAGGATACAGGATATAATGCCGTAGAGCTCATGAGACGAGCTGGATGACGATACGTACTACCGTACTTGTTTGTATATATATTCCGCTGTGTTGAGTTGATGTGTATCTATTTATATGTTGTTGTTGTTGAACTGTGATTGATTTACTCTGATGATGTAATATATAAATAGAGATATTTGATTTTGGGTAAGATCATTTGTTATCTATTATATTTTATTCCGCTGCGATGGTTAGATTCTGTTGTTGTTTTCTATTTTCTTCTTCTACCTCTTCTTCTTTAACCCAAATGGTTCGTATTTTTGTGCAACTTGAGTTGATTGTTGTAGAATAGTGTTGACTCAAGGAGTACGGATTTGCGGGCCGTTACAGTTGGTATCAGAGCTTAGGTTGGAGATAACCTTGGCTTTGGTGGGAAATTACTCATTTAGAGTCCGTAGTACTCAAGAATGAGTTTGAGTGTACAAATAGATATGAGTGCGTATTTGTTAGTGAATATAAATTGTTTTAATATTGTGTTGATTGGTTTGTTGAGTGGCATATGAACCTTCGTCGACACAGTCTGCGCAACTGTATCGAAGGGGTTTCTAAACACTTGAATAGAACAATTGACACGGTATTGTTTTAAATATGGGTGAATGAAATAATTTTACCCAAAAAATAAATTTTTGATATAAAGAAAGTTTTTTTAAATTATTTCAGCTAATATATGGTTGCGTGGATGTTAGGAAGAATAATATTAAAGTATTATTATTGTTAAGTTAAAATTTAGCTAGAAACTGAAAAATATAACCAAAGTTTAAGGGAATAAATTCATTATATAATGAAATTTATAAATATGAATTATAAATGTAAATTATAAATTGAAATATAATCAAATGAGAATTTGTACAAGCATAAACTATACAAATGAATTAAAGTTAAAATTGATTTAAGCAGGACTTGGAAATTTAAATCCCGGGGATTTGGAAGTATTTTTAAGATAAATGATGGCATCTTTGTTTGGAGATTTTTCTGAATGGGAATCTGTTTTAAATGGATTTTGAAAGTGATATATCATTAAAATCACTTGGATTATTGGGAAATAATTCTGATGATGACGGCCGCATCATCAGTATTCATTTTTGAATTTCTATGTGAAGGTTTGCTGCCAAAAATTGGTTTGTTCAGGAAAAGTTAATTGTTTTGGAAGTCCCAAAAGAAATTTGTTGGGAATAAAATCAGGATCGATTTAACTTTTGAGAAATGTGATTTGAGATGTTGAAGATTTCAAAATAATTTGAAACAAAAACCGGGAGTTTAAAAATTCTGATGAGATAGGTTGTAAGCTTATAAATTGAGATGAGTTTTAGATCAGGAAAGAAATATAAGCTTTGAATATTGAAATTTAAGTTAAAGGTGAAAAATTAAAAAAAATGATATTAACTTAGACCGAGAAATAAAAATTTGACTGGATTGAAATTAATTGGATAGGCTGAAAATAATATCCAATTGTATTCGAATTAAGTTGAAATCAAATTGAGTTAAATAAATCAGAATAACTATAAAAGAATTAAAATGCATGGAATAAAATATGCTTGGGTTATAAATAAGCATAAGGCTTGAGTTAAAAATAAAAGATGAATATATTCAAGCCTATAATGAATGGAATTGTATAAATAAAAGTTGTGACTTATTAAATTTGAAAAGTGGGATAGAAAACCCAAAATAAATATATTTTGATGAATTGAAAAGTAAAATGAAAATCAAAAATTGAATTATTAAATAAAATGAACTTAAGAAAATTTTATGAAGAGATTTTGAGATTAAAATCAAGTTCTGGATTATAAGTTGGGGAAAGACTATTTGGATAATGAATTAGATAATGAAATATGTAATGGAAACCTAATGTAGTTAAATAGAAGCTGAATTATAAGCTAATAATGAAGATTGGAAATAAAGCTCAAGTTATAAATCAAATTCGACTTGAATCATTTGTGAAGAAATGTAACTGAAAGTGGCCTTATAATTAATTAAATGAATCGAGTATGAAATTGAATTGTAAGTTAATAAATTGGATGGTAAATTAAAAGTGAATAATAGAATCAGACTTGAGTTATAAATTAAAATTTAACCTGAAGTGTTAACAAATTAAGTATAATTGGGAATGTATCGAATAAAAATGAAATTGGATTAAAACAGTGATGGTTTGAATTGCGAATAAAATCCAAATAAGTGGAAATAAATTGGAAATGGCCAAGTAATAAATTGAATGAGTTGAATCTGGGAAGATAAATTCTGTAATAACTAATCAAATGAAATTGCAGATTTAAAATGAGATTTGATTGAGAGAGAATTAAGTTGAATTGAAAAGCAAATTTACTTGTAAAATGAAAAGGAACTTATGTATAAAATTTGTATAAATTAAAGCAAATTATCTTTAGCTAAATGGATGGAGGAGAGTTGAATTGAATTCAACGTAAACTAAGATTAATAATATTGGATTGGTTTTAAATCAAGTGAAATTAAATTTTAATTGAAATAAAATTCGGTGAGTTATAGATAATATTTAATGGAATGAAATTCTTAATTTAATAATTGTAAACCATTTAGATTGTTAAGGAATGGAAATAACTTAGTGCTAATTAGAAAAATAGAATGTTTTCAAGTTAATAGAATGGATTTGAATGAATCGCAAATGAATAAATTGTGAATAAAATTGGAATGGTTGTTGAATGAAATAGCTTGGATTGTTTTCGAGCTAAATGAAATAGTTTGGAATAAATAAATTTGGAATGAAATGTAAATAAATGGATTGTGAATGAAATTCAAATAGAATGTGTCGAGCTAGATCAAATAATTTCGAATGGAACTCGTTTGTCCAATGGACTAGTTTGGTTAATAAAATGAAATGCAAGTGAATGGATTCAAATTTAAAATGCAATGAAAATGAGAATATATGAATTGTGAATAAATTTTAAAAATGGAATAGAATTAAGTATAAATTGAGTTGTAATCCATTTAAATTGGTTATAAAACATAAATACTTATTTATTCACATAGATCTCGTCAAATTGCATAGAATAAATTGTCATTGGATGTAAATGGAAGTAATTAAGATGTTGTGAATTGATAGGAATAAAATAAATTGATTTTGAGATCAATTGAATTAAAAATGAGTTTGTTTTGCTTAAAAATAAATTAATGTAAGCTTGTGAGTTGTTAACCATTCAAATTAAGTGAAACGATGGGTGATTGGTTGTAAGCAATTAAATTTAATGTTGGAATATTTAAATTGCTTATGAAAAGTGTTTAATGTGAATTCCTTTTAGAATTCATATGCTTAACTATTGCAAGTAAGTAAAATGTTGTTAAACTTCATATATATGGCACTTACATGTTTAAATTGAGTAAGTACAAGTACCAGGAAGCCGTGTGGTTGGATTTTGATTGCGCTAACTGCTAAACAAATAAGCTGCTTGCTTAAAAATGCTAAATAAGGTACGCCTACGCAATAAAAATAGGAAATATGAACTGTTTTTGGTTTTTCCGACCGTGTGGGTCGATGTACATATATTTATATCTCTTGTCAAATTGCAAAAGCTCCTTCATACAAAGAAGACTCTACCAAATTTTTTTAGAAATTTTGGGAGTTTGAAAAATTTTAGAAAATTTTGTTAACGACAAACGAATTCAAATTGGAAACTAAAATAAGTTAGTAAATGAAACCAATTTAAAATAATGACATAATTAGTTATAAATGGAAGATAAAATTAAATGTTCAAAGTTGAAAATAAATAAAATTCATATGGAATGTGAAAACCAATTTGAATAGAAATAGATATAAACTGAAGTGGTAAGATGAAAATAAATATAAGAAGCAAATAAAATGCTTATACTAACTTTAGCAAGGAATGGTGAATTCTTAATTGGAAATTGATATTACTAATATATTCTTAGTTAATATTAGAATGGATAAATATTGACATTTTGTAAGGAAGTCCATAAAATGTTTTTTGGAATATTGTGATTGGATATTATTGCTATGTAGGATATACAGGTATTATAAAGAGAAAAGAGAATTGATTTTGATTTCAGAAAGATAAATTTGAAATGCTCGAAAAAAAGGTATGTGTTTAAATTTCTGTGAAATTTGATTGGGTTTTTGGATTGAGCCACTTGGCCTTTTGTTTTCTTTTTGGATTTGGGAGGCCGTAGGGCCATTTTGTAGTTGTACTAAGCTAGTCGCGCAAAGGAGACGCTGGCGAAATTTTTTTGAAATTTAGAGAGTTGGAAAAATTTTGAGAAAATTTTGATAATTCAAGATTGGTTTTAATTTAAAACTTGAATGATTGGGAAAATAGGATTGTTTGCAAACTATGGAAGGTTTTGGAAAGTTAGTAAGAATGATAGTGGGTCTATAATAAAATATATGTATAGCATGTTAATTAAACTGTTTGGTTTTGGAAAATAGTAACGGGTATTGGACACTTCTTCTTAATTAGTAATTTCGGGGACGAAATTCTTTTAAGGGGGAAGGAATGTGACGACTCGGAATTTTCGAGCATTTAGAATCGGAATATTTAATTGACTTTTAAATATTTAATAGAGTAATTTTTAACTTGAATTTCAAATATCTCTATTTATTGGAAAATTAAATACTGAATTTAATAATTGGAAGTTGGGTAAAATGTTGAATCTAGAATTTTAAGCCTGTTAAGAATAATTTAAAGGCTTATGAAAATTCATATTTTTAATACTAAAGGTAGTAGAACTTTTAAAATGAAATTTCAAAGTGTTTTGTTCAGTTTTGAAAATATAACGTTCGAATTGAATTTAAAAATAGCCTTCCGAGGCACAGTCTCGGAATTCGACGAAACCAGTTCCATTGGATCCGAAATATTGAATTATTTCCGGATTTCAATCTTCGTAGTATTTGAAGTTATTGTATGAGCATACGATATATAAACACGTTGAAATTGTATCGAGACAATTTAAATTCAAATATATTATATTCTTACTTATTAAATTTCCCTTCAGCCAAATTTTAATCACCATCATTGTAATTTCCCTCAAATCTTGTCTCCTTTTTCTCAGCTTCTAGTACGATAACGTCTATTCCTGTTCCCTCCGTTATTTTTTTGTCACGCGAGTGTCCTTCATCGTTCAAGAAAACAAGATGTCGCTTCTTTTGCATTACAAAATCAAAGCCAAATCTCTCTGTTCGAAATCAAAACCCCCTTCCCAAATCAAAATCCAACCCGCCCCACTTCTTTCAGATCGAAACCAAATCGCGACTTCCTTTTTCCCCCTTCTCTTTCAATCGAGCTGGAGCTATCGATCGAGGCGATCGAGGGAGGATCGACGGCGCTGTTGAGTGTCGGAGCACGAAGGGAGTTGCATCGGGGGGGTTGTGAGTCGAGGCGCGCGAAGCAAAGCAATAGGGGAGGTTTGCGTTCGATGGTTCGCCATCGTGAGGCTGTGGCTCGAGCGTGATCGATAGTTAAATGCGACGTCGTCGCGATTAGGAAGGCAGGCGGCGGTAGGATCGAAGTCGCGTGGGTCGACGAGGAGTTTGGTTCAGACTAAATCGCGTTGTAAGGCATTTTTGTTTTCCTTAAAATTTATATGAATATATTTATATACAGGATACAGTGAGGAATTTGTTTTTATGCTAATTAGTTTTTGGATTTTAAGTTGTTGATTTCGAATAGAAAATAATTCTATATAGGCAAGATTTGGAAAAAAGTTTATTCAATATATTTATATTTAGACAGAATAAATAGAACAGACAAGAAAAGCAAATAAAATATATAATATATAGATAGACAAGTTTTAAATCTGTGGTAAAGGAAAATGTAATACAAATATAATGTGTCCCTATCTATTTTGATTTAAATATATATATAGACACACACACACTAACCTGTTTAGATTTAAGTATATATAGATAAAAAGGAAAATACATTTATAGATAAGGTTTTGAAAAAAAGGGAATTTCTTAAATGTTATAGAGTTTATATAGAATTAGATTTTTAAATCTATATGGATTATTTTCTAAGTACATATGAAGTTCAAAATTAAAAATAAGAAAATAAAAGGGTATACATGCACACATTCTAAAACTTACTAGTTAACTCTAAAGCAATGGATTATGGAAATTTATTTTCTAACTAACCTATTTAATTATGATTGGTCACTAAAAATAATTTATTAAAAGGATTTGTTAAATTAAATCATTCGTTAATTAAATTTATTTAATGGTAATTGATCATTCGATGATTTCGAATGTTGATAAATTGTGTAAATATTTATTCAAGGTCAAACGTCAGGAAATTCAAAATAAAATTGAAGTGTATGGCCATGCATAGTCAAAGGTGAGTTAATCTCACTCGGTTAAATTTAAATTTAAATGATTAAATTTAAATGATTAAATTTAAATAATTTTTTGAACGGTTGAACTGATTGTTGTGTTATATAGTAGTATATACTACACCTTGAAATGATTGATTTCCCCCATTTTATTGTGAAGATATTTTATATTGTGCTAACGTGTGCGGATGCAGGGGAAAACAGGTTGGAGGGATCCAACTGGATCCCTCAACATTTATTATTTAATATCCTCAGTTGTGATTATTTGATATTCTATGATGAATTATATTAGAATATTGTATGCTATGGTTCGATTGGATATAACTGGGTATAGTGAATTACGAAAAATATATATGTTGGATTCTGGAAAGGAAATAAAAGAAGTAAATTTGTAAGTAAAATAATTATAGAAAATTGAATAAATTTAAGAATGAATTGGGAAAGAAATAACGTGCCCTTTAAAACTCTAGTAAATAAATCTTGAGTATAGAAAGAAAATTTTGAATAAACAGGAAATTAATGAATTTTAAAAATTCAGTGTTATTATTTAAAAAGAACAAAACATTTATTTGAAATTTAAGATTTAAAATATTGAAAAGAATAAAGAAGACATTGGGATAAGATCTTGAATTTGTATATTTCAGTTAAAGATTTAAAATCAAACGAAAATTAATAACATTAATAATAAAGCACATGATTGATGAATTTTGAAGTGGATTGAGTAAGTAAAAAGATTTAAATTCAAGTAGAATAAAGGAATCAATTTGGAAAATTGATTTAAGTGATTGAGGTTGGAAATTCTCCCTGGATAACCTAGTGCGTTTTCAAAGTAATTTTTTTTAAATATAAGTTAAAAGTTTTTAAGTTGTTTTAAAAGCAAGTTTTGGAAAATTTATTATTTCAAATATTTAATTTCTAAAGTAAGTATTTCCTTTTAATCTATTATAGCAATAATTATTTAAAGAGTGATTTAGTATTTGATTAAATAGTGAAAGTTTAGTTTTATATTTTATTAAAAAACCTTATTTCTAAATATTCATATAGTATGTATTTTTAATAAATTATTGAAGTAGTTTTTGATTTAAATGTTTTTAAAGTAATTTCAAAGTTAAGCGTTTTAAATTATTTCAAAAATCTAGTTTGATGCTTGGTGAATTCAGTGGAGATAGAAATTATTTGGGAAAGTTTATTATGAAAAAGAAAGATGGGTTGAAACTGTTTTTAAAGGAGTGAAAATAGAAATATATTTTTGTGAAGATATTTTGGGATAAATAAATAATTTGGGAAATTATTTATTGGTTGATGGATGTTGTGAGTATTAATTGATAGTTAAATAACCGACTATCAATATTGGCCAAATGCGTTGATCGTTTCGAAGAGACCGGGATCGAGATTTATTTCTCGAAAACCACTTTGATCCAGTTTGTATGTTTTCGTGGAAAAACGATTTTGGATTCGAAGATGGAGCAATAAAGTGCAAGTGCTAATCGCTACTAATCCTGAGGATATTTTCAAAATGGATGTAGTAGGAATAGTGCCTTCGGTTCCGTTCGAACCCGGGACGGACTTGTATGGATGAATGCTTGTGAAACATCGTCAGGTGGATGATGGCAGTCTAAAGGATATGTTCTATAAAGGTAACGCTTAGCCTCAAGCCTCATCAAATGGGAATGACTGAAAATCAGGGGTTATGAAGCAAGGTTAGGTGGATAGCACCCAAGCAGGGTGAGGTCATCCCTCTCTAGATGTCCCTTTTTATTTCGGCTTAGTGGGCAGTTGCTGATCCCAACCGCGGGGTGATCTCACTCGGGATTATCCAGTAAGGGGTAGTCACGGTCTTGTGTTGCAGGGGAGCGGGTGTACTCCTCGTTACGGTGATCTAGGCCCCGTACTGTGACAGGTGGTACCCAGTGCCTTGTCATTAGTTGAAAATCCACTCTCCCTACGAGCCTTGTACGAGTTTTGTTTGTATTACCCACTCTGTGGCTAGTAGTTGGAATTTAATAATGCGACAATTTCAGCTATTTTATAAGTATTTGTATATAGACCCTATTATAATATCAGAGGATTTCTATAAAAATTGTTTTAGCTATCGTAAGGTAAAAACCCGACATGTTTATTTGTGGCGTGGTCTTACGAGATGCTTTTGTTTTCAAAGGATTTTTGAAATTTTAATAATCAATTGGGTGTGACTTTCTCATGCTGGTATTCCAGACTGACTTGGGTGTTATTTAACTGTAATGCTCGGGTCAGACCGAGTATTATATGATACGGGATATAATGCTGTGGAGCTCAGGAGACGAGCTGGATGATGATACGTACTTCCATACTTGTTTATATATATATATTCCGATATTTTGAGTTGATGTGTATCCATTTGTATGTTGTTGTTGTTGAACTGTGATTGATGTACTCTGATGATGTAATATATAAACAGAGATATTTGATTTTGAGTAAAGATCATTTGTTATCTATTATATTTTATTCCGCCGCGATGGTTAGATTCTGTTGTTGTTTTCTATTTTCTTCTTCTACCTCTTCTTCTTTAACCCAAATGATTCGTATTTCTATGCAACTTGAGTTGATTGTTGTAGAATAATGTTGACTCAAGGAGTACGGATTTGCGGGCTGTTACAACTATTATCTAATTAATATGATTTAAAATAACATTGTAAAGATGATCTAAATACAACCAATTCACATAAAGGTATATATGTCATGGTTTGTAGATTTAAAACAAAAATAATTTTATTAAAATCTAAATGCATTATGAGATTGAAAAAGTGATATCTTCGTTTGATTTTAATACATGAGGATAAACAGATGAACTCATAACTAAGGACATAATGATCAATCTTAGCGGTCAAGGCCAACAAGAACACTATGGATAGGGGCAAGAGAAGGACCTTGGTGTTTGCGGCGATGGAGAGGAGTTGGAGCAGGCGCATGGTGTTTGTGGTGATGGTGAGGAGCTGGAGCATGAGCGTGATGTTTGTGCCAATGGTGCGGTGTTGGAGCATGACCGCGGTGCTTGTGGCGATGGAGGTGGCTGTGGGGAGAGGGAGCAAAAGAGTGTTGTTGGTAAAGAACATGATGTTGGCTTTAGGAAGGAGAAGCTTAGGTAGGGTGCTTGTGGTAGTGGTGGGGAGAAGGAGCATGACCATGGTGCTTGTGGTGGCAGTGATGGTGAGAAGCAGGAGCATGAGGACGGAAATGATCAGGATCCGGCTTAATAATATACTTCATTGTTTCTTCCTCTGTATCCTCCATCAAAGCTTCCATTGCAGATTGAATGTTTGTCTGATGGTCTTGTGACATTACATTCTCACCAACTTCCATTGACAAAATTTCAATATCAGAATTACCTAATATTGTTTTTGCATTTTTATCGTCATAACAATAACTACAAAAAAGAAACTTTTTAGAAGATCCATTTTTTAATTTGATATTCTGCAATGCAATTGTCTATGGCATTTATATAGTTGATTTGGTATTTGATAAGATTAAGTGAGGAAGGAAATCTAACAGTAAAATTTAATCCCTACTAGTGAGAACACGTGCTTCGCATACGGACCGCACTCAACCTCTTATCACCATAACACTTTTAAATGATTTATATGGTTCATTGATTAAGAAATAGTGATCTTTTTTCATCAATTTTCAAATAAGTTTGCATTTTGTCTAAAATTTGTGTATAAATCTTTGAAAACGGTAATGCAGATAGTACTGGTGTTTGATAAACAATTGCAAAATATCGAGCAAAAATGATTACAAAGATAAAATTTCCATACAATACACATATAAATTATACATGTACAAATTTATTGTATGCATCAACTGTATTATATGTAACTTCATTTGGTGCGATACATTTATCAATCATTTCCTTTAATACTTGATTTCATTGATTCCATTTGCTGCTTCAGTAATAACTATCTATAAGAGTAGTGCATGTAACAACAT
This sequence comes from Allium cepa, assembly GCA_030765085.1. Classification (NCBI taxonomy): domain Eukaryota; kingdom Viridiplantae; phylum Streptophyta; class Magnoliopsida; order Asparagales; family Amaryllidaceae; genus Allium; species Allium cepa. The sequence continues at coordinate 878,300,971 of CM060939.1, forward strand.
TTGGTTTACACTTGACCATTATTCCAAAAATACCAAAAGCAACATTGACATGATTCATGAGAACGCAAGTGTTGATGATGATCCCATAACTGACTATGTTTAGGAACACATTATGCAGTATCATATTATTGTAGAATGATATGATTAGAGAATAAAGAGTTTATTTCTGTTTTGAACGATTCTTGTGAAAAATTTGCTAAATCTAAAGCATACATATTTTATGTCTGAAGTGTTGGAACTAACAACCATTATTCAACAATATTTATTTTAATGTGAAGAATATCATAGTATTTCTTTTACAGTCAAACCAAATTCAATATAATAAGAAGCATATAATTGTACTTAATGCTTTTGAGCTTTCTGGTTCCATTTCTAATTCCATCTAACATTGTTGTTGTATTTTGGTAATGTTCGATTTTACCAGACTTGACTGCAATTTTTGAAAGTAGAATCAGAGGCTGGAAATTTTCAAAATAATCAATGACATAGATTAGTTAAAAGAAATAAAGTCTAACAGATATAATAACTTTAATAATATGAATAATTCGAAAAACTATGATGTTAAAAAATTTATTTTTAGCTATCAACAATGGATATCATTAGAAAACATATTAAATTTCAGATTTAATAGTGAAACCGATTCTTAAATCCAATTAATGTGGAAAAAGTTATAACATTTCAAAGTTTGAAATAGAAACAAATTTAAAACGTAACCGTTCATTTTCCAAAATATGAAGGAGGCTTGTGTGCTCTTGAAATCCAATTGACTAATAATATTATAGTATAGATTAATTAAGCAGGTAGGAATTCATTATGGGGATAATCTGCTACACTGTGTATATTAATCATATTGTACATGTATATATTAAGAAATTAGATACAATTTGCAATAATATTTTCCTATATGATTTATATTACTATCTGCCAATTATTTTGAATGTACATTCATAATATTATAATAACTATCGTTTTAATTATTTATCGAACGAATCTAGAGAAATTAATAGATTATGGTTCATGTATTAGCATACTCGTTGTTTAAAACTAACTAGAAATCAGAATGGAAAAATGTGAGCAGAAAAACAATTCAATACTAATTGACATTTTATTTAAAATATGCTTATTTATGAAGTTTGTCTATAATCGGCTATTTTTTATCTTTTGAAGCCAATTTTGCTTTTTATAATAGATCACCATGACGATTCAAACATTTATTTTGGTGCTTTCATTCTTCCAAACAATGTTAAATTATTATTAAGTAAGTTAAGTTAGAGATATTAATTTTTATAAATGGTTTTGTGCTTTTTTCATGAGATTTTTACTGTCAATTTTGTGTCAAATATAATAATTTGATTATTACTATTTAAGAAAATAAATATTTATACTATAAAAGTAAAAAAGTGATTTATTTTAGATAAAGATTTTTGTTAATCTAGGAAGAATAATTTTCCATAAAGGGAATCTAGCATAAGACCCCTATTGTATAAAAATATTTTTTTCCAATATTAAATTATGTCCATATTCTTATTAATTCCTTTAAAATCCCTGTCGTCCAAAAATTTATTTCCGTTTGCATTCTATAATGTTGTAATAGCTACTAGAAACAGATGAAAAGTCACAATTTTCTTATCTTTATAAATATTAATATTATATATTGAAAAAATTCAATTTCATAGTAGTCATTTATCTAAACATGATAATATTTGCCAAAAGCTTGATCGGAAATTTGTCATTATTGTCTATATATATGATTCACATTTGTATAGATTGTATGCTATTTGATATTTATAAAATGATTACTGAAAGCTTAAATTTCATCTATTTTAAGAAGAAAATTAAACTTCTTTCATGTTACTAAGGACAATAAGCTTAATCTAATTAATAATAGAAATTAAATTTCGTTATTTTGAGGATAGACAACAAAGCTTGCTTTCTCTAAAACTATTATTTGATCACCAAAAAATCTTCTTTTCAAGGAATGAAATTAGCCAGCTGTCTTTCAAATGGAATTCTTTACAACCATGTAACTTTTTGTATAGATGAATTATGGTAAAATTTCCTTTACCCTATGCATTTACATATGCATGGTTTGTTGTGTACATATGTACGTAGGTAAGCACACGTGGATAGAAATAATGGGTATAATGTGTATATTCACTAATTTCTGCTAAATGTTGACCGTTATTGTAACCATAGTAGTCTGATGGCTTCTGTTGATCAAAAGGGTTCTATCAAGACATTAATAAACCATAAATTTCATTTAATCCATGAAAAATGTGCGATCCAAATATAGTAACCAAAAAGCTTAAATTGTGAATAATATATGCATTTTGAAATGCAATTTAGAGATAGTTAATCCACACCAACCTACCAACTTTCCTTATCAAAACCCTCCTCCCTAACCCCAAAAACACTATTTATATTTTAATTCATTTTTCTCACCACTTTTCTGAAAAATAAATAATTAATGTTGCGTTATTTCGTTTGGAAAATGAATGCAAAGGAATTTAGGGAAGCAATAGGGAAGAATTGTTTAGGAGGACCTTGAAGAAATGCCTCTCAACATCAGGTACCTATAAATGTTTCTTTATGATTGCTAAGAAACCAACACATCAAAGGCCTATTCCAAAATTTGATGAAAATTCTAACAACCTACCATATGTCCAATAATTCACAAATGAAACAATATAGAACGTAGACATAAAACAAGAAAAAACCCATAAAAATCTACACCTAAATAAACTACATATTATCAAGCTATAGATTCTGCGAAATGAGGTTACGAACGAGTCAATATCTCTTTGATAAATAAACTACTACAATAAGCAAGCTTTCACTAATAACATCATAAGCAATGCGTTAAGACAAAAACTGGATCAAAACCCAGAATCAAGATGAAAGCACCAGTTCAGATTGAATAAAAAAAAAACAGAAAATAAATAAGAACGAAATGAAGTTTTTATAGTCGTTCGGTGCAATCTCCAGTCTACGTCCACTTCAATCTTTTTATTAGTACTTCTCTCTATGGGTTACAACTAGTCTTCTCAAATCTGACCACAATCTAGTGGATGTAAGATTTACCAAGATATTTCTAGAGAGTTTTAGAGTCACTTGTACTAAGAGTTTGCTAATCTAAGTCATAAAAAAATAGATAATTGTTTCCTAAATGACTTTAATGGAGGAGAGATTAGAGGTGAAGAAGTAGAATGGTCTCTATAGTAAGAGAATCCCCCATTTGGTTGCAGGTAGGCTTGTATTTATAGAGGAAATAGTCATGGTTGCCCAATATTCCATCTAGGGTAGTGTCTAAATATCGTCCCAAAATATTGTGCAATGTTTTAGAATCTCCCGAGCTAATACCAAATGTCACCGTTGAGACTATCATAGTGGGGTTAACTTCTCACCATAGTTCGAATCACTTTAATTATTCTTGCTTCCTTCATGCTACTTGATATTTAGGTGTTCCGTCCTATTTCCATGGATCATTGGTAGTCAAAATCAAGTCAGTGCCTACTTCTGTCCAAAATATCTTATATGAACCTTTTTTCTTGAGAGATGGGGTAGTGACTTTTTCGCTTAGCTTGGAATGATTTGTAATTTTAAGGCACTCTTCTAATTCCATTTGGAGTCAATCCAAGAAGTCTCAGCATATACAGAGTTTGCATGAGAAGTCGGGGTCGAGATGAACAAATAGGGTTGACTTATCACCTTATTGTATTTGGAGCATAAATTTCTTGAGCACTCTTAGAATAGGTGGACAATGATTCCAATGAAATTTGTATGAGAAATACGAAATCAGGAGAAGTCGCTACTGACATGATCATGTCGGTACCAACTTCCCTCCTTTACAAATTTTAAAATGAAACATCTATATGTTGTCGGTAGTCATAGTGGTTAGGCAATGCGAAAGTGTCACAATGACATCACAATATTTAGTGATGCCATTGCGACAAATTTTAAACTATAGAACATCTGCTTTGTAATGGCATCTTTAAATTTAGTGACAACGTTGCTATGTTTGATCTTTAATATGAATCATAAATGTGTTGCTAAAATTTAACAATGCCATTGCAACGCCAATTTAATAATGTCTTAGCAATGCCAAAAAATTAAGTGGCACCCTTTTTTTAGGGCTTCCGACATTGCAAAATTTTAAGAATGCCAAATGTATGTCAGAAAACCATAGGTTTCTAGTAGTGTTTAGAAATTTTGCGGTAAGATAATTAAACGAATTGATGGCATTATGTATATCAGACAAATGCAATTGTTCAATAATGTCACATGGCATAAAATAGAATGTACAAAACCATAACAAGGTTTAGAGTAAATATTATTCAATACAACTTTAGTGCATTTGTTCAAATTTTGTAACAATGGCTTAGAAAGACGTTCGATCAAAGTGGTGTTATGAAAATAGTAGCGTTTTGCGAAAGCTTTTATCAACGGATTGCTATCTCCCAAATCTTAAAGAGATAACTAGGATTGAAAATAAGACGGATTTGAAATCAAAACACAATAACACAAAATATTCCACCCAACCACCCACTTTGTTGATTCACCAAAATTTTGTTCACGATTAATAGAACAAAGCTAAATAAACAAAATACCATTGAATCGATAACCAAATTAAGAAAGGGAGAAACTATCTATATGGCTAAAATTGTTGGAGAAAAAGAAAAAAGATAAAGAAGAGAAAATTAGCAAATAGATTTTCCACCACACTTTTACCCTCTCTTTTAGTCTCTATTTATATAATCAATTACTTAATGCCCAAGTCAACATTAGATGATAAAAAATAATTTGAGTAGCCAATTAGAGAGAGAACTAAACATACAAATATGACTATTAATTAGAGGAAACAAAATCTTCTCTTTCTTTCTTTTGTGTATTTATTTTCCTCCATTTGTGATTTTATATCACCAAAATTTAACACTCCTTGATGCAAAATCACATATCTCCAACATATTAAACATGCCATATCTAGATCTATCACAAATCCCCATGTCTCAACCACACTAAATTACAAACCTCAACCACCGTCTACAAATGATGCATCTCCCACATGAGGTGCACGACACAAATCCAGTCTCAAAAATGTTTGTAACGCCACAAAGATCTTCGTCATATCTTTGTGGATTTTGCAACTCAACACCCGTCTATCACACGATCTGTTCTCATTACCGGATCAATATCGATCCCTCGAGCATCACCAACATGAAGATCACCGTCTAAAATATGATCATCAATGCCAGAATCATAAGCACTGACCACATTACCCTCACCACCTTGTTGTGGACTAGGTCCTTCAACCGTCACTCGCTTTCCATTGTCGACTATAGAACCAACAATGCTATAAAGGTTTCCTTCTTCCAATACTCCTCTCATCCTTACACGACCACCTTTCTTCACTCTCAAAACTCCACCTTGAGTCTCACAAATGCAACCACGGCGATCCAACTGACCGAGAGAAATAAGATTATGTGAACAAGTGGGTACATGTCTCACCCCTGAGACTTCTCTAACCACACCATCATGCATACGAAATCGGATAGATCCAATACTCCGAATCAGTAGCTCTTCTCCATTCGTTGTCCCAATCATGCCGACACTCTTCTCATAAGAAGAAAAACAATTCATGTCTCTACAAATGTGAGAACTGGCTCCCGAATCCTTCTTTCAAGGCTTATTTTCACTAGAGAGTACATCACAAGAAGCATCACTATCGGTACCTTCAGCAAAACATGCGTGTGCATCATACATGTATCACCATTCGCATGCTTTTCTGATCTCTTTTATACGCATAACACTTGCTACATATGTGACCTTTCTTATTACAGTAATGACAAGTGATAACACCTTTACCATTAGTGTTCTTCTTCTTCCAAATTGTGTCTGTTTTCGAGTCCCTTGCGACCATAGCCTCACTTTGATTTGATTGCATACCTGACCCTTTTCTTCTAAGCTCCTCATTTAAAAGACTACTTCGAGCATTTTCCAGGGAGATTGTTCCATTAGCATTGGAATTGCTCAATGAAATCATCAAAGTTTCCCAACTTTCTTAAAGCGAACTCATTAATAAAAGAGCATGTAACTCATCATCACAATTGACCTTCATATTTGGCAATTGATTTATTATGTCTTGAAATTCATTCAAATGCTCTGCAATAGGCTTCTCTTCATCCAATTTTATTTGTACCAACTTTCGAACTAGAAAATAGTTACTATTAGCACTCTTTGACTCATATAAAGATACCAACTTATCCCACAAAGCGTTCGAGGATTCACAACTAGCCACATAATGGAAAACTGAATCATCAATATACTAGCGAACCAAAACAATCATCTTCTTATCCATCTTCTTCCATTTTCGCTCATTTACATTAGAGGGCTTCTTTCCATCTCCATTAATATGATCATGATGATCATTGAGATATAGAACATCCTCCATCTTAGGATTCCAAATGCCCTAATTTCTCCCATCCAAGATAGCCATCTTCGAAAACGAAATCATATCCGACATCAAAAAAATTTCAAACCAAAATTATGCTAAGCATTGCGATGACCAGTGCTCTGATACCAGACTGTTATGAAAATAGTAGCGCTTTGTGGTAGCTTTTATCAACGGATCTTTGTCACCCAAATCACAAAGAGATAACGTGGATTGAAAACAAGAAGGAACTGAAATCGAAACGCATTAACACAAAATATTCCACCCAACCACCCACTTTATTGATTCACCAAAATTTTGTTTACAATTAATATAATAAAGCTAAAGTAAACAAAATACCACTAAATCAATAACCCAATTGAGAAAGGGAGCAAATATCTATATGGCTAAAATTGTTGGAAGAAAAAACCAAAGATAAAGAGGAGAAAATTGGTAAATAGATTTTCCACCACACTTTTACCCTCTCTTCTAGTTTCTATTTATATAATCAACTACGTAATGCCAAAGTTAACATTAGATGGCAAAAAATAATATGATTAACCAATGAAAGAGGGAAATAAACGTACTCAAATATGCCTATTAATTAGAGTAAATAAAATATTCTCTTTCTTTTGCATACTTATTTCCCCCTATTTGTGATTTTGTATCACCAAAATTTAACAAATAGCATATACATTAGATACATCGTTTATTAAGCTAGTCTAAAAAAATTCAGTTGGTACCTAATCTATATGTAGTGAAGTAATAAGCAATTATCACATCCATGCTAATAATATCATGAGAGAAAATTGTGACTTGCTATACGACTTAATATTGCATAAATTAGAATAATCAAGAATTACTCAACTGTACTAACAAATAATCAATTTAACTTACAAATCTACTTTCAGTTTTTATGGGAACAACATGAGTGAAAGGGGGAAGTAGGTAGGGGTAACTAAGTTTGATATTTATATCTACAAGTTTGAGCATTATTATGTTTAATTAGAGCCTAAGAGGCGAATTCACGTGAATTTTAAATTTAAGGAGCAAAATTACAGTAAAAAGAAAGCATTAGCAACATTGTTTTAATTATATAAATATAGGATAGAATAGACAGATATGAAGAGAGTGAATGAAGCAAACTTTTTTTTGTATTGTTACTTCAAGAAAGTTTCAAATCTAGTTTCTAACTAAATTCTACATAAAATACTAAATATAAACTAAGTCTTTTATTAAATGCAAACACAATTTAAAATTTGGATAAATTGGAGATTATGTTGAATTTGTGGCAATAGTAAGCACAATTTAAAATTTAGATAAATAGAAGATTACGCAGTATTTATGGTAATAGATACACACCAAGTTATGCAAATAGGTCACTGCTTTTTCTACTAGGTTTTCATGAATCCTTAGGTAGTGATCATATGTTGGCATATCCGTTGTTGCTAAACCTACATTGTGTAAGTGTACCTATTTTTAAGACAATAGTCTATTTTTCATTCATTGCTTGTCAATGTATCGATTGAAAAGATGTTAGATCTCAGATTTTAGTAGTTCAGTGCTAGAAGCATTAACTTCATTATTAACTTGACTTGACTTTTTCTTAGTGACATCAAACTTTCGTTCAGCAACCTTACATCATTTACTAGCTCAAGTACCCGGAGTATTTTCTCCTTGGTCACTAATTCCTCCATCATTTTGTTTCTAGCATTCTGGTCCTAGTAATACTAAATATTTAAAGACAGCTATCACAAATCATCAAATGGTAAATATACGTAGGGGGATGAATATGCGAAAGCTTCCAGCGTAGCGATATTGTCAAAATTATTAGGGTTTGGATGCGTAAAGGTTAAGTCCGAGATTACTTTTGATTTTTATTAGGTCAAATTATACTGAAATTCTAATGAAAAATGAGGAGGAGGATGATATTTTTAAAAACTCAAAAATTAAGAGAAGTAGAAAGGAAAGCTCAATTTGTTAATGAGAAGTTTCCAAACCATGTTTTCAAAATTAAAAATGCGCTTTATGGTCTAAAAGACCACCCTGCTTGGTATGATGGATTCAAAAGCCATTTCTTAATTCTAGTTTCCAAATTTGGAAAATATACTCCCTGTTATTTATCAAAAAGGAAATGATGACATTTTAATCATTCAAACTTACGTTTGATGATACCATATTTAGAACTATAATGATAATTTTTATAATGGTTTTGCGACTACTATTAAAATGAATTTGAATTGTCTCGATGAGAGAATTAATTTTCTTTTATGGAGTATAAACCAATGAATTACAAAATGAAATTTTCATTTATCAAGCAAAATATTATAGGGAATTATTAAAATGTTTTAGAATGGATAACACTTCAAGTTTACCAACTCCAGCAAGTATTATTTACATCTAGACAAATATGAGAATGGTAAGGCTTTTGACGAATAACAGTAGTAGAAGTATTGTAGTCTCCGTACTTTATTTAACAGCTAGTAGACATGACATTGTGTTGAGTGTTGGCTTGTGTGCTCAATTTGAACAACGAACCAAGAATCGCATCATCGATCCGTGAAACGAATTTTACGATATTTCACCAACACCGAAGTTTATGGACTCTTTCATCAAAAAGACAAATCTTTCAAATTAGTTTAGTGTAGCTTTGCCAATTTTATAGGTTGTAAGATATAACAATCTTCCTTTCTTACACCAAAAGATGACACTTAATACATCATCATATCTATGTGCCAATCATTTTATTGTCCAAAAGACAAGTCGTTTCGGGTGAAGAAAGAAAAGATAGAAAATAATCTCATAAAAAGTGTCAAGTAATACATAATATGAACCAGCCTTTACAAAATAAATCATCTTTATTATACAACATTAGAGTACACTAACCTATTAGCAGCCTAGACGGTTATAACAGGTTGTCCTTGTAATTATTGACAAATATAGACAAGAACAAGACAAGACAAAGCTATGGAAAAATAAAAGATACGTTAATATGTCTGGGAGAATCCAGCTCGCCTCCTGAAAGCTCAGTATAATCCAGCTAAATTTGGAAAATATGCTCGGGCTAACCGAAGCATTATAGGAAAACAATGCCTAGGTCAGTTTGGTAAAACTAGCATGAGAAACTCAAATCCCAAAGAAATTTGTTATAACTTGTAAAACACTTCTAAAATCAAAGGTATCTCGTAAGGTCACACTACACACAAACATAGACGAGCTTTTACCTTACAATAATCAGAATATTTTTATAGAAAATCCGGTGATATTGTGATAATGTTTAGAATACAAGTACATATTAATCATAGCCGAAATTGTTACATTATTAAATTCCAGCATAATATGTATAAAGTCAAGTTCGCTTGGTGCTTATTAGAGTGGATTTCAATAATGGCAAGGTAAGGGACTACTATCCTTATAACACACCCCTAGATAAAATGTCCAAGAGTTCAGATCTTGAACTAAGTCCACTCCTGCCAACATAAAACAGGCCTACCGCTGAACTTGGATAGTATAGAATATGTCATCACTCTGGTTATTCCCAACCTTTATCGAGAGATCTCATGCATGACCAAATCCATAATACGGTAATCTAGAAAGGTGATGATAGACCATCAAGGGAGCGACCCACATAGACCTATTGCATCTACCGAGTTTTAGCCATATTTTAAATTTTCATGCTTGATGCAATGCTTTTACATTTTTATAGCAAACCATCTTGGAATGCTAACACTGCTCTCGAGATAGAATTGCTATCCCAACATTCATCCATACAAGTTCGTTTTGGGTCTGAACGAAACCAAGGCACTACCTGCACTACATTCATTCTAGAATCACCCTCTCGATTAGTAGCAAGTAGCCCTTACACTTCAAAAGCTCCATATTCGGTTCTATATCCTTAAAGATGGCTTAAGTTTGAAATGGTTGAGTTGGATTGAAGTGATTTTCGGACAGTTTATACTTTTTTTCCAGGTCTCTTAAAAACAACATACGATGGTTTAGGTAAACTCAACCCTAGTTCTTTTTGAAATTATCAAGCAATACATATGAGCGGGGATCACCCCTAACCGTTTAAGAGGACAGATCTCCCTATCACTTGTCTTAGGAGAACAAAACGAGATATATATATATATATATATATATATATATATATATATATATATATATGCATAGTACAACATCATCGAAGATGACTTTTTTATATAACTCACGTGTTTCTCCTAGATATTTTCGAAATTATATTTTGTTCCAGGTTTGACTGTCAGTTCTTTAACTATTAATTGAATAAATAAGCAGTAATTTAGAGGTTTAAATACCCATAGCAACCACTAAGCCTCGAAATAAATCTTTCATTCATTTAAATCTCTTTTCAAAAGTGTTTATTAAAAACATTCATATACTTATCTCATGTGACATAAGTATATTCATAAAACATTTTTTAAATATTTCTCATTTACAAATCATATAAAAGGATCAAAATAAAATGTTGTTTAGATTAGAGATAAAGATAACCTCAAACAATATTCCTTTGGTGTTGAGTGTGGAACGAATGTCCGTACCACAAGAATTAAGGCCAGTTAAAGGAAATTCAGTCTCAATTCTTTTAAAATTTTCTTTTATAAATCCACTTCACTAATCTCTTTTATTTACTAATCTCCTTTATTTAAATTCCAAACCCATTTACAAAACTCTTTATAAATCATCAATTTGAACTAAAAAAATTCATTTATAAATATCAAAACCATATATGTGTCTCTTTTTAAATCTCACAAATTATTTTTATATCTTCCTTTATAAATATCCAAAAATCATTTATAAAAACTCTTTAAAATATTCCTTATTTAAAACAAAACTCCTTTGATAAAGTCGTTTAATAAAGTCCTTTTGATAGACGAAATGATTGTTTAAACACCTTTACTAAAATCATTGCTTAACTTGAAAACATTATTAAAAAATGATTGTCCTTAAAAATCAAAAAGAAGATTAGTGATCACAGTGGTTCTTGTTTAATCGAGTTTAATTTTCAAGTTATAACATGGGTATTTACATAACAAGCAGTTATGTATAAGGGAATCAACCGGAAACAAAAAATTCAACATATTAGTAAGATGTCCAAGTTAATATAATAGCAGAAAGATTTTTTATTCTACTAAACACATGCCCAAGTGAATATAATTGTAGAATGGGTTTTTATTCTACTTAATAGATTCCCACATAATCTACATGGGAAGCTATAGTAGAAGTATGATTTGTTCTACCAAACAGATGTCCAATTTAACTTAATTACCAAAGCAGGGTTTTATTCTCCTAAACAGATATCATTGGGTTCCATTTTCAATTGGGATTACGTAGGGTTAATCGACAAAGAAATCTCTTAGATTTAAAATCTTCCTTTCAAAGAAATTTTCTTCTGGAAAACAAAACCGATCTTTAGAATTAAATTTCTTTAAAACTTTTAAATTTATATTTAAAAATTAAATAACATTTAAACCTTTATTTTATTGATAATTAAACCTTTAATTAATAACTAAGCAAAAATTTATTGTTAAATAAATAATTAAATAATAACTAACCCATAAATAAATAATTAAGTATTAGATACTCCTTAAATAAAAGATTAAACAATAATAGATCTTTAATTAATTATTAAATAGTCATTTAAACATTTAAATAATAACTAAATATTAAGTAATCTCAATTAATTAGTTAATTAATCTTTAAATAAAATTTAATAATAAATGAAACTTTATTTAAAATACTTAAGTCACAATTAAGTTATAAATTAAATCTTTGCTTAAATTTAACTTGGTTGGAAATAAATTAATAATTACACACTTAATTAAAAAAATAATTGAATAATAATTATCCTATCTACATAATTAAACAATAATTACTTAACTCCTAATTACTAATTAAATATTAATTAACTTTAATAACTTAAGTAATAATTATTAACTTAATGATTAACACTTAAGTATAAACAACCTTAACTAACTAAGGATTAAGTATTGATTACCTTGATTAGTTAACTAATTAAAAATAAATAAATAAATAATTAATTACTTTCTAATTACATAATTAAAGTTAGAAATCATTTTCACAAATATTTTAAGTTAAAACAAGCTTAGATTAGAAAAATAATTAGTTTTTCAAACTTCTCCTATAGCGACTATTGCTATACGACCTGTAATTTCAAACCTTGAAATTTCTTTACTAACTTTTAAAACTTTAAATTTTTGAAACCTATCACTTTGAAAACTAAATGGAAAACTTTTTGAAACCCTAAACAACATTTTAAACCTGAAATATTTGGAATTTAAAATCAAATTCAAACCTTTCATGTCGGTTTTAAAAATTAGTAAGCGCTAGCTTTATTATTGTGAACTACATGTACCAAAAACCATACCTAACATTTCAACATGACATGATGTCCTATTTATACTCATAAGCAAGATACTAACTTTAATTTCATTAACTAACTTTCCATTTTCCAAATGTTAACTAACATCACATAGTCACACCAATACACATCCATGTCATCACATATCCAAGCATATATATGCACAACTAATGCACAATGTCATTATACATCCATCATATAATTCAAGCAATATGCTTTATATTTTACAGTTAGTTAGTTAAGTAAAAAGATAGAACTTTTCCCACCATAAAGCTTCCAAACTCATAGTAATTTAAGGTATGACCTAGCACTTCAAAGAAAAAATATGGAGTCATGATGGCATTAAAGAATAAGGTGACTCAGCCTTCAAAGAAAATGGAAGTGAAGTTTATTTTTAGTAAGGTGGAGGGACTTTGGCTTATCATCGAACTCGCAAAAATCAACTCGAAAATGGATCATATTCCAGCTGATTTTTGGATAAGTTACTCTTGAAATTTTAAAAAGTTGTCATATATAAACCTATTGAAAATTCTCTTATCTCCAATTTTAGAAAATGAACCATTCAATTTGAATGACTTTTATGGGAGATATGGTAAAAATAAGAAGTGGTATTTCCGGAGTTGAAAATTTAGGTTTACAAATGCTCTGCAAGGAAATGAGATTAGGGCATGGTTAAGCCTAACATTTGAAGAAGTGGGACACATTAAATTTGTAGCCATTGGAATTCTTCATGGTTTTTAAAAAGAAAATCTCCATTTGAATCAGGTATAAGAAAGATATGGTAGAAAGAAGAGGAGGCAAAAATAAAGAAATGAAAAGGGTATTTATAAGCAAGAAACAATTCAAATTACCTTAATACCCTTGGTCCTTTACCCTCCACCTCCTCTTGCCACATCACCATGCCACCTCACTATCATGTACCTCAGCACAGAAGCTTGTCTCCCTTCTTCTTGCTTAGCCAACATGAAATTATTGCATGTGTATATATGTTTTCTTATGTTTCCAAAAGCATCTTTCATTTTTAAACATCCTTTTATTTTATATTTCATAAAATGTCACAATTTATGTTTATAAAATTACGTATAAACATGTACACATATTTTCTAAATATGTTAACTTATGTATAAATTAGTATATTTACATTAAAAAGTTCATAACACTTCAAACAACTTTTAACCGATGAAAAGTCGAAAATTTGCAAAACGAATTTCGTTTGCATTTTCGACTTTTCTTCGAACTATACATTTTTGTAAAAAAATTCAAAAAAAATCACCATCAATATTCACTATTTTAGAACATTTTTTAATTATAAAATCTATTATTTTAATATTAAAAATTAATTTAATATTCCAAAATAAGAGCGGTGAAATTCCGGGTCATTACACTCTCCCCCGCTTAAAAGAATTTTGACCTCCAAATTTTACCACAACCCTAAATCGAAAAACACTTAAAACTATTAAATAGTCTAAATGATTAACATAGAACATTCCATGCAAAATCTAATTGGATCACTCGCTTGAATGCATAGCTTTTATTCTAATCTAGTATCGCTCAATCGATTCCCTAGTACCGACTCTAATCGGGCTTATAAATTAGAAAAATATGATCTCATTACATAGCCATATACTGTGGTAGAAAACTTTGGTTCTAAATTAAGAACCCTCACCAAGGTTTGTCCTAAAAAATCGATTGATGGATCTTTATTCGGAATAGTGTACAACAAATCAAGTCATATACTTGAATTTTAGCTTTAGAATTATCTTAAAAAAATGATCTACATACAACCTGTGTACTTATCTTATTGGTTCTTGCTGTCCAACTATCTTCTACCCTCCCCAAAATAAATATGAAAACATTTCATAACAATTTTTGCTTAGGTTTAAATATTTTTTTAGACAAACAACTTACCGATGAAACCTTTTCATAAAATCATTTTAATTTATTAATTTGTATAACAGTCTTCTACATCCTAAGAGTATATACAAATCAACTAATTTTAAACCTTGTTCGTCTATTCTATTCAGATGTAGGCCTAAAATAAGTTACGCCTTTAAAATTTGGTCAACCAATCCAACCTCTTTACCAATTGGTCTGTTAAGCAGCTAAGAAGATTAGGATGCTGGTATCCAAACTCCGTCCTAGTGTCTACTTTTTCTTAAACAACTCTTAGGTGAAAATGTTGATTAGCCAGCCTAATAACATCAAATAAATTTTAACTTCCACAATGTTAAAACCCAAAAGACACTATTTAATGAAACCAAGTTTATTAAATATTCTTATTAATTCTATTTTAACATCATTTATCAAACCATTCAAGTTTATTAAGTATTCTTCTTAATTCAATTTTAACCTAATTTATCAAATCAAGTTTATTCAGTTATTTACAGTTATTTATGGTTATTTATAGTTATTTTATAGTTATTTACATCTATTTTAATTTGTAATTTAGCCTGTAAATGTAAGTTTCTTTTATAGAGATTTAATCATTTTTGACGAGAATAAAATATTAAAAGAAAAGAATTCGCAAATATAGATTAAAAATAGAAAAACAGTAAATCTACAGAAATAAGATGTAAAACAAGAAAACTGAAATAAAAATAGAGATGGAGAGAAAGAGGCAAACTTAAGATATCTACAAGGGTGATTATAACAAGTGGTTATGACTAGACAGAGAAATTTAGAAGACTAACAGTTGCAAGAACAATTATAACATAGGTTATAATTAGATAGAAAGAAATAATAGAAGGGGCTTATTTTAAAACATAGATACTAGTTTAAGTTAATAAGCAAATATAACAGAAATAACAGAAGAGGCTTATTTTGAAACTTAGATCTTGGATTAAGTTCATATGCAAATATAGCAGAAATAACAAAAGGGGCTTAGTTTAGAACTTAGATCTTAGATTAAGTGAATAAGTAAATATAACAGTAGTGGCCTATACCAGCCAGGGCTTTCAACGGATGCAAACAAATGTGATATGGCTATATCTGCATCTGCGTCTGAAAATTAAATTCGCATCCGATATCCGTGGATATCTGAGAACTCACATACCTACACGCATCTGTGGATTTTTTCGGATATCCAAAAATATCCGCATCCGAAAATAAAAGCGAATATTTTTGGATTTTCGAAAATATTCCAAATATCTGCATCCGAAATTGAATAAGATTTCTATTATACATATATTTTTGAACTAAAACAATCACATTATCAAATGACAATACACACACTACAATACTAATCAGTTTTTCAAAGTGGAATAATTCATTTCTAAGTATATTTTAAGTTCATCATTAAATAGTAAACCAATAATAATAATTTTTATTATAATTAATATTGGATCGGACAGATGTTTTTCAGATATGGATATGCCTATATATGCATCCAATTTTCTTTTCGCACATCGGATATTAGCATCCGCTTTTCGGATATCAGATAATATCCATTTTTTCGGATATGGATCCAGATGGATTTTGGATTTTTCGGGTATCAATTGGCAGGCCTAATACCAGCAGCGTTCCCTTTTTGATCTAGCACTGATAGACTCACGTGTGGGTGAGGCAGGGCACACTTATGCTGATTTGGGTCAATATTGCCAATAGATAAAGGCTAAAATTTGAGGATTTGGGCAATTGGCGCAAAGTTAGAAGATCTGTTTGTTAGGACCAGTATCGGCGGCATTCCCTTGGTTAGGCTGGGCTTACTTAGGCAAAATAGGGTAAATAAAGGGTCAAGTAGGGGGCGACGGTTAGTGTGAACCAGTGATGATCGAGCATGGACATCGATTAGGGTAAATAATTCGCTACCGCGTCCTAAGCACTAAAGATGTATCTTTTGCTAGGACCAACATGATTAGTTTACAGTGGCATAACAGAGATAGGAACAGGTGATCAATGGGTAGGATTAATAATCAATATAGCAGTTGAGCTAGGATTAGAATTTCATCCTACTCACAGTAATTTAAGACAAAACAAACAACCAAAGCAAAAAATCAAAGAAAACAATCAAACATAATCAGAAACAGTATTTTATTCGAGTTTTATCTCTTTTGTATCTTCCTTTCATGTATAACTTTTACATACTTTATTATCTTTACCTTGCCTAGAAATGCTAGTAATTACTTTCACTCACCAGACTTATTGTCTTACCCACTCCTCTATCTTTCCTTTTCCCCCAATCGGCCAATAGAATTGAGGATAGTTGACTCAGGTTGCTTGGAGACTCATTTTCAAAGTTGCCTCATTTCGGATGTGCTCTTCTACATTTCATCTTTTTCATTTGGCTTATGATGGTTGGCACTTAAGAGAGGGATTATTTTTATTGTTATCTTTGTACTCTGATTTTGTGAGATTGAGATGTATTTTCATGAGACATGAGATATTTTGAGTTTTTAAGACATGTTATGTTTTGACTTATTTTAAGATTAAGTTCAATTTCGAATGACAAATTATTATTTAATTGTTTTTGTTGTTTTTACTTATTTGTCTTGTGAATCTTAGTCTCTCTGTTTCTTTAGCTATACCTATAATGTGACACATCCTTTGGTGTTCACTTTTTGGGAATACTAAGAGGTGTGGGGTGTGTCACCTAAAGGTGTAGATTGGTTTGGGTTTTGGTCATTAAGTAGAGTGGGAGGTTTAGATCTTGTCAAAAGCTTGGAGGCTCGTTCTTCTTGAGTTTAGGGTGGAAATCTTAAGCTTCGATAGATCAGAGATAGGTTTTGGCCAGTCGAAAGTCGTTGGGTATAACTTCTTTGGGTATAAATCTTTAATTCCAGGCTTTAATGTTTAGAGTTTGGGTTTCGACCTTGTCGAAGGCTTTAGATCATAAGGTAAATAGCTTCGAATAGTTTACAGAGGATATTAGATCTTGAAAAAGTATTGACTATGTCGATAGGAGCCTTTCGATGGAAGTCAAACCTAAAACATAAAGGTGAATCCAATAAAAGTTTAATAGAATAGTAAAGTAATCAAAAGTGCTTAGGACTTCCCTTTTTCCATCTAAGGAATCTCTATTTCTTTAAATTCCCAAATCAACAATCTTGAAATTAGGGTTACAATGCTTTATTTAAGATAGTACAAATTTAGAATGAGAGGAAATAGATCCCTAAAAAGTGAGCCCTTGGATCGTATCTATAGATGCGGCTTGGAACCTTTCGACCTTGATGCTTTCGACCGGGTCAAAAGTTGACTATAGAGTGACCTAAGCAAGCTGTCATCTTGGTCGAATGTTATGGCGAGGACTTTCTGAAAAAAGATTAGAGATGCCTTCCATTACCACTTAAAGGTCCTAAAGCTAACGAATTTTGATGGCAGCATACCTTTGACACCTTCGAATGGTTGGACTGGAGCTCATCTCTCTTGCTCCTTGTTTAAAGAGGTCTTGACGTGGTCAAAAGGTAAACATTTGGAGTAACAACTATTAAAATAAATAAACAATGGGGAAAGTATTTCTTACTACTAAAATATCTTCTCATAAATACCATTTTTAAGTAATAATTTAGTGCATGAATAGTATGTATAGCATAAATATTAGCTTATTAATTCAGGTCATGGTTAAAAAAGCCAGGATCTACTTAAGTTTTATGACCTATGAGATCAATAGCATGATCTAATAATCTTTGTTGTGTCCTTTTATTTTCTTCGATTTTATATTGTATGCTTTAATACTAGTGGCCATGTTTAGATCATTATTCACATTGATATAACCAGAACAAGCAACTGGACATAGTTTGTTCTCCATGCATTTATGCATTTGTCTTTTGTGTACCCACAAGTTTCTAAAATTTATTAAAAAGTTTTTATAGCTTTATTATTACTTTTAAGATCTGTAAATATATTGGAACTTTTAGTATTGTATTATGTCTGCATAGCGTAGGTTCTTTTAAAAGTAGTGGTTTTGTAAGTCCATAATTACAACAACAAAATTAACCATATCTAACATCTTTTGTATCTCTATATATCAAGTTAATTTCACTTGTTCTTATGGTGACCGTATCCTGTTTTTCTTTGGTTAACATATTAGAAGACAACACATATGGTCTTCCATTCTTTGCATTCATAGTCTATACCAATTTCATTGACATCTTATTCTGAAGAATTTGATAACAAAATAGTATGATTTCGGATTGAGAAATATATTTTTTCTACTATTATAAATTTTATGTCCATGTTTAGGGGTTCAAATTACTTGATCTCAATTAAAGGGAAATGGTAATTGATGAATCAAAACAAGGTCAGGCATATCATATTTGAAAATTACACTTGCACAAACAGCCTAACTAGCAATCCAATACATACAATTCATCACAAATGCACATCAAATTAACTAAAAATGATTATTTATGCTGTATATGGAAGAAAACAACTAAATTATCTAAATAATATCGGGACTAGATTCAAAGATGAGGGTGATTTTTAGGGAATGATTGATCGTATGAGAGAGGATGATATTGAACATAATTAGAGAATTTTGCGTAAAGAATATTTAAATTTTTTCTATAGAAAAATTTGGGAAGACAATATCAAGAATTATGTATTTTTGCATGTTCTATATAATAATAACTTCTACTTTTTTGTAAAACTAAAAATTAAGGAAGAAAAAATTGAACGTAAAAATCAAACAGAGCTTAAGGTTTTCATCCAAAAATATTGATACAACTATTTGTCCTCAATATGATTAATTGCTAATTTTAGTCTAAACATAATTTTTTGTTATACGTCAACTATTAGCTAATTAATATCATTTAAAATAACATTGTTAAGAGGATCTAAATACAATCAATTTACATAAAGGTATATATGTCATAGTTTGTAGCTTTTAAAGAAAAATAATTTTATTGAAATCCAAATACAGTATGAGATTGACAAAGTGATATCTCCATTTGATTTTAATACATGAGGATAAAATGATGAACTCGTAACAAAGGACATAATGATCAATCTAAGCGGTCAATGTCAGCAAGGACATTATGGATAGGGGCAAGAGAAGGACCATGGTGTTTGCGGTGACGGTGAGGAGTTGGAGCAGGCGCATGGTGTTTGTGGTGATGGTGAAGAGCTGGAGCATGAGCATGATGTTTGTGTCGATGGTGTGATGTTGGAGCATGACTGTGGTGCTTGTGGCGGGGGAGGTGGCTGTAGGGAGAGGGAGCAAAAGCATGGCGTTGGTAAAAAACATGATGTTGGCTTTGGGGAGCAGGAGCCTGGGAAGGGTGCTTGTGGTGGTGGTGGGGAGATGGAGCATGACCATGGTGCTTGTGGCGGCGACGATGGTGAGGAGCAGGAGCATGAGGACGGAAATGATCAAGATCCGGTTTAATGATATACTCCATTGTTTCTTCCTCTGTATCTTTCTTCAAAGCTTCCATTGCAGATTGAATGTTTGTTTGATGGTCTTTTGACATTTCATTCTCACCAACTTCTATTGAAAAAATATCAATATCAGAATTACCTAATATGGTTTTTGCATTTGTTATTGTCATGACAATAACTACAAAAAGGAGACTTTTTAGAAGACCCATTTTTGAGTTTGATATTCTGCAATGCAATTGTGAGTGAAATTCCCTATGGTATTTATAAAGTTGGTTTGGTATTTGATAGGATTAAGCGGGGAAGGGATTCTAACAATAAAATTTATTCCTTATTAATTAAGCAGGTGGGAATTCATTATGGGGATTAATCTACTATAAATGGTACATTAATCGTATTATACATGTATATATTAAGATATTAGATACAATTTGCAATATTATTTTCCTATATGTTTTATATTAATAACTTCCAAATATTTTTAATGTACATTCATAATATTGTAATAGCTATTATTTTAACTATTTATTAGACGAATCTGGAGAGATTAATAGATTAGGTTCATGTATTAGCATATTCGTTGTTTAAAACTAACTAGAAATCTGAATGTGGAAAATTTAAGCAGAAAATTAACTCAGTAGTAATTGACATTTTATTTAAAATATGCTTAATTATGATGTTTTCTTATAATCAGCTATTTTTTATTTTTTGAATCCAATGTTGCTTTTCATAATAGATCATCGTGACGATTCAAAAACATTTATTTTGGTACTTTCATTCTTTTGTATTATGTTAAATTATTATTATGTAAGTTTAAGTTAGAGATATTAATTTTTGTAACTGGTTTTGTGATTTTTTCATGAGATTTTAACAGTCAATTTTGTGTCAAAAATAATAATTTGATTATTACTGTTTAAGAAAAATAATATTTATACTATAAAGGTAAAAAAGTGATTTATTTTAGATCAAGATTTTTCTTAATCTACGAAGAATAATTTTCCACAAAGGGAATCAACGTAAGACCCATATTGCATAAAAATATTTTTTTCCAATATTAAATTAGGTCCATATTCTTATTAATTCCTTTAAAATCCCTATCGTCCAAAAATTTATTTCCATTTGCATTCTATGATTTAGTAATAGCTAATAGAAACACATAAAATGTCACAATTGTCTTATCTTTATAAATATTGATATTATGCATTGTAAAAATTCAATTTCATATTAGTCGTTTTTCGAAACATGATAATATTTTCCAAAAGCTTCATCGAAAATTTGTCATTAT
Source organism: Allium cepa (assembly GCA_030765085.1). Lineage (NCBI taxonomy): Eukaryota > Viridiplantae > Streptophyta > Magnoliopsida > Asparagales > Amaryllidaceae > Allium > Allium cepa. Next base: position 878,322,391 of record CM060939.1, read on the forward strand.
CGTCTAAGTATATGATTCACATTTGTTTAGATTGTATGCTACTTGATGTTTATAAAATAATTACTGGAAGTTTACATTTCATCTATTTTAAGAAGAAAATTAAACTTCTTTCATGTTACTATGGACAATAAGCTTAATCTAATTAATAGTAGAAATTAAATTTCATTATTTTAAGGATAGACAACAAACCTTGCTTTCTCCAAATTGTTGTTTGATAACCAAAAACTCTTCTTTTCTAAGAACTAAATTAGCCAACTGTCTTTCAAATGGAATTCTTTACAACCACGTAACTTTTGTATAGATTAATTATGGTACATTTTCATTTACCCTATGCATTCACACATGCATGGTTAGTTGCGTATTTGTACATTGGTAAGCACACGTGGATAGAAATTATGGGTATAATGTGTACATTCACTAATTTTTGTTAATTGTTGACCGTTATTATAACCATAGTAGTTCGATGGCTTCTGTTGATCAAAAGGAGTTTATCAAGACATTAATAAACCATAAATTTCATTTAATCCATGAAAAATGTGCGAACCAAATATAGTAACAAAAAAGATTAAATTGTGATTAGTATATGCATTTTGAAATGCAATTTAGAGGTAGTTAATCCAAACGAACGTACCAACTTTCCTTATCAACCCCCCCTCCCCCCCCAAACCCTATTTTTAGGTTACTTCATTTTTATCTACCACTTTTCTAAAAATAAATAATTAATGTTGTGATATTTCATTTGGAAAATGAATGCAAAGGAATTTAGGGAAGCAATAGGGAAGAAATGTCTAGGAGGACCTTGAAGAAATGCCTCTCAACATCAGGTACCTATAAATGTTTCTTGAAGATTGCTAAGAATCCAAAACATCAAAGACCTATTCTAAAATTTGATGAAAAGTCTAATAATCAACCATATGTCCAATAATTCATAAATGAAAAAATATAGAACATAGACATAAAACAAGAAAAACCAATAAAAATCTACACCTAAATAAACTACATATTATCAAGCTATAGATTCTCCAAAATGAGATTACGAATGAGTCAATATCTCTTTGATAAATAAACTATTACAATAAGCAAGCTTTCACTAATAACATCACAAGCAATGTTATAAGGTAAAAACTGGATCGAAACCCAGAATCAAGATGAAAGCACCAGTTCAGATTAAATAAACAAAAAAAGAAAAAAATAAATAAGAACAAAAAGGTGGTTTTATAGTGGTTCGGTGTAATCTCCAGTCTACGTCCACTTCAATCTTTTTATTAGTCCTTCTCTCTAAGGATTACAACTAGCCTTCTCAAATCTGACCATAATCTTGTGGATGTAAGATTTACCAAGATATTTCTAGAGAGTTTTAGAGTCCCTTATACTAAGAATTTGCTAATCAAAGTCATAAAAAAAAGATAGTTGTTTCCTAAATGACTTTAATGGAGGAGAGATTAGAGGTGAAGAAATAGAATGGTCTCTTTAGTAAGAGAATCCCCTATTTGGTTGTAGGTAGGCTTGTTTTATAGAGGAAATAGTCATGGTGGTTCAAAAATCCATCTAGGGCAGTGTCTAAATATCGTCCCGAAATATTATGCAATGTTGAAGAATCTCCCGAGCTTACACTGAATGTCGGCGTCGAGACTATCATAGTGGGGTTAGCTCTCACCATAGTTCGAATCCCTTCAATTCTTCTTGCTTCCATCATGCTACTTGATTTTTAAGTGTTCTATCCTATTTCCATGGATCGTTGGTAGTCAAAATCAAGTCGGTGCCTACCTCTCTCCAAAATATCTTGATATGAACCTTTTTTCTTGAGAGATCGGTGATGACTTTTTTCCTTAGCTTGGAATGGTTCATAATTTTACGGCACTCTTCTAATTCCATATGGAGTCGTTCCAAGAAGTCTCAGCATATATGGAGTTCGTATGAGAGGTCGAGGTTGATATGAGAGGTGAGGGTTGATTTATGCCCTTACTATATTTGGAGCCCAAATTTCTTGAGCACTCTTAGAATGGACAATGATTCCAATGAAATTTTTACGAGAAATACGAAACCAGGAGAAGTCACTACCGACATGTTCATGTCGGAACCAACTTCCCTCCTTTGAAATTTTAAAATGAAACTTCTATATTTTGTCGGTAGTCATAGTGGTTAAGCAACATGAAAGTGTCACAATGACATCACAAATTTAGTGATGCCATTGCAACAAATTTTAAACTTTAAAACATCTGTGTTGTAATGGCATCTTTAAATTTAGCAAAAACTTTGCTACGTTTGATCTTTAATATGAATCACAAATGCATTGCAAAAATTTAACGATTCCATTGCTACGCCAATTTAATAACGTCTTAACAATGCCAAAAAATTAAGTGACACCCTTTTTTTGGGGCTTCGACATCGCTAAATTTTATGTGATGACAAATGTATGTCAAAAAACCTTATATTTGTAGTAGTGCTTAGAAATTTTGCGGTAATATAGGATTGATAGCATTATGTACGTTAGACAAATGCAATTGTTCAACAATATCACATGGCATAAAATAGAATGTACAAAACCATAACAACATTTAGAGTAAATATTGTTCAATACAACTTTAATGCAATTGTTCAAATTTTGTAACAATGGCTTAGGAAGATGTTCGATCAAAATAGTGTTATAAAAATAGTAGCGTTTTGCGGAAGCTTTTTTCACCCAAATCACAAGGAGACAACTTGGATTGAAAACAAGACGGATTTGAAATCAAAACATAATAACATAAAATATTCCACCCAACCACCCACTTTGTTGATTCACCAAAATTTTGTTTACAATTAATTGGACAAAGCTAAAGTAAATAAAATACTATTGAATCAATAACCAAATTGAGAAATGGAGAAAATATCTATATGGCTAAAATTGTTGGAAAAAAAGAACAAAGATGAAGAAGAGAAAATTAGCAAATAGATTTTCCACCACACTTTTACCCTATTCTAGTCTCTATTTATATAATTAATAACTTAATGTCTAAGTTAACATTAGATGACAAAAAAAATTTGAGTAGCCAATTAGAGAGTGAAATAAACATACTCAAACATGCCTATTAATTAGAGGAAATAAAATCTTCTATTTCTTTCTTTTGCATATTTATTTCCTCTATTTGTGATTTTGTACCACCAAAATTTTACACTCCTTCTTGATGAAAAATCACATATCTCCAACATATCAAACATGCCATATCTAGATCTATCACAAATCCCCATATCTCAACCACACTAACTTACAAACCTCGACCACCGTCTGCAAGTGGTGCATCTCCTACATGAGGTGCACTGCACAAATCTAGTCTCAAAAAGGTTTGTAATACCACAAAGATCTCCATCTTATCTTTGTGGAAGTTGTAATTCAACACCCATCTATCACTCGATCTGAGCTCATTACCTGATTGCTATCAATTCTTGAGCATCATCAACATGAAGACCCCTGTATAAAATATGATACTCAATGGCAGAATCATAAGTAGTGACCACATTAACCTCTCCACCTTGCTATGAACTAGGTCCTTCAATCGTCGCTCGCTTTCCATTGTCGACTATAGAACCAACCAAGCTATAAGGGTTTCCTTCTTCCAATACTCTTATCATCCTTACATGACCACCTTTCTTCACTCCCAAAACTCTACCTTGAGTCTCATAAGTGCAATCACGGTGATCCAACTGACCGAGAGAAATAAAATTATGCGAACAAGTGGGTACATGTCTCACTCCTAAGACTTCACTAACCACACCATCATGCAAAAGAAATCGGATAGATCCAATAACACAAATCAGCAGCTCTTCTCCATTGGCTGTCCCAGTCATGCCGACACTCTTATCATAAGAAGAAAAAACAATTCACATCTCTAAAAATGTGAAAATTGCCTCCCAAATCCATCTTCCAAGGCTTATTTTTACTAAAGAGGACATCACAAGAAGTATCACTATCGGTACCTTCAGCAAAACATGCATGTACATCATACTAGCATCACCATGTGCAGCCTTTTCTGATCTCTTTTATAAGTATAACACTTGCTGCATATGTGACCTTTCTTATTACAATAAGGAAAAGTGATAACACCTTTACCATTAGCGTTCTTCTTCTTCCAAATTGTGTCTTCCTCGAGCCCTTGCCACCATATCCTCACTTTGAATTGATTGCATACCTGTCCCTTTTCTTCTAAGCTTCTCATTCAAAGGATTGCTTTGAACAGTTTCCAGAGAGATAGTTCCATTAGCATTGAAATTACTTAATGAAATAACCAATGTTCCTCAACTTTCTTAAAGGGAACTCGTTAATAAAAGAGCCTGTAACTTATTATCAAAATTGACCTTCTTGTTTGCCAATTGATTTATTACATCTTGAAATTCATTCAAATGCTCTGCAACAGACTTCGCTTCATCTAATCTCAGTTGTACCAACTTGTCCCACAAAGCCTTTGCGGATTCACAACTAGCCACATGATGGAAAACTGAATCATCAAGATACTAGCGAATCAAAGCAATCATCTTCTTATCCATCTTCTTCCATTTTCCCTCATCTACATAAGAGGGCCCCTTTCCATCTCCATCAATAGGATCATGAAGATCATTGAGATACAGAACATACTCCATCTTAGGCTTCCAAATACCCCTATTTTTCCCATCCAAGACAGCCATCTTTGAAAATGAAATCATATCCGACATCAATAATAATTCGAACCAAAACTATTCTAAGTTTTACGATGATATGTGCTCTGATACCAAATTGTTATGAAAATAGTAGCGCTTTGCAGAAGCTTTTATCAACAGATCTTTGTCACCCAAATCACAAAGAGATAACTTGGATTGAAAACAAGAAGGAATTGCAATCAAAACGCATTAACACAAAATATTCCACCCAACCACATACTTTATTTATTCACCAAAATTTTGTTTACAATTAATAGAACAAAGCTAAAGTAAACAAAATACTATTGAATCAATAAGCAAATTGAGAAAGGGAGCAAATATCTATATGGCTAAAATTGTTGGAAAAAAAACAAAGATGAAGAAGAGAAAATTAGCAAATAGATTTTCTACCACACTTTTACCCTCTCTTCTCGTCTCTATAGATATAATAAATTACTTAATGCCCAAGTTAACATTAGATGGCAAAAAAATAATTTGATTAGCAAATTAGAGAGAGAAATAAACGTACTCAAATTTGCCTATTAATTAGAGGAAACAAAATCTTCCTTTTCTTCCTTTTTTATATTTATTTCCCTCTATTTGTGATATTGTATCACCAAAATTTAACAAATAGCATATACATTAGATACATCTTTTATAAAGCCAGTCTAAACCAAAAGTTTAGTTGGTACCTAACCTATATGTAGTGAAGTAATTAGCAATTATCACATCCACGGTAATAATATCATGAGAGAAAACTGTGATTTTCTATACGATTGAATATTTCATAAATTAGAATAATAAAAAATTACTGAACTATACTGACAAATAATCAATTTAATTTAGAGATTTATTTTTAGCTTTTATTGGAACCACATGTTTTATTTGGAAGGTTCCGGACAATTGAAAAGGGGAAGAGGGTAGGGGTAACAATGTTTGATATTTATATCTACAAGTTTGAGCTTTATTATGTTTTAATTATAGCCTAAGAGATGAAAGTAATGTGAATTTTAAATTTAAGTTGCAAAATTATAGTAAAAAGAAAGCACGAACAACAATGTTTCAATTATATAACTATGGGATAGAGTAGATAGATATGAACGAGAGTGAATGAAGCAAACTCATTTTTTTGTATTGGTACTTCAGGAAAGTTTCAAATCTAGTTGCTAACTACATTCTACATAAAATACTAAATATAAACTAAGTCTTTTATTAAATGCAAACAAAATTTAAAATTTGGATAAATTGAAGATTATGTTGAATTTATGGCAATAGAAAGCACAACTTAAAATTTGGATAAATAGAAGATTATGATATGTTTATGGGAAAAGATATACACCTAGTTATGCAACTAGGTCACTGCTTTTTCTACTAGTTTTTCATAAATCCTCAGGTAGTGATCATATGTTGGCATATCCGTTGTTGCTAAACCTACATTTTGCAAATGTGCCTATTTTTAAGATAATGGTCTATTTTTCGGCCATTGCTTGTAAATTTATTGATTGAAAAGATGCTAGATCTTAGATTTCAGTAGTTCAGTGCCAGAAGCATCAGCTTCATTATTAACTTGACTTGACTTTTCCTTAGTGATATCAAACTTGTCTTTAGCAGCCTTGCTTCCTTCACTAGCTCAAGTACCCTAAGTCTTTTCTCCTTGGTCATTAATTTCTCCATAATTTGGTTTCTAGTCTTCTGGTCCTAGTAATACTAAATATATGAAGATAATTATCACAAATCACCAAAGGGGAAATACACTTAGGGGGATGAATATGCGAAAGCTTCCAGCGTAGCGATATTGTCGAAATTATTAGGGTTTTGATGCGTAAAGGTTAAGTCCAAGATTAATTATGATTTTTATTAGGTCCAATTATCCTCTAAAATTCTAACATAAAAAATGGTAAGAAGGAGACAATATTTTTAGAAACTCAAAAATTAAGAGAAGTAGAAAGGAAAGCTCAATTTGATAATGAAAAGTTTCGAAACCATGTTTCAAAATTAAAATTGTGCTTTATTGTAAAGGTCCGTTTTTCCATACCCTTTGAATCGACAATAAACCACACATGTTCAACTCAAATTGCATGAAAAGACGGATCTTTAAGGGTGATAAAGAAAAGTAGACAGAATAGAATCTCACTCGAATGGAATAACATATAATATTGAACAAATATTTTTACAGCGGAAAACTTTAAATACATATATCAGAGTCTAACCTAAATTCAGCTTGAACTATTATAAACATTTGTCCTTACAATTGCTGACAAACATCAAACAAAATACACTAAGTATAACGGATAATAGAATATGTCCATATGTCAATGAATATCTCCAGCTCTCCTCTAGAAACTCCAACCATCTTCGACTAAACTAGAAACTACTCGAATCTGACCCGAGTATTGAAAATACCCGGATCAGGCTTGATAAACTAGTGTGAGAAAAACATAATAATAGATGACAGTGTCATATATCAAAAATTTTATAAATCCTTTAAAAATAAAGAGTATCTCATATGACCACGCCAACTCAAAAACACGGACGGGTTTTTACCTTATGATAACTAAAACATTTGTATATCAAAACATTTGATATTACTTCTAATGACATCTCTTTGAAAACATTTGCAAATAAACTTATTAATCTTAGCTGGAATTGTTACCACTATTAAATTCCATCATACTAGGCTCTACAAACAAAACCGTAGGTTCTTATTGGATAATGGATTTTCATACAGGTGCATGATCTACCTTCCGAACGGGTACACCTCTAGATGGATGTCCCGAGGACCATCATAAAGGATCCTCTACCAACACAAGATCGTCCAACCTCTGTAACTAGATAGTACCGAATATGTCATCCCCCGGTCGTTACCGACCTTTATTCGAGGGCCCTCATAGCATACACCACATTAATTTACACCCCGGCATCATAGCAGGAAGAAATATATCTAGAAGGGGATGACCATACCCTAATTGGGAATGACCCACTTAGCCTCGCCGCATCTAATCCTGTTTCGGTCGTTTCCGGTTTGATGAGGCTTGAGGCAACGATTACCTTTTTACAAAGCACATATCACATCTTTGAATGCCACATTGCCATTTCCGTTAACTACTAATTGCCTTCCACAAAAATACAACCCTTGAGCTCGTACGTCTCAAGGAGGGTGTTAAGCTAAGAGAAGTTGCCTTCTCCATCACCACCGATGTACATTTGTAAAAATCAATGTACGTAATCGTTAGATATGCAATGTCAGACAAATGTCCATACAAGTTGTCTAGGAATAGGACAAACCGAAGGCACTCTCCTACTACCACTAGTAGCGAGTAGTCCTTGCAATCCGAAAAATCTCCACAACGAGGAGACCACTGCTATATATAACTCGGGAGCTACCCAGAGCAAGTCAACAAGCAGTCCTCACGCTATAAAGATCCATGGTCTTCAATAATCATCATCTTCAACATGTCTTCACGTTCGAACGTATACATTGGTTTGAAGGGGTTTTTGAATGGGATTTACCCAAATCCGACCTCGGTTCCTTCGAAATCCAATATCGATAGAAAGTGAATATGAGTATACAGGATTTGTTAAGTCTCTTTTCACTTTAATTCTTTTCGGATGATTTCGAAATCTCTTTCTTTTGACTTAGGATAATTTCTAAGATATTCATTCTTTTTCTTTGGAAAATATCTCAAATTTCCTTACTTAATTCTTGATCCAAATTTCTTTACTTTTTAGTCAGGTCAAAAACAATGTTATTTAAGACATCGTTTATGATAAACCCTAAATCAATCTTAACAAACATTTTGAAGTAAATAGGACTATAGAAATCATTCATTTTTGGAGATTGCTTAACTTTTGGATAATACCAATCTTCTTTTATTTTGGAAAACTAAACAGAATCTTTTTATTTAAGAGCATCAAGGCTTTCCTTTCGATCTATTCCACCCCTCGCCTAAGAGAAGAAAACATAGGCCATGTAAATTCAGAGCACTGGTTGCTCAATCCCTACCTTAGTTAAACACCTTATTTTATCTTCTCAGATCTCACATGTGGGACAAATGTACTAGTCGTTTCCACATTCTCAGATTTTCAACTTTATTTTGGAATTGCTTATAAATATTCCAAATCATCTTTCAAAAACGCTTAATTATCCTTTTTAAAACATTCACAATTTATTCTGGGAAGCATCGTTACATTTAAACTCATATTCCAAAAGTGATAGAATTCGCAGCAGAAAAGTGCTACGGAAAGTGCTAAATAAGCTTATTGGAATTAAACAACTTTTAAACATTCGGTAATTCATATTTTCGAATCCAAATCTCTTTTAAATGATTTAAATTGATTTATCAAATTTATTCCATATTTTTCCATAATTAAAAACATCCAAATAACCAGATTTCCTGTTACGGTCACTTAACTACACTAGTGCGATTTTTGTGGAAAAATTATTTGGACTTATTTCAAAATCTACTCAATGAAACTTTGTTTTTCTTTCTTCGTTTAGAATATATAGATATAATAGTCCGGAATTTTCTTATCTCGAAGAATTCCGAGCTATATTTCACTCTACACATTCATTTGAACTTTCGACGCGAAATGCGAACTACCGTTGCGCGACGCGTCTAATTTTAACTTATTTTTCAATATTTGAAATAATCTATTCATTGAATTTCAACACTTATAAAATCATTACAAATCATTTTAAATCAATATTTTCACTTTTTGAAGTGTTAAAATATATTTTCACTATTACCATATTATAATATTATTATATTCCCATTATTTTAATATTAAATTTTAAATTCCAATTTTAACTCAGTTTTAATTCCAATCTCAATTAAACTCATTTAAAACTTAGATTTCAAATCCAATTTCAATTTAAACTTCCATTCAACCTCAAACTAAACTTCACTTTTTCAAAATCGATTTCAATTTCAATTTCACTATTCGTCTCAATTTCAATTTAACTATCCTTTTCAAATCCGTTTCACTTTAAATTTCAAATTCACTTTTATCTATACTTTAATTTCACTTCTAAATGAAAAGAGACTTATTTTTCCACAATATCTCATATTGCTAAATGTCATAACATTACTACGTATTATTCAACATATTTAAACAATCAATCAAACATCCATATCATCAAATGGTGATTATCTAACATAACAATTAAACATGACAATCAATATAATTCAAAAAAGTAGTGAGAATTTCTCACCTTCATATCCACTCCGTCAAACTTTAACGTAAGATTTCCGTCTCTCGATAACTTCTATTTCCAACGTCTCACCTTTTGCCGTTTCCTTTTCGAGCACTTTTGTTTTTCCTTTCCTTTTCTTTTTCTTTTCTTCTCTATCTTTTTTTCTTTTGTTTTTTTATATGGAGAGGAGAGTGTACGACCTTGGGTAGGTGGATGTGGAGGAGGGTATGGCTTGTAGGTGATTGGGTAGGTGGGTTTTAGGCTCGGCTTGGGTGTAGGGGGTACGGCCTTGGTGGAGGAGCTCGGCCTTGGGTGGAGATTGGCTTGGCCGTAGGGTGTTTAGGGGGTAGGCCGTGGGTTTTTGGGTGAGGAGGAGGTGGGTTGGTGGTAGTTTTGCTTGTGTAAGGTGATGTTGGGTGATGGTTTAGAGTGTGGAGGTGATAACTTGAAGATAGAAGAGAAATGGTGGAAGTAGAGAAGGTTTTTTAGAAATTTTGTGAAATGAAAGCGAAGTGGAAATAGAGAGATTTGTGGTTGTATTTATAAGTGAAGATTTTTAGTGGTAAATGACATTAATACCCTCTTCATTTTTTAATTTAAATAAACATTTTCTTATATGTGAAAAGAGAGATTTTATATGCATTTACGATGATGGTAAATTTAGAAATGATTACTTTCTTAAATTTTGCATTTTAAAGAGAAGACTTTGTGTTGATTTGATTTGTATTAAATGCATGGATGTATGTGTCATTAATTTCCTAAGTTAGCTTTCTTTTCACTTTCCATTTGCTCCTTTTCTACGTATAAGCATAACATCTCATTAATGAGATGAGAAGTAAGGTAATGATGTTGTTTTATAAAATCTTTAATTATTTTTAAATTTGTCAAATCATACTTTTCACTTTTTTGTACATTTATTTGAACTTTTCAAAAGTAAACTCCTTTTTCCTTTTAGTGCTAAATGTAAAGCGTTTAAATAGTTTGTAAACTTGTATTTATTAGTTAGAAAACATATCAAATTGCAACAACTTGTCGACAGCTTGTTTTGGTTGAAAACGGTGTTTTTTATGACAAATTATACAGTCAAAATTTGACTTTTTTATCAAGCTATATATTGTAGTAAACCAAACTTTAAAATGAACTTTTTACCTTTTTAAATAAATTAAAACACGCCTCTTTATATTTTAAAATTATCTTAAATTAATATCAAAATCTCTAATTTTACAGTGTTTGTAAAACTGACAAAATGCGAATTTTGGTTATTTTTGTAAAACGATTATCAATACTCTTTTAAATCTTTTAATGTACTTTTATTATATTTATTATATGTTTTAAATCAGATTTATCTTTTCAAATAAATATTTATACCTATTTATTTAAGCCTTTATTTATTTTTAATAATACTAAACTTTTGTCGATTTGTTCTAAAATCCAAATCTGTACTTTTTAATTTTATTAACTATAAGAATAGATAATTTCTTCATCATTATATATTATATATAATATTTATATCTAATATTTAAATTCCTTTTAAATTTAAAACGAACGAAATCTCTTATTTTCGATATAGAGAAATTACGGGTCGTTACATTGATGGTCTAAACAAACTACCCATGCTTGGTATGATGGATTCAAAAGCCATTTCTTAATTCTAATTTTCAAATTGGGAAAATTGACTCCATGTTATTCATCAAAAAGGAAAATGGTGACATGTTAATCATTCAAACTTAAGTTGATGATATAATATTTAGATCTATAATGAAAATTTGTGTAAATATTTTGCAACTACTATTAAAATGAATTTGAAATGTCTCAATGAGGGAATTAATTTGATTTTTAGGACTATAATTTAACGAATTAGAAAATGAAATTTTCATTTATCAAGTGGAATATTATAGGGAATTATTAATGTGACGATCCGGAATTTCTGCATGTTTAAAGTTAAAATATTTAATTGATTTTAAATATTTGAAAGTTAGTTTAATTTGAATTTCAAATATCACTATTTATTGGACAATTAAATTTCTGAATTTAATTATTGAAAGTTGGGTAAATGGTTGAATATGAAATTTTAAGCTTGTTAAAATAGTATAAAAGCTTGTAAAATTTATATTGATATTATTGAAGATTTAGAAGTATTAAACTTGGATTTGGTAGTGGTTTGTTAAGTTTTGAAAATATATTGTTTAAATTGATATTTAAAAATAGCCTTCTCAGGTACAGTCTCGGAATTCGACGAAACTAGTACCATTGGATCCGTAATAATGTATTATTATTGGATTTCAATTTCCGTAATTTTTGGAGGGATCATTTGGCCGTACGGTAGATAAACAAGCTGAAATCTATAACGAAAATTTAATATGATATCTTTGTTCAAAATGCTATCTTCTCCATACGATCGAATTAGGACTCGAGACCTTTTCCATTGTGTTCGGAATAAGGGTTTAACATTATAAACGCCTAGCGGCACGTCTCAATAGGAGTTCGAAATTTTGAGTTGCGATAATCATGATGGTTTAAATTTTGAATTTAAATTTGATGTATATTTTATATTCTGAGTATAGTTTTCACTATTTAATATATATATCCCCTTCAACACTTGGCAACCTTTCTCTCTTTCTTTAGCCACGCTTTCCTCTTCTTTTTAAAGAAAACAAATGGCCGATCAAATAAAAAAAAATATAGCAAAATCGTGTTTTACTTCCACTAGTTTCAGATTTGAATTCACTTTTCCCCTTCGATTTCGAAAAAAATGGCGGACAATGAAAGAGAATTTCGTCCAGTCCAAACCATCGAAACCAAACGAAATCTTTTTCGTTTGAAAATAATCACGTTCCACTTTTCCCTTAATCGAGTTATAATGGCCAATCTTGGAGTGTTCTTAAGTCGAGCAAGAAGTAAAGGGGAAGGGAAGCATCGCAAGCTTCAGTGGCTCGGCATGCCGTGTAGCGTGAGGTTGTGGGGCCTGTTGGATTTCGAGAGGAGTCATGGTGGTCTCCGACGCCACCTGGAGGAGGAATGGCCGAGGTCTTTGAGCTTTGGAATTTGTCGCTTGTGTTAGGTATTATGTAATTTTATATAAAGTTTAAAATAGATAAATCTATTCAGCAAGGATGGCTACAGTTTTATATATATACACACACATATATATGCAGAAAAAACATATAGATAAACATGATTTAAATGAAAACAACAAGGTAACGATTTATCTTTAATAAAATTTAATTATATATGTTTTAAAAAAGAGAAATGTATATGCATGTAGGTTAGAGAAATTATTTTTTTACAAAAAAGTTTGTATCTTTGAAGGAAATATATATATACACACATATACAGTAAAATGTATACGCAGATTTTCCAAATTTATTTATATATACTGAAATTTTTATAAACAACAGAGAAATTTAGACAAATAAGTTTTCGAAGAAAAAAATAGAAATTTTAAAATATTTAGAAGTTCAAAAAAAAAGATTTTTGAAAACCTATAATTATTTTTATATGTATATGTATATGATTTCAAAATAAAGAGAAAAGAGCTTGAAAATTGTATAGGGATTTTAAAATGTTTGAGGAATTTATAGAAGTAGATTTTGAAAATCTATAATTTATTTTTATTACAGTATGTGTAGTTTCAAAAGAAAATTAATAGTTTAAGTAAATCACTAGTCAATTAAAAATTTATTACATGGAAATTGATTATTAAATTAATTCAAATATTAATAAATTGTAATGTTTATACAAGGTCCAAAACTGAAAAGGAAATGCCCGGTTTGGGTCGGATTGCAAAACTAAGTCCAAAGTGAGTTAATCTCACTCATCTGGGTATTATTTAAATTTGATAGCTAAATTTAAATATTTAGTTGAATGATTGAATTGATTAGATGTGGTATATTATATAGTAGTATATATATATATATTGGATTTATTTGATTCCCGCATTATATAGCGGATGAGACCCTATGCGCCACATAATAGCGGATGAGATGATATAACCCCATATACCACGATATTCCACCTCGAACTGGAATTGGTATTGTGCTATCATCCGTGGATGTAGGGAAACAGGTTGGAGGGATCCAACTGGATTCCCCAAAATTAATTAGATTGTTTAATATACTATGATAGGTTTATTTGATAATCTGAGATAGATCATAACTGGTAAATTTCAAATATTGGATGCTATGGTTTGAATGAATATATTTGGGTATACCGAGTTATCAAAAAGATATATAGATTGGATTTTTGAAGGAAAATAAAAGGAAATTTTTTAAGTAATTAATTATAGAGGTTTGGATAAATAAATTGGAAAAGGATAAAAGTGGATTTTGAGATTTTAATAAATTCCGATTACAGGAAGTATATTTTGAATAAAGAGGAATAAATGAATTTTTAGACTTAATGATATTATTTAAAGGAATAAAGAAATTATTTTCAAATTTAAGGCTTAAATTTGGAAAAGATAAAGAAGAAATTTGGAATCATAATAAAGAAGTTAAATCTGAAATGAATGAATTTTGAAATAAAATGGGTAAGTAAATAAATTTATTTTAAATGGAGTAAATTTTGAAAATCAATTTGAAAATTTATCAAGTGTTTGAAATTGGAATTTTAAAGGAAGATGACACTATGAAATTTGTAAACTGGGTTTGTAAAGTGAATTGGATATCGGTGGATGTTCGGGAGTATAAATTCACCTGTAGGTATTTATAAAGGAATGGGTAATTTGTTTTAAAAATAAATAGTGGTTTATTTAAAAAAGGTGCGAAAGGAAAGTGCATTTCCTTGGAAAGCCAAGTACGTTTTCAAAGCAGATTTTTAAGTATAATTTAATGGTTTAAAAGTTGTTTTAAAAGACTATTATTTGAGAAATATAATTTAAGTTGTTTAGAATTTTAAAGATAAATATTTATTCAAATTAGTTACCGTAGTAATTATTTTAAAAAGGGTAACTGGTATTATGTTTTAAAAGATAATTATTAATATATATATTTAAAATAGTTTAATTCTAAAGATAGTTTGGTTAAAGTTTCATTACACTTGTAAATAATTTCGTAGCTCTTATTTTTAAATTTAGTTTGACTTAATTTTTATTTTTTGAAATTATTTTTATATTTTATAAAGTAGTTTTATTTTAAATATTGAAAAGTATATATATTTTTGGAACAAAGTGTTTTAAGTACTTTAATTTAAAATGTTTTAAAGTATAATTTAGAATAAAGTGATTTAAATTGTTTTAAAATCTAAAGTATTTGGACTTGGTTGTTTTCAATGGGAACAAATAATGGGTGGGCGGTGCCGAACCCAACCACTTGATGAACTTATTCGGACTATCCAGTAAGGGGTAGCTCCAATCTACGGTGATCTAGACTATGTACTATGTCGGGCGGTATCCCAGTAGCCCTGCCATTGATGAAAATCCATTTTCCCTACGTGCCTTTACTGTTTTTGTTTGTAGAACCCGCTTTGTGGCTAGTAGCTGGAATTTAATAATGTAACAATTTCGTCTATTTGAATAAACATTTGTATATAGACACTATTATAATATTAGAGGATTTTATAGGAAATATTTTGGTTATCATAAGATAAAAACCCTGCATGTTTATTTGTAGCGTGATCTTACAAGATACCTTTGATTTCATAGGATTTTGAAACTTTAATAATCCAATGGAGTGTATTTTCTCACGCTGGTTTTTCAGACTGACTCGGATGTTATTTTACTACAATGCTCAGGTCAGATTGAGTATTGTAGAGTACAGATTCTGGATGGACTGCTGTGGAGTGCAGGAGATGAGCTGGATAACGAATCGTATTTCCGTAGATTTTTATCCCGCTGTAACTGAAAGTTGTAATTCATCTTTTAAGGACAGGATATTAACCGTCTAGAATTGTGATGTTTATTTGTATTCTACTCTGATGATGTATGTACAAAACTGTTATAGTTTTCTTTTATGTAAAGATCAGTTATTATCTGCTATATTTTGTCCGCTGTGTTGGAAACATTGTGATATTGTTTCTATTTCTTCTTCTACCTCCTTCTTCTCTAACACTAATGGTATGATTTTCCGGCATTCGATTGTTTGGTATTTGATATAGTGGATGTACAAATGCCAATTTTCAGGAGTCGACAAATCGGGTCGTTGCATTTTGTATCATAGCTGAAGGTTAAGCGAGAACCTGGCTTTGGTGGGGATGACTCATTTGAATAGAGTCCGTAGTACTCTAGAATGAGTTTGAGTGTATTAATAGTATGAGCGCGTGTGACGACCCGCTCTTCTCGACCCTCGAAATCAGCACAAAATACTCCACAGTATAATATGCCGACGATCAAGTGCCGGAAAATGCAGATTGGTGAGGAAAAAGAAAGAAGACAGAAGAAAGAAGGAACTAAACAATAACGGTATCTCACAATCGCAGCGGAACAAAATATAAAACTCAATAACATATCATTACACAAAATGAAAACTATATCTGTTTTATACAATATATCATCAGAGTATATCTCGAACAAAAAACAATTATCAGCCTGACAACATCAAAAAAAAACAATAGCGTATATATACAAGTACGGAAAATACGTCTCGGTCTCCAGCTCCTCTCCAGAGCTCCATAGAATCCAATCCTGAAATTTACAATACTCGGTCTGACCCAAGCATTATAATGAAATAACACCCGAGTCGGTCTGGAATACCAGCCGATAAAAATACACCCAAATTGATTATTAAAGTTTCAAAAATCCTTTTGAAAACAAAAGCATCTCGTAAGACCATGCCACAAATAAACATGTCAGGTTTTTACCTTACGATAGCTAAAACACTTTTCTTATAAAAATCCTCTGATATTATAATAGGGTTAATATACAAATACTTATTAAATAGCCTAAATTGTTACATTTATTAAATTCCAGCTACTAGCCACAAAGTGGGTAATACAAAAACAACTCGTAAAAGGCGCGTTGGGAGAATGGATTTCCAACTAATGACTAGGCACTGGAATACCACTTGTCACAGTACGTGGCCTAGATCAGCGTACCGAGGACCACTCCCGATCTCCTGCAACACAAGACTAGGACTACCCCTTATTGGATAATCCCGAGTAAGATCACCCCACTGTTCGGATCAGCAACCGCACCACTAAGCCGAATAAAAAGGGACATCTAGACAGGGATGACCTCACCCTAATGGGTGCCACCCCATAGACTTGCTGCATATCCCCTGATTTTCAGTCATTCCCGGTTGATGAGGCTTGAGACTAAGCGTTACCTTTTAGAAAGTTTCACTTAGAATGCCCATCGTCCACCTGACGATGTTCCGAAAGCATTCATCCATACAAGTCCGTCTCGGGTTCGAACGGAACCGAAGGCACTACTCCTACTACATCCATTTTGGAAATATCCTTAGGTTTAGTAGGTCTAACCCTTGCACTTCACTGCTCCATCTTCGACTCCGAACTCGTTTTTCCACGAAAACGTACAAACCGGATAAAAGTGGTTTTCGAGAAGTAAATCTTGATCCCGGTCTCTACGAAACGTTCATCGCATTGGCGAATATTGATAATCGGTGATTTAACTATCAATTAACATTCACAAACATCCATCACATAATAAATAATTTCCCACATTATTTATCTACCTCAAAAATATCTTTGCAAGATATATTTCCATTTTCAAATCCTTTTGAAAACAATTTTCAAACCACACACTCCTTACGGAATAAATTTCCAAATATTGATTTCCACTGAATACATCTAAGCCAAATACTTTAGATTTATAATAATTTAAATTAATGCTATTTACGTACTTTATTTGAAATATATACATACTTTTTAGATGTTTCAATAAAACTGCTTTATAAAATATAACCCATTTTTCTCCAAAATAAAGGTTAAGTCATACTAAATTTTAAAATAAAGTTATGAAATCTTATACAAGTTTTTAAATAAACTTTAACCAAACTATCTTTAAAATAAATCCATTTTATAAATATAAATATTAATAATATTCCTTTAAACATAATACCAATTAACCCTTTAAATAATTATTACTATAAATAATTTAGTAAGTATTTACTTTTGAAATCTTTACAACCTAAATAAGAGTTTTGTTAAAAAAAACATTCTTTTAAAATAAAATTTAAAACTTTTAACTTTTACTTAAAAATCTTCTTTAAAACGTACTTGACTTTTCAGGGAACTACACTTTTGTTTTCAGAATAAACCAAAGAATCCTTTTATAAATCCTATACGATTGAACTCAATTCAAATTTACGTTTAAATCCCGTAAATTCCTCCAACACAATAAAAATAAACCCTCTTTTTATTTTTAAACACATTTCTATTTCCTGGAATATCACTTTCAAAATATATGCTTAAAATATTTTACATAAAGCTTCTAGAAATTACTTAATTGAAAATAATACTTAAGGAAATATATAGAGGTTTTCTAAGTAATTTAAGCCAAATTTAACTTTTAAAATAAAGTTATCAAATCTAATATTTATACTATAATTTCCTTTTGAAAACTTAATACTATTTATTTTTAAAATAATTAAATACCATAATTACTTAAATAAATGTTTACTTATACTTTAAACAATTAAAATAATATTTTTTTCTAAAATATTCAAAAACACAATTTAAACTGCCAACTTATAATTTGAAAGCTTTTCTTTGAAACATACCTAATTTCCAGAAAAAATGTGCTTTCCATCCTTTAAAGATAATCTCATCTTTACTTTTAAAACAATTATACCTTTCTTATAAAATTTTCCACCGGAAATCAATATTTCCAAATTCATCCACTAATAAATATACCAATTTATTTATAAACCCAATTTATAAATTTCCGTTTCTCATTTCCATTCCAATCTCAGTTTCAAAACCATTTACAAATTTCAACCCAATTTCTCGAATTTAATCCCCTTAAATTCATTACTTAAAAATCCCTTTCATTTTCCTTTAATCCCAATTTATTTATTGATATTTTTGAAATACCAAATTATATTTATCCAACCATAATACAGCATAACAAGATCCAAATAAATTTATCACAGGATATCAATGTGATATATCATAGACTATAAATAAAATTTCTATTTGTGAGGAATCCAGTTAGATCCCTCCAACTTGTTTCCCAGCATTCATAGATTTTAGCGCAACCAATAAATATCGATTCAATCTGATAATAATTATCATATTCAGCTAAATAACCAATCAAACATTTAAATATTAGCTATTTAAATTAACTGGCATCCAAATGTGAGTGAGATTAACACACCTTGAATCTGTCGAGCGTTTAAATTTTAAATTAAAACAACCGCGATCGATTTAACCCAAAATTTCGCTAGCTTCGATCGTCTCCAAATTCACACTGCATCGTAGATCGCCTCGCTGCGATTCCGACGCTTCTTGTTTCGTCGAAATCTGATAAAGAACGCATGAGATATGAATATTTTTAGAGTTTGAATATAATTTCTAGACAAATTTTCTTTTATCTTACTAACCAAGATCGTGGCCGCTAGATCTGGAAAGCAAAATCAAGGTCGTAGCCTTCATCTTCTCAACACACACGTCCCAGTATCCCCGTAACCCATAGCCGCCTCCCCAAGGTTCGCCAACACGGCCACCACGGCTACATCTAGGACGATCGGCGACCACCATAGAAACCACCACTTCGACTTCCACCCTAGCCCAAAATCTCACGATGCTCGGCACCTCAGTTGATTAGAAAAACGTGCGCGGCTATGGACCTTCATGGAAAATTCTAGGCTCCAAACGATGACGTTAATAAAGATCCACCGTTGAATTATAGTACTCGACGAGTACGAGGATTCTCCAGTTGATGATTTTTGCTAGACGTTGGTGGATTAGGAGAAATCGAGGGAGAAACGAAATTGTTCTTCAGCCAATGAAACAAAATAGAACGGTTACTAAGAAAAACTAGGGTTACGTCCTGAAACGTGAATATATATATACACACGTTTTAATATAATATTTTATTATTAATTTCCACCAATTTACAAAGTTTTCGAACGAACTCCAAATCTCACATGCCGCCTGGCGTTTGTAAGGTTTTACCCATATTCCGAACACAATGGAACGTAGTTTGGAGCCCAATTCAATCATATATGGAAGAGAGCTTTTTGAATCGAGTTTTAAATATTAAATTATCGATTTAAATTTCAACGTATTTCTCACCCCTACGAACAAATGGTAACTCCAAACGCTACGAAATTTGAAAACCGATAATAGCTAACTATTACGGATCCAATGAAACTGGTTTCGTCGAATTCCGGGACTGTGCCCCAGAAGGATATTTTAACTCGTCGATAAATTCGAGCAATTTCCAAAATCGTCGAAATCACCTAAAATTTCACTTTTATAATTTAACTAACTTAATTATAAATCAATAGAATTTATAATCACATTAGAAATCATTTTCACCCGTTTTGAATCAAAATCTTATTATTTGTATTATATAATAAATTCCATTTTTAAATTAATATAAAATTCCAAATTCAACCTATCAACTTTTAATTCCATCAAACAGTCCAATATTATAATTCAAATCCAAATAGACTTAAAATGAATTTTAGAAACAATTTCCGTTCCATTTGCCTCCAGAATCACAAATTATTACAATTTCAAATAGTTAATTATTATAATTATTATTCAAATTCAATTTAATTACCATATTTGAAATAATAACATATTTTATTAATTTAACCAAAACTTTTTATTTAAAAGTCAAATTATAATTCATATCCAACATTTAAAATGAGTTAAATGTTCAAATCTAGCGACCAAAATTCCAGGTCGTTACATTCCTCTCCCCTTATAAAAATTTCGTCCACGAAATTTGCTAAGGTAGAAAAATACTCCCAGACTCACTTACTTACCCCAAAGTTCATTCAATTAAAAACTTACATACACTTTTCAAACCTTTTATCTCAATTCCAAAACCATTTGTTTTATTTCTAACTCAAAAGCTTTTGTTTCCAACGTCATTTCAAAAATCAACTTTCCAAGTTAACCAAAATTTCAAAACTCTAAAAAAATTCTAACTTCCAAAATTTTTGAATTTTTTTGGCAGAGTCTCCCTTGTACGGAGGAGCTTTTGCAATGTCACAATAGATATAAATATATATACATCGACCCACATGGTCGGAAAACCAAATATATCACAATGTATATATCATTTTCTCAATTTTATTGCGTAGGCGTACCTTTTGATTAGCATTTTAAAAGCAAGCTGCTAATTATATTGCATATACGTGTTCCAACTCTATCGATTGCCTCCCATACCTGTACTTACTTACACAAACACATTACTTTTCAATAATATGAGAATTTAGCAACATTCTATTCATTTATCTTAGCCAAACATATCAATTACAAACCCAAACAAACAAATTTCATAATCCTGCATGTAATCCATCTTTTATAAGAAATCACAAGGTTTCAATACTACCTTAGTTTTCTTTACAAATCGAAACTTCATTTTACTCCACTCAAATGATTTACATTCAAGTTTTCTACATACAATTTATATTTACTTCATTTCAATTCCAAATTAATTTACAATTAAATCTTTATTTTCAATTTGATACATTTGCATTTCTTTATGATTCACTTGCATTTATATACAAATCCACTAAATTAAATTCCATCTCATTCCAATATATTCAAAACTAACTTCATTTACTTCTTTTAATTCAACTTTTATGTCCAATGATAAATTTCTATGACATTTTTATATTATTCATGCAAATAACCATCATTTAAACTTATAACCATTTGAAATTAGTTCCATCTCAATTTATATCAATTTTATTTCATTCGGAATTATTCATAACTCAAACAATTTTTACTTCATCACAAGTATTAAATCAAATCTTGATTCTCACATTCCAAATTCATTCCAACTTAAGTTTATATTAACACCATTCCATTTTGGATTATTTAAAACTCATACATTCTTATTTCATCACAATAAGTAATTAAAATCCTTTCACTTGCATTTCAATTTTATTATTTAAGCAAACTTCATTCAAGACACCTTATAAAGCTTAACCACAATCATTTTCCAATTTGCTTAAGTTATTTCAACTCCAAAATAACTCCATTTCTTCTTACATGAGTTTTATTTTCATTTTAATTTGATTTTTACCCAATCAAATTCCAGTCGATTTACAAATTTTAATTCAATTTGTTTACTTACTCAATCCATTTTAAATTTAATTCACCTTCTCAATTCATTTCTGAATTTATTTCATTAATAATGAGGCCACTTCAAATCTTTTCACTCACTTGAATTTATTTACAATTCAAACCATCACTATTATAATCTAATTCCATTATTCATTCGCACTCTCAACCTTTTATTGCCAAAATTAAATCCCATACCAGAACTGGGTCTTTATTTTACTTTTCAAAATTTTAATAATCTACCGAAAATTCATCCATGCCAATACAAATTCCATTTAATTTAGCTTACACTAAATTCATTTCCAAACAATTATTTTGGATTTAGTTGAGTGAGAATTTACTTCATTCAATATCATTTCAACTAAATTAAATTTCCTTTCAATTTAGTTCTTTTCCAAATTTAATTCAAGTCCAACTAAGTTTTATTTAGCCAACTTGAATTCATACCATTTCCCTTAATATTTTAAATAAGAATTGAATTTCATTCAATATCATTTATAACACAACTGAATTTTGATTTTAATTAAATCCAAATTCAACTCAAATTCTTTTAATTTAAGCTAAATCCAATCTTTATTTCTCCATTCAATTTAAATTTTTACCTTCTAATACATAAGTTCAAAAACTTATTACTAACCTAAGTCCATTCACCTTTTATATTTCACTTTGCCTTACCTCACTTTACATTTCATTTAGGATTTAAATTTTTAATTTCCCATAAAATACAAACCATTTTATTTTGGTTTTACAATTTCATTTCCTATTCTTAAGTTCACCAACTTATTTATTTAAAAGCTTATTTTTCTCATTTTAATCCATTTACATCTTATAATCACAAATTCCAAATTATATATATATATATATATATATATATAACAATGAATTCTTAAGGATATAAATTTGCATTACACAATTTTAATTTCACAATTACAAATTATAAGTTTAACACTTAATAGCTTATGGGTACAAATTCATTACACAATTATGACCCACAATTACAAAGTCATTTTACATTTCAATTTAAGCCAAATCAATTTAGTTCCAAGCCCAATTTATTTAACTCATCCCAAGTTAAATTCAAGTATTCTTTATTCACTTTCATTCACTCAAATTAAATTTTAGTTCCAGGATTAAAATTTCATTTTCCCTTCTTATTTAAATCAACTTCACTTTATACGTTCGATAGTTGATTCATCTTAACTTTTCACATTATTTAAATAGAATTTTTCAGAATTCAATTGCCCCGTTTTATTTCAAAACCATTTTGAAATAATAATCAACACATACCTACTTGGTATATCAATTCAAATCTCCACACTCCAAAATGCTTGGTTTTACCAAACAAATTTCCCTTTCGAAATTTCTAAAACACCCTATATACCTAACATGTCCAAACAAATATCATTACTAGTCACCCCGGGTAGCAATCCATCACCTTAGAAACTCGAAAATAAATTCTGATAATGTGGCCATCATCATCAGGATTGTTTTCCAGCGACTGAAGTGAGTTCAGTGCTTCCTTACTTCCATAAATTCCTTTCAAAACAATTTCCATTCAAAAATATTTCCCAGAATAATACTCCATTATTTCCTTCAAATTTTTAGAAAACATTTCCACCATTTCCAAGGTTTTAAATTCCCAAACTCTTGTTAAATACACTTTAAATGCTTTTAAACAATTTTGGGATTTAAATTCTGTTCTAAATCAAATTTTAGTTATTCTTCTTTTGTATAATCTATACTCGTAGAATTTTTTTGGTAATAATTTCAAACCTTAGATCAAATTTTAGATTCTTATTTGATTAAGAAATCCACATCCAAACAATCAAATATATATGTAAATTTAGAAATCATTCCTTTCGTATCAAAATATAATTTTGGTTAAAGTTATTTCATTTACCCACTTTAAAACAATACTATGTCGGTTTATCTTGTTTAAGAGTTTAGAAACCCCTATCGATATGGTTGTACTTCCCTCACCGTCTAGAATTCATAAATACTCAACCGATAAGTCAACACAGTTTAAAAATAGTTTTATATTCACTAACAAGTATGCGCTCATAGCTATTAATACACTCAACTCATTATAGAGTACTATTGACAATGTGTTAACGCTAAAATTTGAACGCTAACACCCCGGTGTATGAAGTGAGATTGTGAAAGCACCACCCGATAGCTCGGGAACAGATTATAAGCAGATAATAGTGAAAAAGCAGTAAACAACAGCAATTTTATAGTGGTTCGGCTTAAGAGAGAGCCTACGTCCACTTTGAATATCTTTATTGACGATTTGATTACAAGTCAATGCAGTTACACTCTGATTACAACACACTTTGAGTTTCAAGTGACTTAGAACAAGTAGCCTAAACTTCAATGTCGATCCAAATCTTTGAACACATGTTAGACATGTTTGATTTCTTCGTGAAGTTCCTTGAAGGTGTTGAAGTGGTTCAGAACACAGCAGAGTAACGGCGCTTGAAATGAATGAGCCAAAAGTCCCCTTTCTGTTGGAGTTATGGGCGTATTTATAGGCATCTTCGGAGTTAGGTCGTAACTCGTATACGAATCACGATGAGTCGTAACTCGTGTACGACTCATGATGAGTCGTAACTCGTGTACGACTCATGATGAGTCGTAACTCATATACTACTCATGGTAGGTCGCGGCTGATTTACTGGGTTCATGGCTTGGCCCAGAGTTATGCACCCATCTGAATGAATGATACAAGTTCTAAGTCGTTCACGAGTTAACCAAACGCAGTTTCCTTTATGCTAGCATGAGTCGTACACGACTCATCATAGGTCGTAAGTCGTCAGCGATTCTTCTTACTACAGCGTGGTGTTGAACTTGTCTCCAAGTCTTAGGTCGTGAACAACTTATCTTTTGAGCCGTAGACTTCCTATCGTGCCATCTTCTAACTCGTAAGATTGTTATCTCGTAGACTCTTTAACTCGTAGTGGCCTTAACTCGTAGATCTTTTAACTCGTAGAGTCTTTAACTCGTAGATCCTTAACTCGTAGGTCGTTCAGCCCTTGAATTGTTAGGTCGTGAAGACCTTGAGTCGCACAGTTCTTGAATCGTTGATCCACTGAGTCGGCCTGTCTCATGAACCGTTAACCCTCTTGAGTCGTTCCATTCCTCTAAGTTGCCTTGAACCTTAACTCGTTAAGTCGTGGTACTTCTTAGGTCGTCCAATCCTTGAGTCGTTAAGCTTATTAAGTCGGCAACCTTATTAAGTCGGCAACCTTATTAAGTCGGTAAGTCGTGCCACTTGTTAGCTCGTTAACCCGCTTCATCAGTTAGGTCGTTGACTTCGAGTAGAAGATAGGTCGCTTCATTCTCTACGTCGTATACCGTTTTGGACGGGGCGCTGCCCCGCACCCCGCCGGGGGCGCTACCCCCTGGACCACTGCGACCTGACCGGGCAGGTCGATCACCGTAGCGGTGCCGTTGCCCCCGCACCCCCACCTTGGGGGGTTGGCACCCCCCCTGGACCCCCCTCCGTAAGGGATCTTATATGAAAAGCCATTCAACAGAACTTGCTTTGTTGGGATGCTGAGTTGACTATTCTTCGAGACGAACTATCATTGGTTTCTCGGTCGATTTTTTGATATCACGACCATGCTGAAAAAGTGGAGTTAACACAGTGTTTAGTGAGTAATTTCCCCATCAGAGCCAAGGTTGTCGCCAGCCTAAGCTCTGATACCACATGTGACGACCCACCCTTCTCAACCCTCGAAAATCGACACAAAATACTCCACAGTATAATATGCCGAAGATCAAGTGTCGGAAAAGACAGATTGTTGAGGAAAAAGAAAGAAGACGGAAGAAAGAAGGAACTAAACAATAACAGAATCTCACAATCGCAGCAGAACAAAATATAATAGTCAATAAAAGATTTTTACACAAAATGAAAAATATATCCGTTTTATACAATATATCATCAGAGTATGTCTCGAACAAACAACAATTACCAGCCCGACAACATCAACAACAAACAGCAGCGTATATATAAATGTATGGAAAATACGTCCCGGTCTCTAGCTCCTCTCCTGTGCTCCATAGCATCCAATCCTGAAATCTATAATACTCGGCCAGACCCGATCATTATAATGAAATAATACCCGACTTAGTCTGGAATACCAGCTGAGAAAAATACACCCAAATTGATTCTTAAAGTTTTAAAAATCCTTTTGAAAACAAAAGCATCTCGTAAGACCACGCCACAAATAAACATGTCGGGTTTTTACCTTACGATAGCTAAAACACTTTCCTTATACAAATCCTCTGATATTCTAATAGGGTTTATATACAGATACTTATTAAATAGCCGAAATTATAACATTTATTAAATTCCAGCTACTAGCCACAAAGTGGGTAATACAAATAAAACTCGCAATAGGCACGTAAGGAGAATGGATTTCCAATTAATGACTAGACACTGAGGTGCCACCTGTCACATTACGTGGCCTAGATCACCGTACCGAGGACCACTCTCGATCCCCTGCAACACAAGACCGGGACTACCCCTTACTGGATAATCCCGAGTAAGATCACCCCACGGTTGGGATCAGCAACCGCACCACTAAGCCGATTAAAAAGGGACCTCTAGACAGGGATGACCTCACCCTAATGGGTGCTACCCATATAGCCTTGCTGCATATCCCCTGATTTTCATTCATTCCCAGTTGATGAGGCTTGAGGCTAAGCGTTACCTTTCGGAACGTTTCACTTAAAATGTCCATCGTCCACCTGATGATGTTCCGAAAGCATTCATCCATACAAGTCCGTCCCGGATTCGAACGGAAACGAAGGCACTACTCCTACTACATCCATTTTCGAAATATCCTCAGGATTAGTGGAGACTAGCCCTTGCACTTCACTGCTCCATCTTCTACTCTGAACTCGTTTTCTTACGAAAACATGCAAACCGGATCGAAGTAGTTTTCGAGGAATAAATCTCGTTCCCGGTCTCTTCAAAACGATCAACGCATTAGCCAATATTGATAGTCAATGATTTAATTATCAATTAACATTCACAAACATCCATCACACAATAAATAATTCTCCATATTATTTATCTTCCTTAAAAATATTTTTGCAAGATATATTTCCATTTTCAAACCCTTTTGAAAATAGTTTTCAAACCACACACTCCTTATGGAATAAATTTCCAAATATTGATTTCCACCGAAAACATCCAAGCCTAATATTTTAGATTTATAATAATTTAAATTAATGCTATTTACATACTCTATTTTAAATATATACATACTTTTTAGATGTTTCAATAAAATTGCTTTATAAAATATAACCCATTTTTCTCCAAAATAAAGGTTAAGTCATACTAAATTTTAAAATAAAGTTATGAAATCTTATACAAGTTTTTAAATAAAACTTTAACCAAACTATCTTTAAAATAAACCCATTTTATAAATATAAATATTAATAATATTCCTTTAAACATAATACCAATTAACCCTTTAAATAATTATTACTATAACTAATTTAGTGAATATTTACTCTTGAAATCTTTACAACTTAAATAAGAGTTGTCTTAAAAAAACATTCTTTTAAAATCAATTTTAAAACTTTTAACTTTTACTTAAAAATCTGCTTTAAAACCTATTTGGCTCTTCAGGGAACCACACTTCTGTTTTCATAATAAAGTACAGAATCCTTTTACAAATCCTACACGATTTACCTCAATTCAAATTTACGTTTAAATCCCGTAAATTCCTCCAACACTATAAATATAAACCCTCGTTTTATGTTTAAACACATTTCTATTTCCTGGAATATCACTTTCAAAATATATGCTTAAAATATTTTACATAAAGCTTCTAGAAGTTACTTAATTGAAAATAATACTTAAGGAAATATATAGAGGTTTTCTAAGTAATTTAAGCCAAATTTAACTTTTAAAATAAATTTATTAAATCAATTATTTATATTATAATTTCCTTTTGAAAACTTAATACTATTTATTTTTTGAAATAACTAAATACCACAATTACTTAAATAAATGTTTACTTATACTTTAAACAATTAAAATAATATATTTTTTCTAAAATATTCCAAAACACAATTTAAACTGCCAATTTGTAATTTGAAAGCTTTTCTTTGAAACATACCAAATTTCCAGGAAAAATGCGCTTTCCATCCTTTAAAGATAATCTCATCTTTACTTCTAAAACAATTATACCTTTCTTATAAAATCTCCCACAGGAAATCAATATTTCCAAATTTATCCACTAATAAATATCCCAATTTATTTATAAACCCAATTTATAAATTTCTGTTTCTCATTTCCATTCCAATCTCAGTTTTAAAACCATTTACACATTCAAACCAATTACTCGAATTTAATCTCATTAAATTCATTACTTAAAAATCCCTTTCATTTTCTTTTAATCCCAATTTATTTATTGATATTTTTAAAATACCAAATTATATTTATCCAACAATAACACAGCATAACAAGATCCAAATCAATTTAACCCAAAATTTTGCTAGGTCCGATCGTCACCAAATTAGCACTGCAGCGTAGATCACGTTGCTGCGATTGCGGTCACTACGCCATAAATGGCCTTCTGCAACACAAAAAAAATGTTGGCTCAGGCCCGAAAAATGTTGCCATAGGTCTATGGCAACACTTTTAGGGTGATGCAAATTTTGTCGTTGCCTTAGACCTTAAAGGCAACATTTTGACTATCTAAGGAAACATAAGTAATATTGTTGCAATAGAACCCTATTTGGGTCTATGGAAACACCCATAGGTATTTGTAGCAACATTCCAAAAATGTTGCTATAGATATTAACTTTCTTAAATTGTGGGACCCACATCTTGTGGGGCCCATAATGTGGGGCCCACGACCCAACTGGATCCATCCCTATGGCAACACCATGAATGACTATTGCAACATTATTTTAAGCAACATTTATAACCTGGTGGCAACATTATTATGAAACTACTGCAACACCATTCTGAAGCTACTACAACACCATTCTGAAGCTACTGCAACACTATACTGAAGCTACTGCAACACTATACTGCAGAGACACTAAGAGCACATAGAGCAGTACAATAACTAGAACACTTGCATAATACACAGTACAATATCACATAAAACACTTGCATAATACACAGCATAATACACAGTACAGATAACAATTCATACGGCAGTACATATCACAATTAATGTCAGTTACCCCAAAATATCCAGTTACCCCAAAACACTACAAAGCTACCCCAAAATATCCGGTACACATAACAATTCATAAATGTGACTTAAGAGCTGGTGCCTCCAGTCACTTCATCAGTCTCACTGGACATGATTGTGGTAGTTAGATCCTCTACATTGATGTTCAAATGTGCTTTCCGAAATGGCCTAATTGTAAGACCATTTTGTGGATTCATCACAAAATTCCTTTTAAGTTCATCAAACATTATAGTATTTTTTGAACTGTAAAACTGATAGAAATAATAATTGAAAAGTATGTCAGTGGCTATATGTTAAAGGAGGAAGGCAACGGTTTATTTTTATTATATCAGAGTTAACCTCTGGGAATTGAGCCCAAATAAGACCAAGTGGCTTGCATAAAAGGTGCCATGGTGATCAGACTGTACCGTGATCATGGCCATGTGATCAAGAAGAGCAGTAATTTTGTTGTTTGGATTATTTAAAACTCCTAGTTGGTTCATCTTTAGCTCTACCCATTTCATTCTGCAAAATGAGTGACATCTAAGCATATGCTATCATTATGAGTAATGAGTAATGTCTGACCAAAAAGGGTTAATATAACAAAAACAAATAATA
The DNA here is from genome assembly GCA_030765085.1 of Allium cepa. Classification (NCBI taxonomy): domain Eukaryota; kingdom Viridiplantae; phylum Streptophyta; class Magnoliopsida; order Asparagales; family Amaryllidaceae; genus Allium; species Allium cepa. Next base: position 878,352,259 of record CM060939.1, read on the forward strand.
TACCCGGTCGCAGACCATATCATGATATCATACTCGGAATATGCAGCAGTTAGGAATTCATGAAGATCTGTTAAGAAACTATAATGTCAGTGCAGTTAGAATAATAATAAGGCAATATCAATATCAAGTATCGATATTTATCTACTTGCATGGATGCATTAACTCAAGTGGATTTTCAGCTGCAGATCTGTGATCGAACAGAGTGTAATCAATATCCAAGACAAGCAGCTTTTTTCCATCACGACAAGGATTCCGTAGTTTCAACTAAGCAATTGAGCATCACCAAGCAAATACATTAGCTCATTGCAAAGCTCACAGAACAGAAAGATAAATCAAACAAGAAAATGTTGACAACACAGGTATAACAGTAAAATTAATACAATTAATAATTAAGGGTATAGCATAGTCACCTACCGTGACCAATGAACAATATGGATACATCTACGTATGAATGGAAGACCTTTTTCTAACACATTATCTTGGTAAACCGATAGGTAATAGCACAATATCTTGGTGAACTGATAGGTAGGCATGGTGCTTTAAGTGAAAATACACAATTGTCAATAACACACATGAGTAATCAATAATGCCTAGGACATATGACAGTTCAAATCATATTTGCATTGATTCAAAATGGACCGTGATCCTAAATCATATAGGCTAAGTTAGAAAATGACAAAACAAATTAAACCTTAAGTCAATTTGAATTGCTTAGTTAACAAATTTTCTTTCATATGATATAGAATTATCAGCCACAGATTTATTTAACATGCCTCCGAAGTCATTATGGACTTCAACTGGATGCCTAATTTGAGCTTTTAGATTTGAGTCGAAGGAGATGTTAAGCATTTAATTCATTCGCACAATTACTATTCATCTAATTATTGATTGGTATTCACATTGACGTCTTCTCATTGATACATTACCTACAGATGCATACTGTGTGTTAGTTCCAAAACCAAGGTAACATAATAGAATTTCATTTCAACTCTTTAAGCATCAAGCTCCTAAGTGCCATAATAACTTGCAAGGAAACAACTATGCCAGCGCTAACAGAGAATCACAACGTGTGGTGCACTGAGTTAAGAAATGCACCTTATATTGATTAATTCTTCTGTTCAACTTCTACTTATTGGAATCCTTGTCTTTAATATCCACTACCTCGTCCTGTCCAATCTCAAAATCATCCACAACCTCCGGCGCATCCACGTGATCCACAAATATCTCGTCTTCAACCGTCCTACAAATCAATCAACAATCATGAATAGCCCCAAAAGTAAATGTAACCTGAGAGGAAAAAAATACAATAATAAACCCAATCATAGTCGTCTTGACAGTAGGCTTAATGTTAAGCTGAGACAGTAACAAAGAATCGTCGCCAAGCTTAGATGCCATTTTGGGGTAAAGAAGCTTTTGTCTTTTTGGGAGCACATTGGTGACCTCGCAAATGCGGCGCTTCAGCTCGGTGATTGTGTCGTCGCCGCAAACCCTAACGATGTACTCTTTGCCGCTCCATTTTACGGTTAGGGTTATTTATAAGTAGTTTAAATCGAAACCCTAAAGTGATGGGAGAGAGGGTTATACCTCAAAATCGAAATTGAAGCCCTAAACTGATGTGAACAATGCTTGAACCCCCAAATCGAAGCGAAATCGCTAAACAAAGCTTGAACCCCCAAATCGAAGCCCTAATCGAACCGAAATCACTAAACCCCAAATTAAGAATGTTCGCTTGAACCTTTGTAAGAATACAGAGAAGAATGAAAATAAAAAGTTATTTGCGGGGACTTTTTTCTTCGCTGCTCTAAAAGATCAAGGAGTGGTGTTCGGATTGATGAGGTGTCACGTTCTCCATCGTAGGATTTGCCTTGGTAGATTGGCGTGGATCGGTGCGAAAGATATGCAAAGGTCTGCTATAGTAACACTATAAAAAAATGTTGCATCAATTACACTTGTTTAGCTAGAGCAACACATTTTTATGGCTAAGGCAACACCAAAAATTAAGCGTTGCAGTAGGACCAAAACTGTATAGCTATCGCAACATTTTACCTGGCAATACCTTGCAAAAATGTTGCAGAAGGCCATCAATGGCGTAGTGGGTGCTTCTTGTTTCGTCGTAATCTGATAACGAACGCACGAGATATGAATATTTTTGGAGTTTGAATATAATTTCTAAACAAATTTTCTTTTATCTTGCAAACCAAGATCATGGCCGCTGGATCTAGAAAGAAAAATCAAGGACGTAGCCTTCATCTTCTCAACATGCACGTCCCCAGTATCCCCCAAACCCCATAGCCGCCTCCCTAGGGTTCGCCAACTCGGCCACCAAGGCTACATCTAGGACGATCGGCGACCACCATAGAAACCACCACTTCGAGCTCCACCCAAACCCAAAACCTCACGAAGCTCAGTCCCTCGGTTGATCAGAAAAACGTGCGCGACTACGGACCTTCACGGTAAATTCTAGGCACCAAACGATGACGTTAATAAAGATCCACCGTTGGATCTATAGTACTCGACGAGTACTACGATTCTTTTGTTGACGATTTTTGCTAGATATTGGTGGTTTAGGAGAAATCGAGGGAGAAATGAAGTTTTTCTTCGGCCATTGAAACAAAATAGAACGGCGGCTAAGAAAAACTAGGGTTACGGCCTAAAATGTGAATATATATAAGTTTTAATAAAATATTTTATTATTAATTTCCACCAATTTACAAAGTTTTCGAATGAACTCCAAATCTCACGTGCCACCTGGTGTTTATAAGGTTTTACCCATATTCCAAACACAATGGAATGTGTTTCGGAGCCCAATTCAATCATATATGGAAGATAGCCGAATCGAGTTTTAAATATTAAATTATCGATTTAAATTTCAACGCGTTTCTCACCCGTACGAACAAACGGTAACTCCAAACGCTACCAAATTTGAAATACGATAATAATTAACTATTACGGATCCAATGGAACTAGTTTCGTCGAATTCCGGGACTGTGCCCCGGAAGGCTATTTTAACTCGTCGATAAATTCGACCGATTTCCAAAATCGTCGAAATCACCTAAAATTTCACTTTTAAAATTTTACATACCTAGTTATAAATAAAATAGAATTTATAATCACATTAGAAATCATTTTGACCCATTTTGAATCAAAATCCAATTATTTGTATTATTATATAATAAATTCCATTTTTAAATTAATATAAATTCCAAATTCAACCTATCGACTTTTAATTCCATCCAACAGTCCAATATTATAATTCAAATCCAAATAGGCTTAAAATAAATTTTAGAAACCATTACCGTTCCATTTGCCTCCAGATTCACAAACTATTATAATTTCAAATAGTTAATTATTATTATTCAAATTCAATTTAATTACCATATTTGAAATTATCACTTATTTTATTAATTTAACCAAAATATTTTTATTCCAAAATCAAATTATAATCCATATCCAACATTCAATATGAATTAAATGTTCAAATCTAGCGACCAAAATTCCGGGTCATTACAGCGCAAATTTGTTAGTGGATATAAAGTTTGTTTTTATACTGCGTTGACTTATCGGCTAAGTGTTTACGAATACTGGCCGATATATGGGACGCCATGTAATCGATAGGGGTTTTGAAACTTTAAACAAGATAAACCGACATAGTATTGTTTTAAATATGGTAAATGAAATAATTTTACACAGATTATTGTAGTATATAAGAGAAATAATTTTTTGTAAATTATTATAGTTATATATGGTTGCTTGGTTGTTACGAGTTGATAATATTAAATTATTATCATTGTTAAGTGAAAGTTGAATAAAGGATTAAAATTATAACCAAAGGTTAAGGAATAAATTTATATAACAAAATGGGATTTGCAAATGTGAATTACAAAGGTGATTTATAAATGAAGTAGTATAACATTCCAAAGTAATGTTTTGATATGAATTGGCAGGATTGGAATTTGGAATTTTGGGAAAAGTTTAAATTCCTTTTGAGTTTAGAAATGATTTTCAAAGGTTTTAGAATAATGGTGATAGTATTTGTGAAATATTTTGAATTGGATTTGGAATCTGGTGAGATCTGGAATTTAAAAATATTTGGGAGAATGTTTTAAAGAGGTAGAAGCACTAAACTCTTTCGGTCGTTGGAAAATAACTTCGGTGACGACTACAGCATTATCGATGTTCATTTTCGAATTTCCACGAGAGGAATTGCTACCAAATTGTTTTAAATTAGAGTTGTTTACGAATCTGGGTTTGGTTTTGAGGTTCAAAGAAATAATTGATTTCAACAGTGATTTTGAAATGTTGTGGAATTGTTTAAATTACTCGAAGTAAATTGGAAATGTTTATGGAATTATAAATGAGTTTGATAACCTATAAATTGGAATCTATTAGAAAAGAAAAAATTAATTGAAGAAGAGTTAAAAATTTAAAAGTTAATGTGAAAACAAAATAAATTGGGAGGTAAGCTAATTAATTTAAGTAAATTAAAAAGAAATTAGCCAATAGAAGTTAAATAAATTAGAGAACTTATAGAAGCTTAAAGTTGAATTAAATTAGAATGTAACTAAACCAAGTTAAATAAGAAGTGAATGTTGAGTAGGCTAAATAAATAAGTTATTGAAGTATAAAATTTATTAGTTGGAAATAAAATTGTGGATAGACAAATGAATTTGCATTTTTAAGTAAGTAGGATTTAAACTAAATATGGGGAATTAATTTGAGTTGTGTGTAATGGAAGTTAGTCAAGATTTGGCTGAATAAATTAAAGGACTGAAATAAAATTTTTGAGTAAATAAATTGATTTACGTAGGCAAGCGAATAATTTGGAATGGGATTTGATTGATTTGAATCTTGTTGTATAAAATGAAGTTTTAAATTTTTTTGGAATATATGGGCGGAAGGAAGGAAAATTTAATTCAAATGGAAATGAAAATGGAAATTTGAATAAAAGAATTGAGATTAGGAAATTGATTTGGTTGTAACTTAATGAAAATGAGAACTGAATATTTAAATTCAAAAATTGGATTGAGTTGAGTGAAGTTGTAGAACTAGTTCTAAGTGAACTAAAATAATAAAAGTTTGGAAGTAAAATGGTCTGAAGTAGGAATAAGTTAATAAGTGCAACTAATTAGAGAAATGATTAAGCAAGTAGGCGTTGAGATAATGTAAATAGAATTCAATATTTAAAATGAAAGGGAAATTGAATTCAAATGAATTTGAAAATGAAATTTTGAGTAAAAGTATAGATAAATAAAAGAGGCGAAGTAAAAATAGTTATAAGAGGTATATAAAACATTTATATTATACTTAAGAAGGAAAGGTGAAATTCTTAAGTAAATTTGGCATTGGGAAAATTATTCTAAGTGAATAATTGAATGAAGATTAAAACTGATAGTGATTTGACCCAGATTCGAGCACAGAATTTCGAGGTAATTTTACCAATCCGAGTTGGGATTTTTCATTCGATTTTCGACGGCGAACTCTGCATATGGATTTTTGATTGATTCTAAAAATTCCCTATCATACTTGAGGCTATGCAAGAAGGATGACGGTTTTTGATCAAGAAACGAGATCTGAGTCCGCACTAGGAAATCAGATGGAAACCAGTTCGAAAGTGAAATTGTGTGATCGAGTGAGCGATTGAATTGGGTATTGCATACAGATGATATATGTGTATCGTACGGGTGTGAATAAAATAGATATTGAAACTATTGTAAAGAAATGTACAAAATGATTTTGGAAGCTATGATTGGATATTATTGCTAAGTAGAATATACAAGTGTTTAAGAAGCAAAAGGAAACTTAGTGTTTTGGGTTTCAGAAGATAAATTTGAATTGTCCAACATATAGGTATGTGTTTAAATTTCAGTATGAAATTTGATGATTTTCTTGTCTAGCCATTTGGCTTTTTGTTTTTTTTTGAATCTGTGGGACTATAGAGGCTTTTTGTCATTGTACCAAGCTAGCCGCGCAAAGGAGACAAGTTTCGAAATTTAGGGAGTTAGAAAAATTTTAGGGAGTTAGAAAAATTTTGAGAAAATTTTGACGATTTAAAATTTGGTTTTAAACTTAAATTTGAATTGTGAAGCAAATAATGTTGTTTGAAAATATGGAAGATTTGGGAAAGTTAATAAGAGTGATTGTGTCTTTAATAAAAGATTTTTTTTGGGAAAGTTTTTGGAAACTGTTTGGTTTTGGGGAAAGTAGTTAACGGGTTGTGGACCATTCTTCTTAACTAGTAATTTCGGGAACGAAATTCTTCTAAGGAGGGAGGACTGTGACGACCCGAAATTTCTAGATATTTGAAATTGAAATATTTAATTGATTTAAATATTTCAAAGTTAGTTTAATTTGAATTTCAAATATCATTATTTATTGGGCAATTAAATTTTTGAATTTAATTATTGAAAGTTGGGTAAATGGTTGAATCTGAAATTTTAAGCTTGTTAAAAATAGTTTAAAATCTTGTAAAATTTATATTGATGGTATTGAAGATAGTAAAAGTGTTAAACTTGAATTTGAAAGTGGATTGTTAAGTTTTGAAAATATATTGTTTAAATTGATATTTAAAAATAGCCTTCCGAGGTACAGTTTCGAAATTCGATGAATCTAGTTCCATTGGATCCGTAATAGTGTATTATTATTGGATTTTAATTTTCGTAGTGTTTGGAAGGATCATTCGGCCGTATGGTAGATAAACGCGTTGAAATCTAGATCGAAAATTTAATATGATATCTACGTTCAAAAAACTATCTTCTCCATACGATCGAAATAGGACTCGAAACCTTTTCTATTTTATTCGAAATAGGGGTTTAACATTATAAACGCCTAGCGGCACGCCTCAATAGGAGTTCAAAATTTTGATTTGCGATAATCGAGGCGATTTAAAAATCGAATTTAAATTTGATACATATTTTATATTCTGGGTATAGTTTTCATGATTTAACACATATCCCCCCTCCAACACTTGGCAATCTTTCTCACTTTGTTTAGCCACATGTTCCACTATTTTTTTAAAGAAAACAAATGGCCGATCGAATAAAAAAATATATAGCAAAATCGTGTTTTACTTCTGCTAGTTTTAGATTTGAATTCACTTTTCCCCTTCGATCTCGAAATGAAAAAATGCCGAACAACGAAAGGGAATTTCGTCCAGTCCAAACCATCGAAACCAAACGAAATCGTATTCGTTTGTAAATCATCTGTGACGACCTAGAAATTTTAACATTTGAAATTGAAATATTTAATTGACTTTAAATATTTGGAAGTTATTTAACTTGAATTTCAAATATAACTATGAAATTGACAATTAAATTATTGAATTTAATTTATTGAAGGGGGTAAAAATTTGAATCTTCAGTTTTAAGCTGATTTAAAAAAAATATTTCAAAAGCTAAGAAAATTTAGAATGATAATACTAAAAATAATGGAAGCTTCAGAATTGGATTTGGAAATGTTTTGTTCAGTTTTGAATTTATATCATTTAAATCGATATTTAAAAATAGCCTTCCAAGGCACATTCTCAAAATTCGATGAAACCAGTTCCATTGAATCTGTAATATTGTATTATTATCGGATTTCAATTTTCGTAGCATTCGGAGTTGTCATATGATCATATGATAAGCAAATGCGCTAAAAAAATTATATTGAAATTTAATATAATAGCTAGGTCCAAAAAACTATCTTCTCCACACGATCGAATTTGGACTCGAAACCATTTCCATTGCGTTCGAAATAGGGGTATAACATTATAAACGCCTAGTGGCATGCCTCGATTGGAGATCGAGATTTTTAGTTGTGGAATCATGGCGATTTAAATTAGAATTTGAATTAAATTCACAAAAAGACAAAAAAAAATAGACACATACCCTCTTGTACAACACATGTTGGTTAAAGGTCTACACGTGTTCGTTTCAGAAAAAGAATTTAACCGTGCTTTCATCTTTGTATAAAACAAAAGAAAATTCAATTTCTCCTCAAAACAAAAGTCAGATCGTCCCTCTTCAAAATATAATCAATGGTCGAGCAAATTAAGGGGAATCACGATTATTTATTTTTTTTTCTCTCCAAAAATTTCTAGCTCAAAATCGAACTCGTTTTCGTATAATAAAGTGGCGGCCAAGCAGGAAATCCAGGGAAATTGATTGCTTCTTCAATTTCGAGCACGCGATAGTTAGGGAGGGTCACGTGTTTGTCATTGGTCGGCAAAGGCTAGAACAGTGGCGACCAAAAGCCAAAGCCATGTTCGAATCGATAGCAGGCTTGTGGAAGTGTCGCGAGCGTGCGCGCGCGTAGGCCGATGTAGATGGAGGAGCAACGATGTGGCATGGTTTTGTCGGCGATTGTCGGTGGCTTGGGAGTCGCGAGGGTAAGGCCATGCATATCGAATCGATGGTCGCGAACTCGATCTGGGCGTGGGCGATGGGACTCGTTCACGCGGCTGTGATATCGGAAATCACGGTGGAGCTGGGTTCATTAGCAGTGAGCAGCGAGGTATAAACCTATTTTTAATTCAAAATGCATTAATTATATGTATAAATGTGTTAGGAAAATTAGTCAATAAGGTATGTATGCGTGTGTGTATGTGTATATAAGAAGTCAAATCCAGTTTTTACTTTTTCTACAAACATATCTATATAATAAAAATTTTAATCATAAATATTTATGGGAATAATATTTTTTAAAATGGAAGAATTTAAATATATGAAAGTTTATATAGATTAGATTTTTGTGAAATCCATGTATATTATTTTATAATTAATACATATACATATTTTTCACTTACTAGCCTAAATTCTAAAATTAAAAAAATATATATAAATAATATTTTGGAGATTAATTTGGTTAATAAACCTATTTAATTACTTTTAGTTACCAAAAATATTTTATTTATAAGGAAGAATATTTAAAATTAAAATTATTAGTAGAATTAAAATTATAAAATGGAAATTGAATTGTTCGATTTATTTCGAATATTAGTTAAATCATCTAATATTATACAAGTTTAAAAATCGTGAAATCAAGTTGGAAAGGAAAAATGGGTTCAAAAGGTGAGATCTTCTCACTCAAATTTAAATTGAAATTTCAGTTATTGATTGATTGTTGGATTATGATGGTGTGTGTGTGTGTGTGTGTGTGTGTATATATATATATATATATATTTGGAGTGATTGATTTCCCACAGTATATAGTGGATGAGACCCTATGCGCCGCATAATAGCGGATGATATTATATAATTCCATATACCACAATATTCCACCTCGAAGTGGAATTGGTATTTAATTATTGTGCTAACGTTTATAATACAGGGAAACAGGTTGGAGGGATCCAACTGGAATCCTCAAATATTTGAATTTGTTTCAATATTATATGTTGATTTATTTATAATCTGTGTGAGATTATATTTATGATTGAAACCAATGAAGGCTATAATTTAGCCGAATGTACTTTTGGTATCGTGGGATACCAGAAATAAATAAAATTGGATTTTTGAAATTCAAGTAGAAAGTTTATAGTAAAATTTATTTTTGAGAATTAGATGAATTTAAAGAAAGGAATTTCAAAAGGATAAAGTTTTATTTTTGAAATCCTATTGAATTAATTCCAAAATATGGGAATTTTTTTAATAAATGGATTAAAAGTAGGAGAATCTATTTAAAATTCAGATTCTAAATTGTTTGAAAGGAATAAAGGAATTTGTTTAAAAAGATAATAAATTTTGGTGTTTGAACGAAAATTTATTTGGTGTTGGAAATAAACGTGGAAACAAATTTGGTGTTTGATATAAATTTAAGAATCAATTTGAAATTGATTTGGTGTTTTGAAAATAAATTTGGAAATCGATTTGAAATTGATTTGGTGTTTTAAAATAAATCTTTGGGAAATTGATTTGGAAAGCGATTTGTTGTTTGAAATAAAAATTGGGAAATCAATTTGGAATTTGATTTGGTGTTTGAAAGTGCATATTTAGAAATCGATTTGAAAAATTGTATATTAGTTGATATTTGGAAATTCAAATTCACAATGGGAATTTATAAAGGAAAGGGAAATTTGTTTTAAATATAAATATTAGTTTATTTCTAAAAGTATGGAAAGAAATTTGCGGATTTGGAATGTGAATTAAAATAAATCAAGAAAGATTTGTTAATTGATTTAAAGGGACCATTTTGAAACGGAAAGAGAATTCTTCCCTGGAAAGCCGAGTATATTTCCGAAATAGATTATAAATATAACTTTAATGTTTCAAAGTTGGTTTTAAAAAAAATGTTCGTTGGAGAAATTATTTTTTTAAATTGTTTTTAAATTTTTAAAGTGAATATTATTAAATTAATTATAGAAGTGATTATTTAAAGATTTAATTGATATTTGATCTTGAATATGGATATTTAATAGTTATACTCTATCTACTAATTTAATTTTAAAATTATTTTGGACATGAGTTTTTTATGAGATTTTGATATTCAATTTCATAACTAATGTTTTAAATAAAGAGTTTAAAATAGTTTTTATTTCAAATGTATCCAAGTACTTATATTTTTGGATAAGTGTTTTAAATTATTTTGAAGTATACAAACTCGGTAAATTTTTCTATGGAATTAAATAAATATTCGAAAAAAATTCCACGTGAGGAAAATGGTTTGAAAATTGTTTTCAAAATGTTGATGTGTTAAAAACTATATCTTCCGAAGACATGTTGAAAATAAATTATTGGGGGAAAAATTATTTGAAATCTGGTGATTGTTGTGAATATTGATTGATAGTTAAATAACCGACTATCAATAATGGCCTTTAAATGGCGTCTGAATTTTGATGTGACCAGGGGTCAGATTCCAAGTGGATATTCGAAAACCTATCGAATCTTTGTGATGGATCTTTTGTTTAAAAGATCAAAGTGGAAATTGTTGTGATTCATTTGAATTCTGATTGTAACACTTATTTTTAAAATAAGCGCTCGTTATTCGGATTAGCCAAGAGAGGACTTTGTGTCATAAAATCGATTTCGAATACTGATACGACGAAATGGGATTGTATTTGAAGATGGTGTTGAAGACCGGTATTTTTGAAAGCGAAAGGATTACCTGTCGGATGTCTCTGCATCGAGTTGCTCCGGTATAGAGATTTTATCGCCATTTGTGATGGGGATTCCGGACGTGATTAGTCAATATCCGGATTGCAAGGGCTTCTATCAAGTGCCTTCGATTTCGTTCAATCCTGGAACGGACTTGTATGGATGTATGTCTGACATTACACTTTGGGATATAAAGCTGGTTTCTATCAAATATATTTCTATTGGTGGCGGAGAATTTATTTTCTTAGCTTAACACCCTTCTCTGAGGTATGCAAGCTCAGAGATTATGTAGTTGATGGTTACTAGTAATATACACCTAATTTGGTAGTGTGGCATACGAAGTGCTGCTGATCATTTGTTGATTGAAGTGTGGCTTCTGTGAAACGCATAGCTTTGTGAACGGGATTTCGTCGACCTCACATCCCGAAAATGGTCGAAACCAGAAGGATGCAGCAAGACAATTTGGGGGTTGTGCCCTCAGGGTATGTCCATTTCCTTCTAGAAAAGGGTGGTTCATGGTATGGGCCCCAGATACTTAGCTTATGTGGTTACTGCAAATTTATTTCTTTGTGGTTGAGGATCCTCGGATAAAGGTCGGTAACGACCGAGGATGGCATACTCGTGGTTGTTACTCATGTTATAGCTTTATTATAGCATGGGGTAACTCGGCCTTATGTTGGCACAGAGCTGGTTAAGTTCTCGGGGCATCCCTTCCTTAGCCTAACCATTTGTTGGAAATCCAATCACCAATACGCGCCATATACAGTTTTAGTTGCATAACCTGCCTTTTACTTATGGCGGTGACCCACTGTTTAATTGTTAGCTATAGTAGGCATAGTTCGAAATGTCTATGCGGGCTAAGATTAATATTATATTTTCGAAATGTTTTCTGCACTATGCACTAATGATAATATTAAAAAGGATTTTGCGTATCAAGCATGTTTGGGTATCATAAGGAGAAGTCTCCTCCAATTCTGCGTTTGCATTGTGTGTGTGGCGAGAGGCCTTATGGTAGTTTCACTTTGCAAAAGCATAGCGGATTTCTTTTCTTTATGAAAATAACTGTTTTTAAGATCTCACACCAGTCCCATGACTGACCTGGAGTTTATTGTTCACTTTCTAAACTCTGGGTGCCCATAATTTTCCATACGGGCAGCCTAGAGTCAGGTTATTAATTATTCTGGAGCGAAGTCAGAAAATTATGTTGTGAAGATCTGGAGTTCAAGCTGGATGGTGAGGCATATCACTAGTATATAATATTTCTTTTCCGCTGTTGTGTTGGTGTAAACTCTGATGATGTAATGTAACTGATATAGTGCTTTTGTTTTAAAGATAATTCATTTATCTATTATATTGTTCAACTGCGAAGTTTGAGATTCTGTTATGGATTTTGTTTCTTCTACTATCTTCTTCTTCTTTAACCCAAATAATTCGGTTTTCCAGCATTCGACTTTGCGGCATTTGATACAGTAGACGTATTGATGTCGACTTTCGGGCGTCAAAAAAAGGGGTCATTACAATGTGGTATCAGTGCATTTGGTTAAGCGACAACCTTGGTCTGGTGGGGATACTCATTAGAGATAGAGTCAGTAGTGCTATAAAATGAGTGTGAGTGTCATAATAGACATGAGCGCGTATTTGTTAGTGAATATAAAATTGTTTTGTGTTGTGTTGACTTATCAGTTGATTGTTTATAGATTGCGGTCGGTGCAGTTTGGCCAACTGTATCGATAGGTGTTTCTAAACTCTTAAACGAGATAAACCGACACAGTATTGTTTTATAATAGGGTAAATGAAATAATTTTACCCAAACTATTTTTATATGGAAATGAAATCATTTTCCGTAGGTTATTATAGTATATGGTTGCTTGATTGTTAGGAAGTGATAGTATTAAATTATTATCACTAAAATTGAATGAGAAATTGAAAACATAACTAAAGGTTAAAAAATAAATTCATACACAAATGTGATTTATAATTTGAAATAGAATTCTAGAGAAAAAGTTGGAAATGTTTATGAAAAAGATTTGAAATTTGGAAAATTTTGGAAATTAAAACCCTTTTTAGTTTGAAAAAGGTTTTCAAAGCTTTTGGAAAACTATTTTTGAAGGGATGAAAGCTCTAAACTCTTTTCGGTCGCTGGAAAATAACTTCGTTGATGACCGCAGCATCATCGATGTTTATTTTAAAGTTTCCAAGAGAGGAATTGCTGTCAAATTATTTTAAATGGAAGTTGTTTGCAAACTGGGTTTGGTTTTGGGAATTCAAATGATAATTTGAATTGATTTCAAAAATGATTTTGAAATGTTGGAAAGACTCTGGAATCTGATCAAAAAAAGCTATAGAATAAAAATTTATTAAGGTGGAAAATAAAATTGTGAATGAATAAATAAATTTACAATTGCAAGAAAATGAAATTGAATGTTGAAATTCATTTCGAATTTGTAAGAAAATAGAACTGGAATTGGAATTGAATTTGATTTGTGATAAACAAAGCGAAGTATTGAAATAAAATTAGTAAGTGAAACTAATTGAAGGAATGACAAATTAAATATGGTTTGAAATGAATTGAATTCATATGGAATTAGAAATCCAGTTTAAATAAAAGCATGGATAAAACCAAACTAGTGAATTGAAATTAAATATAAGAAGTATATAAAATACTTATACTAAACTTAAAAAACGTATAATGGAATTTTTAAGTAATTTTTTAGTTGAGAAAATATTCTAAATTGACAAGTGAGTGAAGATTAAACTGAAAAAATTATGAAATGACGATTGTGAATAAGTGAATGAAAAATGAATGTGAATAAAACAAAAGAAAATTAATATATCTAATAGTCAATTAGAAATGAATATGTAGGATGTACGTATGTTATTCGCATAGCGATTTGATCTAGAATTCGAGCACAAAATTTCGAGATATTTATATCGGTCCGAGTTGGAATTTTTCACTCGATGTTCGACGGTGAACCTGGATATGGATTTTTGGTTGATTCTAGAAATTCTCTATCATAGTTTACAGCTATGCAAGGAAAATGACGGTTTCTGATCAAGAAACCAGATCTGAGTCGGCACTAGGAAGTTAGGTGGACAATACTAGTTCGGAAGTGAAATTATGTGATCAAGTGAGCGATCGAATTCGATATTGCGTACGAATGATATATGTGTATCGTACGGGTTTGAATGAAATGAATATTGAAATTTTGTAAAGAAATGTATAAAATTATTTCGGAGTGTTGTAATTGGACACTATTGCTAGTAGGATATATAGGTATTATAAAGGAAAATGGAATTGGAATTTTGATTTCGAAGATAAATTTGAATTGCTTAAAAAAGGTATGTATTTGAGTTTCAGTATGAAATTTGATGATTTTCTTGTCCAGCCGCTTGGCCTTTTGTTTTCTTTAGAAATCTGGGTCCCATGGTGCCATTTTGTAGTCATACGAAGCTAGGCGCGTAAAGGAGATGCTGGCGAAATTTTTTGAAAATTTTAGGAGTTTGAAAATTTTTAAGAAAATTTTGAAAATTTAAATTTTGAATTTAAATTTAAATCTGAATTGTTAACGAAAACAATGTTGTTTGGAAGCTATGGAAGATTTTAGAAAATTAGATGAAGTGATAATGGGTCTTTAATAAAAAGATTTGTTTTGGCAAGTTGTTGAAAACTATTTGAACTGGAAAAATAATAAATTGGTTAAGGATCATTCTTTTTGACAAGTAATTTCAGGACAAAACTCTTTTAAGGGGGGAAGAATGTGACGACCCGAAAATTTTAACATTCGAAATTGAAATACTTAATTGATTTTAAATATTTAGAAGTTATTTTAACTTGAATTTCAAATATAACTATGAAATTGACAATTAAATTATTGAATTTAATTTATTGAAGGGGGTAAAAAATTGAATCTTCGATTTTAAGCTGATTAAAAATATATTTCAAAAGCTTAGAAAATTTATATTGATAATACTAAAAATAATGGAAGCTCCAAAATCTGATTTGGAATTGTTTTGTTCAATTTAGAATTTATATCGTTTAAATCGATTTTTAAAAATAGCCTTCGGAGGCACAGTCTCAGAATTCGACGAAACCTATTCCATTGAATCCGTAATATTATATTATTAATGGGTTTCAATTTTCGTAGCATTAGGAGTTGTCATGTGATCGTACGATAAGCAAACGCGCTAAAAAAATTATATCGAAATTTAATATAATAGCTGGGTCCAAAAAGCTATCTTCTCCATGCGATCGAATTTAGACTCGAAACCTTTTCCATTACATTCGGAATAGGGGTATAACACAATAAACGCCTAGTGGCACGCCTCGATTGGAGATCGAGATTTTTAGTCGCAGAATCACGGCGATTTAAATTTGAATTTGAATTAAATTCACAAAAAGAAAAAAAATTATATATATATTCGGACACATACCCTCTTGTACAACACGTGTTGGTTAAAGGTTTACAAACATTCGTTTGAGAAAAAAAGCAATTAACTGTGCTTTCATCTTTGTATAAAACAAAAAAAAAATCAATTTCTCCTCAAAAAAAAAGTCGAACCGACTCTCTTCAAAATATAATCAGTGGCCAAACAAATTAAGGGGAATCGCGATTATTTTTTTTCTCTCTTCGAAAATTCCCAGTTCGAAATCGAACTCGTTTTCGTATAAAAAAGAGGCGGCCAAGTTGGAAATCAGTTGAAATCCATTGCTTCTTCAATTTAGATCGCGCAATAGTTGGGAAGGGTCACAGGTTTTACATTGGTTGGCAATGGCTAGGACATTGGAGACCGAAAGTCAAATCCATGTTCGAATCGACAGCAGGCTTGTGGAAGCGTCGCGAGCGTGCGCGCTCGTAGGCCGATGTAGATGGAGGAGCGACGACGTCGCAAGGTTTCATTGTGACGACCCACCTTTCAATATCCAGAAAGACGTATCATCGATAATAAAAGAAAGAGATAGAAATAGAAAGATAGAAAGAAAAGAAACAAAAATAATCAGAATCTCACAGCGGAAATGAACAAAATATAATATTACACATATCCCTTACATAAGTTTACATATCGGAGTACACAAAATAATTCCACTTCATTACATCTGACATTCATAAGAGTTTTCCCAACCATACAACTCAAACACAACATCAAAATGCTACTATAGCGAATATAGATAGATAGTACGTCTGGACTCTAGCTCCAGCTCCAAAACATTTGCTAATCCATTCCTAGTCACTTGGCTACTGATAAAAATTTGAGTACCCAAGAGTTTATGAAAAACAAAATAAACTCCGGGTCAGACATGGGTCTGGTGCGAGTAAATAAGTTAAAATTGTTTAACTTTAAAATCATTTGAAACAAAAGGTATCACGTAAGACTTCCCACAAATAAATACGGGGAAGTTTTTACCTTACGCTAACCAAAACATTTGATAGGAAATTCAGTGATATTATAGTAGGGTCTAGGGTGTTCAAGTAAATAGAAAATAGCCGAAATTGTTACATCTATTAAATTCCAGCTACTAGCCACGAAAGTGGGTAATACAATCAAAACCGTAGGGTCTCGTAGGAAAATGAGTTTCCATCAATGGTAGGGCTACTGGGGTACCTCCCATCACAGTACGGGGCCTAGATCACCGTACCGAGGACCACTCCCGATCCCCTGCAACACAAGGCCGGACCCATCCCTTACTGGACAGTTCCGAACAAGACAACCCCGCAGTTGTGGCCAACAACTGCCCACACAGCCGAATATAATAAGGGACTTCTAGACAGGGGTAAATCTCACTCTCAAGTGGGGGCTACCCACGAAGCCTTATTGCACCTCCCCTGTTTTAGCCATTCCTGGTTGATGAGGCTTGAGGTTACGATTACCTTTAGAGAATACATCTCTTAGAATGCTCATCGTCCTCCTAACGATGTTCTGAAAGCATTCAATCCATACAAGTTCGTTTCGGGTTCGAACGAACCCGAAGGCATTATTACGTTACACTCATTTTGGAATCACCCTCAGAGTTAATGACAATAACCCTTGCATTCTAAAATTTCATGTTGATTCTCACTTGAGATGTCACGACCTAACGTTTAACTTGGATCAATGTGGTTTTCGGAAATCAATTCGATTCCCGATCCCGATCTCATTGAAATCCAAACGTGTATTAAAGTCCAAGTTGTTTAAAGATTTAAACACTTCAATTCAGATTTAACATAGCATCACACAACATTATCAACAGATAATAACCAATATCTATCATAGATATAGAACATTTCATCACAGGATATCTCAAATATCATTCAACAGATATCAACCATATTCAGATATCAATTCAAACAAACATCCATAAGCAAGCACTACTGAAATTCATATTGTAATAAATTTTAATTAATTTTAATTAAATTAATTACTTAAGAATTTATCACTTAATCTGGCTTAACCAAACATTAATAAATTAATCTTTATATAATTATCAATTAATTACTATAATTTTTTTTATTAATTATAATTTGATTTAGGATTAATCATTCCTTAATTTATTATTAATTAGCCTTTAATTTAAATTAATTAACCTTAATTAATTATTAATTAATCATAAATTAATTTATCTTAATTACTTAAGTGATTACTCATTAATTAACCTTAATTATTTAATTAATTAAATCTTAATCCTTAATTAATTTACTATTAATTATAAATTAATTAATGTTTAATTACTTAATTAATTAACTCTTAATCAATTAATTAATTAACTTCTTAATCACTAATTTATTAATCATTAATCATTTAATTAATCAGTTATTAATCACTTATGAATTAATCTTAAATTAATTAATAAATTAATTAATAACTATTAATTGTTTTTTAATTAAATCCTTAATTACCCATTAAATCGATAAGTAAATAATTAAATCTTAACCAATTAATTAACCTAAATTAATTAATTAATTCCAACCCTAATTAATAAATAAACTTTAATTTCAAAATTTAATTAACTTCCAAAACCAACCAACTTCATTTATCGTTAAAAACCCTCACATATTTAAATATTTCAATTTATTAAAACTAATTACTTTTGAAAAAAGTTAGATTTTAAAGATATAAAATCTTTTCAAACTTCAAATAATAAAATGTGAATTAAATTTGAAATAAAATATTTGATATTTTATAAAGTAGTGAAATTATAAGTGTTAAGTTTTAAACTTAAATCAAATTTGAAATTTAAAACATAACTCCATTTATTTGCTTAAACTCGACCAAACCAAAGCTAACACAAACTAGCTCCATCTCCCCACCTTCTTCATTCTTACCTGAACCCAACAACACTCTCGTGCAAATAGCACACATACTCGAGCACACACGCGAGTCTCACGCGAACAAACACGAGCGCGACTTCGAGATTGAAACCCAACGCACGCGAACAACTCCACTGACACAAGCCCCTACCTCGTGCACATGCACGGAGCTCCGGCGCCTCCACCGCCGCCGCCAACCCCTTGCGCAAACCCCAAATCAATCCACAATCCAATTCAAAAACCAAGAACTCGACAATGCGACGTCGAGCGAAAATTGATGGTTCGAACCCAAATTTAAACTGTAGACGCCAGGAAAACCCCATCACCCACGGCAAGCCGACCACCATTCGCCTCCCCACTTCGACCATGCACTCACACAACCTTAACACGCCTCCACCCCAAGCCGCACGCAACTCGGTCAACCAAATGCTTCACATGATCGAAAATCCAAAACTCGAAAAGTCACAGAGCTAAAACCCTACAGATCAAATTTCTAAATCCTGTGTTGCATAATAAATTTAACCACTATTTTTCTACTGATACACAACATTAAACACACCTTCGATTCAAATTTCAAAGCTTAAAAACAACTCAGTCATAAGAATTTGACAAAAGCCCCAATTTCAGTAAATCCCAAAATTCATCTTCAAACTTAAGTCAAAAATTCTGGTTTCTGTCTTAAAATTCATATCATGCATTATAGATTTAGTATATAAATTTGATTCATTCAAATTCGAACATGATTTATATGATATAAATATTTATTTTTACTGCATATTTTACTATCTGCAGTTTTTAGCTGTTTCATCTGTAAATATATTTTTGCACTTAATTCCTATTGAATTTAAACTACTATATTGAAAATATCAACTCAGCATCACCTTACTGTATTTAAATTTGAAGTTTTGTTCAGAAATTTTACTCTGAACTTAAATAAACAGAGGAGTTACAGTTACCTTTCAACATGCACAGTAAAAATTTAAAACTGTAAACAAATACTTCACAAAATAAATGACATGCAAGTATTTCAGAGCTAACATTCAACATGCAACATTTTTTATACTTAAATTTTTGATTTTAAATTTACTCACAAGTTTTGTTGTGCAGAGTCAAGGAATTTAAATCCTGGGAAAATAACTGCAGATCTTAAAACTGAGATTGCTTGATATTGTTGCTTTGATGATTCCTCAAACTTGAATCAATAAGTGATAAAACTTGCGACTTGTTGCAGATCTTTGCTTTGAAAAGAGGCTTAAATGCTTAATTAACTTTGGTTGAAAGATTAGAAATTTAGATTTGAAGATGAAGGAGTGTTTCTATTTTTCTTGCTTTAGAAAATGAGGATGAGAAATTTTTGATGAAGAGTATGGAATAGCTTTTTATTTGAAATTTTATTTTTACAAAAATTTAAAGAAAAATAAATTTGAATTATGACAATTGTCACAAAACCTAACTAATTTTCTAACACTTGTTAATAATAGGATTTAAATGTTTAACATGTGTTAATCTCATGCAAAAAGAAATTAAAATGTTTTCTTAAATTGATTTTTCTTTTTAAATCCATTTTTGATTCATATAAAATCAATTCTACTTGAAGAAATAAATATGAATCAAATTTTATATCCTAAATAAAATCATTGAAATACTCTTTTAAACTCAATGTATAACTTAGAATATAAACTAACCTATTTTGAATATTTTAATTTAACAATTCAATTTAAAATTATATTTAAAAATCCAAATCAAAAATTAAATTTGATATAAATAAAATTTTAACACATACATTATCGTTATATATGTATTAGTTTTAATTGGGATAAATGTATATGTACAATTCATTTATTTGCTGTTGAGTAAAATAACAGATTTATCAATTTAAATTAGTTTATTATATAGATTATCATATTTAAATTGAGTTTGAAATTCCGGGATATCACATTCCTTCCCCCTTAAAAGAATTTCGTCCCCGAAATTTAAACAAAAGATAATCCAAAATTATCATTTTATTTCAACAATCCAAGCATGCACAACACCCATACATAAGCAACCATCAAACAAAACATCCAAACAATCATACTTCCAATACAAATACAATTTGCTATCCGGACACATATCCGGATAAGCCTTCCTAAAACTATCCAGAGTCTCCCAGGTACAATCTCTGGGATCCTCACTCCATTGGACTTTAACGAGCTTCACAATCTTGCTTCTGAGTTGCCTCTCATCTTGATCAATAATTCGAACAGGATGTCTGACAACTGATAAGTCCAGCTCAACCTCTAAGTCTTCCTGCACAGCTGGCTCCACAATAAGAGATGGATCGTGCACATATTTCCGTAGATGAGATACGTGGAAAACATTGTGAATTCCAGCCATCTGGACTGGCAATTCAATCCTATATGCTACAACACCAATCCTCTCGAGAACTCGGAACGGACCAATGTATCTTGGAGCGAGTTTCCCTGCCTTCCCGAATCTTACAGCTCCTTTAATAGGGGAAACTTTGACGAAGACTAAATCACCAATCTCGAACTCCAATTGTCTTCATCTTTTATCAGCATATTTCTTTTGTCGATCCTGAGCAGCTCTCATCCTTTTCTTGATAAGCTCGACTTTAGCAGATGCTTTACGGATTAGATCCGGTCCAAGCACAATACGGTCTTTCAACTCTATCCAACAAGCTGGGGATCTACACGGTCTTCCATACAATGCTTCATAAGGAGCCATCTTGATACTTGCTTGGTAACTGTTATTATAAGAGAACTCCACTAGATGTAGATGGTCCTCACATGATCCTCCAAAATCTAATACACAGGCTCTCAGCATATCTTCTAGAATTCGATTAAGCCTTTCTGTTTGCCTATCTGTTTGGGGGTGATATGCTGTACTCAATCTCAAATTAGGCCCCAAAGCTGATTGCAATGCCTCCCAGAATTTGCTGGTGAAGATCGGATCTCGATCACTTACAATACTGACTGGAACGCCATGCAATCTCACAATCTCTTTCAAGAAAATTTCTGCCAGAGAAGCTGCATTACGGTTTGCCTTAACTGGTATAAAATGGGAGCTCTTGGTTAGACGATCCACAATTACCCATATTCCTTTATTCCCCTTCTTAGTTCTAGGCAGACCGTCGATGAAGTCCATCGAAATCATCTCCCATTTCCATGTCGGGACCTCCAAAGGTTGCAACAAACCGGCTGGCTTCTGCTGATCTCCTTTCACTTGCTGGCAGATAGCACATCTATTAACAAATCTGGCTACATCCTTCTTCATCTTCGGCCACCAGAAAACTCTTCTAATTTCTCTGTGCATCTTTGATATTCCTGAATGGATATTCAATCTGGAGCGATGACTTTCTGACAATATTTCCTGACGCAGATCCCTATCATACGGAACACAGATCCTTCCATTAATTCTCAATGTTCCCTGATCATCAATCTCAAAACTAGGACACTGCCCCTTCCTAACTCTTCTGATAATTCTTTTCAACATTAAATCAGATTCTTGCTTACTTGACATCCTTTCCAGAAGAGATGGAACCACTTCCAAAAGAGATAAAACTGCATTCCTTGTAAGAGCGTCTGCCACAACGTTCGCCTTCCCCGGAGTATACAGAATATCCAAATCGTATGATACCAAGAACTCAACCCATCGCTGATGTCTTAGATTAAGATCTTTTTGAGAGAAAAGATATTTCAACGGTTTGTGATCCATGAATAACTCAAACTTTTCTCCTAAAAGATAATGCCTCCATATCTTTAAAGCAAAAACAATAGCCAACAACTCTAGATCATGCGTAGCGTAGTTCCTCTCATGTGGCTTTAATTACCGACTCGCATACGCAATAACCCTACCATTCTGCATAAGCACAGCTCCCAATCCAACAATACATGCATCAGTATATACTTCAAACTTGCTCTTCCCATCAGGAATAGCCAATACAGGAGCACTTGTTAATTTTGTCTTCAGTTTCTGGAAAGCTTCCTCACATTCTGGTGTCCATTTGAATTTAGCTCCCTTCATTGTCAGCTTCGTTAGGTGAGAAGAGATCTTAGAATAATCCTTAATAAACTTCCTGTAGTAACCGGCCAATCACAGAAAACTGCGAACTTCTGTAGGAGTACGAGGCTGCTTCCATTCCAGAATAGTCTCAATTTTAGCTGGATCTACAGAGATTCCCTCACCAGAAACAATGTGGCCTAAAAATTTTACTTCTGATTTCCAAAAATGACACTTAGGGAACTTCGCCTTCAGCACATGCCTTCTCAGAGTTTCCAAAACTATTCTCAAGTGCTGCTTGTGCTCTTCTTCCGATTGAGAATAAACCAAAATATCATCGATGAATACCAAAACAAACTTATTCAGAACATCTCTAAAGACTCGGTTCATCAGGTCAACAAAATAGGCAGGAGCGTTGGTTAACCCGAAAGGCATAACCAACCACTCATAGAAACAATTAGGGCCCCTAAATGCAGTTAAGGGAATACTGTCTTCAGCTACCCTTAACTGATGGAAACCTGATGTTAGATCTAACTGAGAAAAGACAGATGCACCATGAAGCTGGTCGAAGAGATCATCAATGCGAGGAAGAGGATACTTATTCCGAATGGTCACTTTGTTCAATTCACGGTAGTCTACACAGAACCTCAGTGACCCATCCGACTTGGTGACAAAAACTGCTGCAGAACCCCAACAGGAAAAACTTGGTCTAATCAAACCCTTCTCCAACAAATCTTGAGTTTGCTTCACTAATTCCTCCCTCTCTCTTGGAGACATTCTCCTACTAGGTTGAATTACAGGTACTGCTTCAGGAACTAAATCTATACGAAACTCTATTTCCCGGTGTGGTGGCAAAAACTTAACTTCCTCAAATACGTCGGAGAAATCTCGGACTACTTCAGTATCTACAACCTCCTCTTGAGAAGTCTCTATTCCATGTAAAAGACTACTCAAGTGAATTCCAGAGTTATCACATATTACTCTGGCAATCCTACTCAGATCAGTTTCCAACAAAACTGTTCTTTCATCACAATTTAAAATATCCTTATATTTGTCAAGCCAATCCATTCCCAATATAAGGTCGAAACCTTTAAAATCCAATACATAAGGATCACAGGAAAAACTATGGGATAGATAGGAGATTCTCAAAGCTTTATAAATCCTATCCAATTTGGTTACCCTTCCTATAGGATTTGATACACAAATGGGATTGTCTACGATACTAGGGGTAAGTAAGAAATTCTCTACAGTTTCTAGGGAAATAAAACTTAAAGAAGCACCAGAATCAAATAAGACTTTAATGTACTTTCCATTTAAAAGTAAGGTACCTTCTAAAACTCCTTTGCCCTTGGACGAGTTTGATGGTGCGCCTTCCAAAGCAAATACTTTGTTCTGTTGAACCTTTTGAAGGAGCGGGCAGTCTTTAATCATGTGTCCCGGTTGGTGACAGTTAAAGCAAAGAGACTTCTGAACTAAGGCTGACCCTGGTCCACTATACTGCTGTCGCTGCTGCTGAGATCCTTTGCTGGGACACTTATTTGCCAG
Organism: Allium cepa; assembly: GCA_030765085.1. Classification (NCBI taxonomy): domain Eukaryota; kingdom Viridiplantae; phylum Streptophyta; class Magnoliopsida; order Asparagales; family Amaryllidaceae; genus Allium; species Allium cepa. Next base: position 878,376,155 of record CM060939.1, read on the forward strand.
GTGATCTTCTTGATGATAAATATAGCATTTGCGAGGCTCATTTTTGTTCCCAAACTTCTTTTTGTTTTGCTTCTTCCAATTAGGATTGAATTTTCTCTTATTCTGCTTAGAAGAATTCCCTCCTGATGCAGCAACTTGTGCCACTGACATCTTCTTCATCAAATCTTCATACCTTAATGCCATATCAATAAGTTCCACAAAAGACCCTTTCAAATGTGCAGTCATTCTCTCATGATACTCAGGCCTCAACCCTTGGACAAACATCTCGTTCTTCTTAAGAGGTGTGTCTATAAGTCCTGGACCGTAGCAAGATAACTCATTGAATTTTGTCTCGTATTCATCTATGGACATACTTCCTTGTTTCACATTCAGAAAATCTTGATAAAGCCGAGTTCTTCCTGCAGCAGGCATAAACTTTTCCTCAAACATCTCCTTAATCTCTTCCCAAGACATACCATCTTCCGAGATATTAGCAGTCACTGAATTTCACCATACTGCAGCACCACCTTGTAATTGCCACGCAGCCATTATTCTCTTCTGCTCATCTGATAACCTCACGCTCTTAAAAATCTTCTCACAGGAGAGAATCCATGCTTGATCTTCTATTATAGTTTCCGATCCCAGAAATGGTTTTCCTCCAAGATGAACAAAGTCCTCGCATAATGCGGCAAAACTGACTGGAGACGTAACTGGATTAACAGTCTCATTATCAGTCTGCTCTCTTCTGTTACCAGTTGATGCACTTCCAACAACTCCTCCCCTTCGGCCTCTTGAACTCATATTGGCTACCTGAACAGGTAATCCAATCAATTTAGATAGGGATATAGTTATATAATAGAATTACAAATACGCACTCTCAAGATAGATACTACTCCAGAGCCTAGGTGTTTCTCAACCATTGCTCTGATACCAACTGTGATGACCCGCCTTTCAATATCCAGAAAGATGGATCATCGATAATAAAAGAAAGAGATAGAAATAGAAAGATAGAAAGAAAAGAAACAACAATAATCAGAATCTCACAGCGGAAACGAACAAAATATAATATTACACATATCCCTTACATAAGTTTACATATCAGAGTACACAAAATAATTCCACTTCATTACATCTGATATTCATAAGAGTTTTCCCAACCATACAACTCAAACACAACATCAAAATGCTACTACAGCGAATATAGATAGATAGTACGTCTGGACTCATGCTACAGCTCCAGCTCCAAAACATTTGCTAATCCATACCTAGTCACTTGGCTACTCATAAAAATTTGAGTACCCAAGAGTTTATGAAAAACAAAATAAACTCCGAGTCAGACATGGGTATGGTGTGAGTAAATCAATTAAAATTGTTTAACTTTAAAATCAATTGAAACAAAAGGTATCACGTAAGACTTCCCACAAATAAATACGGGTAAGTTTTTACCTTACGCTAACCAAAACATTTGATAGGAAATTCAGTGATATTATAGTAGGGTCTAGGGTTTTCAAGTTAATAGAAAATAGCCGAAATTGTTACATCTATTAAATTCCAGCTACTAGCCACGAAAGTGGGTAATACAATCAAAACCGTATGGTCTCGTAGGAAAATGAGTTTCCATCAATGGCAGGGCTACTGGGGTACCGCCCGTCACAGTACAGGGCCTAGATCATCGTACCGAGGACCACTCCCGATCACCTGCAACACAAGGCCGGACCCATCCCTTACTGGACAGTTCCGAACAAGACGACCCCGCAGTTGTGGCCAACAACTACCCACACAGTCGAATATAATAAGGGACTTCTAGACAGGGGTAAATCTCACTCTCAAGTGGGGGCTACCCACGAAGCCTTACCGCACCTCCCATGTTTTAGCCATTCCCGGTTGATGAGGCTTGAGGTTACGATTACCTTTAGAGAATACATCTCTTAGAATGCTCATCGTCCTCCTTACGATGTTCTGAAAGCATTCAATCCATACAAGTTCATTCCGGGTTCGAAGGAAACCGAAGGCATTATTTCATTACACTCATTTTGGAATCACCCTCAGAGTTAACGAAAATAACCCTTGCACTCTAAAATTTCATCTTGATTCTCACTTGAGATGTCACGACCTAACGTTTAACTTGGATCGATGTGGTTTTCGGAAATCAATTCGATTCCCGATCCCGGTCTCATCGAAATCCAAATGTGTATTAAAGTCCAAGTTGTTTAAAGATTTAAACAATTCAATTCCGATTTAACATAGCATCACACAACATTATCAACAGATAATAACCAATATCTATCATAGATATACAACATTTCATCACAGAATATCTCAAATATCATTCAACAGATATCAACCATATTCAGATATCAATTCAAACAAACATCCGTAAGCAAGCACTACTTAAATTCATATTGTAATAAATTTTAATTAATTTTAATTAAATTAATTACCTAAGAATTTATCACTTAATCTTTCTTAACCAAACATTATTCAATTAATCTTTATTTAATTATCAATTAATTACTATAACTTTTTTTATTAATTAAAATTTGAATTAGGATTAATCATTCCTTAATTTATTATTAATTAGCCTTTATTTTAAATTAATTAACCTTAATTAATTCTTAATTAATCACAAATTAATTTATATTAATTACTTAATTGATTACTCATTAATTAACCTTAATTATTTAATTAATTAAATCTTAATCCTTAATTAATTTACTATTAATTATAAATTAATTAATGTTTAATTACTTAATTAATTAACTCTTAATTAATTAATTAATTAACTTCTTAATCACTAATTTATTAATCATTAATCATTTAATTAATCAGTTATTAATCACTTATCAATTAATCTTAAATTAATTAATAAATTAATTAATAACTATTAATTGTTGTTTAATTAAATCCTTAATTACCCATTAAATCGATAAGTAATTAATTAAATCTTAACCAATTAATTAACCTAAATTAATTAATTAATTCCAACCCTAATTAATAAGTAAACTTTAATTTCAAAATTTAATTAACTTCCAAAACCAACCAACTTCATTTATCGTTAAAAACCCTCACATATTTAAATATTTCAATTTATTAAAACTAATTACTTTCGAAAAAAAATTAGATTTAAAAGATATAAAATATTTTCAAACTTCAAATAATAAAATGTGAATTACATTTGAAATAAAATATTTGATACTTTATAAGGTAGTGAAATTATAAGTGTTAAGTTTTAAACTTAAATCAAATTTGAAATTTAAAACAGGTTTAAAACTTAACTCCATTTATTTGCTTAAACTCGGCCAAACCCAAGCTAACACAAACTAGCTCCATCTCCCTACCTTCTTCATTCTTACCTGAACCCAACAACACTCTCGTGTAACAGCACACATACCCGACCACACACGCGAGACTTACGCGACCAAACACGAGCGCGACTTCGAGATTGAAACCCAACGCACGCGAACAACTCCACTTACACAAGCCCCTACCTCGTGCACATGCACGAAGCTCCGACGCCTCCACCGCCGCCGCCAACCTTTTGCGCAAACCCCAAATCAATCCACGATCCAATTCAAAAACCCAGAACTCGACAATGCGACCTCGAGCGAAAATTGATGGTTCGAACCCAAATTTAAACTGCAGACGCCTGGAAAACCCCATCACCCACGGCAAGCCGACCACCATTCACCTCCCCACTTCGACCATGCACTCGCACAACCTTAACTCGCCTCCACCCCAAGTAGCACGCAACTCGGTCAACCAAATGCTTCACACGATCGAAAATCCCAAACTCGAAAAGTCACAAACTAAAACCCCACAGATCAAATTTCTAAATCCTGTGCTGCATAATAAATTTCACCACTATTTTTCTAGTGATACACAACATTAAACACACCTTCGATTCAAATTTCAAATCTTAAAAACAACTCAGTCATAAGAATTTGACAAAAGCCCTAATTTCAGTAAATCCCAAAATTCATCTTCAACCTTAAGTTAAAAATTCCGGTTTCTGTCTTAAAATTCATATCATGCATTATAGATTTAGTATATAAATTTGATTCATTCAAATTAGAACATGATTTATATGATATAAATATTTATTTTTACCGCATATTTTACTATCTGCAGTTTTTAGCTGTTTCATCTGCAAATATATTTTTACACTTAATTCTTATTGAATTTAAACTTCTATATTGAATATATCAACTCAACATCACCTTACTGTATTTAAATTTGAAGTTTTGTTCAGAAATTTTACTCTTAACTTAAATAAACAGAGGAGTCACAATTACCTTTCAACATGCACAGTAAAAATTTAAAACTGTAAACAAATACTTCACAAAATAAATGACATGCAAGCATTTCAGAGCTAACAATCAACATGCAACATTTTTTATACTTAAAGTTTTGATTAAAAATTTACTCACAAGTTTTGTTGTGCAGAGTCAAGGAATTTAAATCCTGGGAAAATAACTGCAGATCTTAAAACTGAGATTTCTTGATATTGTTGCTTTGATGATGCCTCAAACTTGAATCAATAAGTGATAAAACTTGCGACTTGTTGCAGATCTTTGCTTTGAAAAGAGGCTTAAATGCTTAATTAACTTTGGTCGAAAGATTAGAAATTTAGATTTGAAGATGAAGGAGTGTTTCTATTTTTCTTGCTTTAGAAAATGAGGATGAGAAAATTTTGATGAAGAGTATGGAATAGATTTTTATTTGAAATTTTATTTTTAAAAAAATTTAAAGAAAAATAAATTTGAATTATGACACTTGTCACAAAACCTAACTAATTTTCTAACACTTGTTAATAATAGGATTTAAATGTTTAACATGTGTTAATCTCATGCAAAAAGAAATTAAAATGTTTTCTTAAATTGATTTTTCTTTTTAAATCCATTTTTGATTCATATAAAATCAATTCTACTTAAAGAAATAAATATGAATCAAATTTTATATCCTAAATAAAATCATTGAAATACTCTTTTAAACTCAAAGTATAACTTAGAATATAAATTAACCTATTTTGAGTCTTTTAATTTAACAATTCATTTTAAAATTATATTTAAAAATCAAATTCAAAAATCAAATTTGATATGAATAAAATTTTAACACATACATTATCCTTATATATGTATTAGTTTTAATTAGGATAAATGTATATGTACAATTCATTTATTTGCTGTTGAGTAAAATAACAGATTTATCAATTTAAATTGGTTTATTATATAGATTATCATATTTAAATTGAGTTTGAAATTTCGGGATATCACATTCATCGACGATTGTCGGTGGCTTGGGAGTCGCGAGGGCAAGGCCAGGCGTAGTCGAATCGATGGCCGCGATCTCGATCTGGGCGTGGGCGATGGGACTCATTCGCGAGGCTGTGATATCAAAAATCACGGTGGAGCTGGGTTCATCGGTAGTGCGCAGCGAGGTATAAACCTATTTTTAATTCAAAATACATATAATTATATGTATAAATGTGTCAGGAAAATTAGTCAGTAAGATATGTGTGTATATATATATAGGAAGTTAAATCTAGATTTTATTTTTTTCTACAAACATATGTATATATTAAAAATTATAAACCATAAATATTTATGGGAATAAGGTTTTTTAAAATGGAAGATTTTAAATATATGAAAGTTTATATAGATTAGATTTTTGTGAAATCCATGTAGATTATTTTATAATTAATATATACATATTTTTCACTTACTAGCCTGAATTCTAAAATAAAAAAATATGAATAATAGTTTGGAGATTAATTTGGTTAATAAACCTATTTAATTATTTTTAGTTACTGAAAACAATTAATTTATAAGGAAAAATAGTTTAAAATTAAAATTATTAGTTGAATTAAAAATATAAAATGGCAATTGAATTGTTCGATTTATTTTGAATATTAGTTAAACCATCTAATATTATACAAGGTTAAAAATCATGAAATCATGTTGGAAAGGAAAAATGGGTTACATGCGTAATCAAAAGGTGAGATCTTCTCACTTAAATTTAAATCGAAATTTCAGTTATTGATTGATTATTGGATTATGATAGTATATGTATATATATACATACATGCATATATATATATATATATATATGATTGATTTCCCACATTATATAGCGGATGAGACCCCATGCGCCGCATAGTAGCAGATGATTTTATATAATCCCATATACCGTGATATTCCACCTCGAAGTGGAATTGGTATTTAATTGTTATGCTAATGTCTGTGGATGCAGGGAAGCAGGTTGGAGGGATCCTACTGTATTCCTCAAATATTTGAATTTGTTTCAATATTGTATATTGATATATTTGTAATCTGTGTGAGATTATATTGTGATTGAAGTCATTGAAGGATATAATTTAGCCAAATGTGTTTTTGGTATCGTAGGATACCAGAAATAAATAAAATTGGATTTTTGAAATTCAAGTAGAAAGTTTATAGTAAAATTTATTTACGAGAATTGACTAAATTTAAAAGAAGGAATTTTAAAAGGTTAAATTTTTATTTTTGAAATCCTTGTGAATTAATTCCAAAATATGGGAAAAGTTTTTAATAAATGGATTAAAAGTTGCAGAATTTATTTAAAATTCAGATTTTCAATAGTTTGAAAGGACTAAAGGAAGTTGTTTAAAATGATAATAAATTTTGATGTTTGAATGAAAATTTATTTGGTGTTGGAAATAAATATGGAAATCAATTTGGCGTTTGAAATAAATTTGAGAATCAATTTGAAAATGATTTGGTTTTTTGAAAATAAATTGGAAAATCGATTTGAAATTGATTTGGTGTTTTAAAATAAATCTTTGGGAAGTTGATTTGGAAATCGATCTGATGTTTGAAATAAAAATTTGAAAATCAATTTGGAATTTGATTTGGTGTTTGAAAGTGAATATTTAGAGATCGACTTGAAAAATCGTATATTAGTGGATATTTGGAAATTCAAATTCCCAATGGGAGTTTATAAGGGAAAGGGAAATTCGTTTTAAAAATAAATATTTGTTTTTTTTAAAGCGTGGAAAGAAATTTGTTGATTTGGATTATGAGTTAAAATAAACCAAGAAAGATTTGTTAATTGGTTTAAAGGGACCATTTTGAAATGGAAAGAGAATTCTTTCCTGAAAAGCCGAGTATATTTTCAAAGTAGCTTATAAATATAACTTTAAAGTTTCAAAGTTGGTTTTAAAAAAATGTTTGTTGGAGAAATTATTTTTGTAAATTGTTTTTAAATCTTTAAAGTGAATATTGTTAAATTAATTATAGAAATGATTATTTAAAGATTTAATTGATATTTGATTTTGAAAATGGATATTTAAATAGTTATACTCTATCTACTAATTTAATTTTAAAATTAGTTTGGACATGAGTTTTTATATGAGATTTTGATATTAAATTTCATAACTAATTTTTTAAATAAAGTGTTTAAAATAGTTTTTATTTTAAATGTATCCAAATACGTATATTTTTAGATAGGTGTTTTGAATTATTTCAAAGTATTTGAACTCGGCAAATTTTTCAGCGGAATTAAATAAATATTTGAAAAAAAAATCCACATGAGGAAAATGATTTGAAATTTGTTTTCAAAATGCTGAAGTGTTAAAAACTATATCTTGCAAAGATATGTTGAAAATAAATAATTGGGGGAAAAATTATTTGAAATCCTGTGATTGTTGTTAATATTGATTGATAGTTAAATAACCGCCTATTAATATTGGCCTTTAAATAGCGTTTGAGTTTCGATGCGACCGGGGGTCGGATTCCAAATGGATATTCGAAAACCACATCGAATCTTTGTGATGGATCTTTTATTTAAAAGATCAATGTGGAAGTTGTTGTGATTTGTTTGAAATATGAATGTAACACTTATTTTTAAAATAAGCGCTCGTTATTCGGATTAGCCGGGAGAGGTGTGACGCCCCACCTCTATACTCACGCTAGCCAAAGACACTTCGGAGTAATGCCATCAACTAGAGCAAAGAATAAGGCTGTTGAGCAGCGACCATCTATGTAAGTGCTTTATGCAAGCACCGATACGTCAGATAGTATAACATGCATTTCATTTCTAGAGGAAATCTAACATACGATACAAACTCAAAGCTACTACACCGTGGTTATGTGGTCTTCGGAAACAAATGTAGAAATAAACATAACATAAATCAATCATAGATATTCATATCACAAAGGCGGAAAGAGATATGAATATTACACGTAGAAGTGTACATCAGAGTAGTGGTCATACAAGATCCACAATACCACAAAAGAATATATATACAAGTGCTAGAAAGAAGAGTAAGTATACATCGAGGAGTCTCTATCTCGAATGTATAAAACGAAAACTACTAATCTAAAGTAGTTAGCCAAAAGTCAGATAATGTTTCCAAAAGAGGAGTCAAGTAGAAGCACCTGTAACATCTTGGTCTGAACCGAGTATTATTTAATAAGAAAATAATAAACGGATCTATCTAGCTATAAATATCAGATAAGAGGAGATAAAATAAGAGATATGACAAAAACATATGATAATAATAATATCATACTGTGATAAATATACATTTGAAAATCAACCAAAAATCATACAATATCAGAAGAATCTTCTCAAAGATCAAAAAGAATATCATATTCTTTATTTTTATTCACCAAGTTACAAATAGTGGCAAATGTCTCAATGCCAATCATAAAAGTTGTTGAAACAAAAATTTACCAATACACAAATATTGATAAAACTTATCAATGTAAATCACTAAAATTGGTGAGGCACAAATTCTAGAAATCATCAATCAGAAATCCAGAAATCACAAAAGGGGGAGGCCTATCACAAAACGGGAGCATAAAAACTTACTAACACGTGCATCACAAACGGAACACTATTCCATGGTTGTTAACCATCAAATTTGAGCCGAAGCTCCACAAAATGGCCCGAAGACCTTTGAGCCGAAGCTCCACAAAACGGTCAGAAGACCTTTGAGCCGAAGCTCCACAAAACGGTCCGATGCCCATGAGTCGCTACCCCACAAAATTGAGCCGAAGCTCCACCAAAGGATCTTCATAGATCCGCAAGTATAATTACACTAAGCTAGTAAATAAATGAGTTAGGCTTCATGTCCCATAACCACTGTCTTAACTTAATTATTTACGAACAAATTGTAGAATTCCACACGAAAATAGGAGTAAATTACACTAAGTTAGTAAATATATGAGTTTAGCTTCATGTCCCAAAACCACTAGATTAACTTAAATATTTACGAACAGATTGTAGATTTCCACTCGAAAGTTGTCACAAGAGTTCAATCGAAAAAGTCCAAGAATTAACCGACGAAGTAAACGCAAGCATTTCATACCACTTGTTTTGCTAAGCTGTTTAATTATATTTTCTCATATGATCGAGGTAATGGTTTGTATATACCAATAAGTTGGAAAACAGTTTTAATAAACGATCATTGTATAAAAATAGTGTTGAAATCATTTTGATGAAAGAGTTTTGATATTTACTACTAGTATAGAAACCTTTGTATTTTAAAGTGACAAATCACAGAAATGATTGTAGAAACAATCAAACACCAAAAATTCACATACGAAGACGTGAAATTAAATCCAAAGAAATTTATATCAAATCCATCAAATGGATATTTCTAAAAATCCCAAAAAGAAGTCAACAAAGTCAATAATAAATGATAACAACTAACTGAATCAAAAAAATCGATTAAAATTGGAAATCTACTCAAAAATAGCCAAAATAAGCAAAATTGATAGTTCCAGACGTCTGATAGGTTTTTCTAGATGTCTGGCCCTATGTTTTGGAAAATATATGCTTTTCTCCTTTCTCTTTTTAATTCCTGGGCCATTTCAGACGTTTGAAATTTTCAACCAGACGTCTGAAATTTTCAACCAGACGTCTGAATTTGGTTTTAGACGTTTAAATTTTGTTTCAAACATCTTGATTGTGTTTCTGCCTTTTCCAGACCACTTTCCATACGTTTGGATTTTTCTACCAGACGTCTGCATATGGTTTCAGACGTATGAAATTAACTTCAGACATCTGAAATTTCCCGCTGGGAAAAAAATAGCCTAGACCAAAAATGGCAAATCCAAATCAAAATGCGATCGAACGAGCGATGAATGCTAGGGATTTATGCCAATCGAAAACCCAACACTATAAGCTCTTCGATACACCACAAATAACATGTTAAAACATCCAAGATAGGATCTTTAAAGATTTTGACTTCAAAACACCAAAATTGGAAAATTCACCAAATCAATTCAAATCAAAAGCACATGAACATGAATAGATGTTAGGAATTCATACCTAACAACAATGAAAGTTACAGATGTTGGTGTGTGTTAAAAAAGCTCTTTAAACCTGAAAACAATGAAGGAGAAGCTTTTAAAACAAGGCAAGATCAATTCCTCTTCAGTTCCAACTCAAGAAGTTTCCATCTAAGCTCATAAGAAAAAATTTCCTAAGTTAGGTTAGAGGAAATTTCATAACTTGAAGAGAAATGGAGATGGAGAAGAAGAAGGAGATGCTTACATAAGCTTCTCTTTGATTTTGGAGCTAGAACTTGAATGTGCAAAGGAAACTAAGGCTTGGATTTTAATTTCCAATCTCTTCCCCCATTTTTTAAAAAGCTTGAAAGTATTGGGAAATGAGAATGAATGAAGAGGAGAAGGGGTGGAGCTAGGGTCTTATGTTAGGTTATTGGGCTGAAACCCAAACCCAAAACCCTAAATGAAAATGTCAAAATTCTAGCTAACTCCAAACATATCGATGCTTATACTTAAAAAGGTCGCAAACACAATTTTGGACTCAATGGAAGTGGTCTCGAGTCCTAATTCGATTTTTTGCAAAAAGTAGCTTTTCGGACTTAAATCCGACTAACGATGCTATATTTAAATAAAATATTTAAATATACAATCGTGCAATATGCGGGTTGTTACAGACTCTCCTCCTTAAAGAAATTGCATCCTCACAATTCTTAAGTAGAAAATAAAGAGTAGCAATCATAAAATCATATCAACACAAAAGAAGATTTGAAATAAGAAGTTCACCATAAAGAGCATGAGGGAGTTAGTCCGGATGTGTTCGCTCGATGACCCGGATTCCCAAGAACAATCATGAGAATTAGAGGACCAATGTACTTTCATAAGAAGAACATCATTATTTCGAAGGTGTTTAACCTTCGAAGCAATCATACGAATAGAATGTTGCTCATAAGTCAACTTATGCAAAACTTCAATTTCTTCAATAACACCGGGCTCAAGAAAAGAATTGGAATCTCGAAGGGATTTCCATAATTGAGAGATGTAAAATACATCATGAATAGCAGAAAATAGAGCCAGTAATAAAAGGCGATAAGCCATGGAACCAATGCATTCGGTGATGGGAAATGGACCAATATATCGAGGTGCTAATTTTCTCGATTGACTGAAACGCACAACACCCTTCACAGGTGAAACACGTATAAACACAAAATCTCCCACAGAAAATTCTAGTCTCCTTCTTCAGTTATCGGCATAGGAATTTTTCCTAGTTTGAGCTTCTTTCATTCTATGACGAATAAGGTCAATCTTTTCTGTGGAATCACGATAAAATATGGACCTAAAACCAGCTTCTCTCATGCCTCAAGCCAACAAGAAGGAGATCGGCATGGCCTTCCATAGAGTGCCTCGAAAGGTGCCATAACAATACTATAATGACTCGCTAATCCGTACCCCTTGAATCAACACTATTCTACCTAAATCAACTCAAGTCGTACGGAAATACAAACCATTTGGGTTAAAGAAGAAGCGGTAGAAGATGAGAATAGAAAACAACAACATAATCTAACCATCGCAGCGAAATAAAATATAATAGATAATAATGATCTTTACTCAAAAATCAAATATATATGTTTATATATATTACATCATCAGAGTACATCAATCACAGCTCACATCAATAACATACAACTGGATACACAGCTACACAACACAGTGGAATATGTATACATATAAACAAGTACGAGAGTACGTATCGTCATCCTGCTCGTCTCTTGAGCTCCACAGCATTATATCCTGTATCCTATAATACTCGGTCTGACCCGGGCATTACAGTTAAATAACACCCGAGTCAGTCTTGATTACCAGCGTGAGAAAATCACACCCAATTGATTATTAAAGTTTCGAAAATCCTATGAAAACAAAAGCATCTCGTAAGACCACGCCACAAATAAACATGTCGTGTTTTTACCTTACGATAGCTAAAACATTTTTATTAAAGTCCTCTGATATTATAATAGTGTCTATAGAAAGTAAAATAGAATCTAGCTAAAATGCTTGCATCTCACGTTTCAGCAATAGTTGGGCACAATCAATGGCTACGCATTGGGGTACCACTTGTCACAGTACCTGGTCTAGATCAGCGTACCGAGGAGCCACCCTAACTCCCCTACTACACAAGACCTGAACCATCCCTTACTGGACAGTCCCGAGCAAGATCATCCCCCGGTTGGATCAGCAACCGCCCACTAAGCCGAAATAAAGGGACATCTAGACAGGGATGACCTCACCCTGCAGTGGGGGCTACGCACGAAGCCTTGCGGCATAATCTCTAATTTTCAGCCATTCCCATTTGATGAGGCTTGAGGCTAAGCGTTACCCTTTTAGAAAATATCCCTTAGAATGCCCATCGTCCACCTGACGATGTTTCGCAAGCATTCATCCATACAAGTCCGTCCCGGCTTCGAACGGAACCGAAGGCACTATTCCTACAACATCCATTTTGGAAATATCCTCAGGATTAGTAGCGACTAGCCCTTACACTTCACTCTTCCATCTTCGATTCCAAAAATCATTTTTCACGAAAACGTACAAATCGGATCGAAGTGGTTTTCGAGAAATAAATCTCGATCCCAGTCTCTTCGAAATGATCAACATATTTGTCGAATATTGATAGTCGGTGATTTAACTATCAATTAATATTCACAAACATCCATCCAACAATAAATAATTTCCCAAATTATTTATTAACCTCAAAATATCCTCACAAGATATATTTCTATTTTCAATGCTTTGAAATCTGTTTCAAATCCATCTTTCTTTCAGAATAAACTTTCCTAAATATTTCCTATCTCCTCTAAAATCACCAAGCAAAAAATTAGATTTCTAAAATAATTTAAAACACTTTACTTTGAAGTATACTTTAAAACATTTAAGTTAAAACTACACCAATAATTTATTAAAAATACCATACTATATGAATATTTGAAAATAAGTTTACTTCATAAATATAAAACTAGATTTATACTTTGAAAAACATAATATTAAGTCATTCCTTAAATAATTACTAATATAATAAATTAGGAGAAAATACTTACTTTAGGATTTAAATATTAGAAGTAAGAAATTTTCCAAAACTTGCTTTTTAAAAACAACTTTAAAATCTTTAATTTAAATTAAAAGTTTAGTTTGAAGACGTACTTGGTTACCCAGGGAGAAATTTCCAATCTCGCTCACTTAAATCAATTTTCCAAATTGATTCCAAATTTATTTCCTTTGAAATAAATTTCTTTACTTACTCAATTCACTTCAAAATTCATTTTATAATGGACGTTATTGTTATTATTAGTTTCTGTTTGATTTTTAAATCTTTAACTGAAATATACAAATTTCAGGTTATTCCCAATTTCTTCTTGATTCTTTTTAATAAATTAAACCTTAAATATTAAATAAATGTTTTGTTCTTTTAGATGTTAATATTGAAGTTTAAAATTCATTAACTTTCTGTTTATTCAAAAATTTCCTTTCCAGTTAATTCTTAAATATATTCAACTTTTCTATAATCATTTTACCTTCAAATTTACTCCTTTTATTTCCTTTCCAAAATCCAATTTATATATTTTTGGTAATTCATTATACCCAATTATATCCAATTGAACCATAGCATTCAATATTTCAATATAATCCATCATGGAATATCAAATAATCACAACAACAGAAGGTATTAAATAATTTAAATAAATGTTGAGGGATCCAGTTGGATCCCTCCAACCTGTTTTCCCTGCATCCATAGATGTTAGCACAATATAATATGCCATACCATAACACATCAATCAATTCAACCATTCAAACAATTATTTAAATTTAATCATTTAAATTTAAATATAATCGAGTGATATTAACTCACAATTGTTTTCCATTTGCAATCCGATCTATCCCGATTAGTTCCCTCATGAATTGAACCTTGAACAAACAGTTTATACGATTTACTAATACTTGAGCTAACCGAACAATAAATTTAATTACCCCAAATTTCATTTAAACTAATTTTTAATTTTTTTTATAAACACATTTTAAAAACTACAAAGATAAATTAAATAAGTAAATGTTTTAAATATTATTTAAATTAAACTACCAACAAAAATATGTAGATGTATATATCTATATTCATTTCCCTTTGAAATTATCTACATATATATATGCTTATAAAATAATATATATATCTTAAAAAAATCACACTTTTATATAAATCCACACATTTAAATTCCTATTTTTTTTAAAGAAATCTTAGATATATATATATAGAGTACTGTTTAAAATACTTTCTCAAGTCATAAACTTTCCAACATTTAAGATTCTTGTATATGTATTTCTATTTTCGTAATATTTCTGTTTAAGTTAACTTTTCTTTTTCATATAAACATGTATTGAATAAAAGTTAGAACGGTTATACCTAACTGCAAGATCGAAACCCTAGCCTCGCTTGCATCCCACCGCACACTCGCATGCGAACCCAGGCCACGAACGAGAGGACACCGATATCCATGCCATCGCGGTTGCGAGCTTCACGTGCGCGAACCTCGCGTCGCCTTCCCTTCTTCTCTTTCAAATCGGCCGCGCTCGCCTTCACTGCCAAACCCTCACCATGAATCGAAGCTCTAAATCGAACTCACGATATCGAATCGCTTTTCCAAACGAGGAACTTTGCTAGATTGTCGCGATTGTTAATTGCAAGATTGTCGCGATTCCAAACGAGGCTCGGCCTCGATCCCCCCTCCTCTTCTTCGATTTGATTTCACGCGGCTGCTAGTTTTTTTTATAGAATGAACGAATTGAATTCGTATGAAGAAAAAGAGAAAAAATGGGAATGGGTTTTTTTCGAATTCGTGAGATTGAACGAGAGGAAAAGGGTATGTCTCAATCCTTGGAAGAAATCTTGAGAGGAAGCTCGGCCTTTATTTTTTTATTTACGTTAGCTTGCTTAAGAATGTTTTTAAAGAGGAAGTAGCGTGCTTGAAACGCTTTGCCACAGTGTTTTGAAGGTGAAAGGAAAAAGTAACGATGTGAAGGAATGCGGCTGAGGTTTGATTAGGGTATATATGCATATATTTTTATTGTGAATTCAAATTTTCTCGATATAAAATTCAGCGCGTTTATATATCGTATGTTCACACAACAACTCTGATCATCACGAAATTTGAAATCCGATAATATTTCAATATTACGGACCCAATGGAACTGGTTTCGTCGAATTCTGAGACTGTGCCTCGGAAGGCTATTTTTAAATTAAATTTAAACGATATATTTTTGAAACTGAACAAATCAGTGTTAAATTCAATTTTACAACTTCTATTATCCTCAATATTATCAATATAAATTTTATAAGCCTTTAAATTATTTTTAATAGACTTAAAATTCTAGCTTCAATAATTTACCCAACTTTACTTATATAATTTAATAATTCAATTATCAAATAAATTGTGATACTCGTAATTCAAGTTAAAATTACTGTATTGAATATTTAAATCAATTAAATATTCCGAATTTAAAAGCTTAAAATTTCTAGGTCGTCACATTCCTCCCCCCTTAAAGAATTTCGTCCCCGAAATTACTAGTTAGGAAGAATGGTCCAATTCCCGCTTTCTTATCCTTAAACCAAACAATCCTACTATAACGACCCGAAATTTTCTACCCGAAAATCCCAGATAAATATGGAAAAGAAGAAAGAGATGGAAGAAGAAGAACAGAAACACCAAACATCTCACATTCGCGGCAGATAAAATATAAGAATAAATAATAACAGTTTACAAAAGAATACTATATCCGTCGATTACATTTAATGTACATTAGAGTTTCACATTAATACAGTCACTGAATGTTTACAATTATCATGTCCAAGAATAACGACAATATAAATACAGCGGATATACTCTATACGATATTGCCATCCAGCTCGCCCTCTGAGCTCCAGAATGTACCTACCTGGAAATCTGTAATACTCGGTCTGACCCGAGCATTACACCAAAGTAACACCCGGGTCAGGCTGGAAACCAGCATGAGTAAAACCAAACAACAAAGAATACCAAAGCAAACAATTTTTATAAACCCGGGGTAACTTATACCAATATAATAAATCCACAATTTGCTATAGATAGCACTTATTCCTCACATCCATTTCTAAGTAACAAACTTAGATAAAATAATCCAATTTACTTAAATCATTTCCTTTAGTGTATTGATCCCACAAATCTACTTATAAAAATTCGAAGTGGTTTCGGGTATTCCCCAAATACTCGACCCGATCTCTTCGAGACTCATTTTATCCTAACCCAAGTTATTTCAATGAATTTCATATTAGAGATATCAACTCGTTTAAAACATCCAATACCATTCAATCATCCATAAGCAAAGCTTAATTACATACAAATCAATTCAATTGATTCTAATTGAATTTCAAACTTCAATCACCTAGATTCCTTCATTAAATATTAAATTCAAATCAATTAAGTAACCAATCCTCCATTATTTATATTAATTAATCACACTGGATTAATTATCTTCAATTACATTCAAGTAATTATCTTTAATTAATTTTACGATATTGATTCTTCTTAACCAAATTCGATAAGTAATCTTAATTACTTCATGAATTAATTAAATATTTTAAATTTCATTAATACTTAATTACATATATTAATTAACTTCTCATAAGTCACTTATATTGATTTATTTTCTTAACTAATCAATCTCTATTTACGTCATAAATTATATAGATTAATGATTTTTCATTTACATTTCACTATATTCAGATCTAATTTTAATTATATTAAATAATTAATCACTAAACCATATACATTAGTCATTCTTGATTTATCCCAACCGATGATTAATTATCTTTTATTTACTTTATTAAATAAATTAATTACTCCTTAAATAATCATTTAAATTAATCTCTTGATTAATTCCACAAGGTAATTATATTTTATTAATTCCATCAAGCAATTATTTATCAACCACCCAATGATCATTCCAATTAATTTAAACCCAATTAATTAACCCAAACAATAGATTAATGTAATTTGTTAAGCATTCATTAAATTATCCTATTTATTCAATGAATCACCAATCATTAAATCTTTATTGATTTTAATCGGAACCATTCCCTTATTTACGATTTAAATTTAAAACCATTTAAATCCAAATACCTCGAGTCAAACAACCATTAACTCGAGAGCCAACTCAAAACCAAAATTACTAAATCATCAGATACACATTTAATCAATCCAATCATTCAACCAATTATTTAAATCTAACCATTTAAATCCACATAAAAATCAAAACAGAGTGAGATTTACTCACCTTTATTTTGGTTGAAATCCACTTCAATCCCGACTATTTTCTTCACAATATATGGACCTAGTATAAACATTAGGTGATTATTATTACTTACATTAACTAAATAATTTATTTCCCTTAAATAAATCTAATTAACCCAAAAATTTATTCAAACCAATTTTTTTCTTTTAATAAATAAATTTTAGGTTCCAAAATAAATTGAATAGGTTAATCCCCAAATACTATTGGAAATAAACTAGTAAATAAAAACATGGAAATGTATATTTATCTTAATTTACTTCTTCAAAACTACATATATTTTAAAACTTAAATTTTGATTTAACTTAAACTTGTTAATCTCTATCCTTTACTAAGACAACAGGTTTCGTTCGGATTAGTTTCTAGCCACCCCCCTTTTTTTCTGCATAAACATTAATTGAATTAAATTAAATAGGGCAGATAACCTCACCTTGACGATTCAATGCTACTGCCTGTACGAACCCTAGCACGAGAGCCACTTCAATTTGCCGACAACTCGCGAGCCACCCTAGTTCCCTGACGGCAACGACCAGCCCTGGAGACGACGACGAGCCCTCGATGTTTTAGCGCACGCGAGCGCTTGCTCCTCTCTTCGCGAAGCTCGCCGCGCCACTTCTCGATTCGAGCTCCATGCCGAAGCTTTAGTCGCGTCCTTACTGTGATGAACGCACCTCCGCCCCCCACTCGAACGCGGCAGCGTTCGGCTTCAATTTCAGATGCGCGAATTTTTTTTTCTTTTCTGATGAACGGCTTCGGCCTCTTCTTCTTTTTCTTTTTAATTTCGAATTCTTCCTGTTGTAATTAAAGAGGGGATCGACCCTTCTCTTATTCCTTTGCTTCTGAACGAAGCTCTCCTTTTTTTTAAAAAAAAAACCTAAGTGATTTGGTTTCGGCAATGAAGAAGGGTACGGGTTCAACGAGGAGAAAACAAATATCAACCTGACCTTATTTTATCAACGAAGAGGCGTATGGGGAAAGCTAAGGAAACGCAATAAAAAAAAAGAAGTGGCTTCCTCAGTACGCCTGGCTAATATAATTAAATATCGAAAACATCCCGCGTTGTAAAACGCGAAATCCCGAACCCCGAATTAGATATATCGACCGACGTTCATAAGGTTTTACCCGCATTCTGAACACAATGGAACATGTTTCGGAAGCTAATTTAATCATATGTGTGAGTTACAGAAGGAAAACGATCAATTTTAAATTAAACTTATTAAATATTTCTAAGCGTTTTGAGCTGCCCGGGTCAAACGACAACTCCGATTGCTACGAAACTTGAAATCCGATAATAACTAACTATTACCAATCCAATAAAACTGATTTCGTTGAATTCCGAGACTATGCCTCGGAAGACTATTTTTAAATTCAATTTAAATGATATGATTTCAAAACTGAGAAAATCACCTTTAATTTAAATTTCAACCATACTATTATCACCAGTATTATCATTATATATTTTATAAGCCTTCAAATTACTTAACCAGGCTTAGAAATTTCAGATTTAACAATTTTCCCAATTTTCAATTATTAAATTCAATATTTAAACTAGATAATTCGATAATTCAAATGATTTAATTAGCCAGTAAATATTTATATCTTGAATTCAAGCTAAAATTAACTTTTACATATGTTAAAAACAATTAATTATTCCATTTTAAATTGTTAAAAATTCCGGGTCGTCAGATTCCTCCCTCCTTAAAAGAATTTCGTCCACGAAATTACTAGTTAGGAAGAATGGACCAATACCCGTTTACTTTTCCCAAAACTCACAATTAAACTTCCTACCAACTATCTTTTATTAAAGACCCACTATCACCTCAACCAACTTCCCAAACCTATATAGTTTCCAAACGATATCACTTTTCTCAAACATTTAAACTTCAATTTAAAACCAAATTTTGAATTATCATAATTTTCTAAAAAAATTTCTAACTCTCTAAATTACCCAAAAAAATTGCCAGCGTCTCCTTTGCGTGGCCAGCTCGGTAATACTACAAAAGGCCTCTACGGGCTCCCAAATACCAAAAAAAACAAAAGCCAAGTGGCTACATCAAAACCCAATCCAATTTCATACAGAAATTAAAATACATACCTTTTTGTCGGCCAATTCAAATTAATCTTTTGGAATCAAATCCAATTTTCTTTTCCCCTTTTAATACGTGCATATCTTACTTAACAATAATTTCCAATCGTAACATTTCCAATCATTTTATACATTTCCTCATATATGTTTCATATCTATTTCAAAATTAGTTTTCCTATTCCATATGAATTCAATTTGTCTTCACTTCTGAGTATTAAATTTTATCTTTCATTTATAACTGATTCATCTTAGTTTCATTTACTGATTTACATTAAATTCCAATTTGAAATTGTTCTATTGTTAACAAAAAATTTCCCAAAAATTTTCTAACTCCTAAAATTTTCGAAAATTTTTGGCAGAGTCTTCTTTGTACGGAGGAGCTTTTGCAATTTGACAAGTGATATAAATATATATACATCGACCCACCCGGTCGGAAAAAGCAAAAACAGTTCATATTTCCTATTTTTATTGCGTAGGCGTACCTTATTTAGCATTTTAAGCAAGTAGCTTATTTATTTTAGCAATTAGCATACCCCAAGTCCAGCCAAACGGCTTCCCTGTACCTGTACTTACTCAATTTAAATAGGTAAGTGTCATATATAGCGAATCTATTAACATTCCACTTACTTTTCATAGTTGAACACATGCACTACATAAACATCAAGCATCAAACGCTTCTCATAAGCACTTTATATGCTTTAAGGCTAATTTCAGTTGCTTCCAATCAATTCACAAGCCATTTCATTCAATTTTAATGATTTGCAACTCAATTTCTTACATTAAATTGATTTTTAATTCAAATGAGCTCATATTCACTTCAAATGGTTCAAAATCAATTCTTATTTAATCTCTATTAACTCATAGAATTTAATTACTTTCATTTATGTCGAGCGACTACCATATTCATGCAATTCCGACGATATTCGTTTAATAGAGTATCTATTTTAGTTTATAACTATTTTAAATTAATTTTCCAACTCATTCCGAATTTAATTTCACTTCATTTCTAATTTATTTATCAACCGTACATTGCATTTTATTTCATCCCCACATTGGATTCATTCAAAACAATTTATTAAGCTTGGCACATTCAATACTTATAAATTAATAACCATTTCCCAAATTAATTCAATCCAAGTTTTTATTGAATGGGCTTCCAACCTTATTCGAAACCAAGCTTCCATAAAATTTTAAACTTAAGTTAATTTACTTTAATTTATTCCAACATCAAAATTAAGTTTACTTTTATTTGATTCACATTTAATCAACTTCCATTAAATTCAATAAGCCCGTCCATTTAAATTTTAATTTTAATCCATCTTCTCAATTTATCAAAATAATATCCAACCACATACTGAACTCATTTATACTTCAAATTAATACACTACTAAATTTAAGTACAGTCTGATAAACCAATTCCAATCACAGCTTTGATTTAGTTTTTTTTTTATTCAATCAGACTTCATCCGTTTATTATTTAACTCAATTAACCCGTTTTAAAATTTTAATTTGCTTACTTAATTTTTTATCGAATTTATTTTATTAATAAAAGGCCACTCTCAATTTATTTCTATTCACTTGGGTTTTGTTTTGCAACTCAACACATTGCTATTATAATCACTTTTCTTATATCCAATTTTCTTGCAAATTTCATAAACATTATTCAAATCACCCTTGAATTTTATTTGTAGTTCAAACCATCACATTTTCAATCCAACTCTATTTTTATTTTACAACATCTCTTCCTATTTAATTCATTATCAAATCCAAGTCGAATTCTATTTACAATTCGAATTCATTACCAAATATTATTAATTTACAATCCATTTGTTTACCCAAGTTAAATTTTATTAACATACACTAGTAAATAATTTACTTAGCCGATTGGTTTACTTTCACTTTTAATGTAATATTCGTTTTCCTTTAATTATAAAGAATCACTTTATTAGATTTTCCCGAGTTTTAATTTTATAATTTTAGTTTGGATTTCCTTTGATTTTCCAAAAACCCAACACCTTTATTTCAAAATTTTTAGAAAAGCTTTTAAAGTTACATAATACTATTAAAATACTCTTTATAAAAATACCTTTTATAACTCGATGTCTCAACCAGTTTATCCTTGTTCTCACAGAAATTCAGTCATACGTTGATCAGGCGTAGGACTGAAAATCTATAAGTACTTGGTAAACCCGTTTTCAACACCCAGTAAAAACATTTGAAAATTAATTTTATTGAAAATATAGGAATCAGATTTTGAAAATAGAGGAAATATCTTTGCTGAGGATGCTCTGGAAATCATCACCCCCATCTATGGTCACAGTTACATACCAGGGTTACGTTGCAGTCACAACAAAAGTCCATGTAACTGCAGGCTCTCCGCGGCCTCCCGATTACGCCATGGATCTCACACAACAGATCACAGTTACATCCAGGGTTACGTTGCCATCGCAGCAAAAGTCCATGTAACTGCAGGCTCTCCGCGGCCTTTGATTTCGCTGTCGAAATGAAACCTCTCCACTCCTACATAGGTCGCAGCCTGCCGATATAAAATCAAATGCAGACCGTTGGCTCTCAGCGGCACACACGACTTCCGCTATGTTATACCATAGGTCGCAGTCTATGATATAAAATCAAACGTAGACTGTTGGCTCTCAACGGCACATATGACTCCCACTATGGTATACACTACTCATAATTCTCAGGAACTAGTTTTGTCCGGACTCCTCACAGGATCAACTTTAGAACCCCCCTAGGGCTCAAGGCAGCACCACCCAGTGGCACTCCTTAGAAGTTCATTTCAAAGGAGTGCCTTTATCCCCAGAGCCATCATCAAAACAATTTTATATTATACACGTATAGTATCTTCAAATTATACACCTAGTATGATATTATACAAAGCTCCATTACACAAAATCGATTATCCCAAAATCGATAATTCTCAAACTAGGCTTTCCAAATTCAATATTGATTTTACCCAAAAATCAAAAACCTTTCCAAATCCAAAGGTTCGCAAAACCTTTTCCAAAATCCTCATAAGATCCTTTATATATATATATATACAGATATATAAAAAAATTTAAAACTTTGGATCATTTCCAACTTGTATAAAATCCTTTTATACTTCAAACACTTTCAAAAAAAAATCAATCAGAGTGAGATACACTCACTTATTCCCATTTTCCCTTAATCCCCCTTTGGATTATCACTTCAATTCTTATCTCAGTTGGGTATTAAATCAATAACAGTTTGAACTCCGACCAATTTAGAAAATAGCTTGAATTTTTTTTAAAAATAGATAAGTAGGTGAAAAATAATTATTAGTTTGCAAAATAGCTATAAAATAGGTAACTAAGTGTAAAATAGTTAAGAATATAGTCGAATAGTTTCAAAAATTGTAGATAATTGCAAAATAGTTGTAAAATAGAAATTAGTTTGTGAAATAGTTGAAAAATAGTAATTAGTTTAGATAACAGTTGAAAAATGGTTAAATAGCCCCAAAAATAATCGTAAAACAAGTATATAAAATAATTTGGCCTTAAGAAAGAAAGGTTGTATATACATAATAGCTTAGAAAAATAAGTTTATATCAAAACAATTTATATTAAAAATAGTCAAGAGCTAACTGTTTCACTTCCCCAACAATTCAATTTAAATATCCATTTTAAATTGACCCAATTCCAAAACTAATAACTCCAAATTCCCTTGAACTTGATTTATTCCCAATTCAAGTTGAATAAATCTTGATTCCTTCCCAATTTAAATCAAATTCCATTTAATTTTAATCCTGTTCAACTTTAATTATAATTTCAAATTATTCCAATCAATTTGAATTATTATCCATTTAACCCATTTCAATTCAAATTATTTCAAAATAATCCAACTTAATTTCCCATTCAAATTTTTAAACTTATACATCTTCAATCACCAATCCACTTAATTCAAACCAAATTCAATTTTGAAATAATTCAATTGAAGTCTTGAATTTAAACTATCTCGGATTATATAAATTCGAGTTAAACCCTCAAAGGTTTGTTTAACCATTTAAACCAAATTAACCTTTATTAAAAGTTTTAATCAATTTAATTTCTGAGTTCAACTCTTAAAATTCCATTTAAATCACTTTTATCTATGTATTTCGAGGTTCAATACAATTTTATTTGTTTTCAAAACTTAATTTTATTATTCAATTTTATCTTCCAGTTTGAAACCAGTTCTTAAACAAGTTTACTTTACAATTCAATTATTCTAATTTATTGTATTTATACAATTCCATTCTCAAATTAATGGTTTTTATTAACAATAGGATGATACCATCCAATTTATTTTAAAACGTTATCTATTTTCAATTTTAAATCTCAAACCCGTTTTGAGATCACCCAAATTCCAAATTCAAATCAATCATTTAACTTTCCCAGTTCTATTCCAATTTCATCTTGAAATTTCCAATGCGGGTTGCTTGTTCTACATTTATTTAACTTTCCCAAAGTTAAATTCCAATTTTACTTAATCCAATCAACCTCATTCAATCCTTAAACTTCACAATAATAATCCTCTCAGCCACGTTTTAAAATTGTAAACCACCCTGGTTTTTAAATTCAAATCAATTTCAAACAACCCATTGTTTTCAACAAATCTCGGTTATCCAAATAATACTTATTTATTATTTTCATTACTTTGAAACCAAATTTTCAATTTCTGGGATTAGATTTAGAATTTCATTTTCAATCACTTAAATTTTAATTTAGTTGTATTTCTATTCCTACTTAATTTGATTCCAATTCTAAACTTCAGTTTCAGTTTGAATCCATTTCAAACTTATCTTTATTAAATTTCAGTTTGGTTATATTATATTATTCCTTAATTTTAATTCCAATAATTAACAACCAATCACCTAAATATTTATTAGGAGGAAATGTTAATTTATATATCAAAATATATATTTTATATAAAATCATTTAAAATCTTTATATAAGAAAATAACAAGTACGCCCTTATATATATACACACTCAACTCACTCTAGAGTACTACAGACTCTATTCAATGAGTAATCCCACTAGAGCCAAGGTTCTCGCGTAACCTTTTAGCTCTGATACCAAATGTAACGACCCGAAATTTTCTACCCGAAAATCCCAGATAGTTATGGAAAAGAAGAAAGAGATGGAAGAAGAAGAACAAAAACACCAAACATCTCACATTCGCAGCGGATAAAATATAAGAATAAATAATAACAGTTTACAAAAGAATACTATATCTGTCGATTACATTTAATGTACATCAGAGTTTCACATTAATACAGTCACAGAATGTTTACAATTATCATGTCCAAGATTAACGATGATATAAATACAGCGGATATACTCTATACGATATTGCCATCCAGTTCGCCCTCTGAGCTCCAGAACGTACCTACCTGGGAATCTGTAATACTCGTTCTGACCCGAGCATTACACCAAAGTAACACCCGGGTCAGGCTGGAAACCAGCGTGAGTAAACACAAACGACAAAGAATACCAAAGCAAACAATTTTTACAAACCCGGGGTAACTTATACCAATATAATAAATCCACAATTTTCTATAGACAACACTTATTCCTCACATCCACTTCTAAGTACCAAACTTAGATAAAATAATCCAATTTACTTAAATCATTTCCTTTAGTCTATTGATCCCACAAATCTACTTATAAAAATTCGAAGTGGTTTCGGGTATTCCGCAAAACCCGACCCAATCTCTTCGAGACTCATTTTATCCTAACCCAAGTTATTTCAATGAATTTCATATTAGAGATATCAACTCCTTTAAAACATCCAATACCATTCAATCATCCATAAGCAGAGCTTAATTACATACAAATCAATTCAATTGATTCTAATTGAATTTCAAACTCCAATCATCTAGATTCCTTCATTAAATATTAAATTCAAATCAATTGAGTAACCAATCCTCTATTATTCATCTTAATTAATCGCACTGGATTAATTATCTTCAATTACATTCAAGTAATTATCTTTAGTTAATTTTACGATATTGATTCTTCTTAAACAAAATCGATAAGTAATCTTAATTACTTCATGAATTAATTAAATATTTTAAATTTCATTAATACTTAATTACATATATTAATTAACTTCTCATAAGTCACTTATATTGATTTATTTTCTTAACTAATCAATCTCTATTTACGTCATAAATTATATGGATTAATGATTTTTCATTTACATTTCACTTTATTCGGATCTAATTTTAATTATATTATATAATTAATCAGTAAACCATATACATTAGTCATTCTTGATTTATCCCAACCGATGATTAATTATCTTTTATTTACTTTATTAAATAAATTAATTACTCCTTAAATAATCATATAAATTAATCTCTTGATTAATTCCACAAGGTAATTATATTTTATTAATTCCATCAAGCAATTATTTATCAACCACCCAATGATCATTCCAATTAATTTAAACCCAATTAATTAACCCAAACAATAGATTAATGTAATTTGTTAAGCATTCATTAAATTATCCTATTTATTCAATGAATCACCAATCATTGAATCTTTATTGATTTTAATCGGAATCATTCCCTTATTTACGATTTAAATTTAAAACCATTTAAATCCAAATACCTCGAGTCAAACAATCATTAACTCGAGAGCCAAATCAAAACCAAAATTACTAAATCATCAGATACACATTCAATCAATCCAATCATTCAATCAATTATTTAAATCTAACCATTTAAATCCACATAAAAATCAAAACAGAGTGAGATTTACTCACCTTTATTTTGGTTGAAATCCACTTCAATCCCGACTATTTTCTTCACAATATATGGACCTAGTATAGACATTAGGTGATTATTATTACTTAAATTAACTAAATAATTTATTTCCCTTAAATAAATTTAATTAACACAAAAATTTATTCAAACCAATTTTTTTCTTTTAATAAATAAATTTTAGGTTCCAAAATAAATTGAATAAGTTAATCCCCAAATACTATTGAAAATAAATTAGTAAATAAAAACATGTAAATGTATATTTATCTTAATTTACTTCTTTAAAACTACATATATTTTAAAACTTAAATTTTGATTTAACTTAAACTAGTTAATCTCTATCCTTTACTAAGACAACAAGTTTCGTTCGGATTAGTTTCTAGCCACCAGCCCCTTTTTTTTTCTGCATAAACATTAATTGAATTAAATTAAATAGGGCAGATAACCTCACCTTGACGATTCAATGCTACTGCCTGTACGAACCCTAGCACGAGCGCCACTTCAATTTGCCGACAACTCGCGAGCCACCCTAGTTCCGTGACGGCAACGACCAGCCCTAGAGACGACGACGAGCCATCGATGTTTTGGCACACGCGAGCACTTGCTACTCTCTTCGCGAAGCTCACCGCGCTACTACTCGATTCGAGCTACATGCCGAATCTTTAGTCGCGTACTTGCTGTGATGAACGCACCTCCACCCCCCACTCGAACGCGGCAGCATTTGCCTTCAAATTCAGATGCACGATTTTTTTTCTTTTCGGATGAACGACTTCGGCATCTTCTTCTTTTTCTTTTTAATTTCGGTTTCTTTCTGTTGTAATTGAAGAGGGGATCGACCCTTCTCTTATTCCTTTGCTTCTGAATGAAGCTCTCCTTTTAAAAAAAAACCTAAGTGATTTGGTTTCAGCAATGAAGATGGGTACGGGTCCAACGAGGAGAAAACAAATATCAACCTGACCTTATTTTATCAACGAAGAGGCGTATGGGGAAAGCTAAGGAAACGCAATAAAAAAAGAAGTGGCTTCCTGAGTACGCCTGGCTAATATAATTAAATATCGAAAACATCCCGCGTTGTAAAACGCGAAACCGCGAACCCCGAATTAGATATACCGACCGACGTTCATAAGGTTTTACCCGCATTCCGAACACAATGGTACATGTTTCGGAAGCTAATTTAATCATATGTGTGAGTTACAGAAGGAAAACGATCAATTTTAAATTAAATTGATCAAATATTTCTAAGCGTTTTGAGCTGCCAGGGTCAAACGACAACTCTGATTGCTACGAAACTTGAAATCCGATAATAACTAACTATTACCAATCCAATGAAACTGATTTTGTTGAATTCCGAGACTGTGCCTCGGAAGACTATTTTTAAATTCAATTTAAATGATATGATTTCAAAACTAAGCAAATCACCCTTGAATTAAATTTCAACCATACTATTATCACCAGTATTATCATTATATATTTTATAAGCCTTCAAATTACTTAACCAGGCTTAGAAATTTCAGATTTAACAATTTTCCCCATTTTCAATTATTAAATTCAATATTTAAACTAGATAATTCGATAATTCAAATGATTTAATTAGCCAGTAAATATTTATATCTTGAATTCAAGCTAAAATTAACTTTTACATATGTTAAAAACAATTAATTATTCCATTTTAAATTGTTAAAAATTCTGGGTCATCACACCTACATCTTACTAACTATCTTTTTACAAAAGACCCATTATCATTCTTATTAACCTCTCAACTCTCCCATAGTTTCAAACTATATTATTCGTTTAATCATTCGAGTTTCAATTTAAAACCAAATTTTGAATTATCAAAATTTTCTCAAAATATTTCTAACTCCCTAAATTTCCGAAAAATTTCGCCAGCGTCTCCTTTGCGCGGCTAGCTCGGTACGACTACAAAATGGCCTCTACGGGCTCCCAAATCTCAAAGAAAACAAAAGGCCAAGTGGCTCAATCCAAATCCCAATCAATTTCGTATCAAATTTAAATACATACCTTTTTGTCGAGCAATTCAAATTTATCTTCTTGAAATCAAAAACGAATTCTTTTTTTCCTTTTATAATACCTGCATATCTTGCTTAGCACTAATATCCAATCACAACATTCCAAAACATTTTATCGACCTTCTTACCAAATGTCAATATTCATCTAAATATCAACTTAGAATATATTTGTAATAAAAATTTCCAATTAAGAATTCACCATTCCTTCCTTAAGTTTAGTATAAGCATTCTGTATGCTTCTTATATTCATTTTCATCTTACCACTTCAGTTTATATCAATTTCTATTCAAATTAATTCTTTCATTTCCATATGAATTCAATTCATCTTTAACTTCGACTATTTGAATTTTATTTTTTTTCATTTATACTGATTCATGTCATTATTTTGGTTAGTTTCATTTACTATTTAATTTTAGTTCCCAATTTAAATTCGTTTTGTTATTAACAAAATTTCTCCAAAAATTTTCAAATTTTTTTTTTAACTCCCAAAATTTTCGAATTTTTTTGGCAGAGTCTCCTTTGTACGGAGGAGCTTTTGCAATTTGACAAAAGAGATAAATATATATACATCGACCCACACGGTCGGAAAAACCAAAAACAGTTCATATTTCCTATTTTTATTGCGCAGGCGTACCTTATTTAGCATTTATAAGCAAGCGGCTTATTATTTTAGCATATGCGCATCCCAAAATCCCGTTAAACAATCTTCTGTTACCTGTACTTACTCAATTTAAACACATAAGTAACATATTTGTGAAATTCATAACACTTCATTTATTTAAACAACAACCCATCTATAATATATGTAATGCATTAGAAATACTTCCATAAGCCATTTGTACAGTTCCCAAACTAGTTCAATTTGTTTCATATACCATTTGTATTCAACACAAGTGATTAACAACTCATTTGCTTATCTTCAATTCATAATTATGTCCAAACAATTCATTTCCAATTTAATTGATTTCAAAATTAATCCTTGTTACGTCTATCAGTTAATAACCACAAATTTATTACTTTTTCTTTATATAAATGAAACATTATAAAGCAAGTTTAAACCTTTATTTGGAACCAAATCATTTTTAAACATACTTCATTTAAACTTATTTTAACATTCAAATTTTGTAAAACTTATTTCTTTCCAAAACTGAAATTCAAAATTAGTTTGAAATCCAGGTTTCGGCTTTAGATTGAACTTTCTTTCACTAAAAATTCCAGGTTCCATTATCAATTCAAATTCTAAAAAAAAAAACTTTCCTCCTAACACCTTTAACTTATTTAATAACAATTTTCAGATTTAAAGTTTACTTATTCCAAACCTAATTTCAAAATTAACTTGAATTCACTTTAAAACTTTAGTTTATAACTCAGTTAACATTGATCTGAGATTCATCATTTCAATCTCAGATTTCCAGGAAAACAGATCAAGATTTAATTTATACAAACTCTTCTCTCTCTTTTTTTTCTTTTTTTTTAGGCACAAAGCACTTCACAAGTCAAGATCCCAGCCTCAAACCAGACTGGAAATCAGTCCAACACTGAACATAGGTACGGTGAAAGATTTCTAGCATGAAGTACATCTCAAACTAATATAAATGGCAACCAAACTACAGGCACCAGGTCTGGGGAACATTAGAGACATGCTTAACAAAGTTAAGTGGAGCTATCCAATATACAAATCAGGTCAGTGACCCATTCATATGTGCAGTCCAGATTAAAGGGGCAACAGGGACAACTCAACAAGTGCAGTGAGATAACCAATACAACAAGCTCAATGCTCAAGCTACTGCACAATGCAAATGAAGACCAGTGCATAGTGACTTCTACATAATAGAGACTTGTATTTATATTTGAATCTTTGTTTAGGAAACTCAGGTCACAACTGTGTTTAAAAAAATAAATTAGATCAGCCTCTTTGAGTTCTTTCAGAGATTATGAACTAACTGTCTAACTTAATATATGTTTAAATCTTTAGTTTAGATTATAACCACCCCTATTGGCTTAATTCTAAGCTCAAACAAAACAGTGTTTCAATAGAGAATGATTTTTAAATTAAAAACATCGCACTGTGAAAACTCGAAACAGAGGGGTATATGATAAATAGCCTGCCCATAAATGTTATCATTCACAGAGCATTCATGTAAAAGAATATAAACATATATATTCACATACATATATACATTAGAATTATATGTTTAAATTGTTATTAATTTATGTTACTTACATTCCATTTTTAACTCCAATTCAACTTCATTCTCAATTTATTTAATTAATTACAAGACCACTTTCAATTATATTTTCTTCACTAATGATTCAAGTCAAATTTGATTTATAACTTGAGTTTTATTTCCAAACTTCAATATTAACTCACCAATTCAGCTTTTCTTTAGCTATATTGGTTATCATTATATATTTCGTTATCCAATTTATTATCTACTTAGTTTTTCCTTAATTTATAATTCAATACTTGAATTTTAATTTCAAATATCACTTCATTCAATTTACTTAAGTTCAATTAATTTTTATAGTTCAAGCTTGGATTTTTGTCTTATTTCCCAATTCATCAAACAAAATTTATTTTAAATTTTTTATTCCATTTTCAATTTTATAAGTCACAACATATTATTTACACAATTTCATTCATTATAGACTTGAATATGTTCATCTTTTATTTATTTATTTTAACTCAAGCCTTCTATTTATCTATAGCCCAAGCATATTTTATTTCTATGGATTTTTAATTTCTCTTATAAGTTATTCTAATTTATTTATTTCAATCCAATCCTTATTCAATTTATTTTCCATTCATTCAGTTAAAAATCTAATTCCATTCAATAATTCAGTTTAATTCTTATTCCAATTCAATTTTATTTTAACTCAGTTTAACTCAATTCGATTTCAACTTAATTCGAATACAACTGGATGTTATTTCCAGCTTATTCAAGTAATTTCAGTCCAATCAAATTTTATTCCCCAATCCAAGTTAACTTCATTTTCATTCTAAATGTAAATTCCATTATTCAAAGCTTATATTTCTTTCATGGTTTAAAATAAAACATCTCAAGTTATAAGCTTACAACCTATTTCATCAGGATTTCTAACACCCGGTTATTGGTTTCAAAACATTTTGAAATCTTCAACATCTCAAATCACATTTCTCAAAACTTAATCCAATCCTGATTTTATCCCAACAAATTCCCTTTGAGATTTTCAAAAATAACTAGCTTTTCGAAACAAATCAGTTTTTTTTTGGCAGCAATCCGTCACTTACAAATTCGAAAATGAATACTGATGATGCGGCCGTCATCATCAGAATTATTTTCCAATGATCCAAGTGATTTCAGTGCTATATCACTTCCAAAATTCATTAAAAACACATTTTCTTTCGAAAATACCTCCCAAACCAATGAGGCTATTATTCATCTTCAAATACTTCGACAAACACTTCCAAATTTCCGGGATTTAAATTTCCAAATCCTGCTTAAATCAATTTTACTATAATTCATTTGCATATCTTATGCTCATACAAATTCTTATATGATTATATTTTGATTTATAATGCACATTTACACTTCATAATTATAAATTTCATTTTATATTGAATTTATTCCCTTAAATGTTAGTTATATTTATATTCCTAGTTAAATTTTCACTTAACAATGATAATACGTTAATATTGTCATTTCTAACATCCAAGCAATCATATATTAGCTAAATAGTTTTCAAAAACTTACTTTACATCAAAATATATTTTTGGGTAAAATTATTTCATTTACCCCCGTTTAAAACAGTACCGTGTCAATTGTTCTATTCAAATGTTTAGAAACCCCTTCGATACAGTTGCACAGACTGTGTCGACGAAGGTTCATATGCCACTCAATAAATCAATCAACACAATATTAAAACAATTTATATTCACTAACAAATACGCCCTCATATCTATAAATACATTCAAACTCATTCTAGAGTACTACGGACTCTAATTTAAATGAGTAGTTCCCACCAGAGCCAAGGTTGTCACCAACCTAAGCTCTGATACTAAGTGTAATGACTCGCTAATCCGTACCCCTTGAATCAACACTATTCTACCTAAATCAACTCAAGTCGTACGGAAATACGAACCATTTGGGTTAAAGAAGAAGAGGTAGAAGAAGAGAATAGAAAACAACAACAGAATCTAACCATCGCAGTGAAATAAAATATAATAGATAATAATGATCTTTACTCAAAAATCAAATATATATATGTTTATATATATTACATCATCAGAGTACATCAATCACAACTCACATCAATAACATACAACTGGATAGACAGCTACACAACACAGTGGAATATGTATATATATAAACAAGTACGAGAGTACGTATCATCATCCTGCTCGTCTCCTGAGCTACACAGCATCATATCCTGTATCCTATAATACTCGGTCTGACCCGAGCATTACAGTTAAATAACACCCGAGTCAGTTTGGATTACCAGCGTGAGAAAATCACACCCAATTGATTATTAAAGTTTCAAAAATCCTTTGAAAACAAAAGCATTTCGTAAGACCACGCCACAAATAAACATGTCGGGTTTTTACTTTACGATAGCTAAAACATTTTTATTAAAGTCCTCTGATATTATAATAGTGTCTATGGAAACTAAAATAGAATCTAGCTGAAATGCTTGCATCTCACGTTTCAGCAATAGTTGGACACAATCAAAACCGTATGGGCGCGTAGGGAAAATGGATTCCAATTAATGGCTAGGCACTGGGGTACCACATGTCACAGTACCTGGTCTAGATCAGCGTACCGAGGAGCCACCCTAACTCCCCTGCAACACAAGACCGGAACCATCCCTTACTGGACAGTCCTGAGCAAGATCATCCCGCGGTTGGGATCAGCAACCGCCCACTAAGCCGAAATAAAGGGACATCTAGACAGGGATGACTTCACCCTTCAGTGGGGGCTACCCACGAAGCCGTGCTGCACAACCCCTGATTTTCATCCATTCCCATTTGATGAGGCTTGAGGCTAAGCGTTACCTTTTTAGAAAATATCCCTTAGAACGGAACGGAACCGAAGGCACTATTCCTACCACATCCATTTTGGAAATATGCTCAGGATTAGTAGCGACTAACCCTTGCACTTCACTGTTCCATCTTCGATTCCAAAAATCGTTTTTCACGAAAACGTACAAATCAGATCGGAGTGGTTTTCGAGAAATAAATCTCGATCCCGGTCTCATCGAAACGATCAACATATTTGTCCAATATTTATAGTTGGTGATTTAACTATCAATTAATATTCACAAACATCCATCCAACAATAAATAATTTCCCAAATTATTTATTAACCTCGAAATATCTTCACAAGATATATTTCTATTTTCAATCCTTTGAAATCAGTTTCAAATCCATCTTTCTTTAAGAATAAACTTTCCCAAATATTTCATATCTCCTCTGAAATCACCAAGCACAAAATTAGATTTGTAAAATAATTTAAAACACTTT
The DNA here is from genome assembly GCA_030765085.1 of Allium cepa. NCBI lineage: Eukaryota > Viridiplantae > Streptophyta > Magnoliopsida > Asparagales > Amaryllidaceae > Allium > Allium cepa. The sequence continues at coordinate 878,410,171 of CM060939.1, forward strand.
ACTTTGAAGTATACTTTAAAACATTTAAGTTAAAACTACACCAATAATTTATTAAAAATACCATACTATATGAATATTTGAAAATAAGGTTACTTCATAAATATAAAACTAGATTTATACTTTTAAAAACATAATATTAAGTCATTCCTTAAATAGTTACTAATATAATAAATTAGGAGAAAATACTTACATTAGGATTTAAATATTAGAAATAAGAAATTTTCCAAAACTTGCTTTTTAAAAACAACTTTAAAATCTTTAATTTAAATTAAAAGTTTAGTTTAAAGACGTACTTGGTTACCAAGGGAGAAATTTCCAATCTCACTCACTTAAATCAATTTTCCAAATTAATTCCTAATTTATTTCCTTTGAAATAAATTTCTTTACTTACTCAATTCACTTCAAAATTCATTTTATAATGGACTTTATTGTTATTATTAGTTTCTGTTTGATTTTTAAATCTTTGACTGAAATATACTAATTTCAGGTTATTCCCAATTTCTTCTTGATTCTTTTTAATAAATTAAATCTTAAATATTAAATAAATGTTTTGTTCTTTTAATTGTTAATATTGAAGTTTAAAATTCATTAACTTTCTGTTTATTCAAAAATTTCCTTTCCAATTCATTCTTAAATAAATTAAACTTTTCTATAATCATTTTACCTTCAAATTTACTCCTTTTATTTCCTTTCCAAAATCAAATTTATATATTTTTGGTAATTCATTATACCCAATTATATCCAATTGAACCATAGCATTCAATATTTCAATATAATCCATCATGGAATATCAAATAATCACAACAACAGAAGGTATTAAATAATTTAAATAAATGTTGAGGGATCCAGTTGGATCCCTCTAACCTGTTTTCCCTCCATCCACAAATGTTAGCACAATATAATATGCCATACCATAACACATCAATCAATTCAACCATTCAAACAATTATTTAAATTTAATCATTTAAATTTAAATATAACCGAGTGAGATTAACTCACAATTGTTTTCCATTTGCAATCCGATATATCCCGATTAGTTCCCTCATGAATTGAACCTTGAACAAACAGTTTATACTATTTATTAATACTTGAGTTAACCGAACAATAAATTTAATTACCCCAAATTTCATTTAAACTATTTTTTAATTTTTTTTATAAACACATTTGAAAAACTACAAAGATAAATTAAATAAGTAAATGTTTTAAGCATTATTTAAATTAAACTACCAACAAAAATATGTAGATGTATATATTTATATTCATTTCCCTTTGAAATTATCTACATATATATGTGCTTATAAAATAATATATATATCTTTAAAAAAATCACATTTTTATATAAATCTAAACATTTAAATTCCTAATTTTTTTAAAGAAATCTTAGATATATATATAGTACTGTTTAAAATACTTTCTCAAGTCATAAACTTTCCAACATTTAAGATTCTTGTATATGTATTTCTATTTTCGTAATCTTTCTGTTTAAATTAATTTTTCTTTTTCATATAAACATGTATGAATAAAAGTTAGAATGGTTATACCTAACTGCCAGATAGAAACCCTAGCCTCGCTTGCATCCCACCGCACACTCGCAAGCGAACCCAGGCCACGAACGAGAGGCCACCGATATCCATGCCATCGCGGTTGCGAGTTTCGCGCGCGAACCTCGCGTCGCCTTCCCTCCTTCTCTTTCAAATCGGCCGTGCTCGCCTTCACTGCCAAACCCTCACCATGAATCGAAGCCCTAAATCGAACTCGCGATATCGAATCGCTTTTCCAAACGAGGAATATTGCTGGATTGTCGCGATTGTTAATTGCTGGATTGTCGCGATTCCAAACGAGGCTCGGCCTCGATCCCCCTCCTCTTCTTCGATTTGATTTCACGAAGCTGCTAGTTTTTTTTTTTAGAATGAACGAATTGAATTCGTATGAAGAAAAAGAGAAAAAAGGGGAATGGTTTTTTTTCCAATTCGTGAGATTGAACGAGAGGAAAAGGGTATGTCTCGATCCCTGAAAGAAATCTTGAGAGGAAGCTCGGCCATTATTTTTTTATTTTCGTTAGCTTGCTTAAGAATGTTTTTAAAGAGAAAGTAGCGTGCTTGAAACGCTTTGCCACACTGTTTCGAAGGTGAAAGGAAAAAGTAACGATGTGAAGGAATGCGGATGAGGTTTGACTAGGGTATATATGCATATATATTTATTGTGAATTCAAATTTTCTCGATATAAAATTCAGCGCGTTTGTATATCGTATGTTCACACAACAACTCTGATCACCACGAAATTTGAAATCCGATAATAATGCAATATTACGGACCCAATTAAACTGGTTTCGTTGAATTTCGAGACTGTGCCTCGGATGGCTATTTTTAAATTCAATTTAAACGATATATTTTTAAAACAGAACAAATCAGTGTTAAATTCAATTTTACAACTTCTATTATCCTCAATATTATCAATATAAATTTTACAAGCCTTTAAATTATTTTTAATAGACTTAAAATTATAGCTTCAACAATTTACCTAACTTTACTTATTTAATTTAATAATTCAATTATCAAATAAATTGTGATACTCGTAATTCAAGTTAAAATTACTGTATTGAATATTTAAATTAATTAAATATTTCGATTTTAAAAGCTTTAAATTTCTGCGTCGTCACAAATACTAGATTGGAAGCTATTATTATAGGAAAACTCAATAAGAGAAATATGATCTTCCCAACTTCCAACAAAATCAAGAACACATGCACGAAGAAGATCTTCAAGAGTTTGATTCACACGCTCGGTTTGTCCATCGGACTGAGGATGATAAGCAGTGCTAAAATTAAGCTTCGTTCCCAAAGCTTTTTAAAGGCTCTTCCAAAATCCACTAGTAAATAATGGATCACGATCGCTAACAATAGAAGTAGGAACTCCATGTAATCTAACAATTTTTTAACATAGAGTTTGGTATGGTCCGATTAGACCGAACGGGAATAAAATGGGCAGATTTTGTAAGTCTATCAACTATAACCTATAGGCTATCATGGCCCGAACGAAAACAGAGAAGTCCATCAATAAAGTCCATGGAGACTTTATCCCACTTCCAAATTGGAATGTCCAAAGGTTGCAATAACCCACCGGGCCTTTGATGTTTGGCCTTATCGAGTTGGCAAGTCATGCAACGCTTGATGAAGTTAGCAATATCAGATTTCATTCCATCCCAATAATAAAGTCGCTTCATATCTGCGTACATTTTGCTACTACCGGGATGAATGGTAAATTTTGAATGATGAGAATCTTCTAAAATATCTCTACGAAGGTCACTAATATTTGGCAGATGAGTCTACCAAATTTTTGAATACCTCCTCAAGCATCAATATCAAAGTCTTTCAAACCTTCAATGTTAATTTTATCCCTACAACTTTGGATAAGAAGAGCCAATTCATGATCTAGCTTCTGAGCTTCAAGAATTGTAATGACCCATAATTTTGGTACTTCGAAAACGAGAGATTTTGTTTGTTTTAAATTTAAAAAGGTCTGAAACTTAAATAAACTATTTATATATAATAGATAATAATAGAGAAATTATTTATTCTTGTAGTTGATAATTTAAAACGCATAAATTTGGAATTTAGAACAAATCAACAAAAGTTAAGTTTTGTTAAAAATAAATAAATGTTTAATAAATAGGTTTAAATAATTATTTAAAAAGATAAATATTATTGAAAACATCTAACAAAAGATAATAAAAGTATATTAAAATACTTATAAGTACGTTAATAATTTTTTTACAAAAATATAACGTCCCGCCTTATCGCAAGCTTTAAATTGACACACGTGCCAATTCAAACCATACGGAAGGGAAGATTGTTATGGGGTAAATAAGAAAAAGCAGAGAAAGAAAAAAAAAACAAAATAGAATCTTGCAGCGGAACGGTAAAATATAATAATCAAATAAACAGTTCATGAAGTTGTTTACAAAATATTCTATTATATTTATACAATACATGTCAGAGTTGCACATACCAGTGAATAAAAATCAATGCAGTCGAATATAGTGTGTAGTGGAATAATATAATATACAAAATAATAATAATAATAATGAAATCTTCGTCTTCGTCCTCCAGAAATAAAGTCTTCGATTCCTGAAATGATAGGACTGACCCGAGCGAATTGAAAAGACAAAACATTTGAGTCAGAACTAAAAGATCTTATGTAAGTTAAATTAACTGAAATAAATATGAGTGTAACGGCGTTGGAGATGTTTACGGGGTTTGACATCTCCTATACAGTGTCTAACGTGAGTACAGTAGCTTAAGAGATGCTCGGTTTTCACATCTCCTAAGGATCCATTAAATTATTTACTATGTAGTAATATATCGCTATTATAATAGTGTCTATTAGTAAAATAAACTTACTTTCAAATAGCGTTAAGGCTTTACATTTTCCACCTTAACACAAGCAATAGTCTATACAGTACCGTAATACCTCCTGATCGGGAGGCTACCAGAGGATACTCCATAGGTACGACACAAATAGAAATTCATACAAAGCGCGATAGGGTGGGTGACACGGCACAACTAGACAATGCCAGGGTAGATATACCAATTACGCATCCGGGCTGGTGGTAACGCGTAGCGCGCAGCTACCGCCTACCTCGAGCCACACCCCCAAAAACAGAAAATCAAAAGCGGCCACCGAATCAATCTAAAAGTCAATGTATAAAATCGAAGGGATGTGTCCGATCAAAGGTGCTACCTCATTGGCCCGGGAATCGCTCCTGTTTTAGCAACCTTACGCCAACTCACGGGAGTCGGGTCCACATATTTACCTCAAAGGAAATGCCGCCACCATCCTACTTCATTCTGGAATCTCCACTGCGTGCACAGTTGTTAAAGTGGTTTTCGGAGTTGGCAGAGAGTATGACAACTTCTGATCCTGGTCTCTTCAACAACTAAACGTTAAAAAAGTTATTATAACACCGCGGTTATTTTAAAATAATTATACTTCAAAACCAGAATAAAATATTCATTTCGAAACCATTTAAATACAATATCATTTTTATTTTAAGACCCAAATCAGTATGATATCATTTTATTTCAAATATATCTTTTTTTATGAAACCATAGCACTTTCAAATTTATATACCTTGAAATCTATAGCTTTGAAACACAACTTAATATACTTCAATGGTTTACATATTAAATTACTTTATATAATAAAATAGCTTCTTTAATCTTTCAAATAAATCCCAAACACCAATTTGAACCTCTAAATAAACAATTTCAATTCATATATTTCAATGCTATAAATATTCCACCATTTCAAAACAATTTCTTTGATAATTCCATATATATCAAATTCAAGTACTATTGTTTAGATTTGAAATGTTTACTTAATAAATCCAAAAAAATTTAAGTAAAACTTTTAACTTCAAACAACTCAATATTCTTTAAATTTTATTTAACTTGATATATTCATTTGTCTCAACTTTACATTCATTTAAAACACTTTAAACCAAATCAAGTTATAAGAATCATACCCTTCAAAATCTCAACTTATTTTAAATTACAAATCAAATTTATTCAAGTACAATTCTTAAATAATTCAATTTAAACCAATTTCATATTTATCTTCCAACTTAAATTTCATTTAAGTCATTTAAACTCTCTATATATAATACCTTAAATAGGTACTTACCAATATAATATAATCCATCAAACTCCATTATTAAACTCATTTTTATCAAACAATTTTATACATAGCTTAAATTAAAGAATTTAACTATATATATAAAATAATATTTATATAACATCAAAATTAATATTTAATAAACCGTATATTCCTTTCCAAAACCATAGAAATCATTCCAAATATTTTTATATATAGACCGCGGTGTCTGTATAAAATTTTCTATCCTATGGTCAAGTGATATGGATATTTATCGTTTCAATCTGTAATTTAAAAATAAAATTACGGTTATATATCATTTCAAACCGCAATCCCGAATGAAATGAGAATGCATAATAACTTGCAGTTTATAACATTGTAGAATACGACATCCATTCACCCAATATCATTCATCAATCATTTATTGCAAACATCATCCAAATTCAAATAATAACATCAATAAATAACAATAAATTACTGAGAGTTTATTATTCAATAATAAATTAATTTAACTGGCAATTTATATGCAATAATAAGTTGAATAACAATTAAATTCAAATAATGCAATTTAACTTAGATGATGATTAAATATATGCCAAACAGTTATAAATAAATTTCAAATCACATCATATATCAATTTAACAAACATAAGAAATTTTAGAAGTTGTAAGTGGGTTAAACCAATCACTTTTTGAATTCAAATTGAATTTAAATTCAATTTAAACCTAAAATTTGCATAGTCTCAGAATCCATCCAAACCAGCGCCAAAATGTCTGGGATTTTATCATGATCCTAACAAAAAAAGTCGCGCGTGAAACGGAGTTCATACGAAAAGTTATAGTGATTAGAATGTTTGAATTCGAAATTAAAATAAAACAAGATAATAAATAGAATCCATCACCTATACGCCACGTCACCATCTCCCATTCTCTAATGCCCAAAATCAGTACGCCCATCGTGTAAAGAACCCATCCACGCCGAACTTTGACCAAGAAATTAGGCCGCCACTGACCAAGATAGTCGACGCCATCACCTCCATCACGACCGCATCCCACGGCCGCACCTGCTGGCCAAAACCCCTGACCCCCGGTCACCTTACGCCGCCGCGCCGCCACCCAAAATTTCTAATGTTTCGAACCCTATTTCGCGAATTCCGGCCACCACGCTTTGTTTCAAGTCAAGTGACTACCACCATCTCGAAGCCCATGATGAGATCTACAATACCCAGTTTTCAATTTCGTCGATTGACGTCAAAATCAAAAACACCCAATTCGACTTTGACCGCGATTTATGATCAATCCGGTCAGTGTCTCGAAAAATGAACAGCAGACATAGGTTTGTATCAATGAGATCTTTGATATATTTTTTTTTCAAATTTGTCCAAGAAGTTTGAATTTTCGAAGTTGATTTTGAATTGTAAGTTGAATTGGATAAATTATGGTTTACAACCATTGAGGAAGAGGAGTACAGAAGTCTCTGTACGTATAGAAATAAGGAATAGAGGCTGCTAGGGTTTACAACTGTATATATATAGGCAATGTCGAAATAGGATAGATGGACCCGATCTATAAACGCGTTGAACGATGAATGGCCCAAAAAGCCCGTTTCGACTTCGGAATGAAATTTGGTCAATCCATACATCAAAATAGATGTTTTTTGTTATTTTAAACGCGATGGAACAAGTTTCAAGTACAAATTCCATCGTATGAAGAAGTTATGCTCAAATCAATATTTTTCAAATTGATTTCAATTGATTTCAATTTCATAAATTTCAAGGCGTTTCTAGTCCGTACAATCAATCGACAAGTCCGATCGCTATGAAACTTGAAATCCTACAATAATTCACTGTTACGGATCGATGAAACTGGTTTCGTCAAAATCCGAGTCAGTGGCCAAAATGGCTATTTTTATACTAATAAAATAAATTAAAAATTCATTAATTAAATAACTTTTTCAATTTCACTTCCAAAATTTGCAAATCTTATCAGTTTTGTTTTCTTAAACAATCTCAGTGATTTAAACGAACTTAGATGTCAATTAAATGTTGGTTCAATTATAAATTTCAGCGTAAATTCAAATTTCATTATATTCGTCAATTATAAATTAACTTTCAATAATTCCATTGAATTCACTATTCATTCTTATTATCCAATTCATTATAGTCAAATGGATGAAATTAACATTGGGTTCAAAGCGATTACATAAATACTTTCCAATTTCAACTAAATTTTTAATTAACGTAATAATAAATGTTAATTCTACTTAATTGCAGTAAACTCAATTACCTTAATTCTTTACATTCAAATAAATTAACAAATCTTGATTCAAAATCTTTACATTAACCAATAGTCATATTATAAATGGAACTCACATTATCTCCAATTATTACTTACCATCAGTTAAGATCTTAACATTTGTTCCATAAATTTATTTGCACTAAATTAGTTACTGCATTAATTCTTATTTATATATCATTAAGGTTCATTTAACTCTGATTGATTTTCAATTTTATAAAAATTTGATTTCTCATTTCAATTAATAGACTAAATAAATGGGCAACACATTATTATCGCCATCGTTTGGTTTTAACTATATTTATAAGTTCATTGTTTATAGACACAAGTTACTCATTTACATAATTTAAATTTCGTAATCACATTCAATCTATTATTGACTTTAATTAGCATTACTTACCTTTCAATAACATTATTACTTTATATCTACATTCAATTACAATTAATATTCACAATAAATTTATTTACTTGGTTTCATACCTTTATTACATCAATTACTACCTTATAAATAAATCTGTGTTTCTATTTAATTTATATTCACCCTTCCGTTATTATTTTAACAATTAATAAAGTAATGTTTGTCCTTAACAACAAACATTATGATCAATTATCTAACATTGATTGTATAAATTTTCCATTTATTATGTATTATTGTATCAATGGATAAAATTTTAAATCTATTTCCCAAATCTACTACTACCAATCAATTTAAACTTCACAATTGTTTAAATCAATTGGGATTACACTACATTTATTATTTATCAACTTGTTCTAACCTTATTACCTAAATTTACGTTCGGTTACTATTGACCAATACTATTCCATTTAATTTAATAATTACCCTTGTTTTACTCAAATTCCCATTACTGTAATTATTTGTTCATTAAAATTTTGATTTCAATTCCAATTCAATCAACAATTTCAACATGCAACTTATAATAATTGTTTACAAGTATGAATGGAATTAACTTTAATTTCAAATATTATCTTAATTTACATTAAAATAATAATTAATTACCTTTAATGAATTTTATTCCCCAGTTTATTAAATGCAATCAAATTGACCTTACATATTTCAATATTCCTATTTTTATCTTAATTCCAATTCACTATAATATCAAATTTCAATCTCTGGCAATAAACTCACTTATTATAAATTTGCATACCAACAAATTAGTTTCCAATAAATAGGATTGATTCAATTCAACCTTTTTAATTAAGTCTATATTAATCAATATAATATTTCATAGGTCAATTCTTAACATTTACTTCATTATTAATTATAATTTTTTTTCTTCCTTAATTTAATTGCAAAATTAAATTAAACTAACCAATTTATTTATCAAAATTTACGGGTCGTTACACTCTCCCCCATTCAAAACTTTTCGTCCCCGAAAAGGAAAAGAAGTGAAAGAGAAACTAGGAAATCAATACATCTTACTTAAAACATTAATTTTATAAACACATAAGTTTTACAAAATTAATTAATTTAAATAAAATATAACAATTTATAACCATTATATCTTTTTATACTTAAATTATTAAAGTTTGGAAAACATTTTCAAAAAATTTCTAAGTCTAAAATTTACCGAAAATTTCGACAGAGTCTCCTTTGTACGGAGAGGCTCGGGAAAAATATAATATCAAAAATAACAATACATATAACATATAATTTCAAAAATAATATATATCCCAACCTGGGAAAACAATATAATAGCTCTATAAATCTGTAATCCGAAAACGTACCAATTTGTCGGGCGATTAACGCTTAATTATGAAACCAAAAGCAGTAGCAATTGCTTCCATAACCTGTATTTCACTTATATAATCCAATAAAGTTGACAATTATATAAAATATTTAAAGTGGTTTCAACCATAAACAAAAAAATCAATACAACATCAATCACTTGCAACCAGTAAACAAACATCACATAAAATCAACCCATATTAATTTTCATTCATATCAAACAAAACAAATAGTTGTTTGAGTTCAAACTTTAAATTGTACAGAATGGAAAATAAACTACTTAGTGCACCATTCACTCAATAGTCTTAGTTGAAACTAAATTGATTATTTATTCATCCAACCAATTTAGAGTATCCTTACCCAAACAACTATAAACCAAAACAAACAACAGATCCAAACAATAGATCAATTTCATCCTTATTAATTTCATTTCATTCATTTGTTGTTTGATTTCCTTTTCATTCATAAAATGCTTTATCTCTTTTTATTTTAAATTTTCTTCTTACAAACTTTTATTTAGAAATAACTTCATCTTATTTACTTATGTTTGAAATTTCTCTTTATTGTATTACATTCATTTACCCACTCTTATATTATTTATTTACTGTAATCATTTCTGCTTATTTCAAAATAAATAACTTCAGTAATTTACTTAAGTCTATAATTACTTACCTAAGTATATAGCAATTCTAATCTCAATAATTATAAAATCAATTTATTGAAAAATTTCATTGCATAAGTTTACTTGTACAATTTTCCATTACAAATCTTTTACATTTTAACTTTTAATATTTAGTAAGTTGCATATATATGCTTTAAGAATGTAATTGAAAGTTATACATGTTTTTCTCAATTCTTTTAATTAATTAAATGTTCAATAAATCTATTCTTTGTTTTATATGTTACAAATTTAAAATTTCTTTTTATTTAATTTATAACTTAGCATTACATCTCTTATTTCCTTTAGAGGTTTCCATTATTAATTAGTTACATTCCATTTTCTACATTAATAGAGCTATTAATTAACGGAAACTTAAGAACAAAATACCGGGTTCTATTCAAAAATCATTTTAAATAACATATAAACATATGCTTGCAATTTATATATCCAATTATATTTAAAACAATTTAAATTTACATTTGTTTATCAAAATAAATCTGTAGTAAAACTAATACAGTGGCCTTCCCACTTCGAAACTCAAAAATGAATGTCGATGATGTGTGCACTCATCACCGAAATTATTTTCCAATGACAGAGAGGGGGGTTGTAACGACCCGCCGCTCTGACCGCCTCTAGTCGGTAATTAAACCAGCTAGAAACGTTCAAAATGACGGATTGTTGTTCAGTTTATAAAGTTTAAACAGAATCAGCCAAAGAATCACAGAATAATCATAATATTATTCATAAATGAATTTTTCTTACATACATATATCAAAGTTTGTATAATACATTATATTTTATATAGCGGAACAATTTATTTACTATTAAGTACAAGAAAAATTTTCTAGAAAAACTTTAGTGGAGTGCTTTCCCCTCTCTCTCTAACTTCACGGCCTGAAAATCTTCAAGCTGTAAAAATACTCGGTCTGACCCGAGCGTTTATTGCAAAACACAAAAACACTCGAGTCAGGATTAATCTTTATTCAAGTAATTAAATTTGTAATGAACTGAATAAAATGGTAACAGAGATGACGAATCACATGAATCAATTTAAATCTATTATGGATTTTCACATTAACAATATCAATTAATTATTTTTTTCCGAAATCTATCAATCCTGTGTGGCTGCAGTACACACGTATATTTTCACACATGTGCACTGCCTCGCCAACTCGTGTGCACCAAACAAAAGCACAATCTACAAATCATGTACAAGTCAAAGTGAGGTTGCACAAGTACAAATAATACACAGCAGCACAGTGCAATGAACAAGAAACACAAGTACAGGCAGCAGTCTCAAGTGACACAGTGCGAACAGCTCTGTCAAAACAGGCAGCCAAGGGCAGAGAATCAGAAATGCCAAAGACACGAAGCAACAAAAGATTCACAAATACCACTCGAAGTTTACAGAGTGCAGAATCTGCAGACCAAATGCAACGGAATGGAATGCAACTACAAGTGCAGGTGAACAAGTGATACAAACTACAGATAAACAAAGACCATATGGTCAGTGCACATAAACAAAGAACACAAGTACAGGCAGCAGTGTACAACAATGCAATCAACACAGCAGCTCAAAGACAGAGTATATGCAACGCCTCAAACTCAGGTGGACATATCAAAATTTTGGAAATACAAAGTATTCAAATGAACACAGTAAGCTACATGATGATCTCAATATAGCAATGACAGAGTACATGCAAATGAAGATCACAAATGCAAGTGCAGAATCAATTTGGCACCAAACTGAACCCAACACCATAGGAACAAGATGAGACAACAATAAATGAGGATGCAAAGTCAAATTTTTAACAAAATGGCAAAGGTCAAGCTACTGACCAATCCCACAAATGCACACATGCACTGTTACTACATAATGCCAGCAAAAAGGAGGTGAAAGCACAAAAATTATGCAATGTAATGTGAACATTGTCCATCATACATATGAATCAATTTCATATGTACAACCAACACCCAACAATGCAACAGTGAACAACACCAGTAAAAAGGGTCACAAAGAAATGGTTCCAAAATGAAATGAACCAGAGAAATGCAACTTCAAGGCATGAATCCATAGTGAAACAGACCAAGTGACAACAATGCAGAGCTCCACCAGGCAAGATGATAACCCATATATATACATACAAGAATGCATATATATATATATATATACATGCCAGAAATCAAGAAGACGATGTAACTTCAAATGAAAACATATGGGTCAGTGCAACATGTGCAACTCAGTGAATTAGAGGCAACAAAAAATCAGGCAACAGGAGCATATGGTGGTGCAGACTACAATTGATTGTAACAAAATAGACCAAATGCAACGGTGACCAACTTAAATGACAGCAATGCACAAATGCAAAGTGGAGTAAATGTCAACATGAAATGATCAAGGGTCAAAATAGAGACAAAGTCATGAGACTCAACATGTACATGTACCGATCAGTGAACCCAAAACTAACAGAGCCAATACAAAATGACAACAGCAGAAGTGATCAAAGCAAAGCATAAGTGTGCAGCATCAAGTAGGACATACGAGCACACAGCAAAGCATGGACAAAGTTCCAAGTAAGAAATTACTAACAAGCATCTTTTTCAACAGTTTAAAAACAAATTCAAATAGCATCTGTTCTTATCAATTTAAAAACAAAATTTATAGTATCAGTTTTCAACAGTTAAAAAAAAAACAATCACATATAGCCTCTGTTCTTATTAGTTAAAAAAAACAAATATCAAATAGCATTTGTTCTTATCAATTTAAAATTAAATTCCAAATAGTGTCTGTTCTCACCAATTTAAAATTAAAATCAACAGCATCTGCTCTTAACAGTTTAAAATTAAAATCAATAGCATCTGTTCTTAACAGTTTAAAATTAAAATCCATAGCATCTGTTCTTAACAGTTTAAAATTAAAATCCATAGCATCTGTTCTTAACAATTTAAATTAACATTTAAGTAGCATCTGTTCTCAACAGTCTAGATTTTTAAAAACAAATTTTATAGCATCTGTTTTTAACAGTTTAAAATTAAATCCCAAATAGTGTCTGTTCTTAACAGTTTAAAAAAAACATGGTTTAATTGCATCTGTCCTCAACAGTTTAAAATAAAAATCAATAGCATCTGTTCTCAACAGTTTAAAATCAAATTCAAAGAGCATCTGTTTTCAACAGTTTAAATTGGATTGACCGAGAGCAAAGAGCAATTGATTGCAAACAACACTCAAAACATAGCATGCAACCAACATTCAATTCAGCCAAATTTAAAAACTTGAATCTAAATTAATCGTGAGTAAAGAACTCACCTTTCACCGAAGCAAGGAGACGAACTCGTGCGAAAACCCTAATTTTGGTTGAAGGACGAAACCCTAGCTGTTGAAGAGGAACGGCGATTTTAGGCCGCCATTGTTTCTTTTCTTTTTATTTTTTTTCCGTAAGCTCTGAAATGATGAGGGAGGGGTGCTTCGTGTTTTAAGGAGAAGGGATCGTGATTTTTGCAGAGTTGAAGGCGTGGGTTAAGGCATGTTTGAAGGCACGAATTTGGGCGTAAATAATGGCGTGTGTAGCTGATAGGTAAGGTAGTGTACATGTCTTATTATTTTTTTTATTTTTTTATTTTTTTTATTTATTTTATGTTTATTTTTCTATTTTTTTTTCTATTTTAAATTCAATTTGTTTTGTAAATTATTTTCTTAAATAAACATATAAACGTTTTGCAGTTCATTTATCAAACATAAATTTATATTAACGTGTTTCTCAATTTGTTTTATATTGATTAAAATTTTATTTCTTTTATTTAAGTTAAAGAAAATGTTATTAAACTAACTATCAATTTATAAATTTATAAAGAAAAAAATTAATTCGTAAATCCAACTATTTTTTTTCTAAGTTATCAGTTCGAATTTCAATTACAAATTCAATATTTAATTTCAACTTCAAAGTTAAATTCAAATTCTTATTCAACATTAAATAGATTAAATTCTAATATTTAGTCGCCAATTTATTCTGATAATTTGAAATTCAAGTCAAATCATCATTTAAATATTAAATTTTTTTTTTAAATATTCACAAATTAAATTGTTTAAAATTGAGGATCGTTACAATCTCCCCTACTTAAAAGAATTTCGTCCCGAAATTATAAGTTAGGAAAACGATTGCTAAAATCTCACCGATATTTATACCCTACACAATTTTTACTAAGTTTCAAACTCGCCAATAAATATAGGATTCATTCCATTTATTTTATCTCACTAGTTTTGTTCATCAATTTTAATAATCAAGACACAAAAGTCTTTTACCAAATTTTTGACTTACAAAACTCAAATTTTTAAACTTGAAATCTTTCATGCTAAATATTTGCATATTACATCATTTCCAAAGCTGTGTGCTTCCAAGATATTTTAAAAATCTTCTTCCTTAATTCATTAAGTTAGAATTATGTAATTCTAATTTCAGATTATTGATTTTCTATTCAAAGTTTGAAAATACTTGATAACTCGAAGTTTAACCAGTCCATCGTCGTTCTTACAGACATTAGGCATACGCTGGCCAGGCGCAAGACTAAAAATCTCCAAGTACTAAACATACTTGCTTCAACTCCCAGTGAAAATACTTTTTAAAAATTATTTTAAAAATGGATATGGAAAGCACGTTCCCCCATGGATCACAGTTTACCCGGCGGTTACGCTACTATCTCAGTAGAATCGCTTGTAACCTTAGATTTCTCATCACTCCTGAATTTTGCTATGGTTGTCGCCTTAGATCGCGGTCCACACGGCGGTTACGCTACTATCTCAGTAGAATCGCTCGTGGCCTTAGGCATAACGCCCCTCGATTTTCGCTTCGGTTTCCAGATCGCAGTTTACTCGGCGGTTGCGCCACTATCTCAGTGGAATCGCTTGTAACTGTAGGCATCACGCCCCACGAATTACGCCAGCATCAATTCACATAATCCCAAACACGATGATCCATCGTGGGGGATATCATATCAGTCCCAATGGACATTCCACTAATGGAATTCTACGTAGCTACGATTTCTAATGGACACTCCACCGAGTTCCAATCACCTTCACACATAATAAATGGAAGGTACATTTCCATATCCTCAGTTTTTAGAAAACATATGTCATATACATATAGTACTTCATTTCACATTTCGTACATATCATACCTATGTAAACTTACACAGGACTTTTCATAATAATGACTTTCTAAACTGATGGTTTTCGATTATATTCACATATATAAGTTACGAAAACTCAATTCACATTCATAACAAATAGAGGATTCCAAATTTTCCATCACGTTTAAAATTTTCCTCTAAATCGATTTGAAAATTTAAGGTTATCTCAAACCTAATTCACATTCACAATCCAATTTATTATCGACTTCACATTCGATTTGGATTTCACGATACATCGTCAATTCTCAACACATAATTGATGTCTATCGATATATAACCTCTAAGCTCGTATGTCTCAGAGAAGGGTGTTAAGCTAAAAGAATAAATTCTCCGCCACCACAGATATATATTTAATAGAGATCAAATGCTATGTCATCAATTCACAATGTTAGACATACAATCCCAATCGACTATCCAAAATTCAAAGTTCAACTTATATTGTTTTTGGTGTCAAAGTTAAACTCAATTTAACTCAAGATTCAATCTTTTTGAAAAATTTCCAAGTTGAACTAATTGTTCACATTTCTCAAAATAATATCTTTACAAGATATATAATTTTCACACTTAGCCATTTGAAACTAATTTCAAATACTCATTTTTTCAATTTATCTTTAAAAGATAAAATTTCAAACCTTTCATTTCATATTGGAAAACATTTCCATACTTATTAAATAATAAGTAATTCAAAAATTCTTTTATTTTCAACACTTTGAAAATATTTGATATACTTGAATCAAAATTAAGTATATATTTCACCCTTTAAGGAAATCATTCTTTTAAACACATTTATTTGAGTTAAAACGAATGTTGCGTAAAACATCGTTACGACAACTCAAAATCACTAGTATAGGGATTCGGATTTTAAGATAGATATATAAATACCAATACTATAAACAACATTTCCTTTCGGAAACCATTTACTATAACAACAATGTTATGGTCCACCATTTCCTTATTTTTCTCGAAAACGCCTATTTCAACAATGAATGTTGAAATCTATGTATTCGATACTTAATGCATTTTAAAACATCTTTAAAACCATTAACTTTTTCAATTTCAACTTCAACTTAATTCATAGTTTGAATTCCTCATACTTTTCACAATATTAGTTTTAAACCGATTTCAAACTTTTAAATATTAAGTTTTCCACTTAATTTAATTTTCCGCACGTTTAAATTCAAATTCATCACTGAATTTATTAAACCTATTATGGATTATCATATTGACAAACATCAAACTTGAAATTTAAATCTCATTTGAACTTTGCATTTGCTTTCTATTTCAAAAATAGTCAACTAGTTCTTTAGTAAATTATTCATCAACTTAGTTCCATTAGATTCATATCTCCACATTAATTATTTTAGGCAATAGTTTTAAACTTGAAATATAAACTTTACATCAAACTTAGTTTGATTCATTCAGTTAAATCAACAATTAAATTTCCTTCCCAAGATGCTATTCCATTAAAATATTTTCTCCATACAAAATTTTACATAGCTTAACACTTTTAAAAGACGTACACAGAAGATTTTGGATTACAAAAGATAGTATTACAAAATATATTGCTTTGTTTAAGATACAGAATAATTAAGGACTATCGACTTCTTGTCCGGTAGTATGCATCTTTGCCAAACTTTCATCTTCGGATGACACTATTTCATGTTGTGTTAAAGGAGAATTAACACATTCAAAATCCACATGTCCCCAATCCTTACAGTTATTGCAGAAATATGAGATGTTTCCATCCTTATCTATCACCTTAGCACTTTTCGCTCTAGCTGGTCGGGCTATAGCTTGCTTCCCCTGTTGTCTTTCGGTGCAGTTTCTGGCTATATGTCCAGACTGACGACAATGGTAGCAGATTGTCAATCTATCGACGGGTAAATCGAGTACGCACTTTTTCCTTTTCACTTTAGGGCAATGACTAAGAAAATGCCCTTTCTCCCGACATTTAAAACACACAATCTCCGGACGAGCGAACCGGTCATCCACATTCCTTTTCTTTCTCCTTACTCGGCACTTAATGGCATAATGTCCCTTTTTATGACATCGATAGCAAATAACCTCATCATATGGACCAGGTGCTTGCCTTTCACTGAATCTCCTTTCAATTTCCGCATGTCTCGCTTCTGCTTCTCTACGAGCAATTGCCCTTCGTTCACGGCGTCCTGCTTTTTTGTGCTTCGGTTTTCGCCATTATAATAAACAAGGTGTTTTCGAAGTTTCCTATCAATATTTGCAATTCTTATTAGCAGAGGTTGGATTATTCAACCATTTTACCTAAAACATATCTGTTTTATTCAATAATATATTCACTGTCCAAAATCGTGAATATACTTTGTCAACTAATTTCATCATTTCTTCAATTTATTTTTATTTTTAAAGGGTTATCCACTGCCCAAAATCGTGAATATAACTCCTTTAATAAGCTACAACAATTTACTTATCAAATTCAATTGATTTCGAACTTATAAACAATCTTTACAAATTCCATTTCTATTTATAAAACTTCAATTTATAAATCTTCTTTATTAATTCAGCTCAATTTATATAACTCAATTATATAACAAAAGTCCATATTATAAGTTAAGTACTTATAATCCATTTATTCACTAAATCGTTCTTCACAACATTTGAAATCAATTTCTCAAAAGAATTCAGAATCAAATTTCCAAGTTATAGTTTAATTATCCTCTTGGCTATAACTAAATTGAAATTGTCATTTTATTTCACAATTATTACTCGACATATTCAAGTTATTCGATTTAAACCCATTTAAACCAATTCAAACCAATTCATTAATTCACTTCACTTAACTTTTATTTTTCATTTTCCCTAACTCTCAAAAATTCGATAATGGATTTCGAATGAGAAACTATCGCAGTCCTAAATTTAGAGAGGGGAATTTTCAAAATAATTCTAATTTTCAAAATACTTTTTATTTTACAAAGAAAACAATTTCAAACTTATTTTCAATTTGAAAACATTTTTATTTAAAGTGGTTCTAGTAACTATTCATATTGAACATCATAAACTGAGCATTGTGTAAACCAAAGCTCTGATACCACTTTTGTAACGAACCGCCGCTCTGACCGCCTCTAGTCGGTAATTAAACCAGCTAGAAACATTCAAAATGACGGATTGTTGTTCAGTTTATAAAGTTTAAACAGAATCAGCCACAGAATCACAGAATAATCATAATATTATTCATAAATGAATTTTTCTTACATACATATAACAGAGTTTGTACAATACATTATATTTTATACAGCGGAACAATTTATTTACTATTAAGTACAAGAAAAATTTTCTAGAAAAACTTTAGTGGAGTGCTTTCCCCTCTCTCTCTAACTTCACGGCCTGAAAATCTTCAAGCTGTAAAAATACTCGGTCTGACCCGAGCGTTTATTGCAAAACACAAAAACACTCGAGTCAGGATTAATCTTTATTCAAGTAATTAAATTTGTAATGAACTGAATAAAATGGTAACAGAGATGACGAATCACATGAATCAATTTAAATCTATTATGGATTTTCACATTAACAATATCAATTAAATTATTTTTTTCCGAAATCTATCAATCCTGTGTGGCTGCAGTACACACGTATATTTTCACACATGTGCACTGCCTCGCCAACTCGTGTGCACCAAACAAAAGCACAATCTACAAATCATGTACAAGTCAAAGTGAGGTTGCACAAGTACAAATAATACACAGCAGCACAGTGCAATGAACAAGAAACACAAGTACAGGCAGCAGTCTCAAGTGACACAGTGCGAACAGCACTGTCAAAACAGGCAGCCAAGGGCAGAGACTCAGAAATGCCAAAGACACGAAGCAACAAAAGATTCACAAATACCACTCGAAGTTTACAGAGTGCAGAATCTGCAGACCAAATGCAACGGAATGGAATGCAACTACAAGTGCAGGTGAACAAGTGATACAAACTACAGATAAACAAAGACCATATGGTCAGTGCACATAAACAAAGAACACAAGTACAGGCAGCAGTGTACAACAATGCAATCAACGCAGCAGCTCAAAGACAGAGTATATGCAACGCATCAAACTCAGGTGGACATATCAAAATTTTGGAAATACAAAGTATTCAAATGAACACAATAAGCTACATGATGATCTCAATATAGCAATGACAGAGTACATGCAAATGAAGATCACAAATGCAAGTGCAGAATCAATTTGGCACCAAACTGAACCCAACACCATAGGAACAAGATGAGACAGCAATAAATGAGGTTGCAAAGTCAAATTTTTAACAAAATGGCAAAGGTCAAGCTACTGACCAATCACATAAATGCACACAGGCACTGTTACTACATAATGCCAGCAAAAAGGAGGTGAAAGCACAAAAATTATGCAATGTAATGTGAACATTGTCCATCATACATATGAATCAATTTCATATGTACAACTAACACCCAACAATGCAACAGTGAACAACACCAGTAAAAAGGGTCACAAAGAAATGGTTCCAAAATGAAATGAACCAGAGAAATGCAACTTCAAGGCTTGAATCCATAGTGAAACAGACCAAGTGACAACAATGCAGAGCTCCACCAGGCAAGATGATAACCCAAATATATACATACAAGAATGCATATATATATATACATGCCAGAAATCAAGAAGACGATGTAACTTCAAATGAAAACATATGGGTCAGTGCAACATGTGCAACTTAGTGAATTAGAGGCAACAAAAAATCAGGCAACAGGAGCATATGGTGGTGCAGACTACAATTGATTGTAACAAAATAGACCAAATGCAACGGTGACCAACTTAAATGACAGCAATGCACAAATGCAAAGTGGAGTAAATGTCAACATGAAATGATCAAGGGTCAAAATAGAGACAAAGTCATGAGACTCAACATGTACGTGTACTGATCAGTGAACCCAAAACTAACAGAGCCAACACAAAATGACAACAGTAGAAGTGATCAAAGCAAAGCACAAGTGTGCAGCATCAAGTAGGACATACGAGAACACAACAAAGCATGGACAAAGTTCCAAGTAAGAAATTACTAACAAGCATCTTTTTCAACAGTTTAAAAACAAATTCAAATAGCATCTGTTCTTATCAATTTAAAAACAAAATTTATAGTATCAGTTTTCAACAGTTAAAAAAAAAACAATCACAAATAGCCTCTGTTCTTATTAGTTAAAAAAAACAAATATCAAATAGCATTTGTTCTTATCAATTTAAAATTAAATTCCAAATAGTGTCTGTTCTCACCAATTTAAAATTAAAATCAATAGCATCTGCTCTTAACAGTGTAAAATTAAAATCAATAGCATCTGTTCTTAACAGTTTAAAATTAAAATCCATAGCATCTGTTCTTAACAGTTTAAAATTAAAATCCATAGCATCTGTTCTTAACAATTTACATTAACATTTAAGTAGCATCTGTTCTCAACAGTCTAGATTTTTAAAAACAAATTTTATAACATCTGTTTTTAACAGTTTAAAATTAAATCCCAAATAGTGTATGTTCTTAACAGTTTAAAAAAAACAAGGTTTAATTGCATCTGTCCTCAACAGTTTAAAATAAAAATCAATAGCATATGTTCTCAACAGTTTAAAATCAAATTCAAAGAGCATCTGTTTTCAACAGTTTAAATTGGATTGACCGAGAGCAAAGAGCAATTGATAGCAAACAACACTCAAAACATAGCATGCAACCAACATTCAATTCAACCAAATTTAAAAACTTGAATCTAAATTAATCGTGAGTAAAGAACTCACCTTTCACCGAAGCAAGGAGACGAACTCGTGCGAAAACCCTAATTTTGGTTGAAGGACGAAACCCTAGCTGTTGAAGAGGAACGGCGATTTTAGGCCGCTATTATTTCTTTTCTTTTTATTTTTTTTCCGTAAGCTCTGAAATGATGAGGGAGGGGGTGCTTCATGTTTTAAGGAGAAGGGATCGTGATTTTTGCAGAGTTGAAGGCGTGGGTTAAGGCATGTTTGAAGGCACGAATTTGGGCGTAAATAATGGCGTGTGTAGCTGATAGGTAAGGTAGTGTACATGTCTTATTATTTTATTTTATTTTTTATTTTTTTTATTTATTTTATGTTTATTTTTATATTTTTTTTTCTATTTTAAATTCAATTTGTTTTGTAAATTATTTTCTTAAATAAACATATAAACGTTTTGCAGTTCATTTATCAAACATAAATTTATATTAACGTGTTTCTCAATTTGTTTTATATTGATTAAAATTTTATTTCTTTTATTTAAGTTAAAGAAAATGTTATTAAACTAACTATCAATTTATAAATTTATAAAGAAAAAAATAATTCGTAAATCCAACTATTTTTTTTCTAAGTTATCAGTTCGAATTTCAATTACAAATTCAATATTCAATTTCAACTTCAAAGTTAAATTCAAATTCTTATTCAACATCAAATAGATTAAATTTTAATATTTAATCGCCAATTTATTCTGATAATTTGAAATTCAAGTCAAATCATCATTTAAATATTAAAAAAAAAATTTAAATATTCACAAATTAAATTGTTTAAAATTGAGGATCGTTACAGGGGTACATACTTATTTCCTTTCCAATTTTTCTTTTAAAACATTTCTTTCAAATTATATTGAAACATTTATATCAGAAATACTTCTAATAATATTATTATTATATTTCAAAATCATTCAAAAGGAATTTCAAAACCCCGGAACTTAAGTTATAAATTTCCAATTTTCATTTATTCTATTTTCAATCTTATTTCAACTATTATTTATAAATTTCATTACCTAAAAACCAATATATCGCAACCAAATATATATATCATTTATAAAATTTATTTTATATATAGAACATATAATAGGCAAAATTATTTCATTCACCTATATTCAAAACAAATATTATGTTGGTCTGTCCTATTAGGTGTTTAGAAATTCCTATTGATGTCATAGCGTCCATGCACCAACCAGAATTTATAAATGCAAAACGGAACAGATTAACACAATATCAAAACCTTTTTATAACACTAACAAATACGCTCTCTTATATATACACACTCAGCCACTCATCATAGGGTATTACTACCCAATTAATAAAGAGTCAGACCCTACAAAGCTAAGGTTTATCGCTAAACCAAAGCCCTGATACCAGATGTAACGTCCTGCCTTTTCGCACGCTTTAAATCGACACACGTGCCAATTCAAACCATATGGAAGGGCAGATTGTTATGGGGTAAATAATAAAAAGCAAAGAAAGAAAAAAAACAAAATAAAATCTTGTAGCGGAACGGTAAAATATAATAATCAAATAAACAGTTCATGAAGCTGTTTACAAAATATTATATTTATACAATACATGTCAGAGTTGCACATACCAGTGAATAAAAATCAATGCAGCGGAATACAGTGTGTAGTGGAACAATATAATATACATAATAATAATAATGAAATCTTCGTCTTCGTCCTCCAGAAATAAAGTCTTCGATTCCTGAAATGCTCGGACTGTCCTGAGCGAATTGAGAAGACAAAACACTCGAGTCAGAACTAAAAGATCTTATGTTAGTTAAATTAACTAAAATAAATATGTGTGTAATGGCGTCGGAGATGTTTACGGGGTTTGACATCTCCTATGCAGTGTCTAACATGAGTGTAGTGACTTAAGAGATGCTCGGGATTCACATCTCCTAAGGATCTGTTAAACTATTTACTATGTAGTAATATTTCGCTATTATAATAGTATCTATTAGTAAAATAAACTTACTTTTAAATAGCGTTAAGGCTTTACATTTTCCACCTTAACACGTAATAATGCCAATAGTCTATACAGTACCATAATACCTCCTGATTGGTAGGCTACCAGAGGATACTTCATAGGTACGACACAAATAGAAACTCGTACAAGGCGCGATCGGGTAGGTGACACAGCACAACTAGGCAATACCAGGGTAGATATACCAATTATGCATCTGGCTGGTGGTAACGCATAGCGCGCAGCGACCACCCAACCCTAGCCACACCTCCAAAAAAAGAAAATCAAAAGTGGCCACCGAATCAATCCAAAAGTTAAAGTATAAATTCGAAGGGATGTGTCCGATCAAAAGTGCTACCTCA
Organism: Allium cepa; assembly: GCA_030765085.1. NCBI lineage: Eukaryota > Viridiplantae > Streptophyta > Magnoliopsida > Asparagales > Amaryllidaceae > Allium > Allium cepa. Next base: position 878,433,812 of record CM060939.1, read on the forward strand.
TTGGCCAGAGAATCGCTCCTGTTTTAGCCACCTTATGCCAACTCACCGGAGTCGGGTCCACGTATTTACCTCAAAGGAAACACCGCCACCATCCTACTTCATTTTAGAATTTCCACCGCGTACACGGTAGTTAAAGTAGTTTTCTGAGTTGGCAGAGAGTATGACAACTTCCGATCCTAGTCACTTTAACAACCAAACGTTATTATAACACCGCGGTCATTTTAAAATAATTACACTTCAAAACCAGAATAAAATATTCATTTCAAAACCATATAAACATGGTATCATTTTTATTTTAAGACCCAAATCAATATGATATCATTTTATTTCAAATATATCCTTTTTCAAGAAATCATAGCACTTTCAAATATATATACCATAAAATCTATAGCTTTGAAACACAACTTAATATACTTCAATGGTTTACATATTAAATTACTTTATATAATAAAATAGCTTCTTTAATCTTTCAAATAAATCCCAAATACCGATTTGAACCTCTAGGTAAACCATTTCAATTCATATATTTCAAAGCTTTAAATATTCCACCATTTTAAAACAATTTCTTTGATAATTCCATATATATCAAATTCAATTACTATTATTTAGATTTGAAGTGTTTACTTAATAAATCAAAAAAAAAATTAGTAAAACTTCTAACTTCAAACAACTCGATATTCTTTAAATTTTATTTAACTTGATATATTCATTTATCTCAACTTTACATTCATTTAGAACACTTTAAACCAAATCAAGTTATAAGAATCATACCCTTCAAAATCTCAACTTATTTTAAATTCCAAATCAAAATTATCCAAGTGAAATTCTTAAATAATTCAATTTAAACCAATTTCATATTTATCTTCCAACTTAAATTTCATTTAAGTCATTTAAACTCTCTATATATAATACCTTAAATAGGTACTTACCCATATAATATAAACCATCAAACCCCATTATTAAACTCATTTTTATTAAGAAATTTTATACATAGATTAAATTCAAGAATTCAACTATATATATATATATTAAATAATATTTATATAACATCAAAATTAATATTTAATAAACCATATATTCCTTTCCAAAACCATAGAAATCATTCCAAATAATTTTATATATAGACCGCGGTATCTGTATAAAATTTTCTTTCCTATGGTCAAGTGATACAGATATTTATCATTTCAATCCGTAATTTAAAAATAAAATTACGGTTATATATCATTTCAAACCGCAATCTCGGATGAAATGAGAATACGACATCCATTCACCCAATATCAATCATCAACCATTTATTGCAAACCAAATTCAGATAATAACATCAATAAATAACAATCAATTACTAATAGTTTATTATTCAATAATAAATTAATTTAACTGGCAGTTTATATGCAATAATAAGTTGAATAACAATTAAATTCAAATAATGCAATTTAACCGAGATGGTGATTAAATATATGCCAAACAGTTATAAATAAATTTCAAATCACATTATATATCAATTTAACAAACATAAGAAATTTTAGAAGTTGTAAGTGGGTTAAAACACTCACCTTTTGAATTCAAATTGAATTTAAATTCAATTTAAACCCAAAATTTGCACAGTCTCAGAATCCGTCTAAATAAGCGTCAAAATCTCCGGCATTTTATTACGATCCTAACCAAAAAAATCGCACGTGAAACGGAGTTCGTACGAAAAAGTTATAGCATTAGAATGTTTGAATTCGAAATTAAAATAAAACAAGATAATAAATAGAATCCATCATCAATACGCCACGTCACCATCTCCCATTCTCTTACGCACAACATCAGTACGCCCGTCACGTAAAGAACCCATCCATGCCAAACTTTGACCAAGAAATTAGGCCACCACCGACCAAGACAGTCGACGCCATCACCTCCATTACGACCGCATCCCACGGCCGAACCTCTTAGCCAAAACCCCTGACCCCTGGTCACCTTACGCTGCCGCGCCGCCACCCTAAATTTCTAGGGTTTCGAACCCTATTACACGAATTCCAGCCACCACACTTCGATTCAAGTCAAGCAACCACCACCATATCGAAGCCCATGGCGAGATCTACAATACCCAGTTTTCAATTGATGTCGAAATCAAAAACGCCCAATTAGACTTTGACCGCGATTTCTGATCAATCTGGTCACTGTCTCCAAAAACAAACAGTAGACGTAGGTTTGTATCAATGAGATCTTCGATATACATTTTTTCAAATTTTTTTGAGGAGTTTGAATTTTCGAAGTTGATTTTGAATTGTAATTTGAATTGGATAAATTAGGGTTTACAACCATTGAGGACGAGGAGTACAGAAGTTTTTGTACATATAGAAATGAGGAATAGAGGCTGCTAGGGCTTATAACTGGATATATATAGGCAAAGTCGAAATAGGATAGATGGATCCAATCTATAAACGCGCTGAACGATGAATGGCCCAAAAAGCCCGTTTCGACTCCGTAGTGAAATTGGGTCAATCCATATACCAAAAAAGATATTTTTAAATATTTTAAACGCGATGGAACAAGTTTCAAGTTCAAATTCCATCGTATGAATAAGTTAAGCTCAAATCAATATTTTTCAAATCGATTTCAATTGATTTCAATTTCATAAATTTCAAGGCATTTCGAGTCCGTACGATCAACCGACGAGTCCGATCGCTGCGAAACTTGAAATCCTACAATAATTCACCGTTACGGATCCGATGAAACTGGTTTCGTCGAAATCTGAGTCAGTGGCCAAAATGACTATTTTTATATTAATTAAATAAATGATAAATTCATTAATTAAATCACCTTTTCAATTTCACTTCCAAAATTTACAAATCTTATCAGTTTTGTTTTCTTAAACAATCTCAATGATTTAAACCAATTTAGATGTCAATTAAATGTTGATTCAATCATAAATTTCAGCGTAAATTCAAATTTCATTATATTCATCAATTACAAATTAACTTTCAATAATTCAATTGAATTCACTATTCATTCTTATTATCCAATTCGTTATAGTCAAATGGATGAAATTAACATTTGGTTCAAAGCCATTACATAAATATTTTCCAATTTCAACTAAATTTTCAATTGACGTAATAATAAATGTTAATTCTACTTAATTGTAGTAAACTCAATTACCTTAATTCTTTACGTTCAAATAAATAAACAAATCTTGATTTGCCATCTTTACATCAACCAATAGTCATATTATAAATGGAATTCACATTATTTCCAATTATTAGTTACCATCAGTTAAGATCTTAGCATTTGTTCCATAAATTTATTTGCACTAAATTGGTTACTGCATTAATTCTTATTTATATAACATCAAGGTTCATTTAACTCTGGTTGATTTCCAATTTTATACAAATTTGATTTCTCATTCCAATTAATAGACTAAATAAACAGGAAACACATTATTATCGCCATCATTTACTTTTAACTGCATTTATAAGTTTATTTTTTACAGACACAAGTTACTCATTTACATAATTTAAATTTCGTAATCACATTCAATCTATTATTGACTTTAATTAGCATTTCTTACCTTGCAATAACATTATTACTTTATATCTACATTCGATTACAATTAATTTTCACAATAAATTTATTTACTTGGTTTCATACCTTTATTACATTAATTACTACCTTATAAATAAATCTTGTTCCTATTTAATTTATATTCACCCTTCCGTTATTATTTTAACAATTATTAAAGTAATGTTTATCCTCAACAACAAACATTATGATCAATTATCTAACATTGATTGTATAAATTTTCCATTTATTACGTATTATTATATCAATGGATAAAATTTTAAATCTATTCCCCAAATCTACTACTACCAATCAATTAAAACTTTACAATTGTTTAAACCAATTGGGATTACACTAAATTTATTATTTATCAACTTTTTCTAACCTTATTACCTAAATTTACGTTCAGTTACTATTGAGAAATACTATTCCATTTAATTTAATAATTACCCTTGTTTTACTCAAATTCCCGTATTGTAAACCTTTATTTGTTCATTAAAATTTAATTTCAATTCCAATTCAATCAATAATTTCAACATGCTACTTATAATAATTGTTTACAAGTATGAATGGAATTAACTTTAATTTCAATTATTATCTTAATTTACATTAACATAATAACTAATTACTTTTAATTAATTTTATTCTCCAATTTATTAAATGCAATCAAATTTGACCTTACATATTTCATTATTCCCATTTTTATCTTAATTCCAATTCACTATAGTATCAAATTTCAATCTCTTGCAATGAACTCATTTATTTTAAATTTTCATACCAATAAATTAGTTTCCAATAAATAGGATTGATTCAATTCAACCTTTTTATTAAGTCTATATTAATCAATATAATATTTCATAGGTTAATTCTTAACATTTACTTCATTATTAATTATAATTTTTTTCTTCCTAAATCTAATTGCAAAATTAAATAAAAATAACCAATTTATTTATCAAAATTTACAGGTCATTACAAAAAATAACCAAATTTTGTTGCATTTTGTCAGTTTTACATACACCGTAAAATTAGAGATCTTGATATTATTTAAAAATTAAAATATAAGAAGACATGTTTTAATTCATTCAAAGAAGAAAAAATTTCATTTTTCAATTTGGTTTACACAAATAAATAGTTTAACTAAAATGTCAAAATGTGATTGTAAAACATTTTGTCGAAAAACGACGTTTTGTCGATTAAAAGTTGTCGCAACGTCGCCGCACCTTTATTTTCTTATATAGAAACATATATTCAAATAGTATAAGTATTAATTAATTCATTAATCGAGTTTACTTTTACTAAAAAAGTTTAGAAACTTCTAGAAAACAATTAAGAAAAATTAAGCACAAAAAGACAAAAATGTCATTTCAAAGCAAAAAGTAAAACATCAAATCAAATAAACATAATTATTACATACTTTACTTAATATCTAAGTGAAAATAACATAAAGTAATGATTTGAAATGCGATATTAAGTGTTAAAAAAATAAGATTACTTTATAAGTAAGTAAGGTTATTTTGGTAATTTGGTAAAGCGATATTTTGGTAACTTACCACTTCATTTCTTTTTCTATAAATAACTATCACTTCTTTCACAAATTTCACACTGTTTCTACCTTCTTCTTCTTCCTTCTTGAAGCTCTCTTTAATGGCTTCTTCTTCTTTTCCAAATACTTACTAACTTTTTCAAAACCATATCAAATCAACTCCAAACGCCACCAAACTTTGCCAAAGACCTTAGAATACCATTAGTGTAGGATCTACATTAATCCTGGGAGGGGGTTGAATAGGTTATAACAAATTTTCTTGAACTAAACGCAAAATGAAATTGCAGAGAAATAAATATGCTGAAAAGTAAACCACACACAAAATTTACCCAGCTTCGGCAACCCCTGCCTACTGCTACATTCCCAGATTTCTATTAGAATTAAACAGTCTCCCTCTTACAAACACTCTAACAGGCTCGCACACCCTGCTACCGCCTATAGAGTTTTGCAAACTCACACACCCAGCTCACTGAACTAATTCTAACTAGACAATCTGACACTACCTACAACCTAGGTGGTGATTTACCAAGGTTTGACAACCTTAAAAGAGAATTTAAAATTAAAACAACTAAAAAACAATTTTAAACTAAAAAACCCTAATAAACTAAAACCCCTTTTTAAAACAAGGCCGGCCCATTTGATTCTTTCACCCGATCCCTTTTCTCTTTTGGCTTGTGAAGAAAATGGCGGTCGATCCTCTTTGCCACTATATTAGGGATTCGTTCTTCGATCCAAATTGGGGCTTTTTGACACACGCCTATGTTGATCGACTCTCTGGTTTGCGTGTTGCCTTGCCCGCTGTTTCTCTGATGATCGATTCTCTGGTTGCTTTGCTTGCACTCGTTCGCAGCTGCTCCTGTGATCAAGTTCGATAGATTGTGGTATGTAATCTTTTCCCTTTCGTTGCTGGTTTAATTGCTTGCTTGAACTCGATGCCGATGATGAATTTTTGGGTGAATATTTATATGGATTCTGAGACCCTATAATTCGTTCGTATCAATTCGATCCTTTCCTAATTTTCGCTTTCCTGATATAGTTTCGACTTGATGCGCACGGCTTCTATTCTGTAGCATTCGATTTTCCCTTGGTTCATATAGCAATGAACTTTCCTCTTTTATTTGTTTTGACCTTTTCAAAAATTGCACACACTTGATTTTTGACTTGGTTAACATCTGCTTTGACACGGCTTCGGCCATCTTTATGTTCAGCCCTGTCTTCGGCTTCACTGTTTTCACTGTTCTCACTTGTACATGCGTCATGTCATACTCGTGTGCTAGTTGAAATTCTAATGCCTTTGCGTCTCGGCCTCAAGCTCTGTCTTTACTTCTGATCTGATTTTCATTGTGTGTCTGCTGCACTTTTGTGTTGCGTTTGGTTTATTGATGTTGCTTGTTGCATTCGTTTGTTTGTTGCAGTCATGTTAGTCGAGCTTGTTAGTGGAATAATTCTTCACTATTATCTGGATACATTTTGTTGTTGTCTGATTGTATAAGCTTTGATGCTTTGACGCTGTCGATTGTTGCACTTGTGTTGCTCACCATGATGCATGCATGTTTTCCTGTGTTCATGCTTATGACATTCATGCTGTTTGCTTCATGTAGCTGTTGGTCTGACTTGAACTTCAATTGATGTTTTCATTGTATAATCTGTAGCATGGCACTGGTTGCTTCCTGTCTCATTTCCATACCGAGGTTCACTGTTTGGTTGCATACACATATATGTTTTCATTGCACTCATATTTTGGTTTTGTGGTTGAAGTTGTAGCTACTGCACTTGTTATTGGTACTGTTGACTTTGATCATCATGTAGCCTGGTCTGGTGCATCTTGTTTGCTGTGACATTGTGACACTATTGCATTGTTGTTGACACAGAGTTGCTCTGGGCTTTGACATTGTAGTCTTGGCCTTGAGTCTCTTTTCTTTGTTGGCACTGGCTGTTGTTGAGTTGATATACTTGTGGTGCTCTTGTAGCCGAGTCTACATGTGTGTATTTTGTAACAGCTTGTTTTTCTATGTTTGGTCACTTACTTTTCATTGTTGCTTGGATATTGAACTGCTTCATGTCCGAAGTCGTAGCCTGTACACCTGCCCTGTGTTGAATCCAGCTAATAGTTCGGGTTTGACCTTGTCCGTGTGTTGAGATTTTAAATATATTGCACGTGAGTTGAACCCGACTTTTCATTTGGGTTTGACTTGTGCTCACCTGTCCCTGTAGCATTATCAAGTGTATATCGATGTGCACGGCCTTGTGGCATGTACAGTGATACACTGTGCATGTCACATTGTTCGTGTATGATGAATTCAAATGTGAATGATGATGAACAACCCAAATAACTGAGGAAAATCAAATTTTCAAAAATCAAATTTCATTTTTTATTGCAAAAATATTTCTTTTTCAATTTTACTGCGTTAGTGAATATTTTTGCAGATTTCTCAAATGCTGGATTATAACTGGAATGAACTTGAAGATAAACTACGAGGGTGAGTGATATGTAGTGAGGCATTTATGTAAACTGAATTGTGATGTAATTACAATCAAAATTGTATATGTATAGTGAGAGCTTGAATTTGTACTATTCAAAATTGTAATAAATATTTGTTTGAATAAAATTTCTGTTTGAATTCAAATTCTATGTTTTTAATTTTATTCAGCAAATATTTATTTAATCTATGAAAAATAAAATAGTACATTAACAAATACATTTAAATGAATATATATATATATATATATATGTTTATTATCATCAAACAAAATCATATAAGCGCATATTCAACAATCTCCCCCTTTTGATGATAACAAACATATATTTAAGATTTTGACTGTGTTAAATGTATTTGGTCAATGATATACTCTAATTGCTCCCCCTATTTGAATGCTTCCTCTTTACACGATGCTCCCCCTACATATATGCATACAAATAGAAATATACAAATGAGCCTAGATGCAAATGGAAAATTATTTGACCTTTGCTTGTTTTCATTTGACAAAATTTTAACTTTTCTCTCCCCCTTTTGTTATCAGCAAAAGAATAATAGTGTTAGAGAAAATAGAGATAAAGTGATCGATATTAATCCACCATTGAAACTCAATTTGAATATAAATATTAAACTTCAATAAAAAATCAAACAAAAGTCATAACTACCCTTGTTAGGCGCATATTCCACTTTTAGAATGATGGGAAGTATTTCATCAAATTAAACCATATAGTTTTGTCTAATTGTGGTATATTTATTTCAGGAAATTTGAATATCTACTAACCATGCATAACCGTTAGGACTTTTAAATGAGATTAGTAGTATTCTATAATTTTTGATTTAAAAATCAAATCAATTATCTTCTAACCACGCATAACCGTGAGGACTTTTAAATGGGATTAGAATCAACTTGTCTATTTAATCAAACAATTTTGCTATGCCTTCCATACATGCATAATCGTGAGGACTTTTAAATGAGTATGGAAGCACATAAAAAAAAATCCAAGTAATTCACCCATGCATAACCGTGAGGACTTTTAAATGAGAGTGAATATTTTGGATATTTTTTTTTATTGCTAAAAATATGAAAAAACTGAAGCACGAATGATTTCCTGTTTAAAATACCACATATTGACCTACTATATTGGATTTTGATGAATGATGGTCGATAGAAATATGATAGATATAGAAATGATCATGGAACCATTACCCAACAACAAGTTTTATAACTCTTGTTTGAATTCCTAAAGAAATTTTCCAAAATATACTGTCTTGAGTAAAGTATGTTAAATATCAACACTTATCACCTTTTCAATCACTATTTATCTTTTTGATAATTAGTAGGAAGTCGGATTAGTCAGAATTTGTCATTTAAAATCAAATAAAAATGACTAATATGAAAATATGGTCAAAAAATGATTTTCTTGAAAGGGTTATATGAGAAAAAATTTCTGTTATTTGAAAATTATTTGTAATGAAAAATATGCAGATATTTTCTTTGAAAAACGATGCAGTTACTAAATGTCTCACCATAAATCACGTTCAACTAGTAAGTTTTCTGTCAACTAGATTACCAGTGTAATCTGCATCTAAATTTATTTTTCACTCAAAAATTATGATCAGTTGAATTTGATCGACCAAACCATGAAGTGCGCATAAAAAATTTCAAACTCAATTTTAACAACAATTTAAATGACATTCTTTGAATTTGAATTGAAGCCGTGTAAATAATCAGAAACTTTGAATATAGAGTTAGCCGTATTATAACCAAAAATATTATCATCCAACAAAACACTATTTTTAATCCAAACTAATATATATGAAGTAAATCAAAGAATAGTGTTTTTGGCATAAATATAATTGGCTAACTATGTTGAACAAGTCAGAATCAAAATCTTTACAACATCTCAATATTGGCTGATTTCATTCACAATACGGTGCAGATTATAACATTTAATATATCGATCAAATATATATACCTTCACCGGTTTTACCTTTACGATAAATTTTTCGTGGTTGACCATTGTGATTCTGTCACCTTTGTACTAGGCTAAGGAACTTTTGCTTTTTTGCACGTTGTGTTTCTGGAACAGCCAAACTCCAGAGAACACTGTTGTTGTTCCTTAGCCGACCACCATACCAACACAATGAAAGATTTTTGTGACCTATTTGTTTTTATAGGTCCATGATTGTTAGTGGAAGAAGCATTGTGAATAAACAATCCCTTTGGAACCCAAACTTGGTTAGTCCTTTTATTCTTGTTCCAATAGACATGAAATTTGTTTGTAGAATTCTTAGGAACCCAAATTTGTATAAATTTTGTGTTCTTGTTCCTATGACTACAATTTTCAACACGATGTCCAATTATTTCACATCTATCAAAGACACTCTTACCTTTTGCATTACCATCAACTTGTGTTTTCCCAAAGCCGAGTCCTTTTCTGTTGTTAGCAAAAATTTGATTTCCCAATAACATGTTGAATGAATTTTCTCCTCTTGAAAAGTTATCCAGAGATTTCTCAAGATTTTGGACTTTGGCTTTTAGTGTTGTGTTTTCAGTTACAAGTGAGGTGCATCTATTTATAAAATCCTTTTTTCTAGTGTCAATGGTTTCCTTAAGACTCAAGTTTTCTTTTTCAAGATTCTCAAAGCTATTCTTAAGTCTTGATAATTCTGGATCTAAAATTTTACATTTTTTACAGTCTAGGTTTTGAATATTTTCAAGTTCAGTTCCTAACCTAAAATTTTCACGAGCAAGTTCTCTCCTATCAGATTTCAGTTTTTCAATTTTAGCTTCAAGAGTATCAACTACTTTAGTAAGATCACAACACATAAAAACAAATTCTTTATAAGAATAGTGACCTACCTCACTAGATTCCTCTGAACTCGCTTCTGAATCTGTTTTTTCCATAAGACACAAGTTAGCCTCCTCTGAGCTATTATTCGAAACTTCCTCTCCTTCTTCATCATCCTAAGTTGCTGCAAAGGCCTTCTTCTTCTTTTTCTTTCCTTTGTTGTTTTTGAGAAGTGGGCATTGTTGTTTGAAGTGCCCAGGCTTGTTGCAGTTAAAGCACGTTAGTTCGTTATCGGAATTGTCAAAATCTTTTGACCTATTACCACTTGTTTTCTTCTTGCGTGGCTTGAATCTTGACCATTTTCTAAGATTATTGACAGCCATTCCAAGGTCTTCAATTGGATCTTCTTCTTCTTCATCGCTCTCTTCTTTGCTCTTTAGGGCAATCGTCTTCTTCTTTGATTCGGAGTTGTTGCGTTCCTCCTTTGCTTTTAGCTCAAGCCCATATGTCATCAAGTTGCCAATCAACTCCTCCATGCTTAGTTTACTCAGATCTTTCGATTCTAGCATTGCCGTGACTTTTTCCTCAAAGTTCATTGGTAAAACTCGTAGCACCTTCCTCACAAGCTCTACCTCAGTGAATACCTTCCCAAGCGCTCTAGCGTTGTACACCAAAGTTGAAAAGCGTCCGAACATGTCCTTTATGCTCTCGCCTTTGTCCATCACAAAGTTCTCGTATTCATTGCTGAATAGGGCTAGACGAGATTCCTTGAGTTGAGAAGTTCCTTCATGTGTCACCTCCAAGGTATGCCAAATTTCCCGTGCAGTTTTACAATGAGAAATTCTGTTAAATCCAGTCTTATCAAGAGCACAGATCAAAGCATTCATGGCTTTAGCATTTGTAGTTTTAAATCTCTTATCGTTAGCATCCCACTTATCCTTAGGTTTAGGAATCTCAGTATCACCAACAGTTATAGTGGGAGATTTATAGCCAGATTCAATAATATCCCAAACATCATAATCAACAGAACTAAGATAAATACCCATCCTAACTTTCCAATAAGCATAATCGTTCCCATTGAACATGGGTGGCCTAACAATAGATTGCCCCTCAGAAAAAGCATTATTTGGTGGATTCATGACTCTAGAGTTAAAGAAAAATACCGTGCTCTGATACCACTTGTAGGATCTAGATTAACCTAGAAGGGGGGTGAATAGGGTTATAGCAAATTTTCTCGAACTAAACGCAAAAACAAATTGCAGAGAAATAAATATGCTGAAAAGTAAATCACACACAAAATTTAACCCAGCTTCAGCAACCCCTGCCTACTTCTGCATTCCCAGATTTCTATTAGAATTAAACAGTCTCCCGCTTACAAACACTCTAATAGACTCGCACACCCTACTACCGCCTATAGAGTTTTGCAAACTCGCATACCCTGCTCACTGAACTAATTCTAACTAGACAATCTGACACTTCCTACAACCTAGGTGGTGATTTACCAAGGTTTGACTACCTTAAAAGAGAATTTAAAATTAAAACAACTAAAAAAAAATTTAAACTAAAAAATCCTAATAAACTAAAACCCCTTTTTAAAACAAGGCCGGCCCATTTTATTCTTTCACCCGATCCCTTTCTCTTTTGGCTTGTGAAGAAAATGGCAGTCGATCCGCTTTGCCACTAAATTAGGGATTCGTTCTCCGATCCAAATTGGGGATTTTTGACACACACCTATGTTGATCGACTCTTTGGTTCGCGTGTTGCCTTGCTCGCTACTTCTCTGATGATCGATTCTTTGGTTGCTTTGCTTGCACTCGTTCGCAGCTGCTCATCTGATCGAGTTCGATAAATTGTGGTATGTAATCTTTTCCCTCTCGTTGCTGGTTTAATTGCTTGCTTGAACTCGATGCCGATGATGAATTTTTGGGTGAATATTTATATGGATTCTGAGACCCTATAATTCATTCGTATCAATTCGATACTTTCCTAATTTTCGCTTTCCTGATATAGTTTCGACTTGATGCGCACGGCTTCTATTCTGTAGCGTTCAACTTTCCCTTGGTTCATACGGCAAAGAACTTTCCTCTTTTATTTGTTTTGACTTTTTCAAAAATTGCACACACTTGATTTTTGACTTGGTTAACATCTGCTTTGACACGGCTTCGGCCATCTTTATGTTCATCCCTGTCTTCGGCTTCACTGTTTTCACATGTACATGCTTCATGTCATATTTGTGTGCTAGTTGAAATTCTGATGTCTTTGCGTCTCGGCCACGAGCTCTGTCTTTACTTATGATCTGATTTTCATTGTGTGTCTGTTGCACTTTGGTCTTGCATTTGGTTTATTGATGTTGCTTGTTGCGTTCATTTGTTTGTTGCAGTCCTGTTAGTCAAGCTTGTTAGTGGAATAATTCTTCACTATTATCTGGATACATTTTGTTGTTGTCTGATTGTATAAGCTTTGATGCTTTGACGCTGTCGATTGTTGCACTTGTGTTGCTCACCATGATGCATGCATGTTTTCATGTGTTCATGCTTGTGACATTCATGCTGTTTGCTTCATGTAGCTATTGGTCTGACTTGAACTTCAATTGATGTTTTCATTTTATAATCTGTAGCATGGCACTGCTTGCTTCCTGTCTCATTTCCATACTGAGGTTCACTGTTTGGTTGCATACACATATATGTTTACATTGCACTCATATTTTGGTTTTGTGGTTGAAGCTGTATCTACTGCACTTGTTATTGATACTGTTGACTTTGATCATCATGTAGCATGGTCTGGTGCACCTTGTTTGCTGTGACATTGTGACACTATTGCATTGTTGTTGACACAGGGTTGCTCTAGGCTTTGACATTGTAGTCTTGGCCTTGAGTCTCTTTTCTTTGTTGGCACTGGCTATTGTTGAGTTGATATACTTGCGGTGATCTTGTAGGCGAGTTTGCATATGTGTATTTTGTAACACCTTGTTGTTCTGTGTTTGGTCACTTACTTTTCATTGTTGCTTGGATATTGAACTGCTTCATGTCTGAAGTCGTAGCCTGTACACCTGCCTTGTGTTGAATCCAGCTAATAGTTCGGGTTTGACCTTGTGCGTGTGTTGAGATTTTAAATATATTGCACGTGAGTTGAACCCGACTTTTCATTTGGGTTTGACCTGTGCTCACCTGTCCCTGTAGCATTATCAAGTGTATATCGATGTGCACGACCTTGTGGCATGTACAGTGATACACTTTGCATATCACATTGTTCGTGTATGATGAATTCAAATGTGAATGATGACGAACAACCCAAATAACTGAGGAAAATCATATTTTCAAAAATCATATTTTGCTTTTTATTGCAAAAATATTTCTTTTTCAATTTTACTGCGTTAGTGAATATTTTTGCAGATTTCTCAAATGTTGGATTATAACTGGAATGAACTTGAAGATAAACTATGAGTGTGAGTGATATGTAGTGAGGCATTTATGTAAATTGAATTGTGATGTAATTACAATCAAAATTGTATATGTATAGTGAGAGCTTTAATTTGTACTATTAAAAATTGTAATAAATATTTGTTTGAATAAAATTTCTGTTTGAATTCAAATTCCATGTTTTTAATTTTATTCATCAAATATTTATTTAATCTATGAAAAATAAAATAGTACATTAACAAATACATTTAAATGAATATATATATATATATATGTTTATTATCATCAAACAAAATCATATAAGCGCATATTCAACAATTAGAACATGGTTTAGCATCTAAGAAGTGAAGAAACGATGGTGAAAGTGATGGAATAGGGTGACGCCGGATTATCAAGAAGGAGGAGCAAGTTTGTGAAGCTTCATAGCGAGAAAAAGAGAAGGAAGTGCTGCCGGAATCAAAAGGAAAGTCTATGGAAAAGATTTGGTGAAGGTAAGGGGATTAAGCGAAGTGTTGGATAATATGAATGTTGGTAGGAAGTGAACGATTTGGTTAAAAGGTGAGTATTCTTATTATTGATAAATCCATAAGTTATTTCAAGTATAATGATTTGAAAGTTTAAATATGTTGAATGAATGTTTGATAACTTGGTTGCAAATTGGTTGACTATGTGGTTGATAACTTGTTTGATAAATGATAAGAGAAAACATTAGTAATTTACAATAGTTAATTAAATAAGAATTAAATCCATAGAAATATGTGTATGAAAATTATTTAGCCTCTTAATGATTTTAAAATATTTAAAATGATTGAAAATGATATTATAATAATGTAATATTATAATATGAAATGAAATGGAAAATGAGTTTGAAATGATGGAAACGTTGTTTAAAATGAGTATAAAATGATTTAGAAATGTTTTATAAACATTTAAAAGTGTTTCCAAGAAGTTTGAAAAGAAAATGAAAAACAAGTCAAAACTATGGGCATCGCGTAACGGTAGTTCGCGATTTCGCGCCATAAAAGTTAAATAAGTGTACAAAGTGAAATATAGCTTGAAACTCTTCGAGATAAGAATGTTCCGGTCTATTATATCCATAGTTTCCAGACAAAGAAAGAAAATGAAGATTACGCTAAGTAGATTTTGAAATATGTCCAAAACAATTTTCTAAAAACATCGCGATTTTGCAGTTCGAAATCCAAAACAGGATTTCTTTATAAATGATATTTTTAAATGATTGAAAATATTAAATAAATTTGATAAATATACTAAAATGGTTTAAAAGACATTTGGAATGGAAAATATGAATTTTCAAATATTAAAAAGTTGTTTAAATCAAATAAGCTTATTAGCACTTTCCGCAGCACTTTTATGCTGCGAATTATATAACCTTTTGAAATGTAGTTTTAAACTTAACAATTCTTTCCTAAACCTTTTGTGAATGATTTTAAAGGAATAATTAAGTACTGTAAAGATGATTTGGAAGTTTTAATATGAGTTTGAATAAATTGTTAAGATGAATTGTTTATACCACTTAAACAAAAAGTGAAGAAGATTGAATGAATAACAAACTGCGTATACAGAAATGACTAATACCTTTGTCTCGCCTGTGAGATCTGGGATCATAAAACAAGGTGTTTAACTTAGGTTAGGGATGGAACAACCAGTGCCGTGAATTTACCTGGCCTATGTTTTCTCTTCTTAGGCGAGGGGTGGATCAGATCGAAAGGAAAGCCCGGATGCTTTAAAAGATCATACTTAAGTTTCTCCAAGTTAAAAGAAAAAGATATTCATGATATAGGATAACTTGTCATTAGTCCATGGAGGTGAAACTTGCCATTAGTCCCTGGAGAAGAAACTTGCCACCAGTCTCTGGAGGTGAAATTTACCATATCTAAGATGGCAGTAGTGCTCTATTATGAAAATCTTCGATTTGCAAGAATATGATTTGAAGTTAAGAAGAAAATCTTTGATTAAGATTTAATGAATGATTTGGGAATTTTTTCCCTAAGTTAAAAGTTATAACTTGAATATAAGAATTTTTTAATAAGATTTAAAGAATGATTTAGAAAGGTTTTCCTAAGTAAAAGAGAAATGATTTGGAATTATTTCTAGATTTAAGAAAGGGTTTAAATAAACCAAATAATTTGATAAATGAGGCTTAATGATTCCATATACATTTGAAAAGAAAATGGAATAAATTGAAAAGAATATATCTAAGAAAGTTATTTGATTTAAATGAAAGATGAAGTAATTGATTGATGATTGATATCCAAATATGAACTAAACATCTTTTTGACGAAAATTTGTTTCGAAGGAACCAGAGTTGGATTTGGATGATTCCTATCCGAAAACCACTTCGAACCAATGTATACGTTCGAAAGTGAAGACATGTGGAAGATGATGATTATTGAAGATCGTGGATCTTCATAGCATGAAGACTGCTTGTTGAACATGCTCTGGTTGGCCCCCATTATAGAGTTATTTATAGTAGTGTTCTTCTCGTGAAGGAGATTTTTCAGATTGCAAGGGCTTCTCGCCTAGTAATGGCCGAGGAAAGTGCCTTCGGTTTCGTTCAATCCCATAACGAACTTGTATGTATGTTTGTTTGACATTGTATTCTAAATCACATTTTAGTTGTTTATATAAATGTATATCAGTTGGTGGCGGAGAAGGCAACTTCTTTTAGCTTAGCACCCTTTCCCGAGTCATACGAGCTCAGGAAGTTATACTTTTCTAGAAATCAGTCGTGTGACATGGAATGGCAGTGTGGCATTCAAAGTGGAACCTATTATAATCAAAGCATGGTTTTGTTTGGGAAGCGTGGCTTTGAAGAAATTGAGCGTAGTCACGCGAGCCTCACACCCTGGTCATGATGGGATTCTATGTGGTCAGATGTATGCTCGCATTTCGGATAGTAGTGATTTGGGGTAACAGATGTTTTGAGCCCCAGGTACCAGATACGACTGGTCCTTATGGCAGGGTTGCGTGAAGTCCGAGTCCTTGGATGTTATTCACAGATTGTAGCCACTTTTGGCCATTTGTGTTGTTGTATTACGGTGTCTGAGTCATGGATGTAAGCCGTGGATACAGATTGATCTTTCCACTAGTTCCCTATCATGTTGGAAATTCAATCCCAATACGAGATTTACGATTTTGATTGTATTCCCAAAATAGTTGTAATAACTTGCGAACATTTCAGCTACCCCTTTCTGGTATTATATACTCTGTTGACCCAGTCCGGATATATTTCGTTAGGCTTAGTCCAGATATTGATACCTTATTTGAATAAGTTTATTTGAAAAGTGTTTTCAAAAGAATGTCTTTAAAAATAACATCAAGTGTATTTTGATATAGAAGTTTTTTAGTTATCATAAGGTAAAAACCCGTCCGTGTTTATGTGTGGGCGTGGTCTTATGAGATAACCTTCTTTTCAAAGGTTTTGATAACATAGTCACTTAAAATTTCGATTATCTCACACTGGTTTATCAAGCCGGATCCGGGTGTTTTCAATACTCGGGTCAGATGCGAGTAGTTTCAGGTTGAGGTTGAAGACAGTTGGAGTTTCCAGAGGAGAGCTGGAGATCTTCATCATCGTTCGGGTATTCTATTATCCATTGTACTTAGTGTATTTTGTTTGATGTTTGTCATCAACTGTAAGGACAAGGGTTTATGTGACGCCCCACCTCTATACCCACGCAAGCCAAGGGCACTACTGTGTAATGCCGTCAACTAGCACGGAGAATAAGGATGTTGAGGAGCGACCATCCGTGTAATTGCTTTGTGCGAGCACCGATATGTCAGATAGTTTAAGATGCATTTCTTTTCAAAATCCAACATGCCGATACAAACTCAAAGCTAGTACAAAGTGGCTATATATAATCTTAGGTAACAAACATAGAAATAAGCATAATACAAATCAGTCACAGGTATCCATATCACAAAGGCAGAAAAAGATATGAATATTACACATAGAAGTGTACATCAGAGTAGTGGTCAAACAAGATCCACAATATCACAAAAGGATAGTTACAAGTGCTGGACAAAATAATAAGTATACATCCTGGAGTCTATATCTCAAATGTATACAACAAAATAAACTACTAATCTAAGTAGTTAGCCAAGAGTCAGGTTAATAACTCCAGAAGAGGAGTCAAGTAAAAGCACCTGCAACTTCTCGATCTGACCCGAGTGTTATTTAATAAGAAAATAATAAACGGATCAGTCTAACTATAAATATCATATGTAATGGTATAGAATAAGAGATATGGCATAAACATATAAAACCATAATACCATACTATGATAAGTATGTAATTGAAAACCAACCAGAGGTTAATTAATATCACAAGAATCTTCTCAAAGATCAAAAGGAATGTCATACTCCTTATTTCATTCACCAAGCCACAAATATTGACAACACATAAATGCCAATCATAAAATTGGTGAAATTCAAATTCTAGAAATCATCAATAGAAATCCAGGAATCACAAAAAGGGAGAGGCCTATCACAAAACAGAAGCCTGAAAACTCACCAACACGTGTACCACAAACGGGACGATATCCCATTGTCGCTAACCATAGAGCCGGCGCAACGACGTAGCACAACGGTACGCCCAAGGAACCTGAAACTCAAAAAATTCGAAAGAACGACGTAGTACAACGGTACGTCCAAAGATCCGAACTCCATAAAAACGTGGGTCGCTAGCCCATAAAAATTGGGTCGAAGCCCCAAGAAATAAATAGGTCGTTAGCCTATAATAAAATTGAGACGAAACTCAATAAAACGAGGTACCGTCCCCTTTGTGGACAAAGAAACATAGCATAGCGCTAGTCTAAAACACAAAAATGATCCTCAATGATCATCAAGAAAGTGTCAATTACTCTAAGATAGTAAATATATGAGCTTAGCTTCATGTCCCATAACCACTAGCTTAACTTAAATATTTACGAGCAAATTGTAGTTCTCCACTAGAAAATTATCACAAGAGATTCAATCGAATAAGTCCAAGAATTAACCAACAAAGTAAACGCAAGCGTTTCATACCACTTGTTTTACTAAGCCGTTTAATTAGATTTCTCATATGAGTGAGGTAGAGGTTTGTATATGCTAGTAGATTGGAAAACGGTTTAAGAAACGAGCTTTGTAATAAAATAATGTTGAAATCGTTTTGATAAAAGAGTTTTGATATTTACTACTAGTATTGAAACCTTTATATTTTTAAAGTGACAAATCACAGAAATGATTGTAGAAGAGTTTTGATATTTACTACTAGTATTGAAACCTATATATTTTTAAAGTGACAAATCACAGAAATGATTGTAGAAATAATTAATCACTAAAATTCACTTCCGAAGGCGTGAATAAAATCCAAAGAAATCGATATCAAATCCATCGAAATGGATATTTCCTAAAATCCCAAAATAGAAGTCATCAAAGTCGAATAACAATTGATACAACATGTGGGAATAAACCTAAATCGATTAAATTTGGAAAACAAGAGAAATAGAGAAAAATAGGCATAATAGGTATTTAAGAGCAGATCAGTCGACAGGTCCTCTGCAGTCAGTCGACTAAACCATAACCTGAGAGTTTTCCGACTCTACAGTCAGCCGACTGACTACAGGGGGCCAGTCGACTGGCTGTAGCTGGAAAGTTTTTTCAGCCTATCAAATTGAGGAGCAAACTCACCTCATTTGCAACCGGTCGAGCAATGGACTCAAGGGGCTTTTGCCAATCGATAACCCAGCACCATTGACTCTCTGATTCACCACCAAAAACATTTTCAAACATCCATAAAAAGATTTTCATAGATTTTGTTTTCAAAACACCAAAAGTTAAAATATATACCAAATCAATCCAAGCCAAAATCAAATGAACATGAATAAGAGTTTGGAATTCATACCTAATAATCAAAGATAGTTATAGACATAGATGTGAGATAAAAGTCTCACCTTTAAACCCAAAACAAATGAATGAGAAGCTTGAAGACAAGGGAAGATCAACCACACTTCAATCTGAACACAAGAAGCTTGAATCTAAGCTTAAAGGAGAAACATATCCCAAATTAGGTTTAGGAATTTCTAAAGTTGAAAGGAGAATGAGTTGGAGAAGAAGAAGATGATGCTTAACAATAGCTTCTCTTTGGATTTGGAGGTAGAACTTGATTTGCAAATGAAAACTAGGGCTTGGAGTTTTAATTTCCCATTACTCTCTCCATTTTGCTAAAGCTTGAGTATTAGGAAATAGAAATGAAGTAATGAAGAGAAGAGGGATGAAGCTTGGGTCTAATGGGTTGAAACAAAAACCAAAGCCTTAAGTGAAAACGTAGCAAAATTCGACTAACTCCAAACATATCAAAGTTTATACTCGAAAAGATTGCAAACGTCATTTTGAACTCAAAGGGGTGGTCTCGAATCCTAATTTGACTGTTTGCAAAAAGTAGCTTTTCGGACTAAAATCCGACTAACGATGAAATATTTAAATAAAATATTTAAATATACAATCGATAAATATGCGGGTTGTTATAGACTCCCCTCCTTAAAGAAATTGCGTCCTCGCAATCTTAAGAAATAAATGAATATAAGTAACAACCATAAAAGCATATCAACACAAAAGAAATTTGAAATAGAAAGTTCACCTCAAAGAGCACGAGAAAGTAAGTCTGGATGTGTCCGCTTGATGAATTATCTAGATTCCCAAGAACAATCCTTAGGATTTGAGGACCATTGAACTTTCACAAGAGGGATATCTTTATTTTGAAGGCATTTGGCCTCCGAAGCAATAATACTGTTAACTCCTCTTTTAAAAGCGACCTAACGACCTATGGGGAGAAGCGACCTAACAACATGTGGGATGCAGCGACCTAACTATCTGTGGGATGCACCGACTTAAAGTGTGAAGCGACTTGGTAGCTAAGTGGATTTACCGACCTAACGAATTAAAGAGCCTAACGACCTATGAGCTAACAAGTTAACGACCTAAAGTATCTAACGACCTAGCGACCTAGCGACTTAATGACTTAACGACATAGCGAGCTATACAAAACCGAGGTAACTTGTCTTCCTTATGTCGTTCCTTCCCTACGTTGCCCATTACCTATGACTTGTTCAGGTGATCAAGGGCACTCTTGTTAGGCCGTAAACCAAGTCTACTAAGTCGCTCATGACCTACGACCTATTCCTAAGTCGTCTACGACCTACAACCTAACTCCGAACTCTCCTATAAATACCCTACTTACTCCAACAGGAAGGAGATCTTTTTGGCTCATTTCTGGAACGCCGATACTCTGCTGAATTCTTGACTCACTCGACATTTCAAACACGAAAGACATCTCAACAAACTTCAAGATGAAATCTAACGCAATCGACATGGATTCAAAGAATTCTTCTACATCTGAGTTCTAGCTATTTGTCATATCAGCGTTTTAATCAAAGATTGTTGTAAAGTTGTAATTGATTTAGCAATAAAGAAGATTAAAGTGGACGTAGGCTTAACTTGAAGTTGAACCACTATAAAACTGTTGTCTTTTTACTGCTTTCTCTGTGACTTTTCTACTTACTTTTAATTCCCGTATAGACGGGTGGTGCTTTCACTTAATCTCTACTCACACCGGGATGTTAACGTTCAATTTTAAGCGTTAACATTTTTGGTGCTTTCACTGAGAACCCAACTCAGGCTATTTTCGTTATTGCTTCGCAAAAGTTTGTTAAAATAATCTCTCTCAAAACCAGAAGTCTATCAGAGATAATGGCTCCTGGAAGAAAGCGTGGATCTACAAGACCCAGTAATGTCCATGAGAATACTGCCACTTCTCCTTCGTCAAGTCAAGCGGCACCAAGTGCCAGAATTACACGAGCAGAGTTAGATGCTGCAGTATCTGGGTTATACCAGCAGATGGAAACCCAGAATGCTTTACTGCTTGAAAGGTTAAATGCATTGCTCGGAGCTAACCGTCAACCGGTGAATAATGAAGAAAACCTTGCAGATGATATTCATAATCCTGAAGACAGGAATATTCCTCAAAAAGCAGCTAGTCCCGCCAAAGAAACACCTCCTCAAGCTGGAGGATCGAGACCGCAGCCAACTCTCCGCGAACGTTTGTCCAGACAAACTTCCGAGAAAATGGCCGAAGTCTGTCCTGCATATCCTTTAAATGACGAGGAATATCTTTCGGGCATGGTGCGACAAATCATGAAAGAAAGCATGCAGAGGGATGCAGATGAAAACGAATGGGGATTCGCTCCGAGCAAAACTCCGTTCACTGAAAGGATTCTAAAGGCAGAATTCCTAAGGAAGTTCGTTCCTCCTACCATCCCGGCTTATAAGGGAATAAGCGACCCTAATCAATTCCTATATAAGTATGATCGGCACATGACTGGTGCTAGGGCGACTGATGAGATCAAATGTTGGTACTTTTCAGTATACATGGAAGGAGTGGCTCTCCTCTGGTTCACAAAGCTTCCGGTCCGATCCATAGACCAGTTCACCGATTTGACTCGGAAGTTTAAAGAGCAATTCAGGTTGTATGCTTCAAAGGCAAAGGATATTATGTCACTGTCAAGCCTGAAACAGAATTCTGGGGAATCTATTAGGACTTTCTTGAACCGTTTCACATAGCTTTGGCTGAAGTGGACAATGCAAAGCCACAGATGGTCTTGACATACTTGATGAGGGCAATCGACAAGTCAAGCAAATTGGGGAAGTGGCTGAAGATGAAAGAACTGAATTCGCTTGAGAAATTCTATAAGAAAGCTGATGAATTCATGCGCTTGGAAAGCCTTCAAGCACCGGTTAAAGTGGCATTGATAGAGGTTAAGGATAATACTGCTGCTCCTACCAAAAAGGAATCCGAAAGTCAGAAAAGGGAGAATAATGGTGGGAAGAAGTAGAAAGATATGAAAAAACCTCGCTTCTCAAAACCTTCAGATTTCACTCCTTTGACTGACACCCCGGAGAATATCTTTTTTGCTACCGAAGATGCAGTAGAATATCCTAAACCGCCTGAGATGAGAGTTGGGAGAAAAGCTGCTCAAAGTGGGAGATTCTGTCGGTTTCATAATCAAACCGGTCATGATACTAGCGAATGCCGCCATCTGAAAAGTTTGATTGAAGAGCTGCTGAGAGAGAACAAATTGCAGCAATATGTTAAGAGATATAGAAACGACCCAACTTCATCTACTAAGGAACAACAACTTCCTGCTCATCCATCTAGCTCGGGTGAGAAGAATACTGTGCATGAACCAGAAAGGCCTGTTATTAATGTGATTACAGGAGGTCCTCACCCAGCAGGCAGAAGCTGGGGGGAGATGGAAAGATATGCCCGTGCCTTGAAGTATGCACCGACAGAAGAGAGTGTTTTTGTGCTAGAAGATGCTGCACCTTTGAAGCAGCAGAAAACTTTTAATGATGATATTGTGTTCAGAGCCAGGGACTCTATGGGCATTGAAGCAACAACTATGGATCCCTTGGTCATATCTGCAGGCATTGGGCCGGCTATTATGAGAAGAGTGCTTGTAGATTGCGGCGCTTCTTGCAATATTCTCTTCAAAAAGACGTTCGATCAAATGAAAATTCCGATGGCTGATGTTCAAGCTTCGTCTCAGAAGATCGTTGGGTTTACTGGGGAACCGAAGCAGCCAATTGGAACTACTGACTTGTTCGTTGAGCTTGGAGAGGGTTAGAAAAAGGTTGTTCGAAAACAGACCTTTGTAATTGTTGATGAATCTTCCGCCTACAACGTCTTCCCAGGCTGACCAACTCTTGCGGCTTTTAAGGCAATTCTCGCCCCGTGGTGCCGCACTATGAAATTCCCCATGGATAATGGAGTTGGAGTTATTAAGGGGATCAGAATGTTGGGCGAGAATGTTATCTTATAGAGTTGCATGAAGGAAGGAAGAGAGAGATGGGAAAAGATGCGGCCGCCCCAGTCCGCATCAAAGGACCAACCTTGTAGCAATTACAGGGTGGACCCTGCACTGGCGAGCATAGCGGGGCACGAACAGAAATGGATCCTAGAAAATCTTGTGCAAGGGAGAATAGAGTGGTGCCAGTAGAAGTAACGGTGCCAGTACCTGTTGACCCGAAAGATCCGAACAAAGTGGTGAATGCGGGTTCGCAACTTAGTGTGACGGTTCATAATTCCTTAATATCATTCTTGAAAGCAAATTTGGACGTATTCGCTTGGACTCATGCTGATATGTGTGGAATATCCCCAGAAATTGCAGTACATACTCTGAATATTGCTCCGAAGTTTACACCGATAAAGCATAAGAGAAGAACCCAGGGTCCTCAAAGGTCAGGAGCGTCGAAAGAAGAGGTAGACCGGCTCATGGAGAATGGTTTCATAGTCTACTTATCTGAATTGGGTTTCAAATCCTGTACTGGTTAAGAAAGCTAATGGGAAGTGGAGAGTATGCATCGACTTCTCAGATTTAAACAAAGCCTGCCCCAAAGACTGCTTCCCCTTACCGAGGATAGATCAGTTGGTGGATGGAACAGCGGAGCATGAATTGTTATCTTTTATGGATGCTTACTCCGGATACAACCAGATCATGATGCATGAGCCGGACCAGGAGGACACGAGCTTCATCACCGACGTTGGTCTCTACTGCTATAGAGTCATGCCCTTCGGACTTAAGAATGCAGGGGCAACTTACCAAAGACTCGTCAATGCTATGTTCAAACCGCAGATTGGAAAAACTATGGAAGTTTATTTTGACGATATGTTAGTAAAATCAAAGAAAGCGCACTTGGCAGAATTGTTTGCAATACTCCGAAAGTACGGAATGAAACTTAATCCTTTGAAATGTTCATTTGGGGTGGAGTCCGAAAAGTTATTGGGTTTCATTGTGAGTGCTAGGGGCATTGAAGCTAATCCTGCTCAAATTGCTGCCTTAAGAAAAGTCAAAGCCCCTAGAATGAAGAAGGAACTGCAAAGTCTTAATGGAAAAGTCGCTGCCTTGAGTCGATTCATTTCCAAAGCTACTGATAAATGCATTCCATTCTTTGATGCTCTGAAGAAAGGAAGGAAAATTTTTGACTGGACTCCTGAATGCCAGAAAGCGTTCGATCAGTTGATTCGTCATATGGAAAAGCCTCCAATACTTTCTAAGCCGGTCAATGGTGAAGATCTTTTCGTATATTTGGCAATCTCATCTCATGCTCTCAGTGCAGCATTGGTACGGGAAGACGCATGAATTCAACGCCCGGTCTATTATATCAGCAAAAGATTCACTGGGGCAGAGATGAATTATTCAAAGTTGAAAAAGCTCACCTATTGTCTACTGATTGCATCAAGAAAATTGAGGCCATAGTTCCAAGCTCATCCTATCAAAGTCCTTATTGATCAACCTCTGAAGCAAGTCCTGTTTCGTCCTGAGACTTCGTTGAAGTGGAATATTGAACTCAGCCAATACGACCTCACTTATCATCCCCGGAGAGCAATTAATGGACAAGCTTTAGCAGATTTTATCGCAGAATGTACAGATAAAGGTGATAGTGAGGAAGAAGTGACTGATAATACCCCAATTCGATGAAAATTATATGTTGATGGTGCAAGAAACGATTACTGTTCCGGAGCAGGGGTTGTGCTTGAAACCCCTGAAGGGCGGTCATTGTGCTATGCATTGAGATTGGAATTCCCTTCGACAAACAATGAAGCAGAATATGAAGCTCTTATTACCGGCTTGAAAATTGCTAAAGAATTGAATGTCAAAGTGTTGCAGATCATTAGTGATTCACGGCTTGTTGTATGTCAAGTCAAGAAAGAGTTTCAAACTAAAGGAGGAAATTTTCCCGCTTACTTGTCAAGAGCCTGAGAACTTCTTGATGATCTTGACCATTATACAATAAATCATATACCCCGGGAAGAGAACATGAAGGTAGATTCCCTCGCAAAGTATGCAAGCACCGGTGAAGCTCAATTATTGGGATTAGTTCCTGTGGAAGTCCTGTCAGCTCCAAGCACTGATGAGATGGATATTGACTGGATCATGACTATATCTCAAGAGCAAGAATCATGGATGACTCCGATAATGGAATATCTTCTCAATGGTTCTCTACCAGAAAATTCAAAAGAACGACATAAGTTGTTAAGAAAAGCCTCCAGATATATAATTCAAGATGGCCGATTGTATAGGTGGGGGTTCTCAATGCCATTACTCCGATGTGTGACCAAGAAAGAAGCAAAGAAAATTCTAGCTGAAGTACACGGAGGAGAGTGTGGAGACCATTCGGGTGGTCAGACTCTAGAAAAGAAAATTCTCTGTTATGGGTATTTTTGGCCAGATATTAATCGTGGTGCTGCAAGCTATGCTCGAAAATGTGACCGATGCCAGAGATTTGCAAAAATCCCAAGAGCACCTTCCACCGAGATAACATTGATGGTCAGTCCGTGGCCATTTTCTATTTGGGGAATAGATCTCATTGAGCCTTTGCCAACCGCCAAATCCGGAATCAGATATGTTATTATTGCTGTTGATTATTTTACTAAATGGGCTGAATCTGAACCATTAGCCACCATTACCTCTAAAAAGATGATAAACTTTGTAACTGAGAATATCATTTGCAGGTATGGTGTGCCTCAAAAGATAATCACAAATAATGGAACCCAATTCGAAAGTGAAGAATTCCATGATTTTTGCAAGCGATTCAAGATCCAAAAAAGTTTCTCAGCAGCGGCTCATCCGCAGGCAAACGGGCAAGCGGAAGCAGTGAACAAAATTATCAAATCAACCATCAAAAAACAGCTGGAAAAAGCGAATGGTGGTTGGGTCGATAAGCTACCACTAGCACTATGGGCATATAGAACTACACATAAAACTACGACTGGGCGCACTCCATTTTGATTGGCATATGGATCAGAGGTAATGATTCCGGTGGAAATAGAAGTCCCTTCACATAGAAGAATTCATTTCAACCAAGCTGAAAATGGAGAGTTGCAACTTGAAGCACTTGACTTCCTTGATGAAAAAAGGGAAGAGGCTCAGCTCAGAATTGCAGCCCATCAGCAAAGAATTGCCAGGCACTTCAATTCCAAAGTTCGCCAACGCAGCTTTGAGATTGAAGATCTAGACTTGAAGATGGTCATGACAGCAACAGGAGTGCTTGCGCCAAGCTGGGAAGGTCCATATGTCATAGGAAAAACACTTCTTGATGGCACTTTCAAACTGACAACTGTCGAAAGAGATCTAATTCCAAGAGCTTGGAACAACAACCACTTGCGCCCATATTTTACTTAAAAGCTTTACTGAAATACTGTAAAAGAATTATGAATTTATGATTCTTGTATTGAAAGCCATTGTAAAGCCAGTGCAAGTGAATAATAAGAACTATAAAGTGGATGTAGGCCCAGTTCTTGGCCGAACCACTATAAATCTTGTGTTCTCTACTATTATAAACTGCCTGTTTTATTTCGATATATAAAGTACTTCAATTGTATAGCTAAAATATCGATATAATATTGCAGGCCATTAAAACAAAGCTTACCCATCATAAGACCAAGCGATCCCTGACATCACTCAACAAATGAATGTTCAACCACAAAAACTCCAGACTCAAATCCTATATAAGAAGTGCTTCAAGCAAACAGTTAGTGGTTCCGCCAGAGGTGGACCCTTCCTAACTAATTGTGATCGTTTGTGCAAACAAACATCCGATTAATTAGCCTGTGTCTGCCCCTGCGAACTCATTTAACAATGAAGTACACTTCTTTGGATAAAATAAGCTACTTGCAAAAGAAAGGAATGTGTACTTGAAAATGATAACAGGGAACCGCTGATATGAGCAAATGGCAAAAAGACATGGGCAAGCAGGCAGCAAACAGCAAAAGACCTCTTCGGAGGCACAAGCCCTCTTCGGAGGCACAACTCTTCGGAGGATAAAGACCTCTAATGGGACTTGCCAGAAAAAGAAAGTTCTCTTTCTCAACAAAAAAGATTGGTGGAAAGACCGGTCGCACAGAACACTCGTTAACTAGCTGAGAACGTTTGTGCAAACAAACAATCCAAGTAACTTGTGTCCGCCCCGTGAATCCATCCAACCACGAGAAAGAAACTTCAAGGAAAAGCCCTCTTCGTAGGCCCATTTCACCAGAGTTGAAATGCTACAAGACCTCTTCGGAGGCACACATTTCACCGCGATCTGCAAAAAAACTTCACACGAGTCGGAATGTGAAAAGCCCTCTTCGGAGGCCCGCTTCCCAGCGAACAGGGAAAAAACAAAAGCCTCTCCCCAAAGGCAGAAACAAAAAGCGCTCTTCGGAGGCCCGCTTCCCCGCGTATGGGGAAATGACAAAAGCCCTCTCCCCAGAGGCACACACAAAAAAGCCCTCTCCCCAGAGGCACACACAAAAAAGCCCTCTTCCCAGAGGCACAATCAAACAAAAGCCCTCTTCGGAGGCACAAACTGGTCAAAGCCCTTTTTCGAAGACCGAATTTACCGTGTAGGAAAATTCACTTACCAAAAATTAACGCGGCTTTCTCCGAAAGTGAAGTGTAAAAACTTCTCCATAAAGAAAAGAAAGAAAAGAGCGAGAAAGAAAGAAAGAGAAACTTCTCCAATACGAGGCGCATTCTACTAAATCAGAAAAATATTTCCTTAAAATGGAAAAATTGTTCTATAAAGTACAGATGGAAACCTCCTTCGGGTGGAAAAGTTGTTCTCTAAAGAAAGAGTACAAGTCTTCTCGAAATAGAAGAGTTGTTCTCCAAAATTTTGCCAATGTGAAAGAGGTTGCAATGAACCATGGTATGGGGGCAATATAATATAGTTACAAAAATAAAAACAATGCTCAAGCAACATACCATAGGTTTACTGCAACATCACACAGAGAAAATAAAGAAACTTGTATGAAAAAGAAGAATAAATGCATTCTCAAATACAGACAGAAGTTTGTACAAGTAAAAGAATCATTTTATTCCATACTATAAAAGTTTTATACATGTGTAGGTTTCAAAACAAAAGAAGGCGGGGATTGGTACCCACACAATCTCCGGTCAACACAAGTCTTTATATATACAAGCAAAAAACCAAAAAAGCAAGACGAAAAGCATAAGTCCCAAACCCATCACTTCCTCTTCCTGCCACCTTTCGAGCCTTCGCCTGGCCGGATGATTAACTTTTTGGGCCGGCTTGTGAGAGTAGGGGAAGAAAGAGGAAGGGGTACAATTGGACTTTCTTCTGCTTTTTCTTCGCCGGCAGAAGCTTCTCTCCTTTTCTTTGAGACTCCGCGCTTCCCCTCCTTCCTTGAAGAAGACTCACTTCCTGGAGTGAAAAGTGCAGAAAACTTTATGTCATCATAAATAGTTTGCTCGGGGGTTCTTTCGCCTTCTTCGGGTTCCTTGGCCTTCTGTTCTTGAGAAGCGACCGGGTCATCCAAGCCTTGAAGAGCTTCTATTTGCTCCTCTTGTGACCCCGGTTGAGAAACGGAAGGGGGGTAATTTGAAGAGGCGGAGAGGAAACAGCTGGAAGAGGGGAAGGTTGGACAACACTTAGCGCTTTCAATACAGGAGAAGAGAAGTTAAAGTCAGTATCTCTCATAAAAAGAGGAGAAAGTGGTGCGTCAAGATTTAAGTAATAATCAAAAAGTTCATCAAGCTCATATGAAGTAAACAAGCAGTCCACTTGAGCAAGATCCGCATTGAGGTTACCTGGAGAGGTAGGCTTTACTATGTCAACTTCAAAGTCTTGCGCCTCAGTGCTTTCTTGAGCCTCATCTCCGGTGCGGGCGGTTGCACTTTCAATAGTAGCTTGAGCAGGAGGTGGATAATGGGAACTGGAGCCAACAATATCGATGTCGGCCGAAACCAAAGGTTGAACTGGGTCGATTGAAGTTTCCTTCCCTAAATGTTCTCCTTCTGCCATTTCGACTCTCTCTTTGGCGAGTTGCTCCTTTCCCCTGGCAAGAGTGGCACATGCATCATCATTTAGATAGTGCGCCATTAAATCTACTTCGGAAAATCCAGCTCCTCCAAGCATATCAAGTGCGGCTTCCCACACTTTGGCCAAAGTGATTTCATACTCTGGTCCCAAAAATTTAAGGCTACCACGCCCGCAGAACACTATGAATGTAAAACTCGAATAAAGTGGAGCTGACTTCGGCTTTGGTTTCCATATGAGATTCTTCGGCTGCTGCTTTGTCGGCAATAGCTTCATCACGCTCCTTTTCAGCTTTAGAAAGTCGAGCTTTGAGCAGTTCAATCTCCAGGTTCTGGGAGTTGGTTTTTTCTCGCAGTTGACCAACGTCAGCTCGGTAGTTATCTACAACTTGCTGATGTGCTTCAAATTTAGCTTCAGCGTCTCTCTGTGCAGCATGAGCATCTCTCACCTGTTTTTAAAGCACCTCTTCTCTTTGAGAGTAGGAAGTAGAAGAAGTGGCGAGCTCTTCTTTAAGTTTTTCAACTTCCGCTTCAAGCTTCTCATTATAAGCGGCAATACTCTTCATCTCGGCATCATGCTGATCGAGTGTTTTTCGCCACTCGGATTTTTCATTTTCCATAGTCAGCATGGCTTCGTGGTTTGCGCGATTTACTCTTTGAAGCTCGTCAACAAGTTTCTGCCAACCAGACATTCTCTCGATATCAAGTTTGACGGCATCAAGATTGCGCAACATGGCTTGTTTATCGATTGGGACCAAGTCGAGATCAAAACGCACTCCCTTTAAGCACCAGTGCGGAAACCGACTTTGAAGAGTGGTCGGACCCTGCCCAACTTGATATGGGGGCCTGCTTATGATTATTTGAATATCGGCTCTTTGAAGGGCGGGAGAGCTGGAAGGAATTTCCAAAGAGACGGGAGCAGTGGGCTTTTCAGAGAGTTCAGATGTCAGTTTTTCACCAAGTTTGGCCCATTTACTCGGGTCCTCAGTGACATGGCTTTTTCCCTTGTCATCGTGGGATTTTCGCTTGTGGGAATCATCCTCCCTCTGGGAAGAATCATGTCGTTCGTCCCGTCTCCCGTAGCGTTCTTTATAAGCACGTTTTTCACGAGCCTTCCTCGCAACTCTTTCTTCGTCGGTTTCCCAGGAAGCGGGAAGATACCTCTTGGGGTCATAAGAGCCACGCCTCCCATAACGCTGGAAATCATCGTAGTAGGAGATACTTCGTCCCATTGGAGAGCCTGAAAATGAAGAAAAGATAAATTCAGAAATCTTCAAAGCAAGGAAGTTGAATGCATATAAGTGCTGAAAAGTCCTTAGTGTGTGTAACGTGTAAACTACGCGTGTCAAACTACGAACCACTCCTTGGTTGGGGGGTGATGATGGTTTTATAGCTAGTGTCAACTCTTGGGCTAATGGAGTTTATTGCAAGACGGATGTCGCTTCAACTGCTGGAGAAGTAACTTTAGCAGTGATAGGATCATCTTTAAAAAGCTCCTGTGAAGTAATCATCAGGTCACTCAACCCCTCAAAAGTATCATCACCGTTGTGCCTGGCGGGACTTGTTCTCTCAGTTCCTTCGTCACCAGATTTCTCGAGTTGTTGGGGAGGTTCCTCTTCTTCGATGACCGGGGCATGTGCACGTTTGCCGGATGACCCCGCAACATCAATTGAAGTAGAACACTTTACCAATGAAGCCTCAACAGTATGTTCTTTCGGTGTAAGTTCTCCGACGGAAACTGGGGCATCCGATGTCTCTACTGGAGAATCAGGGACTTCATGAGGCTGAGTAGATCGGGAAGGGTGCAGAAGTTTGTATTGGTGAAGAAATTCGTCTTTCAGCAGAAATTTAATACTTCTTTCCTCAATTGCCATGGCACTTAATCTTTCAAAAGTCGGCTTGTGGCTGGGATTTCTAGAGGGAGGAGGAAGTGATGTAAAAGAAAAGAATGAAATTAGCACTTAGCAATTCGAATCGTGAAAAACTCAGAAATGGAAAGAACGGGGGTGAGAAATCTTACTTCCTACTCTCCAGATGGCATAAAACCCTGGGGGCAGCGAACGTAGAAGAATTGATTCAGAAAACCGTGAGCACTTTCGGAAAGATCGGTGATAAGTTTACGATTTCTGGCACTTCTGACGAGTATGATGGAGGGGTGGTCTTTATTCTTTGCGAATGTGCATAAGTAGCAGATTTCTTCGAAGCTCGGAAGACGGTTGAGTGTCCTCCTGAATAGAACGCATAATCCCATTCGGATGGCATAGCCATTGGGATGCAGTTGAAAGGGAGAGATGGTTAGTCGGAGAAGGAGTAGTTGAAGAAATTCATTGAAAGGAGGAATGGCACCACACAGGCACATCTGGCGATTAACAGTGACAAAACCGAGAGGTGGCCTATCAGCAGTATCATTTGGCCCAGGAAGTATAGCATCCGCTTCGGCAATACCAAACTGAATATGTAGTTGGTTGAACGCCCGCTGACTCAAGGTAGTTGGAGTTCGTTCCGGAGGATTATCCAATGGATTGGCTATCGGGAAGGCCCCTCCAGCTTGCTCTATTACCTCTTCTTGTGAAGATATTCTACACAAGGAACTGGATATTCAAATATGAAGGTGCACGTTTCCTAAATGTGTGAAGTGTTGTGTAAAACTAACAAAACAACAAGCAAATATAACTGAAATTAAACTAATATGCATTTTCCAATTTTAGAGTCTCGGGCTTATTATTTTAAGTCCAAATACAAGCGCAGTGTTGATGCAAACAAATCAGTCTTAATTGATTTATATGGATTTGCTTTAATACTTCACTTGAATTTGTCGATTCACGGCATTTCATATAATTTCTTTAAGTTGATTATTCTTTATCGACTAATCTGCCATTCGATATGGGCAATCAATGGTAGTATATTCGCCCGAGTTTTCTGCAAATGTTGTGTTTAAAAGGTTATTAGCATTAAAATTAATATAATCTGTAAGGAAATACAACAAGTTTGCGCAAGTTATCTCGACAGTTCAGGTTGAGGGTTCAAGTTGAATGCTGACATATTTTTGCAAGTAAACAAATTCAAGCAACTTGTCATAAGGTCAAGGTTCATCAATCAAGTCCAGCGACCTAGCATAAGTCGAATTATCTTAAGTCTCATTGTCCAAGTTAAAGAATTCAAGGCATGAGGCTTCAAGTCAAAATAAAGCAAATTCGTCCAAGTGCTAGCTCGGTCGCGACCTAAAACCTATGCCGCAAAAAGTTAGGTCGTTGGTCTCTTATGTCGTTCTGCTTTAAACTTTGTATTGTTCCACTAAGTTAGGTCACGAGCATGATAGGTCGCAAGCAAGTTAAGTCGCAAGAATGTTAGGTCGTAAGCATGTTAGGTCGTAATCATGCTGGGTCGCAAGCCAGTTAGGTCGTATGATTCACATTCAAGCCAAAGACCCAAAGGCTCATCCTCCACTCAAGTGATGCCACACGTCCGACACCTCACAATCACCAGGAGCGCGACGGTTCGACCTAGAATCCACTAACCCGTTAACTAAAGGCCTTCTCAATGCACCAATTCGCCTAACTCCTAACCCGATAACCCGCTAGCTTCTCCACAAACAAAAACACTCATCACCCCATGTCGACGAATCACCTCAGAATCGCCACAAATCCAATGCACTGCCATTTTATCGCAAATTACAACGACAACATGATCGATGGCAGCCGCGAGTCGATCGAAACATGTTTCGCAGTGAAGCACGACACAAAAAGCGAGTTGGAAACAAAAAATGGAAGGTTAGCATTTCGACGATGGATAAAGTTGGAAAACGACCAGATTCACTCACGTTATGCGATGGAAAGATGATCGGCGGCCAGTTGTTTGGAATTTGTCTTTGAAAGCTCAGTAATTCGTCAATGGTGGTTTCGGACAAAAGAATAAGTAAAGAGGAAGAAACGAGCTAGCAGTTATATAAGGCAAAAGCAAATGGGCATACGGGTTAAGTTAACTCTTGGGTCGCTCACGACCTAGCAGGATTAGATCGAAGCATAGACCTACGACCTAGGTGTGTACTTCGAGGGGCAAGTGTTAACTCCTCTTTTAAAAGCGACCTAACGACCTATGGGGAGAAGCGACCTAACGAACTATGGGGAGAAGCGACCTAACGACCCGTGGGATGCAGCAATCTAACTATCTGTGGGATGCAGCGACCTAAAGTGTGTAGCGACCTGGTAGCTAAGTGGATTTACCGACCTAATGGATTAAAGAGCCTAACGACCTAATGAGCTAACGAGTTAATGACCTAAAGTATCTAACGACCTAGCGACCTAAGGACTTAACGACATAGCGAGCTATAAAAAACCGAGGTAACTTGTCTTCCTTACGTCGTTCCTTCCCTAGGTCGCCCACGACCTACGACTTGTTCAGGTGATCAAGGGCGCTCCTATTAGGCCGTAAACCATGTCTACTAAGTCGCTCACGACCTACGACCTATTCCTAAGTCGTCTACGACCTACGACCAAACTCCGAACTCTCCTATAAACACCCCACTTACCCAACGGGAAGGAGATCATTTTGGCTCATTTCTGGAACTCCGATACTCTACTTAATTCTCGATTCACTCGATACTTCAAACACGAAAGACATCTCAACGAACTTCAAGAGGAAATCTAATGCAATCGACATGGATTCAAAGAATTCTTCTACATAGTAGATCTAGCTATTTGTCCTATCAGCGTTGTATCAAAGATTATTGTAAAGTTGTAATTGATTCAGCAATAAAGAAGATTAAAGTGGATGTAGGCTTTACTTGAAGCCGAACCACTATAAAACTGTTGTCTTTTTACTGCTTTCCCTGTGACTTTTCTACTTACTTTTAATTCCCGAAAATACGGGTGGTGCTTTCACTTAATCTCTACTTACACTGGGATGTTAACGTTCAATTTTAAGCATTAACAAATACGAATAGGATGTTGATCGTAAGTTTAATTAGGCGAAACTTCAATTTCTTTCACAACACCGGGCTCAAGAATAGAATCGAAATCTCGAAGTAATCTTCGTAATTGAGAAACGTGAAACACATCATGAATAGAAGAAAACCGAGCCGGTAATAAGAGGCGATAAGCCACAGAACCAATGCGTTCGGTGATAGGAAATGGACTAATAGATCGAGGTGCTAACTTTCCCGTTCGACTGAAATGCACAACACCCTTCATAGGTGAAACATGAACAAACACAAAATCTCCCACAGAAAATTCTAATTTCCTTCTTCGGTTATCGGCATAGGATTTTTGTCTACTTTAGGCCTCTTTCATCCTATAACGAATAAGGTCAATATTTTCTGTGGAATAACGAATAAAATCTGGAACTAGAACCAGCTTCTCACCGGCCACATGCCAACAAGAAGGAGAACGACATGGCCTTCCATAGAGTGCCTCAAAAGGTGCCATACCAATACTAGATTGGAAGCTATTATTATAGGAAAATTCAACAAGAGAAAGATGATCTTCCCAACTTCCACCAAAATCAAGAACACATGCACGAAGAAGATCTTCAAGAGTTGATTCACAAGCTATGTTTGTCAATCGGACCAATATCTCGTGGTGCTAACTTTCCCGATCGACTGAAACGTACAGCACCCTTCATAGGTGAAATATGAATAAACACAAGATCTCCTATAGAAAATTCTAATTTCCTTCTTCGGTTATCGGCATAGGATTTTTGTCGACTTTAGGCTTCTTTCATCCTACGACGAATAAGGTCAATCTTCTCTGTGGAATCATGAATAAAATCTGGACCTAAAACCAGCTTCTCACCGGCCTCAAGCCAACAAGAAGGAGATCGACATAGCCTTCCATAGAGTGCCTCGAAAGGTGCCATGCCAATACTAGATTGTAAGCTATTATTATAGGAAAACTCAACAAAAGAAATATGATCTTCCCAACTTCCACCAAAATAACGAACATATGCACGAAGAAGATCTTCAAGAGTTTGATTCACACGCTCGGTTTGTCCATCGGACCGAGAATGATAAGCGATGCTAAAATTAAGCTTCGCTCCCAAAGCTTTTTGAAGAATCTTCCAAAATCCACTAGTAAACAATGGATCACGATCATTAACAATAGAAGAAGGAACTCCATGCAATTTTACAATTTCTTTAATAAAGAGTTTGGCCAAAAGAGGGACGGTTCGATTGGACCGAACGGGAATAAAATGGACGGATTTAGTAAGTCTATCAACTATCACCCATAAGCTATCATGACCGGAACGAGAACGGGGAAGGCCGTCTATAAAATCCATGGAAATTTGATCACGCTTCCAAATTGGAATTTTTAAGGTTGCAATAACCCACCAGGCCTTTGATGTTTGGCCTTGACAAGTTGGCAAGTCATGCAACACTTAACAAAGTTAGCAATATCAGATTTCATTCCCTCCCAATGATAAAGTCACTTCATATCCGCGTACATTTTACTACTACCGAGATGAATTGTAAATTTTGGAACGATGAGAATCTTCTAAAATGTCTTTACGAAGATTACTAATATTTGGCACGATAAGTCTACCAAATTTTCGAATACCGCCACGAGAATCAATATCAAAGTCTTTCAAAACTTCAATTTCAATTTAATCCGTAAAATTTTGGCTAAGAAGAGCTAATTCGGGATCTAGCTTTTGAGCTTCAAGAACGCGGTCTAAAAGAGAATGATGAGCCTCAAGGCTACATAAAACAAGAGATGAACATAAATCGGAAACAAGATCTCGAATCTCACAAGTGGATAAAACCCCAAGATCATTCCATTCGGATATCATCATAGAAACAACCGCTTGTTGCTTGCGACTAAGTGCATCGGCAACACGATTTCCCTTTCCGGGAGTATAAAGAATATCAAGATCATAAGATGCAAGGGATTCGAGCCAACGTTGTTAACGCAAATTAAGTTCTTTTTGAGAAAATAGATACTTCAAAGATTTATGATCAGTGTAAAGAATAAATTTTTCTCCCAAACGATAATGACGCCAAATTCGAAGGGCGAAAACAATAACCGCGAGCTCTAAATCATGAGTGGCATATCTAGTCTGGGCTGGCTTCAATTGCCTAGAAGCATAAGCGATAACACGTTCTCTTTGCATAAGAACGACACCCAAACCAACGCGACTAGCATCGGTATAAATAATAAAATCTTGGTTTCCTTCGAGAATCACAAGAATAGGAGCATCGGAAAGGAGTTCTTTTAATTTCTGAATAGAAGCTTCACATTTGTCCGACCAAATGTATTTAACTCCCTTCTTTGTCAAACTAGTACGAGGCACGGAAATTTTTGAAAAGTCTTTTATGAAACGATGGTAATAACCTGCCAATCCAAGAGAACTACGGATCTCCATGACACTCTCCGGCCTCTTCCAATTTTGAATCGCTTCAATCTTTGAAGGATCCATAGAAATTCCGGATTCGAAAATAATATGACCGAGAAACTTCACACGAGATTGCTAAAAGTGGCATTTAGAAAATTTTGCTTTTAATTGATTGCTCTTTAGAGTTTCCAACACAATATGAAGATGCTTTTCATGCTCCTCCTCGGTTTTAGAATACACAAGAATATCATCAAGAAAGATGAGAACAAATCGATCGAGGAAGTCTTTGAAAACTCTATTCATAAGGTCAACGGAATAAGCCGGAGCATTCGTTAAACCAAATGGCATAACAAGCCATTCATAAGATCCATAACGAGTGCGGAACGATGTCAAAGGAATGTTATCCTCTGCAATATGAAGCTGATGAAAACCGGTTGCTAAGTCTAATTGTGAAAAGACTCTAGCACCACTAAGTTGATTGAATAGATCATCAATCCGAGGTAAAGGATAATTATTTTTGATAGTAAGGTCATTAAGCTTGCGGAGTCGACGCAAAGCCTAAGTGTACCATCGGATTTCTTGGAGAAAATAGCCGAAGCTCCCCAGGGCAAGGAACTAGAGCGAATAAATTGCTTCGTCTCAAATTCGGATAATTGTTTGCGCATCTCCTCATTTTCTTTATTGGATATGCGATAAGGAGGACGAGTGATAGGTTGAGCTCCAGGGATGAGATTAATTTTGAACTCAGTTGCTCACTTAGGTGGTAGTCCTAAAACGGGCTCAAATATGTCAGGGAATTCACGAATAATGTGAATAAGAGAAATGACATCTTCCTCATCATCATTATCGTCGTTATGACGATTTAAAGAATATAAAGATGCCGCCAAGCTGGAACGCGAATCTTTAAGATCAATAGAAATCTGCTTAACAGATTGAGAATGTCGAAGAAGAATAGTCCGCTCAGGACATAGGATATGAGCTTCATAACGGTTAAGCCAATCCATTCCCAAAATCATTCCAAAGCCAAGGTAACGCATAACATGTAAATCAGCACGAAAAGAGTAATCACACAAAATAATTTCGACATCTTTACACAATAAACTGATTGTTGCGGATCCACCGACCGGATTCGCAATTCTCAAAGAAGTCATTAAACACCTAAATCCAAAAAAAAGGTATCAACAAGTTCTTTTGATATAAAAGAATGGGATGCACCCGTATCAAAAAGAACTCGAATAGGTTGATCATGAAACATAATAATGCCATCAAGGATAGAATGAGAAATACCTTGACCACGAGAAGTGTTGCTAGGGGCTTGTGCAACATTAAGCTTTCCCTCCTTACTGCCTTGAAGTTTGGGACATGCAGAAATAAAATGACCCGAACTTTTGCAATAACGACAAAAGAGAGGTTTCGGGCATTTATTGGCATAACAGCCTTTAGAACCACAATTGAAGCATTGCCCACTATTAGAGGAAGAAGTCTTTGTTGCAGGAGTTGCTTGCCTTCCTTTCTTATTAGGATACGGGCCTTTGGACTTAATAGGCATTTTCTTGTTGTTGTTGAAGTTTGGTTTGGCACCCACAATTTCAACATCACTCTCCTTATCCGCCTCTTCATGTCGAAGAGCGATATCAACGAGTTGATCAAAATAAACTTCTAACTTTAGAAGTAACGGCTTCTTGACATTTTTGTTCAAGCCATAGACAAATATTTGGTCCTTCTTCAATGGGGTGTTTATGTATTCGACCCCGTATTTAGAAAGTGACTCCAAGGATGCGACAAAGTCTGCCACAGAGGATTCACTTAAACAAGGTCAATGAAACGACGAGCCAATGTCACTTTCTCAGCCTCTAGCACAAACTTTAATTCGAATCGTTTCCGGAATTTCACCCTAGTAAGATCCGCTTCAATAATTTCAGAAATAAGAAGCTCGTACCAGTCTAATGCTCTTTCTTGGAGCATACAAGAGTCTAACTGGAATCGGTGAAGATCAATAAGATTCGTGCGAGAAAAGACTCGATCGCATGTTCTTTGCCAAGCCTGGACTTCATTAATGGTTTCAGAACCTTTGAATGGCTTTCCACCCAAATTGGTATAATCATTGCACAAACGAGCAAATCCAGACTTAGGGTGAGTATACACCGGATTAGAACTGGCTGCTTCATCATTCTTTACTAGATCAAGAAGATGCTGGGCAGACATAAATACTCCATCTTGGGGAGTAGCACTAGATTGACCGGCGCTGGGACGGCCAGGTCTAACCATATCTCTTCATTAAGAAAGAAAGAAGAAGAAGAAAAAGGTTATTCATAAAATGAATATCAAACAATAATGATTGATAAAACAAGGAATCACAAAAGAAAATAGGATAGGAGAGTACGAAGACACGAATTAAATCCTAAGGCATGACTCCTAAGATGGACTTCGGACGATGATTCTTATTAAATTATTCTACATTGTTCCGAAGTTTGGCTCTGATACCAAGCTGTGTCGCCCCACCTCTATCCCCACGCTAGCCAAGGGCACAACGGTGTAATGCCGTCAACTAGCACAGAGAATAAGGCTGTTGAGGAGTGACCATCCGTGTAATTGCTTTGTGCGAGCACCGATATGTCAGATAGTTTAAGATGCATTTCATTTCAAAATCCAACACGCTGATACAAACTCAAAGATACTACACAGTGGCTATATATAATCTTCGGAAACAAACATAGAAATAAGCATAACACAAATCAATCACACGTATCCATATCACAAAGGCGGAAAAAGATATGAATATTACACATAGAAGTGTACATCAGAGTAGTGGTCAAACAAGATCCACAATATCATAAAAGGATAGTTACAAGTGATAGACAAAAGAATAAGTATACATCCTGGAGTCTATATCTCAAATGTATATGTTAACGCTAAAATTTGAACGCTAACACCCCGGTGTATGAGTTGTAGTTGTGAAAGCACCACCCGACGACTCGGGAACAGATTACAAGCAGATAATAGCAGAAAAGCGGTAAACAACAACAATTTTATAGTGGTTCGTCTTAAGGGTATAGCCTACGTCCACTTTAAGTACTTTTATTAATAATCTCGTTACAAGCGGATACAATTCTTCCCAAATACAATACACTTTGAATTACAGGAGACTTAGAACAAGTAGCCTAAACTTCGATGAAGATGAGAGTTTTCGAATCCATGTTGGATGTATGTGATCTCTTCTTGAAGTTGTTTGTAGCGTTCTTAATGTCTTGAGAGCTTCAAGTGTTGGATTGGATTGGTTTGGAATGCAGCAGAGTAACGGCGTTTGAAGAAAATGAGCCAAAAGTCCCCTTTCTGTTGGAGTTATGGGCGTATTTATAGGCATCTTCGGAGTTAGGTCGTAACTCGTATACGACTCACGATGAGTCGTAACTCGTGTACGCCTCATGATGAGTCGTAACTCGTATACGACTCATGGTAGGTCACGGCTGATTTACTGGGTTCATGGCTTGGCCCAGAGTTATGCACCCATCTGAATGAATGATACAAGTTCTAAGTCGTTCACGAGTTAACCAAATGCAGTTTCCTTTATGCTAGCACGAGTCGTACACGACTCATCATAGGTCGTAAGTCGTCAGCGATTCTTCTTACTATAGCGTGGTGTTGAACTTGTCTCCAAGTCTTAGGTCGTGAACAACTTATCTTTTGAGCCGTAGACTTCCTGTCGCGCCATCTTCTAACTCGTAAGATTGTTATCTCGTAGACTCTTTAACTCGTGGAGGCCTTAAGCCGTAGATCCTTATCTCGTAGACCTTTTAACTCGTAGAGTCTTTAACTCGTAGTGGCCTTAACTCGTAGATCCTTAACACGTAGGTCGTTCAGCCCTTGAATTGTTAGGTCGTGAAGACCTTGAGTCGCACAGTTCTTGAGTCGTTGATCCACTGAGTCGGCCTGTCTCATGAACCGTTAACCCTCTTGAGTCGTTCCATTCCTCTAAGTCGCCTTGAACCTTAACTCGTTAAGTCGTGGCACTTCTTAGGTCGTCCAATCCTTGTTAAGTCGGTAAGTCGTATACCGTTTTGGTCGGGGCGCTGCCCCCTGGACCCCTGCGACCTGACCGGTCAGGTCGAACACCGTAGGCGGTGTCGTTGCCCCCGCACCCCCACCTTGGGGGGTTGGCACCCCCCCTGGACCCCCCCTCCGTAGGGGATCTTATCTGAAAATTCATTCAACAGAACTTGCTTTGTTGGGAGGTTAAATCGACCATCCTTCGAGATGAACTATCATTGGCTTCTCGGTCGATTTTTGATGTCACGGCCTTGCTGAAAAAGCAGAGTTAACACTTGCCCCTCGAAGTATACGCCTAGGGACTAGGTCGTGTGCTTCGATTCTTCTTAACTCGTGCTTTATTGAGCTGCTGAGCTTGTACTTAGGCAGCTTTACTTTGTTTTGTCCTGAAGCCTTTTGAACTTGACCAGAACTTGTTGCATCTCTTTATAGATTATTTTAACAACCTATTAAATGCAACATTTGCGGAAAAATGGGGCGAATATACTCATCACCGATTGCCCATATCGAGTGATGGATTAGATCAAAGAACTGATATTTTACGGTAAGTAAATTAGTATGGATTTGATGAAGTGTTGCGAATCAACTATCTTGAATGAAGTATCAACAAAAAATTTACACAGTTATAACTTCTATTTGCATTGATACTGCACTTATTTTCAAATAACAAGCCTCAAATTTTTCTGAATTGAGATATTTGCCAACCAGTATTATTTCGAGTATTACTTTATTAGCTTGTTATTCAAGTAGCTTTGCACAACACTTCACACGCTTTTAGGAAACGTGCACCTTTATTTTTCGAATACTCAGTTCTTTATATAGAATGTCTTCTTGATAAGAAGAAATAGTGGAGCAAGCTGGATTTTTTCACTTCTGAGATTTTCAGAATTCGAGTTGTTGAGTGCTAATTTCGTTCTTTACTTTGTAGCATTCCCTTCTCTTTCCGAATATTTCAGTCATAAGTCAATTTTTAAAAGACTAAATGCTGTGGCGGTTAAAGAGAGGAGTGTTAAATTTCTGCTGAAAGACGAATTTTTGCACTTAATTCGGACCTTTTTCCCTCTTTTGATTGACTTGGCCTTATGATGCCCCTGATTTTTAAGCAGAGACTTCAGGTGCCCCAGCTTTCGCAGAGGAACTTGCATCTAGGAGACCTGCAAATGTGTGAATTTTTTTTTTATAGTATGGAATGAGATGATTCTTCCTACTTGTACAGAATTTTGTCTGTATTTGAGAATGCAATTATTGCTCATTTTCATATAAGTTTTTCATTTTCTTTGCATAATACTGCGGTGAGCTTGTGGTCTTTTGCTTGGGTATTGCTTTGACTAATATAGCGATATTTTATTGTCCCTATACCATAGCTTATTGTAATATTCTCCATTTTTGCGGAGATTTTGGAGGACAATTCTTCTGTTTTGAGAAGACTTGTACTCTTACTTTAGAGAATAACTCTTCCATTTTGAGAAAGCATGCACTCTTTCTTTAGAGAATAATTTTCCATTTTTGAGGAAATATTATTCTTGCTCTGGTAGAGTGCGCCTTGTATTGGAGAAGCCTTTTCTCCTTTTTTTTTTTTGGTTGCGCCTCGCTGGAGGGCTTTGATTTGACATTTCAACTCTGGAGGAGTGGGCCTCCACAGAGATTGCACTTCATCTCCGGTGAAATGTGCCCCCGAAGAGGTCTTTATCCTCTGAAGGGTTGTGCCTTTGAGTACGGCTTTAGTTTAAGCTTCAAACATGGGAAGCGTGCCTCATTGGAGGACTTTAGTTTGTGCTTCAAACATGGGAAGCGTGCCTCATTGGAGGACTTTAGTTTGTACTTCAAACTTGGGAAGTGTGCCTCATTGGAGGACTTTAGCTTGCGCTTCAAACATGGGAAGCGTGCCTCATTGGAGGACTTGAGTTTGTACTTCAAACTTGGGAAGTGTGCCTCATTGGAGGACTTTAGTTTGCGCTTCAAACATGGGAAGCGTGCCTCATTGGAGGACTTGAGTTTGCTCTTCAAACTTGGGAAGTGTGCCTCATTGGAGGACTTTAGTTTGCGCTTCAAACATGGGAAGCGTGCCTCATTGGAGGACTTGAGTTTGTACTTCAAACTTGGGAAGTGTGCCTCATTGGAGGACTCTAGTTTGCGCTTCAAACATGGGAAGCGTGCCTCATTGGAGGACTTGTGCCTTCGAAGAGGGCTTGTGTGTTTTCTGTCTGCTTGCTCATGCCTCTTCACCATCTGCTCCTTAGTGATTCCTCGTTATCATTTCCACTGCCATGTTCTTTTCTTTGCCAGTTATTTGTCTCTTTTCCAGAGAAATGCTCCTCATTGTTAAGTGAATCCATAGGGCAGACCCAAACTACCCGACTAGATGTCTGTTTGCATAAACGATCTTTGTCGGTCAGCGAGGGCCTGAAACCTCCGCGTTGGGAAGGTGCCCTTTTGGTTGTATCAACTGTTCGTGAGGTACATTTCTTATGCAGGAATTCAATTTGGAACCTTTTTTGGCTTGACATTTATTTGCTCGATGACTTATAGGAATCGCTTTGCTTTGCGATGTGCTGACTAGGTAAGCTTTGCTTTGATTGCCTGCAATATTAAATCGACATTTTAGCAATATATTCAAGATATTTGGCATATCGAAATGAAACAGGTCTTTTATAGTAATAGAAAACACAAGATTTATAGTTCCTATATTTCATTTGCAATGTTTTTCCAACGAC
Organism: Allium cepa; assembly: GCA_030765085.1. NCBI lineage: Eukaryota > Viridiplantae > Streptophyta > Magnoliopsida > Asparagales > Amaryllidaceae > Allium > Allium cepa. The sequence goes on from CM060939.1 coordinate 878,477,548, forward strand.
TTTTAATATGAGAATGATAAATCCATTATTCTTTTACAAATTTGTAACCAATCCTTAAAGTAAAACAAGGATGCAACTCCATGCTGTCCCAAGCTTCTCGGGATCGAATCTCCGGTGTGAGAACAGGAACATTCTCTCCCTTCTGGACTTTTCTTAGAGCATGAGCGTATCCTTCCATCCTATCATGATTCCTGTCTGCCGGGTGAGGGGCTCCCCTGAGTGGACGAGGATGGGTCATTCCTGTCTCTTTTGACATATTGCTGGAGTTTATTCTATCTCAATAGTTCTTCAATCAAATTCCTTAAATGACGACATTCGTTGGTGTCATGACCAGGTTGGTTGTGGAATTGACAGAACCTCCCATTATGCATAGCATTTTTCCCAACCTTCAACTCAGGTGGCTTAGGATAATCAAAAGCATCCTTGGTTGCGAGAAAGATGTTCTCCAGAGTATCAGTTAAGAGAGTAAAGTCTGAAGGTTTAAAGCGGCGAGCTTTCTTCAAGTCTCTTTGCTTTTTCCACCATCGTTCTTCCTCTTCTGTCCTCTAGATTCTCTTTTATCAGAAGTAACACCGACATTCAAAATTTCGGCCTCGATTGCTCTTGAAGTCGCAGGAAAGCTTTCCAAACGCATAAATTCATCAGCCTTCTTATAGAATTTCTCAAGTGAGTTTGGCTCCTTCATTTTTAGCCATTTACCAAATTCACTCGATTTATCGATAGCCCGCATTAGATAAGTCGAAACCATCCTTGGCTCTGCGTTCTCGACTTCAGCTAGGGCTATATTGAAACGATTTAAGAATGATCTGGTAGATTCTCCGGGGTTTTGTTCTAGACTAGAGAGAGACATTATATCCTTGGCTTTTGTAGCATATAGCCTGAACTGATCCTTGAACTTTCGTGTTAAGTCAGAGAATTGATCCACGGATCTAACTGGCAGCTTTGTGAACCAAAGTAAAGCCACTCCCTCTAAGTATACCGGAAAGTAACGGCACTTGATCTCATCTGTTGCTCTTGCCCCGGTCATATGCCAATCGTACTTGTAAAGGAATTGGTTAGGGTCACTTGTCCCTCGATAAGCTGGGATGGTAGGAGGTACAAATTTCTTGGGAAACTCTGCCTTTAAGATTTTTTCAGTGAACGGTGTCTTACTCGGGGCAAATCCCCAATCATTTTCATCCTCTTGCCTTTGCATGCTTTCTTTCATAATTTGTCGGACCATTCCAGAAAGATACTCCTCATCATGTCGAGTCCTAGATCCACCAACCTCTGGAAGTGTTCGTTCAAAGGGGCTAGCAGCTCTTTCAGGAGCATTTCTTTCTTCAGCATCACGAATGTTGCCAGCCAAATTCCTTTCATTATCTGCCGGTTGGCGGTTTGCCCCAAGCAAATCGTTCAACCTATTCAGAATTAGGGCATTCTGGGCATTCTGAGCCTCAAATTGTGCATTTTGGGCATTGATTTGTTGGTTCAGCCCTAAAATTGCAGCATCCAGCTCTGGCTTTGTAACTCCGACAGCTGGAGTGGCTTGATTCGATATAGGGGAAGCGGAGGTTCCCTCTTGAATATTCGCAGATCTGACAGATCTACTCTTCCTTCCAGGAGCCATAATCTCGGATAGACTTCTGTTTTTCACGGAAATTCTCTCTACAAACCTCTGTGAAGCAATGATGATAACTCGCCTGAGTTCAATTCTCAGTGAAAGCACCAAAAATGTTAACGCTAAAATTTGAACGCTAACACCCCGGTGTATGAGTTGTAGTTGTGAAAGCACCACCCGACGACTCGGGAACAGATTACAAGCAGATAATAGCAGAAAATCGGTAAACAACAACAATTTTATAGTGGTTCGGCTTAAGGGTATAGCCTACGTCCACTTTAAGTACTTTTATTAATAATCTCGTTACAAGCGGATACAATTCTTCCCAAATACAATACACTTTGAATTACAGGAGACTTAGAACAAGTAGCCTAAACTTCGATGAAGATGAGAGTTTTCGAATCCATGTTGGATGTATGTGATCTCTTCTTGAAGTTGTTTGTAGCGTTCTTAATGTCTTGAGAGCTTCAAGTGTTGGAATGGATTGGTTTGGAATGCAGCAGAGTAACGGCGTTTGAAGAAAATGAGCCAAAAGTCCCCTTTCTGTTGGAGTTATGGGCGTATTTATAGGCATCTTCGGAGTTAGGTCGTAACTCGTATACGACTCACGATGAGTCGTAACTCATGTACGCCTCATGATGAGTCGTAACTCGTATACGACTCATGGTAGGTCGCGGCTGATTTACTGGGTTCGTGGCTTGGCCCAGAGTTATGCACCCATCTGAATGAATGATACAAGTTCTAAGTCGTTCACGAGTTAACCAAATGCAGTTTCCTTTATGCTAGCATGAGTCGTACACAACTCATCATAGGTCGTAAGTCGTCAGCGATTCTTCTTACTATAGCGTGGTGTTGAACTTGTCTCCAAGTCTTAGGTCGTGAACAACTTATCTTTTGAGCAGTAGACTTCCTGTCGCGCCATCTTCTAACTCGTAAGATTGTTATCTCGTAGACTCTTTAACTCGTGGAGGCCTTAAGCCGTAGATCCTTATCTCGTAGACCTTTTAACTCGTAGAGTCTTTAACTTGTAGTGGCCTTAACTCGTAGATCTTTTAACTCGTAGATTCTTTAACTCGTAGATCCTTAACTCGTAGGTCGTTCAGCCCTTGAATGGTTAGGTCGTGAAGACCTTGAGTCGCACAGTTCTTGAGTCGTTGATCCACTGAGTCGGCCTGTCTCATGAACCGTTAACCCTCTTGAGTCGTTCCATTCCTCTAAGTCGCCTTGAACCTTAACTCGTTAAGTCGTGGCACTTCTTAGGTCGTCCAATCCTTGTTAAGTCGGTAAGTCGTATACCGTTTTGGTCAGGGCGCTGCCCCCTGGACCCCTGCGACCTGACCGGTCAGGTCGAACACCGTAGGCGGTGGCGTTGCCCCCGCACCCCCACCTTGGGGGGTTGGCACCCCCCCTGGACCCCCCCTCCGTAGGGGATCTTATCTGAAAATTCATTCAACAGAACTTGCTTTATTGGGAGGTTAAATCGACCATCCTTCGAGATGAACTATCATTGGCTTCTCGGTCGATTTTTGATGTCACGGCCTTGCTGAAAAAGCAGAGTTAACAGTATACAACAAAATAAACTACTAATCTAAGTAGTTAGCCAAAAGTCGGATTAATAACTCCAGAAGAGGAGTCAAATAGAAGCACCTGCAACATCTCGGTCTGACCCGAGTACTATTTAATAAGAAAATAATAAACGGATCACTCTAACTATAAATATTAGATGTAATGATATAGAATAAGAGATATGGCATAAACATATAAAACCATAATGCCATATTATGATAAGTATGTAATTGAAAACCAACCAGAGATTAATCAATATCATAAGAATCTTCTCAAAGATCAAAAGGAATGTCATACTCCTTATTTCATTTACCAAGCCATAAATATTGACAACATATAAATGCCAATCATAAAATTGGTGAAATCCAAATTCTAGAAATCGTAAATAGAAATCCAGGAATCACAAAAAGGGGGAGGCCTATCACAAAACGGGAGCCTAAAAACTCACCAACACGTGTATCACAAACGGGACGCAATCCCATGGTCGCTAACCATAGAGCCGGTGCAACGAAGTAGTACAACGGTACGCCCGAGGAACCTGAAACTCGAAAAATTTGGAACAATGACGTAGTATAACGGTACGCCCGAAGATCCAAACTCCATAAAAAAGTGGGTCGCTAGCCCACAAAAATTGGGTCGAAACCCCAAGAAATAAATTGGTCGTTAGCCTATAATAAAATTGAGACGAAACTCAATAAAACGAGGTACCATCCCCTTCGTGGACAAAGAAACATAGCATAGCGCTAGTCTAAAACACAAAAATGATCCTCAATGATCATCAAGAAAGTGTCAATTACTCTAAGCTAGTAAATATATGAGCTTAGCTTCATGTCCCATAACAACTAGCTTAACTTAAATATTTACGAGCAAATTGTAGATCTCCACTAGAAAATTATCACAAGAGATTCAATCGAACAAGTCCAAGAATTAACCAATAAAGTAAACGCAAGTGTTTCATACCACTTGTTTTATTAAGCCATTTAATTAGATTTCTCATACGAGTGAGGTAAAGGTTTGTATATGCTAGTAGATTGGAAAACGGTTTAAGAAACGAGCTTTGTAATAAAATAGTGTTGAAATCGTTTTGATAAAAGAGTTTTGATATTTACTACTAGTACTGAAACCTTTATATTTTTAAAGTGACAAATCACAGAAATGATTGTAGAAACAATTAATCACTAAAATTCACATTCGAAGATGTGAATAAAATCCAAAGAAATCGATATCAAATCCATCAAAATGGATATTTCCTAAAATCCAAAAATAGAAGTCATCAAAGTCGAAAAACAATTGATACAACAAGTGGGAATAAAATTGAATCGATTAAATTTCAAAAACAAGAGAAATAGACAAAAAAAGGCATGATAGGCATTTAAGAGCAGGTCAGTCGACTGGTCCTCTGCAGTCAGTCGACTGAACCATAACCCGAGAGTTTTCCAACTCTGTAGTCAGTTGACTGACTGCAGCGGGCCAGTCGACTGGCTGTAGCTGGAAAGGTTTTCCAACCTATCAAATGGAGAAGCAAACTCACCCCATTTGCAACCGGTCGAGCAATGGACTTAAGGGGCTTTTGCCAATCGATAACCCAACACCATTGACTCTCTAATTCACCACCAAAAACATGTTCAAACATCCATAAAAGGATTTTCATAGATTTTTCTTTCAAAACACCAAAAGTTGGAATATATACCAAATCAATCCAAGCTAAAATCAAATGCACATGAATAAGAGTTAGGAATTCATACTTAACAATCAAAGATAGTTATAGACATAGATGTGAGAAAAAATTTCACCTTTAAACCCAAAACAAATGAATGAGAAGCTTGAAGACAAGGGAAGATCAACCACACTTCAATCTCAACACAAGAAGCTTGAATCTAAGCTTAAAATAGAAAAATTTCCCAAATTAGGTTTAGGAATTTCTGAAATTGAAAGGAGAATGCGTTGGAGAAGAAGAAGATGATGCTTACCAATAGCTTCTCTTTGGATTTGCAACTAGAACTTGATTTGCAAATGAAAACTAGGGCTTGGAGTTTTAATTTCCCATTCCTCTTTTCATTGTTGCTAAACCTTGAGTATTGGAAATAGAAATGAATAATGAAGAGAAGAGGGTTGAAGCTTGGGTCTAATGGGCTGAAACAAAAACCAAAGCCCTAAGTGAAAAAGTAGCAAAATTCCTCTAACTCCAAACATATCAAGGTTTATACTCAAAAAGATCGCAAACGTCATTTTGAACTCAATGGTGGTGGTCTCGAGTCCTATTTTGACTGTTTGCAAAAAGTAGCTTTTCGGACTAAAATCCGACCAACGATGAAATATTTGAATAAAATATTTAAATATACAATCAATAAATATGCGGGTTGTTACGGTTTATAACTGTCCAGGCTGAATCTAGGTTAGACTCTGATATTCTATTTAAAATTTTCACTGTAAAGATTAGTGCAATTTGGGTTAGACATGAGTGGTTTATTGTCGATTCAAAGGGTACGGAAAAATGGGCCATTGCATTTGTTATCAGAGGTGAAGGTTAAGCGAGAACCTTGGCTTTGTTGGGGTAAAGACTCATCATAGATAAGGTCAGTAATATCCAAGAATGAGTTTGAGTGTATTATAGAGGAGCGCATATTTGTTAGTGAGTATTAAAAATGTTTTGTGTTAATTTATCAGTTAAGTGGTTTATAAATTCTGGTCGATGTGGGAAGTACAACTGTATCGATAGGTATTTCTAACTCTTAACAAGGCATATCAACACACTGTTTTGAAAAGATTATATTTTGCATACAAAGGAATGTCTTTCAAAAGATATAAAATTTTGTGTGAAATTTATAAGATACATTCCCTTAGGGAAGTCCCATGGATAAGGTCTTGACCCGTCGAGTGATAGTTAAAATAATCTTCTATGTATTAATCATATGTTGGCCTGGGCAAACGGTATTAAGCACTTGGTAAATTATTCTTCCTATCATTGGAGGATGAAGGCAAGTTCAAATCCAAACAAGTTGAATTAAGCATTTGGATAAAAGATGTTTGAATAAGATGAAATGGAAATAGTATAAACACTTCTAATCTTATCTTGAAATATAAATTAGGTGCAGAATGGCTTATTATATGTCAAGTAATGAGTTTTGGTTGACTCCAAAGCAGACATGAAGAGCACGTGCAGAAAGAGAAGCATAAAAGAAACAAAAACTAGGAGCGTATTTTGGCATCTACTTCTTTAGGTGTTTTCAAGAAGGGAATTATGCAGTTTGTTGTGGTAGGAAAATAAAGAAACAGAAGGAAGAAAAACCCGTTCGAAAAGATATACACTGCTTTAAGTGTAAGAAGCTAGGACATTTTCTACATGATTGCCCTAGAACAAAGAAGAAACCCAAAGCCCCAAACGGGGAGGAAAAGTGTTGTTATTGGTGCAAAGAATTAGGACATATAGTCAAAGATTGCAACTTAAAGAAAGTAGAAAAGTCGGCTACGGCGCGTACCATTCAGAAAGCCACGATTTCACGGCCTTGCAGATCATGTTGTATATATGGACATTCGGGGAAAGGCTATCCAAGGGAAAGGTCCGATGACTTAAGCCCCAAGGCACCGTCTACCTCGAAAGGAATTCAAGAATAGTATATAGTAGTCTAAGTATCTATATAATGGTATTAAGTGATAAGCTATATTCCTTGGTGAAGTTATCTCTAAAATTTTGTAATGCCATTTGGAGAATGAAATAGATGTATGAATATGATGTTAATTAGTAAACTTCCTTTTGATTGTCCTCTCGATGCACTTCTTCATTCTTATATCCGATCGTATCTAATAAGATATTTAAAAATACAAAGCTCAAAGGAATATTAGGAAGAAATAGCTTTATAAAAAAAGTGTTTAAAATTTAGACAATTATTTAAAAATATATCTTGTAAGAATATATTGTAAAAAATAAAGAAAAGAATGAAATTATGGAAATTTTATCATAGTCTTTTGAAAAAGTATAAAGAAATAAAGGAAAGTTATTTAAACTTAAGATAATTTTGGAAATAAAATCTATAATAAGATGTATTAGCAAAGAGAAAAAAATAATAGAAAGCTTAAATAAAATTTTAATGATATTTTCCAAATAAAAGATAATTGATTTCTTTAGAAAAGAAGATATAACTATTTTGCATAAATATTTTGAAAAAAAATATGTTATACTAACAGATGGTTTTAAAAAAAATATTGGAATGAAATGTTCCCTTTTAAAATAATAAATATTTGGAAATTTTTGAAATTTTTTCATAAAAGGTTTTTTTAAAGATAAATAATCTTTTGAGCGAAAATGGTTTCTTTAAAACAATTTCCTTTAATAAAAATATTTGAAAAATAATAAATAAGGGGATTGTATAAAGAAGCACATTTATAAAGTGCTTGAGCTTAAGATAAAAGTTTATGAAAGTTTTTGCGGGTTAATAAATACATATGTTACATGTAAATCATTTCACCACACAAATTTTGGTCTAAGATTCGAGTTCGGAACTTTGAGGTGTTTTACACCGATCCGGAAAATAATTTATCACTCAATTTCTTGACGACGAACATCGATGCGGATGTTGGTTAGGTACTTTAGTTTTCTATCATAGTTAGGCACTATGCAAGGAAAGCAAAGGTTTCTGAGCAAAGAGCCTAGTTAAAGTCCGCATTAGAGGATTGGGGGATTGATATTAGTTCGGAAATGAAGCTGTATATTCGAATAGGAGATCGAATAAAATATTTCATATGGATGATCTTTGTATATTATATGGAATTAAATTTAAAGATAAATGATTTAGGCAAACTTTTGTTTTGGGTAATTTCGAGGACGAAATTCTTTTAAGTAGGGGAGAATGTAACGACCCATAATTTTGCTACTTCGAAAATGAGAGATTTAGTTTAAAAAGGTCTAAAACTTAAATAAACAAGTTATATATAATAGATAATAATAGAGAAATTAGTTATTCTTGTAGTTGATAATTTAAAAAGTATAAATTTGGATTTTAGAACAAATCAAGAAAAGTTAAGTTTTGTTAAAAATAAATAAATGTTAAATAAATAGGTTTAAATATTTATTTAAAAAGATAAATCTTATTGGAAACATCTAAATATATAATAAAAGTATATTAAAATACTTATAAGTAAGTTAATAATTGTTTTACAAAAATAACCAAATTTTGTCGAATTTATCAGCTTTACATACACCATAAAATTAGAGATTTTGATATTATTTAAATATGATGATATAATATAACGAGACATGTTTTAATTTATTTAAGGAAGTAAAAATTTCATTTTCAAAATTGGTTTACATAAATAAATAGTTTAACTAAAACGTCAAAATGTGACCGTAAAACATTTTGTCGAAAAACGATGTTTTGTCGATTAAAAGTTGTCGCAGCGTCGTTGCACCTTTATTTTCTTATATAGAAACATATATTCAAATAGTATAATTATTAATTAATTCACTAATCAAGTTTACTTTTACTAAACAAGGTTAGAAGCTTCTAGAAAACAATTAAGAAAAAGTAAGCACAAAAATACAAAAATGTCATTTCAAAGCAAAAAGTAAAACATCAAATCAAAGAAACATAAATACTACTTACTTTAATTAATATCTAAGTGGAAATGACATAAAGTAATGATTTGAAATGTGATGTTAGGTGTTGAAAAAAATAAGATTACTTTACAAGTAAGGTTATTTTGGTAATTTGGTAAAGGGATATTTTGGTAACTTACCACTTCATATGTTTTTTTATAAATACCTACCACTTTTTTGACAAATTTCACACTATTTCTACCTTCTTCTCCTTCCTCCTTAAAGCTCTCTTTAATGGCTTCTTCTTCTCTTCTAAATACTTACTAACTTTTTTCAAAACCATATCAAATCAACTCCAAACACCATTAAACTTTGCCAAAGACCTTAGAATACCACTAGAACATGGTTTAGCATCTAAAAAGTGAAGAAACGATGTAGAAAGTGATGGAATAGGGTGAGGCCAAACTATCAAGAAGTAGGAGCAAGTTTGTGAAGCATCGGAGCGAGAAAAAGAGAAGGAAGTGCTGCCGGAATCAAAAGGAATGTTTATGAAAAAGATTTGGTGAAGATAAGGGGATTTAGTGAAGTGTTGGATAATATGAATGTTGGTAGGAAGTGAACGATTTGGTTTAAAGTTGAGTACTCTTATTTATTAACAAATCCATAAATTATTTCAAGTGTAATGATTTGAAAGTTTAAATATGTTGAATGTTTGATAACTTGGTTGCAAATTGGTTGACTATGTGGTTGATAACTTGTTTGATAAATGATAAGATAAAAGATTAGTAATTTACCATAGTTGATTAAATAAGAATTAAATCCATACAAATATGTGTATGAAAATTATTTAGCCACTTAATGATTTCGAAATATTTAAAAAGATTGAAAATGATATTATAATAATGTAATATTATAATATGAAATAGAATGAAAAATGAGTTTGAAATGATGGAAATGTTGTTTAAAATGAGTTTAAAATTATTTAGAAATGTTTTATAAATATTTAAAAGTGTTCCAAGAAGTTTGAAGAGAAAATGAAAAACAAGTCAAAACCATGCGCGTCGCGCAACGGTACGATTTCGCGCTATAAAAGTTAAATAAGTGTACAAAGTGAAATATAGCTCGGAATTCTTCAAGATAAGACTTTTCTGGTCTACTATATCCATAGTTTCCAAATGAAGAAAGAAAATCAAGATTTCGTTAAGTAGATTTTGAAATATGTCCAAAACAATTTTCTAAAAGCAACACGGTTTTGCACTTCATAATCCAAAATGGGATTTCTTTATAAATGATATTTTTAAATGATTTAAAAATATGGAATAAATTTGATAAACATATTAAAATTGTTTAAAAGACATTTGGAATGGAAAATATGAATTTTCAAATATTAAAAAGTTGTTTAAATCATAAAAGCTTACATAGCACTTTCCGCAACACCTTTATGCTGCGAATTTTATAACCTTTTGAAATGTAGTTTTAAACTTAACAATACTTTCCTAAATCTTTTGTGAATGATTTTAAAGGAATAATTAAGTAGTGCAAAGATGATTTGGAAGTTTTAACATGAGTTTGAATAAATTGTCAAGATGAATTGTTTATATCACTTAAACAAAAAGTGAAGAGGATTGAATGAAATAACAAACCGAGTATACGGAAATGACTAGTACATTTGTCCCACCTGTGAGATCTGGGATGATAAAGCAAGATGTTTAACTAAGGTTAGGGATGGAGCAACCAGTGCACTGAACTTACCTGGCCTATGTTTTCTCTTCTCACGCGAGGGGTGGAACAGATCGAATGGAAAGCTCGGATGGTCTAAAAGATCATATTTTAGTTTTTCCAAGTTAAAAGACAAAGATATTCATGATGTAGGATCACTACTCATTAGTTCCTGGAGGTGAAACCTTCCATTAGTCCCTGAAGGTGAAATTTACCATATCTAAGATGGCAGTAGTGCTCTATTATGAAAATTTTCGATTTGCAAGAATATGATTTGAAGTTAAGAAGAAAATCTTTGATTAAGATTTAATGAATGATTTGGAAATATTTTCCTTAAGTTAAAAGTTATAACTTGAATATAAGAATTTTCTGAATAAGATTTAAAGAATGATTTGGAAAGGTTTTCCTAAGTAAAAGAGAAATGATTTGGAATTATTTCTAGATTTAAGAAAGGGTTTAAATAAACCAAATGATTTGATAAATGAGGCTTAATGATTCCATATACATTTGAAAAGAAAATGGAATAAATTGAAAAGAATATATCTAAGAAAGATATTTGATTTAAATAAAAGATGAAGTAATTGATTGATGATTGATATCCACATATGAGCTAAACATCTTTTTATCAATAATTGGTTTCGAAGGAACCGGAGTCGGATTTGGATGATTCCTATTCGAAAACCACTTCGAACCAATGTATACGTTCAAAAGTGAAGACATGTTGAAGATGATGATTATTGAAGACCGTGGATCTTCATAGCGTGAAGACTGCTTGTTGAACATGCTCTGGTTGGCCCCCATTATAGAGTTATTTATAGCAGTGGTCTCCTTGTGATGGAGATTTTTCGGATTGCAAGGGCTTCCCGCCTAGTAATGGCCGAGGAAAGTGCCTTTGGTTTCGTTCTGTCCCAGAACGAACTTTTATGGATGTTTCTCTGACATTGTATTCTAAATCACGTTTGAGTGGTTTCTATAAACGTATATCAGTTAGTGGCGGAGAAGGCAACATCTTTTAGCTTAACACCCTTTCCCGAGACATACGAGCTTAGGAAGTTATGCTTTTCTAGAAATCAATCGTGCGACTTAGAATGGCAGTGTGGCATTCAAAGTGGAACATGTTATAATCAAAGCGTGTTTTTGTATGAAAAGCTTGGCTTTGAAGAAATTGAGCGTTGTCTCGCGAGCCTCACACCCCGGTTATGATGGGATTCTATGTGGTCAGATGTATGCTCGCATTTCGAATAGTAGTGATTTGGGTTATCAGATGTTCTGATCCCCAGGTATCAAATACGTCTGGGCCTCATGGCAGGGATGTGTGTAGTCCGAGTCCTTGGATGTTATTTGCAGATTGGATCCACTTTTAGCCATTTGTGTTGTCGTATAACGGCGTTTGAGTCATGGATGTAAGCTGTGGATACAGATTGATCTTTCCACTAGTTCCCTATCATTTTGGAAATCCAATCCCAATATGAGATTTATGATTTTGATTGTATTTCCAAAATAGCTGTAATGACTTGCAAACATTTCAGCTACCCCTTTTTGGTATTAAATATTCCGTTCGGTATATTCCGTTGACCCAGTCCGGATATATTTCGTTAGACTTAGTCAAGATATTGATACCTTACTTAAATAAGTTTACTTGAAAAGTGTTTTCAAAAGAATGTCATTAAAAATAATATCAAGTGTATTTTGATATAAAAGTTTTTTAGTTATCATAAGGTAAACATCCGTGTTTATGTGTGGGCGTGGTCTTATGAGATACCCTTCTTTTCAAAGGTTTTGATAACATAGTCATTTTAAATTTCGAGTATCTCACGCTGGTTTATCAAGCCTGATCCGGGTATTTTCAATACTCGGGTCAGATCCAAGTAGTTTCAGGTTGAGGTTGAAGACGGTTGGAGTTTCCAATGCAGAGCTGGAGATCTTCATCATCGTATGGGTATTCTATTATCCGTTGTACTTAGTGCATTTTGTTTGATGTTTGTCATCAATTGTAAGGACAAGGGTTTATAACTGTCCAAGCTGAATTTAGGTTAGACTCTGATATTATATTTAAAATTTTCTACTGTAAAGATTATTATTGAAATAATATATGTTATACCATTCGTGTGAGATTCTATTCTGTCTTTATTTTCTTTCTACCCTTAATGATCTGTTTATTCATGCAATTTGAGTTAGACATGTGTGGTTCATTGTCGATTCAAAGGGTACGGAAAAACGAGCCATTACAAGAATGCGGTCTAAAAGAGAAGGATGACCCTCAAGGCTACATAAAACAAGAGATGAACATAAATCAGATTCACGATCTCGAATCTCACAAGTAGATAAAGTCTCAAGATCATTCCATCCGGATATCAACATGGAAACAACCGCTTGTTGCTTACGGCTAAGGGCATTGGTAACATGATTTCCCTTTTCGTGAATATAAAGAATGTCAGGATCATAAGACGTAAGGAACTTAAGCCAACATTGTTGATGCAAATTAAGTTCCTTTGGAGAAAATAAATACTCCAAAGATTTATGATCGGTGTAGAGAACAAATTTCTCTTCCAAAAATAATGATGCCAATTTTCTAAAAGAAAAAACAATAGCCGCGAGCACTAGATCATGAGTGGCATACCTATTCTCGATAGGCTTTAATTCTATTGAAGCATAAATGATGGCATGTTTCCTTTTTATTGCAAGAGAACGACACCCAAACCAATACGACTAGCATCATTACAAACCGTGAAGTCTTGGTTCCCTTCGAGAATCACAAGAATAGGAGTATATCAGAAAGGAGTTCTTTCAGTTGATCATCTTTCCCGAAAAGCTAAGACATTCAAAACTATAATTTACTTTATGTAACCATCTTTCTAGAAAAATTTACTTATTACAAGTCAATTTACCGTGTCAGATTGTCTCATCATAGCATTTAGGAGATTCCTATCAATAACGATGATCAAGCGTATCGACCAGAATTCTTAAAGCACTCAATGGGCAAAACAATACAAAATCATCTTATATATGATAAAAATATCTCTTAAAATTTTTACGATTACTCTTTGTTCGTTTTAAGAACAAAATCTAGTTATACTTATAAATTTATCTTATTAAAAAGATTCGCAAATTTTAAATTGTCGTTTTCATCTATAATCAATGAATTCAAAAACGGACTCATCGAGATATTCATGGAACACTCAATTCATAAGATGGATGAAAGAGTCTGGATGGTTCATCAATCCAAATAGCATAACAAGCCATTCATAAGAATCATAATGAGTATGGGTTGCGGTTAGTGGAACGCTATCGTCCGCAACTCATAGCAAATGAAAATTGGTGGCAAAGTCGAACTAAAAAGACCTTAGTGCCACTAAGTAGATTTGCTTAGGTGGTAATCCTAAGACAAGCTCAAAGATACCAGAAAATTTCACAAACTACTTGAATGAGGAGAATAACATCTTCCTTAGTAAGTGGGTGTAGAGAATAAAACGGAGCTACTGAATTGGAATTGAAATCATCTAGAAAAATAGAAATATGCTTAACAAATTGAGAATGTCGAAGATGGATAGTCCACACGGGACATAGGATATGGCTTCATAATAATTAACCTATCCTTCCACCAAAAATCGATTCCAAAGCCTAAGTAACGCATAACATGCAAATTGGCCCGGAAAGAAAAATCACATAAAATAATCTCAAAATATTTTCAAAGCAAACTGAGGGTTGTAGACCCACCAACCGGATTTGCAATTCTCATAGAGGTCATCAAGCCCAAGATATTTAAAGAAAAAGAACCAACAAGTTCTTTTGATATAAAAATAATGAGATGAACCCATATCAACAAGAACTCGAACAAGATAATCACAAAATAAATGCCACCTAGGACATAATAAGAAATACTTTGACCAGGAGAAGTGCTACTAGGCATTTGCACAACCTTAAGCCTTCCATCCCTCTTGCTTGAAAGTTTGGGACATAAAGATAAAAGATGACCCAAACTCTTGCAATAACGACAAAAGAGAGGTTTCAGCCACCTATTAGCATAATGGTCCTTAGAGCCACAATTGTAGCATTCTCCACGATTAGGGATTGGAGTTTTTGCTACCAAAGTTTCTTATCTCCCTTTCTTGTCGGGATTAGGGCTTTTGAATTTAATATGCTTCTTCTTGTTGCTATTAAGGCCCTTTTTAAAACCTCCAACATCACCGTCGCTTCCTTTATCGACATCTTCTACTCGTAGGGTGATATCTACAAGCTGATCGAAAGGAACTTCTAGTTTCAGAGGTAAAACCTTTGTAGGGTTCTTACTCAAAGCATGGATAAACCTTTGATTCTTTGCAAGATTCAAAAGTTGTTGGGCGGACATGAATACGCCATCCAGAGAAGGACTATTGGATTGACCAGCGCTAGGACTGACTACAAGAACTAACCATCTCTACTTCTTTAGGAAAGAAAGAAAGAATCGGAAAAAGGTTATTCTCAAAATGAATATCAAACAATCATGGTTGATAAACAAGGCATCACAAAAGAAAATAGGATAGAACGGTTCCTAAGACTCAGATAAATCCTAAGGCATGACTCCTAAGAAGGACTTAGGACAATATCCTTGCTAGATTAATCTACATTGTTCCGAAGTTTGGCTCTGATACCAAGCTATGACTCCCCACCTCTATACTCATGCTAGCCAAGGACATTACGAAGTAATGCCGTCAACTAGCGCGAAGAATAAGGCTGTTGAGGAGTGACCATCCATGTAAGTGCTCAGTTCAAGCACCGATATGTCAGATAGTATAACATGCGTTTCATTTCAAGAGGAAATTCGACATACCGATACAAACTCAAAGCTACTACACAGTGGCTGTGTGGTCTTCAAAAATAAATAGAGAAATAAACATAACATAAATCAATCACAGATATTCATATCACAAAGGCAGAAATAGATATGAATATTACACGTAGAAGTGTACATCAGAGTAGTGGTAATACAAGATCGACAATATCACAAAAGAATATATATACAAGTGTTAGACAAAATAGTAAGTATACATCGAGGAGTCTCTATCTCGAATGTATAAAACGAAAACTACTAATCTAAAGTAGTTAGCCAGAAGTCAGATAATGTTCCCAGAAGAGGAGTCAAGTAGAAGTACCTATAACATCTCGGTCTGACCCGAGTATTATTTAATAAGAAAATAATAAACAGATCAGTCTAGCTATAAATATCAGATAAGAAGAGATAAAATAAGAGATATGACAAAAACATACGATAATAATAATGCCATACTGTGGTAAGTATACATTTGAAAATCGACCAAAAATCATACAATATCACAAGAATCTTCTCAAAGATCAAAAATAATATCATATTTTTTATTTTTGTTCACCAAGTCATAAATATTGGCAACGACTCAATGCCAATCATAAAAGTTGTTGAAACACAAATTCACTAATGCACAAACATTGATAAAACTCATCAATGTAAATCACTAAAATTGGTGAGACACAAATTCTAGAAATCATCAATTAGAAATCCAAAAATCACAAATGGGGGAGGCCTATCACAAAACGGGAGCATAAAAACTCACCAACATTTGCATCACAAACGGAAGGCTATGCCATGGTCGCTAACCATCAAATTTGAGCCGAAGCTCCATAAAACGGCCCGAAGACCTTTGAGCCGAGGCTCCACAAAACAGTCCGAAGACCTTTGAGCCGAGGCTCCACAAAGCGGTCCGAAGACCTTTGAGCCGAAGCATTACAAAACAGTCCGAAGACCTTTGAGCCGAAGCTCCACAAAATGGTCCGAAGATCATGGATCGCTACCCCACAAAATTGAGCTGAAGCTCCACCGAAGGATCTTCATAGATCCACAACTGTAAATTACACTAAGCTAGTAAATAAATGAGTTAGGTTTCATGTCCCATAACCAGTGTCTTAACTTAATTATTTTCGAACAAATTGTAGACCTCCACTCGAAAATAAGTGTAAATTACGCTAAGTTAGTAAATATACGAGTTTAGCTTCATGTCCCACAACTACGAGCTTAATTTGAATATTTACGAACAGATTGTAGATTTCCACTAGAAAGTTGTCACAAGAGTTCAATCGAACAAGTCCAAGAATTAACCGACGAATTAAACGCAAGCATTTCATACCACTTGTTTTGCTAAGTCGTTTAATTATATTTTCTCATACGATCGAGGTAATGGTTTGTGTATACGAATAGGTTGGAAAACGGTTTAATAAACGAGCTTTGTATTAAAATAGTGTTGAAATCATTTTGATGAAAGAGTTTTGATATTTACTACTAGTATAGAGACCTTTGTATTTTAAAGTGACAAATCACAGAAATGATTGTAGAAACAATCAATCGTGAAAAAATCACATATGAAGACGTGAAATTAAATCCAAAGAAATTGATATCAAATCCATCAACTGCATATTTCCAAAAATCCCAAAAAAGAAGTCATCAAGTCAATAATAAATGTCAACAACTAACCGAATCAATAAAAATCGATTAAAATTGGAAAACCACTCAAAAATAGCCAAAATAGGCAAAATTGACATTTCCAGACGTCTGGTAGGTGTTACAGACGTCTGGCCTTATGTTTTGGAAAATACATGCATTTCTCCTTTCTCTTTTTAATTCCTACGCCATTTCAGACGTCCAAAATTTTCAACCAGACGTCTAAATTTGGTTTCAGGCGTCTGGATTTTGATTCACGTCTAGATTTTGTTTCTTCCTTTTCCAGACCCCTTTTTAGATGTCTGGATTTCCCAACCAAACGTCTAGATTTTGTTTTAGACGTCTGGAATTAATTTCAGACGTTTGAAATTTCCTGCTAGGAAAAAATATGGCAAATCCAAACCGAAATGCAATCGAGCGAAAGATGGATGCTAGGGATTTATGCCAATCGACAATCTAGCACTATAAGCTCTTCGATACACCACAAATAACATGTTAAAACATCCATGATAGGATCTTTAAAGATTTTGACTTCGAAACACCAAAATTGGAAAATTCACTAAATCAATTCAAATCGAAAGCAAATGAGCATGAATAGATGTTAGGAATTCATACCTAACAACAGTGAAAGTTATTGACATAGATGTGAGTTAAGAAAAACTCACCTTTAAACCTAAAAACAATGAAGGAGAAGCTTTTAAAACAAGGCAAGATCTATTCCTCTTCAATTCCAACTCAAGGAGCTTTAATCTAAGCTCATAAGAAATTTTTTCCTAAGTTACGTTATAGGAAATTTCAGAACTTGAAGAGGATTGGAGATGGAGAAGAATAAGGAGATGCTTACATAAGCTTCTCTTTGATTTTGGAGCTAGAATTTGAATTTTCAAAGGAAACTAGGGCTTGGATTTTAATTTCCATTCACTTTCCCCATTTTTACTAAAGCTTCTTTCCCCTTTTTACTAAAGCTTGAAAGTATTAGGAAAAGAGAATGAATGAAGAGGAGAGGGGGTGGAGCTAGGTTCTTATGTTAGGTTACTGGGCTGAAACCCTAACCTAAAAACATAAATGAAAATGTCGAAATTCTAGCTAACTCCAAACATATTGATGTTTATACTCAACAAGGTCGCAAACGCCATTTTGGACTCAATGTAATCGGCATCGAGTTCTAATTCGATTGTTTGCAAAAAGTAGCTTTTCGGACATAAATCTGACTAATGACGCTATATTTAAATAAAATATTTAAATATACAATCTTAAAATATGCGGGTTGTTACAAGAGGACTTTGTGTCATAAAACCCATTTCGAATAATGATACAACAAAATGGGATTACATTTGAAGATGGTGTTGAAGACAGGGTATTTTCGAAAGCGAAAGGATTACCTGTCAAATGTCTCTGCACCGAGTTGCTCCGGTATAGAGATTTTATCTCCCTTTATAATGGGGATTCCAGACGTTAATAGTGAATATCCGCATTGTGAGGCCTTCTTTGAAGTGCCTTTGGTTCCGTTCGATCCCAGAACAGACTTGTATGGATGTATGTCTGACATTACACTTTGAGATATAAAGTTGGTTTCTATCAAATACATTTCTATTAATGGCGGAGAATTTATTCTCTTAGCTTCACACCCTTCCCTAAGACATACGAGCTCAAAGGTTATGTAGTTGATGGTTACTAGTGATATACTCTCGATTCGGTAGTGTGGCATCGAAGTGCTGCCGATCATTTGTTGATCGAAGCATGGCTTTTGTGAAAAGCGTAGCATTGTGGATGAGATTTCGTCGGACCTCACAACCCGAAAATGGTCGTAACAGGAAGGATGCAGCAAGACAATTTGGGGCAGCGCCCGCAGGGTATGTCCATTTCCTTCTGGAAAAAGGTGGCATCATGGTATGGAGCCCAAATACTTAACTTATGTGGTTACTGCATATTTATAGCTTTTTGGTGGTTGCTTTTTGGTTGAGGATCCCCGGATAAAGGTCGGTAACGACCGGGGATGGCATACTCGTGGTAGTTACTCATGTTATAGTTGTATTACAGTGTGGGTTAACACGGCCTTGTGTTGGCAGCGAGATGGTTAAGTTCTCGCGGCGTCCCTCTAGAGGCTTTCCCATGTGGCATAGGAAGTTCCTTAGCCGGAGCATTTGTTGGAAATTCAATCACCAATACGTGCCTGTACGGTTTTAGTTGTATAACCTGCCTTTTACTTATGGCAGTGACCCGCTATTTAATTGGTAGCTATAGTAGGCATAGTTCGAAATGTCTATGCTGGCTAAGATTAATATCATATTTTCAAAACGTTTTCTGCACTATGCACTAATGATAATATTAAAAAGGATTTTTCGTGTCAAGCATGTCTGACTATTATAAGGAGAAATCTCCTCCAATTCTGTGTTTGCATTGTGTGTGTGGCAGGAGGCCTTATGGTAGTTTCATTTTGCGAAAGCATAGCGGATTTCCTTTCCTTTCTTTCTGAAAATAACTGTTTTTAAGATCTCACACCACTCCCATGACTGTGGAGTTTATTGTTCCCTTTCTAAACTTTGAGTACCGATAACTTTCCACACGGGCAACCTAGAGTCAGGTTATCAATTATTCTGGAACAAAGTCAGGAAAGTATGCTGTGAAGATCTGGAGTTCAAGCTAGATGGCGAGGTGTATCACTAGTATATAATATTCCTTTTCCTTCTTTGTGTTGTTGTAAACTTCGATGTTGTAATGTAAAACTGATATAGTGCTTTTGTATTAAAAATTATTCATTTATATATTATATTTGTTCCGCTGCGAAATGTGAGATTCTGTTATTTTTTCTGTTTCTTCTTCTATCTTCTTCTTCTTTAACCCTAGCGGTTCGGTTTTTCAACATTCGACTGTGCAACATGTGATACAGTAGACGTATTGATGTCGACTTTTGGGCGTCGAAAAATTGGCGAGTTACATCATCGCGTTCCACTTTTCCCTTAATTGAGTTATAATGTCCGATCTTGGAGTGTTCTCGAGTCGAGCAAGAAGTAAGGGGGAAGGGAAGCATCACGAGCTTCAGTGGCTCGGCTTGCCGCGTAGCATGAGGATGTAGGGCGTGTTGGAATTTGAAAGGAGTCGTGGTGGTCTCCGGCGCCACGTGGAGGAGGAATGGCCGAGGTCGTCGAGCTTTTTGGAAGCTGTCGCGTGTGCTAGGTATTAGGTAATTTTGAATTTATTTCTACCCTTCGGTTTCAATATTTTTTTTCTTGAATTTATATGTAGATAAAAGCAATTAAATTTATATAAAGTTTAAAATAAAAAATCTATTCAGCAAGGATCGCGGCAGTTTTATATATATATATATATATATATATATATATATATATATATATATATATATATATGCAGAAAAAAAACATATAGATAAACAGGATTTAAATGAAAACAGCAAGGTAACTATTTATCTTTGATAAAATTTAATTAAATATGGTTTAAAACAGAGAAATGTATATGCATGTAGGTTAGAGAAATTATTATTTCAAATAAAAATTATCTTTGAAGGAAAAATATATACATATACAATAAAATGTATACGCAGATTTTCCAAATTTATTTATATATACTAAAATTTTTATAAACAGCAGAGAAATTTATACAGATAAGTTTTTAAAGGAAAAATAGAAAATTTAAAATATTTGGAAGTTAAAAAAGTAGATTTTCGAAAACCATTAATTATTTTTATAAGTATATGTGTATATGATTTCAAAAGAAAAAGAAAAGAACTTGAAAATTATACAGGGATTTAAAAATGTTTGTGGAATTTATAAAAGTAGATTTTGAAAATCTATAATTTATTTTTATTAGAGCGTGTGTAGTTTCAAAGGAAAATTAATAGTTTAGTAAAATAATTAGTCAACTAGAAATTTATTACATGGAAATTGATTATTAAATTAATTCAAATATTAATAAATTGTATAATGTTTATACAAGGTCCAAAACCGAGAAGGAAATGACTGGTTTGATCGGATTGCAAAACTAAGGTCAAAGGTGAGTTAATCTTACTCATTTGGGTATTATTTAAATTTAATAGGTAAATTTAAATATTAGGTTGAATGATTGAATTGATTGGATGTGGTATATTATATAGTAGTGTACATATATATATATTGGAGTGATTTGATTCCCGCATTATATAGCGGATGAGACCTTATGCGCAGCATAATAGCGGATGAGATGATATAACCCCATATACCGTGGTATTCCACCTCGAAGTGGAATTGGTATTGTGCTAACATCTGTGGATGCAGGGAAACAAGTTGGAGGGATCCAACTGGATTCCTCAAAATTATTTAGATTGTTTAATATACTGTGATATGGTTTATTTGATAATCTGAGATAGATTATAATTGGTAAATTGCAAATATTGGATGCTATGGTTTGAGTGAATATATTTGGGTATACTGAGTTATTAAAAAGACATATATATTGGATTTTTGAAGGAAAATAAGAGCAGAATTTTTAAGTAATTAATTATAGAGGTTTGGATAAATAAATTAGAATTGGATAAAAGTGGATTTTTAAATTTTAATAAATTCCGAGTGTGCGAAGTATATTTTGAATAAAGAGGATTAAATGAATTTTTAGACTTAATGATATTATTTAAAGGAATAACCAAATTATTTTCAAATTTAAAGTTTAAATTTGGAAAAGATAAAGAAGAAATTTGGGAAAAGTATGAAATTTTTATTTCAGCATAAATAAGATTTTAAATCATAATAAAGAAGTTAAATCATAAATTAATGAGTTTGAGATAAAATTGGGTACGTAAAGAAATTTATTTTAAATGGAGTAAATTTTGAAAATCAATTTGAAAATTGACTTAAGCGTTTGAAATTGGAATTTTAAAGGAAGATGAGACAATGAAATTTATAATCTGGGTTTATAAAGTGAAAATGATATCGGCGGATATTCGGGAGTATATATTCACGGTAGGAATTTATAAAGGAATGGGTAATTTATTTTAAAAATAAATAGTGGTTTATTTTTAAAAGGTGGGAAAGGAAAGTGTATTTCCCTGGAAAGCCATGTACATTTTCAAAGCAAATTTTTAAGTATAAGTTAAAGGTTTAAAAGTTGTTTTAAAAGAATATTATTTGAGAAATTATTATTTCAGTTGTTTAGAATTTTAAAGATTAATATTTTTTTAAATTAGATATAGTAGTAATTATTTTAAAAAGGGTAATTGGTATTATGTTTTGAAAGATAATTATTAATATATATATATATATATGTATGTATATATATATATATATATATGTTATAAGATAGTTTTATTTTAAAGATAGATTGGTAAAAATTTTATTTAAAAACTCGTATAGAATTTCGTAACTCTTATTTTAAAATTAAGTTTGACTTAACTTTTATTTTTTAAAAATTAGTTTATATTTTATAAAATAGTTTTATTTTAAATATTTTAAAGTATATATTTTTGGAACAAAGTGTTTAAGTAGTTTAATTTAAAATGTTTTAAAGTATAATTTAGAAAAAAGTGATTTAAATTATTTTAAAATCTAAAGTATTTGGACTTGGTTGTTTCAAATGGGAACAAATAAATACTTGGGAAATTTATTCCGTGTGAGAAGGGTGATTTGGAACTGTTTTCAAAGGGTTGAAAGGTGGAAATATATCTTGCGAAGATATTTTGAGGTTAATAAATAATTTGAGAAATTATTGATGTGTGATGGATTATTTGTGAATGTTATTTGATAAATAAATAACCGACTATTAGTATTGGCCCATGCACTGATCATTTCGAAGAGACGAGATCGGGATTTATTTCCCGAAAACCACTTCGATCCGGTTTGAACGTTTTCGTGAGGAAGACAAGAGCTGGAAGTCGAAGATGGAGTAGCGAAGTGCAAGGGCTAATCACTACTAATCCTGAGGGTGATTCCAAAATGGATGTAGCAGGAATAGTGCTCTTCGGTTCCATTTGAACTCGGAACGGACTTGTCCGGACGAATGCTTTCAGACATCGTCAGGAGGACGATGAGCATTCTAAGTGATTGTGTGCTAAAAGGGTAACACATAGCCTCGAGCCTCATCAACCGGGAATGGCTAAAATAGGGGAGGTGCACACAAGCCTAAGTGGCTAGCAACCAATTAGGGTAAGGTCACCCCTGTCTAGATATCCCTTTATATTCGGCAGTGTGGGCGGTTGCTGATCCCAACCGTGGGGTGAACTTATTTGGACTATCCAGTAAGGGGCAGCTCCGGTCTTGTGATGTAGGGGATTAGGGTGGATCCTCGGTATGGTGATCTAGACCACATACTATGATGGGCGGTACCCAGTAGCCCGGCCATTAATGGAAATCCATTTTCCCTACGAGCCTTTACAGTTTTTGTTTGTAGAGCCCACTTTGGGGCTAGTAGCTGGAATTTAATAATGTAACAATTTTGGCTATTTGAATAAGTATTTGTATATATACACTATTATAATATATAAGATTTTATAGGAAATGTTTTGGTTATCGTAAGGTAAAAACCCGACATGTTTATTTATGGCATGGTCTTACGAGATAACATTGATTTCAAAGGGTTTTGAAACTTTATTAATCCAATGGAGTGTATTTTCTCACGCTAGTTTTCCAGACTGACTCGGGTGTTATTTAACTATAATGCTTGGGTCAGACCGAGTATTATAGAGTACAGATTCTGGATGGACTACTGTGGAGTACAAGAGACGAGCTGGATGAAGAGGCGTATTTTCATAGATTTTTATCCTTCTATGAAGTGAAAGATGTAATTCAGCTTTAGAGGACAGCATATTGTAATCGTCCAGAATTGTGATATTGATTTGTATTCTACTCTGATGATGTATGTATAAAACTGATAAAGATTTCTTCTGTGTAAAGATCAGTTATTATCTATTATATTTTATTCCGCTGCATTGGAAAGATTCTAATATTGTTTCTATTCCTTCTTATACCTCCTTCTTTAACCCTAATGGTTCGATTTTCCAGCATTCGGTTGTTCGGCATTTGATACAGTGGATGTATAAATGTCAATTTTCGGTCGTCGAAAAATCGGATTACAATTAAAATGTTTTAGAATGGATAAGCCTTCAAGTTTACCAACTTTAGTAAGAATTATTTACATCTAGACAAATATGAGATGGTAAGGTTTTTGACCAATAACAGTATAGAAGTATGATAGGCTCCTTACTTTGTTTAACAGCTAGTAGACATGACATCGTGTCGAGTGTTGGTTTGTGTGCTCAATTTGAGGAACAAACTGTTGAATATGCGCTTATATGATTTTTGTTTGATGATAATAAACATATATACATTCGATTAAATGTATTTGTTGATGTACTATTTTATTTTTCGTAGATTAAATAAATATTTGCTGAATAAAATTAATTAACACAGAATTTGAATTCAAACAGAAATTTTATTCAAGCAAATATTTATTATAATTTTGAATAGTACAAATTCAAGCTTTCACTATACATATACAATTTTGATTACAAATACATCACAATTTCATATTTACATTTAATCTCACTACACATCACTCATTCACTCAATTCGTATTTAATCTTCAACTTCATTCCAGTTAGAATCCAGCATTTGAGCAATCTGCAAAAATATTCACTAACGCGGTAAAATTGAAAAAGAAATATTTTTGCAATATAAAATAAAATATGGATTTTGAAAATATTATTTGCCTCAGTTATTTGGGTTGTTCGTCGTCATTTAAATTTGAATTCATCACACACGAACAATGTGACATGCACAGTGTATCACTGTTCATGCCACAAGGACGTGCGCACCGATATACACTTGATAATGATACAGGGACAGGTGAGCACAAGGGCAAACCTAAATAAAAGGACGGGTTCAACTCAGTTGCAATATAAATAAAATCACAACACGCGCACAAGGTCAAACCCGAGCTATTTGCTGGATTCAATACAGGGCAGTTGTACAGGCTACGACTTCAAGCATACAAGCAAGATGGTGATCAATATGCAGCACAGTTAAGTACAAAGCAAGTGCAACAGATGTAGTGAAGCAAAAATACGGCAGAACTCAGCATCAGGTCGAGCACAATGCAAATATAAACTACAACAACACATTGCATCTATACTGGAAAACAAATGCACCAATTTCATATGTACAGCAAACAACACGAGTGCATAAAGACAGTGAAATAATGAATGGAAGCACAGAACAACTCAATTGTGTACACATGAAGGAGTTGTACCAACACAAACACCACAGTGAGAAACACCTTAGAAATCAACAACTTCATATAACTCAAGTGAATGTGTATGGTGATGCACCAAGTAAATGCACAGCAAAAATGGAACCGGCATGAAACCAAATCAAACTCAGTTCAACAGGACCACAATGCAGTGTACATGAATACAACTACAGTTACAAGGCCAGAATGACCAATGAATGCAACAACCAAATGAAGACAGCAACCACAACTACATTAAGACTCATTGGTGAAGCAACAATATCTAGTGATATTGAGCACACATGAAACAAGGCAAGAAATGGTTTAGCGGTAGCTTGGTTGACAGAGGACAAGAAAAAGTGATTTTGTTGAATGACAGGGTTAAAGTTTGGAGCAGTTTTGAAGTACAGTGATAAAGGAAATTAATTGCTATTGATACGAGGTTGTGGTGTTACAGACGTGGGTGTATATGAGAAGTTGATGTTGTTGACGGCACTGTGATACAGTAAGTAGAAGGAGTTGATGGCGCTGTGATGATGTGCACTGAACAGAAGCGATGCAATACATCATTATCAAGTATATATATAATGAATTTTCAACTCAAAACAGTGAGCTATTAACAAATGTTTCAAAACAAAGTCAAGGCCAAATTAAATATGGAATAGCAAGGTACAAGTCGAAGAAGTCAAAAATCAAAATGGCCAAAGTCCACAGAATGATGAACAAAGCCACAGGATAACCAGTAACCAAATGAAACAATGAACCAGTGGCCAGAAACTAGATTACCACATAACACAACAGCAATGCAACAGTATCGAATACAATATGGACACAACAATGCTCAATGACACAGCAATGCTCAAGACCAAGGTACAAGTGACAATGCTCAATGCACAGTGCAAACAAATGCACCAATTTTTGTAAGTGACACAGCAAACATGACAGCAAACAAAATCAAAAATGAACAATGCTCCAGATAAGTTCAACAGTGGTGATGCAATGCAAACAACGTGAATGTCACAGGCATGAACACAGGAATTCATGTACATAGCCATGTGTAACCAAGTCAAAGCCGTGTTTTTAATCAAACAAGTCAACATAAAAAGGAACGTAGTCGAAGCCGTGGTCATAACGAAAAGAAATCATAATTCCGTTTTGACCAAATATATCGCAATTTCAAAATCAAAGCCGTGACCATCAAGTAACGAAGAATATACGATTACGAACAAGTCAGGAATAACCACGAGCATCCAAGCAACATTAATCGGCCAAGACAAATTCAAATATAGTTGTACGAACGCAAATCTAGGGTTACAAACCCTATATAAACAAATCATCATCGGCAGTCTCAGCATTGAGTTCTAGTACAAAAAACATTAAAGCACAAAATGATAAAAAACATACCAAATCCCTCTCGAACTCAATCAATTTGAAGCAGTCGAAGCAAATTAACAGAGACCATCGATTGACTAAAAAAGGACGCCGATTCATCTATTCAATCGAGCAATTAGAATCGGCTTCTTCGAATTATACGAAATCCCTAATTTATTGAAGGAATAGGAACGAACAAGAAACGCAAGCCGCCATTATCAATTACAAGGGAACGGGCTGTAATAATATAAAAGAGGAATAAGGGGCCGACCTTTTCTTTTGTTTTTAAAAGTTTATAAATTATAGGGCTTTGTTTTAAAATTAGGGTTGTTTGTTTTTAAATTGTTTTTAATTTTTTTTTCTTTTTTTAAATCGTTGTAATTTCTAGTCGTGTGATTAGGGCACAAGCTACGTGGTGTAGCTTGAGAATTCGCACCTCAATGGCAAAGTTGTGGCAGGGTTTTGAGCATAGAGTTAGGTATGGTCGATAGCGGGTGTCGCGAGTTTGCGTGTGTAAGCGTCTGACTATCTAATTTCCAGTAGAAATCTTGAGGGCAGCACGTAGGCAGGGTTTTGCCGAAGCTGGGTAAATTCTGTGTTGTTCTATTTCTGCATTTTATGATTCTACTATTTTTCTTTGCTGCTATTAATCTGTGATCTGTGTTGAAATAATTTTATAAGCTTCCGCAATTAATTTTTATAATTTATACCATCACCCTATGCACCCCCCTCTAGGGTGAAATCGATCCTACAAGTGGTATCAGAGCTAGGAATATAAGTCAATTTTGTTTCTAAAATTCGTGTTTCAAAAATCGGTTTTTGTATTAAAAAATTTGAATTTTTAAAATGGCTTCTTTTAATACTGCTTTTGCTGAGGGTCAATCCATAGTTAGACCACCAATGTTCAACGG
Source organism: Allium cepa (assembly GCA_030765085.1). Classification (NCBI taxonomy): domain Eukaryota; kingdom Viridiplantae; phylum Streptophyta; class Magnoliopsida; order Asparagales; family Amaryllidaceae; genus Allium; species Allium cepa. The sequence goes on from CM060939.1 coordinate 878,504,907, forward strand.
TGAATATGCTTATTGGAAAAATAGGATGAAAATCTTTCTGAAAACCATTGACGCTTGGAATATTGTTGAGACAGGTTATAGAACATCGACTATAACTGTAGATAATCAGGAAGTAGATAAACCAAAGGAACAATGGACAGAACTAGAAAATAAATTAAAAATACTAATGCTAAAGCTATGAATTCTATTATTTGTTCATTGGATCAATTTGAATTTAATCGTGTCTCACATTGTCTAATTGCGCAAGAAATATGGCACACACTAGAAGTGACTCACGAAGGAACATCTCAAGTCAAAGAATCTCGCCTTGCCATGCTAAGCAGCGAATACGAGAACTTCACAATGGCGAAGGAAGAAAATGTCAAAGAGATGCATGGACGACTTTCCAATATCGTTTACAAATTAAAAGCTCTTGGAAAATCATATACAGAGTTGGAGATAGTCCGAAAAATCCTCAGAGTCCTTCCACGAAAATTTGAAGCAAAGGTGACTGCCATTCAAGAATCAAAAGATTTAAAACAAATGAAAGTTGAAGAACTCATCGAAAATCTCACCATTTATGAGCAAGAAATGAAATTCAAGGAAGAGCGTGAAGGAAGTGACACTCGAAAGAAATCAATAGCTCTTAAAGGAACAACAGAAAGTGATGGTGATGGTGATGATGATGTAGCAGCAGAATTAGAGCTATTAATAAAGAGATTCAAAAGATGGAATTACAAATATGGAAATTCAGCTCGAATTCAAAAAGCGAAAAGCAGAATAGCCAAAGCATTAGACTACTCTGAAGAACAGAAGATCATCTGTCACAAGTGCAACCAACTCGGACACATCAAGCCCAATTGTCCTTAAAATCAACGCGACTTTAAAAAGAAATCAAAAAGGAAATGTTTTACAGCCACGTAGAATACTAGTGATGAAGATAATCAAAGTTCTAGCAGTGAGAGTGAGATAGCAGATATGTGCCTTCAAGGGAATATAACTGATAGCGACAATGACGAGCCAAGCGAGGTATCAAAACTTACTCACTCTGAATTACTTATTTATTTCCACAAAGTAAATGGCTGTTTTGAATTACTTAGGGAGAAATATGCCAAACTTGAATCACAAAAAGACACTTTGATAGAATTAAATGAACAACTTGACCAATTAGTCGAAAACTATCAAAGAAGGATCCCTAAGTGTGATAAGCGTCCAACATTCGAAGAAGAAATTAAAAAATCAGAAATTAATATAAAATCACTTGAAAATGAAATTCTGATTTTGAAAGAAAGTGAAAATTCTAGGAGAGAAAATTCTATTAAAAAGTGCACACAATTGTTGAACGAAAATGAATCTCTCAAAATACAAGTCCAACAATTGTCAACGACTTTAGATAAATTTTCCAAAAGTGAAAAATCGTTGAATATGCTATTACGAAAGCAAACTGTTAATACGGTTAGAAAAGGACTTGGATATAATCAATTTAAAATTGTTGAAAACAAGACTAATCAAGAAAATTCTATGTGCACAATTTGTAGAAAATATGGACACAATCACAATAATTGTTGATATAGACCCAAACATGTGAAAACTATACCGATTTGGGTTCCAAAAGGGGCAAATATAAAATCTCTCAAAGTTAAACAAATTTGGGTGCTGAAGGGAACAATTATAAATAATTTTGGGTCTCCACAAAATTATTTTTCTAAATATTCTGCCACTAACAACCATGGACCTATAAAAACAGATAAGCCACAAAAATCTTTTGCCGTGTAGGTGTGGTGGCAGGCTAAGGAACAACTACAGTGTTCTCTGGATTATGCCTGTTCCAGAAACACAACGGGCAACAAAGCAAAGTTCCTTAGCCTAGTATAAAGGTGACAGAATCACAATGGGCAGCCACGAAAAATATCGTAAAGGTAAAACAGGTAAAGGAATATTTATTTGAACGATATATTAAATGTGATAATCTGCACCATATTCTGAATTAAATCAGCCAGTAATGAAGATGATGAAATGATGATGATTTTGATTCTGGCTTTTTCAAAGTTGTTGGCCTATTATATTCTTATGACAAAAACACTATAATAATCTCTAGATTCTTTGAATTACTTCATATATATCATTTTGGATTAAAAATAGTGTTTTGTTGGATAATAATACATTTGGTTATAATTCGGCTAACCCTATATCACGGTTTTTGATTATTAACACGGCTTCATTTCAAATTCAAGAGAATGTCGTTTAAATTGCTGTTAAAACTGAGTTTGAAATTTTTGGTGCGCACTTCATGGTTTGGTCAATCAAATTCAATTAATGATGATTTTGAGTGAAAGAGAAATTCAGATGTAGATTACACTGGTAATCTAGTTGATAGAAAAATTACTGGTTGAACGTGACTTTTGAGACATTTAGTAACTACATCGTTTTTCAAAGAAAATATCTGCATATTCTTCATTTCAAATAATTTTCAGATAGCAGAAAATTTTCTTATAAAACCCCCTCGAGAAAATCATTTATGACCATATTTTCAGATTAGTCATTTTGGAAAATTGATTTCATAATTATTTTTGAATTTGATTTTAAATAACTATTTTGACTAATCTGACTCCCTAATAATTTTCTGAAAAGATAAACAGTGATTGAAAAAGTGATGAGTGTTGATATTGATCATATATTATAACTCGAGAAACTATAATTAGAAAATTTCTTTAGAAATTTAAACAAGAGTTATAAAACTTTTAGTTGGTAAAAATTCTATGACCATCTCTATGTCTATCATATTTCTAACGACCATCACTCATCAAAATTCTATATAGTTTGTCGATATGTGGTAGTTTAAACAGGAATCGTTCGTTTTTCATTTTTTTTAAATATAATAATAATAATAATAATAGAAATTTTTTAATAATAAATAAATACCAAAGTATTCACTCTCATTTAAATGTCCTCACGGTTATGCATGAGTGAATTACTTGGAATTTGTTATGTGCTTCCATGCTCATTTAAACGTCCTCACGGTTATGCATGTATGGAATGCATATCAGAAGTTGATTTTTAAAATAAACAAGTTGATTCTAATCCCATTCAAAAGTCCTCACGGTTATGCGTGGTTAGAAGATACTTGAAATCATTTTTTTAAAATAAAATTGGAGTACTACTAATCTCATTTAAAAGTCCTAATGGTTATGCATGGTTAGTAGATATTCAAATTCCTGATATAAATGTACCACAACTAGACACAACTGTATGGTCTTATATGATGACATCGTTCCCATCATTCTAAAAATGGAATATGCGCCCAACAAAATATTTATGATTTTTTTTTATTGAAATTTAATATTTATATTCAATTGAGTTTTAATGTTGAATTATTATCGATCACTTTATCTCTATTTTCTCTAACACTATTATTCCTTTGCTGATAACAAAAGAGGGAGTGAAAAGTTAAGATTTTGTCAAATAAAATCAAGCAAAGGTTAAATAATTTTCCATTTGCATCTAGGCTGATTTGCATATTTTTATTTGTATGCATATATGTTGGGGGGGTATTGTGTAAAGAGGAAGCATTTAAATAGGGGGAGCAATTAGAGCATATGAATGATCAAATACATTTAACATATTCAAATCTTAAGTATATGTTTGTTATCATCAAATGGGGGAGATTGTTGAATATGCGCTTATATGATTTTTGTTTCATGATAATAAACATATATACATTTGATTAAATGTATTTGTTAATGTACTATTTTATTTTTCATAGATTAGATAAATATTTGCTGAATAAAATTAATTAACACAAAATCTGAATTCAAACAAAAATTTTATTCAAGCAAATATTTATTACAATTTTGAATAGTACAAATTCAAGCTCTCACTATACATATACAATTTTGATTACAAATACATCACGATTTCATATTTACATTTAAACTCACTACACATCACCCATTCACTCAATTCGTATTTTACCTTCAACTTCATTCCTGTTAGAATCCAGCATCTGAGCAATCTGCAAAAATATTCACTAACGCAAAAAAATTGAAAAAGAAATATTTTTGCAACATAAAATAAAATATGGATTTTGAAAATATTATTTGCCTCGGTTATTTGGGTTGTTCGTCGTCATTTAAATTTGAATTCATCACACACAAACAATGTGACATGCACAGTGTATCACTGTACATGCCACAAGGCTGTGCACACCGATATACACTTGATAATGCTACAGGGACAGGTGAGCACAACGTCAAACCCAAAATAAAAGGACGGGTTCAACTCAGGTGCAATATAAATAAAATCACAACACGCGCACAATGTCAAACCCGAGCTATTTGCTGGATTTAATACAGGGCAGTTGTACAGGCTACGACTTCAAGCATACAAGCAAGATGGTGATCAATATGCAGCACAGCGAAGTACAAAGCAAGTGCAACAGATGCAGTAAAGCAAAAATATGGCAGAACTCAGCATCAGGTCGAGCACAATGCAAATATAAACTACAACAACTCATTGCATCTATACTGGAAAACAAATGCACCAAGTTCATATGTACAGCAAACAACACGAGTGCATAAAGACAGTGAAATAATGACTGGAAGCACAGAACAACTCAACTGTGTATACATGAAGGAGTTGTACCAACACAAATACCACAGTGAGAAACACCTCAGAAATCTACAACTTCAAATAACTCAAGTGAATGTGTATGATGATGCACCAAGTAAATGCACAGCAAAAATGGATCCAACATGAAACCAAATCAAACTCAGTTCAACATGACCACAATGCAGTGTACATGAATACAACTATAGGTACAAGGCCAGAATGACCAATGAATGCAACAACCAAATGAAGACAGCAACCACAACTACATTAAGACTCAGTGGTGAAGCAACAATATCTAGTGATATTGAGCACACATGAAACAAGGCAAGAAATGGTTTAGTGGTTGCTTGGTTGACAGAGGACAAAAAAAGTGATTTGTTGTATGACAGGGTTAAAGTTATGGAGCAGTTTTGTAGTACAATGATAAAGGAAGTTAACTGCTATTGATATGAGGTTGTGGTGTTGCAGATGTGGGTGGATATGAGAAGTGGCCGTTGTTGACGGCACTGTGATATAGTAAGTAGAAGGAGTAGATGCCGCTGTGACGATGTACACTGAACAGAAGCAATGCAATACATCATTATCAAGTATATATATAATGAAGTTTCAACTCAAAACAGTGAGCTATTGACAAATGTTTCAAAACAAAGTCAAGGCCAAATTAAATCTGAAATAGCAAGGTACAAGTCGAAGAAGTCAAAAATCAAAATGGCCAAAGTCCACAGAATGATGAACAAAGCCACAAGATAACCAGTAACCAAATGAAACAATGAACTAGTAGCCAGAAACTAGATTACTACATAACACAGCAGCAATGCAACACTATCGAATACGATATGGACACAACAATGCTCAATGACACAGCAATGCTCAAGACCAAGGTACAAATGACAATGCTCAATGCACAGTGCAAACAAATGCACCAATTTTTGTAAGTGGCACAGCAAACATGACAGCAAACAAAATCAAAATTGAACAATGCTCCAGATAAGTTCAACAGTGGTGATGCAATGCAAACAACATGAATGTCACAGGCATGAACACAGGAATTCGTGTACATAGCCGTGTGTAACCAAGTCAAAGCCGTGTATTTAATCAAACAAGTCAACAGAAAAAGGAACGGATTCGAAGCCGTGTCATCACGAAAAGAAATTGAAATTCCGTTTTGACCAAATATATCGCAATTTCAAAATCAAAGCCGTGACCATCAAGTAAAGAAGAATATACGATTACGAACAAGTCAGGAATAATCACGAGCATCCAAGCAACATCAATCGGCCAAGACAAATTCTAATATACTTGTACGAACGCAAATCTAGGGTTACAAACCCTATATAAACAAATCATCTTCGGCTGTCTCAGCATTGAGTTCAAGTACAAAAAACATTAAATCACAAAAGGATAAAAAACATACCAAAGCCCTCTCGAACTCAATCAATTCGAAGCAGTCGAAGCAAATTAACAGAGACCATCGATGGACTGAAAAAGGACGCCGATTCATCTATTCAATCGAGCATTTAGAATCGTCTTCTTCGAATTATACGAAAGCCCTAATTTATTGAAGGAAGAGGAACGAACAAGAAACGCAAGCCGCCATTATCAATTACAAGGGAACGGGTCGCAATAATATAAAAGAGGAATAAGGGCCCGGCCCTTTCTTTTGTTTTTAAAAGTTTATAAATATAAGGCTTTGTTTTAAAATTAGGGTTGTTTTTTTTTAAATTGTTTTTAATTTGTATTTTTCTTTTTTTAAATCGTTGTAATTTCTAGTCGTGTGACTTGGGCAGAAGCTACGTGGCGTAGCTTGAGAATTCGCAACTCAGTAGCTGAGTTGTGGCAGGGTTTTGAGCGTAGAGTTAGGTTTAGTCGATAGCGGGTGTCGCGAGTTTACGTGTGTAAGCGTCTGACTATCTAATTTCTAGTAGAAACCTTGGGGCCAGCACGTAGGCAGGGTTTTGCCGAAGCTGGGTAAATTCTATGTCGTTCTATTTCTGCATTTTATGATTTTGTTATTTTTCTTTGCTGCTATTAATCTGTGATCTGTGTTGAAATAATTTTATAAGCTTCCGCAATTAATTTTTATAATTTATACCATCACCCTATTCACCCCCCCTCTAGGGTGAAATCGATCCTATACAAACTAAGAATCACTTCATCGAGCCGTGAAACCAATTTTGCGATATTTTACCAACACTAAAGTTTACGGAATCTTTCACCAGAAAGACAAATCTTTCAAATTAGTTTAATATAGCTTCGCTAATTTTGGAGGTTGTAAGATATAACGATCTGCCTTTCTTACACCAGAAGATGACACTTAATACATCCTCAGTATCCATGGGCCAATCATTTTATTGTCCAAAAGACAGGTCATTTGGTGTAAAGAAAGAAAAGATAGAACATAATCTCATAAAACGTGTTAGGTAATACATAATATGAACAAGTATTTACAAAGAAATCATCTTTATTGCACAACAATAGAGTACACTAACCTATTAGCAGCCTAGATAGTTATAACAGCCTAACCTTACAATTGTTGACAAATATATACAAAAACAAGACAAGACAAAACAACGGAAGAATATAAGATACATTAATACGTCTAGGAGAATCCAGTTCGCCACCTGAAAGCTCCAAATAATCCAGCTATATTTGGAAAATATGCTCGGGCTGACCCAAGCATTATAAGAAATCCCTGGATCAGTTTGGTAAAACTAGCATGAGAAACTCAAATCACAAAGAACTTTATTATAACTTGTAAACACTTCTAAACTAGAAGGTATCTCGTAAGAGCACACTACACATAAACATGGACGAGCATTTTACCTTACGATAACCAAAATATTTTAATAGAAACTCCGGTGATATTGTGATAATGTCTAGAATACAAATACAAATTAATCATAGCCGAATTGTTACATTATTAAATTCTAGCATAATATGTATAAAGTCAAGTTTGCTTGGTGCTTGTTGGCATGGATTTCAACAACAGCAAGGTAATGGACTACTATCCTTATAGCACACCTTTAGATAAAATGTCCTACAGGTCATACCCTGAAGCTTGTACAAACTTATAATACACTCTAATTAAGGACCTGGTCCTTAAAAAGGATTTTACGCCACTACTTTATTCAATTACATTCTAAGCATTCGATCATATTCTTCTCCGTTTTATTTGAACCTCAATTCCCTCCCTTTCTTTGTACAGTTTTAGTTCCTCCTACCTTTAACAAAATGGCAAAATATCATGAATTCTTACATGGAACTCTTGAAATTTCCATCTTCAACGTCGTTTCATCAAACGCATCTCGCTATTTTCAGGTACTTTCGCTCTTTCAGTCTTCATACCTAAAAAGATATCATATATATTTCAATATCAACATGAAAATTCGTTCATGTCAATTGTAAGCAACTTTAGGTCCGATAGTTAGAAGTATGACACATTAGACAAATGCTATAGATGTCACGAATTAGAACCTATGACGACCTCTAGCTCATGTGTGCTTTAGACACCTAGATGTCATGAGTTCGAGCCCCTAAAGACCTCAAGCTAATGTGATTAGGGATACGACGTTTTAGAAAAATGTTTTATTGCCATGAATTCAAGACCATAAGATAAAATTCTAGACGTCATGAGTTCAAGCTTCTAAGGACTTCTATCGAATATGATTAAAGGTACGTCGTTTTAAACAAAAGTTATAGACGTCATGAGTTCGAATCGCAAAGAAATTTTATTTCAGATGGTTAGAGATCTGACACTTTAGGCTAGGACCTAAGATATCACAATGAGTGTCATGTTTAATCAGTATCACTATACTTATACAAACACAAAATTAATTTGTGTGATTTTGCAGTGCCTGTGCATGGGAGGAGAGAAACCTGCTTTTATCATAGTCAAATTTGGTAAAGCAAAGTTGGCAGAAATAGTACACAATTCTTCCATGTCATGGAACCACACTTTCAGAATATTTTGCAGCCATGCAGCCAATAAAGTCGTAAAAATCTCCCTCAGCGCAGAATTTTATACTCTTAAGAAGGTTAGAATACCATCTAGCTCATTGCTAGCAAAAGCATCAAACAGCATAACACTGAATGTGGAGACGTACAAGCTTATGTTTGAAGTCAAGTTCGTCCATGCAGAGTCAGAATTAGACTGGGGAAAAGGATTAAGTCGAAGCTTTAAAGGTATTACTCAAGGTGTGATCTTTAGTCAGAGGTTCAATTGTAGTTATACCAAGATTCACATCATATGCATGATTTTGAACTCTCTATTGGCTCCATTCGATATAAGCCTAGACGGTAGATGATGTTTATAGTGCGATTCTTGGAGCCGAGAAATTCATCTACATTGCAGGATGGTCTCTTAATCCGAAACTAGTTCTGGGGAGTAATATATTCCAGCTTTTTTATAAATATTCAGATAATTAGCAAAGACATTTTCTGTTGTTTTGAAAAAGTGGAAATTAGGCTACTTCTCTTATTTTCAAACTTAATCCATAAAAACCGTTCACAAAAACATGTTTTAAATTATATTTTTGGAATCGATCACATGTTTTTTTTCTTTTTTTATCGCAAAAGTATAAATATTTGTAGTTTTCAGTGTAAATATTTGTGATTCAAAAAAACTTAAAATACTTGCAGTTTTAAAAACTTCGATAGCTAACTAAAACTTTAAAACGAGATATTTTTTAAAACATGTTTTTAAAAAGAACGTAAAGAGGATGTTTTATAAAAATTCCATTTGAAACCAATAAAGGTAGGAGATCCTTTTGTACATGCATGCATGAATCGATAAGAGTCAAACTAGGTGAACTTTTGATATGAAAAGCAAAGGAAGGGGTAGCCGTTAGAATCATGATATGGAACGATGCAACGTCTTTAACCATCGTTAAAAACGAAGGGGCAATGAGAACTCACGACGAAGTAGCCTTGGAATACTTCAAAGATACGAAAATGATATGCAAACTATGTCCACGCCTATACAACATTTATCCCAACGGCGTTCGCTCATCATCAAAAGACCATCACCATTGACTCAGATCTTAAACTTTTCAATAAATACGATGATGTACGAGGCATATAAGTTATAAGTTTGATAGGAGGAGTTGACCTATGTGATGGTAGATATGATAGTGAAGAGCATTCACTGTTTCGAACACTAAATTCGGAGTTGCACAAGCATGACTTCTGTAAGATTAGTTTTGCAAATGCGAGTTTAAGTAAAGGAGGATCAAGAGAGCCATGGCATGATGCGCATGTTTGTTTGGTCGGAGATGCCGTTGAAGATTTTTTGGCCAATTTCGAGCAAAAGATGGTCAAAACAATGTGATCCTTCAGTTCTGCTTTCGATTAGTTTCACCCACATTGGAGATAGTCATCATCCTGACGGTAAATTTCAGGTTAAAATTGGTTCGCAGTATAGAGATTGTTTATTTCAATTATTATTGTTATCATTAGGAAAGATTTCTTATCTTCAAAAGATACTTCATGTTTTTTCTAAGAGCATTTCCAACATATTCTGCCATTAACATTTAGAAATGCCCAACAGTCATATGCTTATTTAATGGTCTCCTCACCATTTGTCATTTAATAGGCACCAGGTGTCAAGGGCTTATTACTATAATCCTTATGATACAGGAAACTGGAACGTGAAGGTATATCGATTAATTGATCACATGGAAGCCTCGAAACCTTCAGAAGCAAACCGAACAACAGAAAGTAGCATTCACCACGCCTACGTAGAAGCAATCCGCAGTGCGAAAAACTTCATATACATCGAAAACCAATAATTCATGGGTGGCTGCCACCTATGGAGTCATGATTAGAATAGCGGCTGCACCAACCTGATCCCAACTGAAATTGCTCTAAAAATATGCAGCAAATTAAAGGCCAAAGAGAGGTTCGTGGTGTATATAGTAATTCCAATGTGGCCAGAAGTAGTTCCAGAGGGCGATACGGTTCAGGACATGCTGCATTGGACTAGGCTCACCATGCTAATGATGTACAAATTAATAGCAAATGCGATTAAAGAATATGGAGTTTCTGATTGTCGCCCTACTGACTATTTGAACTTCTTCTACCTTGCCAATAGGGAAGTAAGGGGTTTTGATGTATATTATCCGAATGCCGTCCTAGTTACTTGAGTAATTACTGGAGGGCTGGGTTGAATAGAAGGTTTATGATATATATGCATTCAAAAATCATGATAGGTATAGTAAAAATAAGTACTTTCATCACTAATGTCTTTATCTATGCATTTGCTAACAAGTGACTGATTCTATTTATACATCGAAATTTTCTATACATCCATGATATTTTTTAACAAAAAATTTAAGGCTAAAATATAACTTATGTGCCGAAAATAAAAATAAAACAGTACCTTATGTATTTTTATTACATTCCACAGATAATGCCATAAAACCTTGGTTAAACTTTTCATATTTTTTCCCTCTATTCTGTTATTGGTAAAAGATAGGATGAATTCATGTATTACATAGCTGAAATACAACATAGTGCCTCCGTTAGGATTATTATGTACCATGTATAACTTTTTTATACTTATATCATTACTTCATAATTGCTCTCCTAACTTTCATAATTGTTGTCCTAACTTTTTTATTATTATCTCATAGTTGTCCTTCTAGAAATCTCGATCATAACAATAAAAAAAATTAATATTTGTAAAAAATGAAGACATTGGAAGAGTAATTATGTAAATCGCATGCTGTTTGTAATACAAAAAATAGTGTGTACTATTTTGTCAGGACAAATTTTCATTTTAGGGTTAATAAAAAACTTACTTTAAATTTAGGCCTGTTTCAAAACAAATTACAAAAATAGATCTGATTTCTTATGCATTTGTGGAATGCGCAAGCTATATTAAAAAAAGATAAAAATTGAGTTTGTATATTTTTGAAAAGTGCAAATTCAAATATAAATAGGTATGAAAAATGGAGCTGACTGGTTATTTCATCCTCGAAAATATATTTGTGCATTCCAAAAATGCGCAAATACAAATATATAATTCGCACATTTTTGGAATGTGCAAGCTACATATTTTTTTAAAAACAAAAATATAGCATGCATACTCCATTAATGCGCAAAACGAGACCTATTTTTAAAATTAGTTTTGAACCACATCTAAATTTGAAATAAGTTTTTTGTTAAGTCTAAAACGAAAATTTGTCCATTTTGTAAAATTTTGCTGTATGTTTAGAAAACATGGTGTATGAATAAATTCGGTCCTAATAAAAAAATGTTATTGTAGTTGATGACGAGTACATGATAATTGGATCAGCGAACATAAATCAAAGATCAACGGATGGAGAGCGAGATACCGAAATAGCCATTGGATGCTATCAATATATAAATGCAAATGATGCAACTTTCTATGAAGGAGATATTCACAAATATCATATGTCACTTTTGGGGAGTACTACAACCGTAGATAACTTATTTCCTGAACCGGAAACAATGGATTGTGTTAAGAATTTGAAGTAAATTGGGAAAGAGTCAAGGGATGTGTATAGTATAGAAGAAAAATATCTGATATGGGAGGTGTGCATTGGGTGAATTAGCCTATAGTCGTAGGTGATGATGGTAGTGCTAAGGATGATATTGGTGTTTATCCTGATATAAGCGCTTTGACTGGAGGGAAACGATCAAAGTTTCTTCCACCACTTTTCACAGCGTAATTGGTAATATAAAGATGTTATAGCAAGAATGCAAGTGTAATAAATTCAATCTCTGAATAGGTTAGAAATACGTATTCATGTTTGAGGATGTAAATAATTCAGTAATATGCTTAATTTTAAGATTGTAGAGTTAATAATCATTATCACAGTTCCGGATAATTAGAAAGGATACTTTCATTCAAGGACTCAAAAAAAATACGTATTTCAAGTTAGGCTAGCTCGAAACTTATTATGAAAATTTGTCTTTTTTCCAATACATGATTTTTGTACATTAGCATTCTAAAAATATGCATGTAAAGTTTTTTTAAATATACTTGCACATTCTGAAAATGCACAGTATAAATCTTAACCGTGTTCCTGTGCGCATTTTCGAAATACGATAGTGCAAAATGGTCAAATAGTGAAAAACATATCTATTTTCATAATAAATTTGGAAGGAGATCTAAACTTGAAATAAGTTTGTCCATTTAGAAATCAACCGTGAGTGAATATATTCAAATCATATATGCTGACATTCAACAATAAAGTAAACAATAAACAATAGAACCAAACAACAAACAAGACACACAAAAAGAGCACCATAATGCATAAGGAAAAAATAAACCTACTAAAATTCAATGTATTAACAAACTACCTCGTATGAAAACAAAGCTATTTTTCATAGTAAGAGAATGAAACTTTCTCTATATGATGGTCATTTTTACATAGTCAGCTACGACTTATACGACGATGATAAATAAACTCCAAACCACAAGATGGGATAGGCACAATTGAAGGAACTTGTACATAATTATTTCCTATAGAAAAGATATGATCAGAGAAGAATCAGAAAGAATATTATACCAGATTATTTCTTATAGGAGTTCGATGAATCATCACCCCTTTTTCACTCTTTGGCAGTGGCGTGCCTGAAATAATAGTATTAGTTAAATAATTGCACCTTAACAATATGATCAAATGGATCTGGAAGAATAAAATTTTCTAATGCTTGGAATACTAGCAATGTATAAAATCATTCATGGTATCAAGGGCACAATCCCTTTTGAAGAATTTGATTAATGGTCTTTTAGCATTTTTATGTTTTATGTTGATTATTGGTATGTCCGATATGGTTGTTAGGCTGGTCAACTTGTGAACTGTGTCTGAAGCTTTGTTTATTCGTAGTTATGAACATTTAATTTTGTCCCTAAATGGACCTGAATAAATGTCATGTATTTGTTTATCGATGTACATAAGTTTGTTGCCTACTTAACTTTTTTTAAAGGCAATTGTGTTCATGCCAATGTATATAGCTTGGGGAAAATACAAGTAATATGAGCATCAATCCTTTAGGAGAGGGGAAAAGAAATATAGTCTGGAGCACGAGCTACTTATGGCAGCAATTAGAGGTCCTAGTAAATTGTGGAGCTTGATGGGCAATCACAAATTATTTGAATGTCAAGTGCAAAAATCTTTAAAATGTGATAAAATCATAAAATTACTTATGATTGCCATTACTTTGGATAATTAACAGATTATAGTATCTATAAGAAGATTTTGATTACATGAGTGCATATGTGCATGCATGCGTGTGTATGATATTACAAGTGTGTGTGTTTGTGTACACATAGACAAAACTTGAAATCATTCCACTTAATGTGCAAAAGAAATAGATCATACTAATAACAATGGTTTTATTAATTTACTACGTTTAGAAGAATCTCTTTTATGAACCACAAGAAGAGGTGGTTTGCTCATACCGATCGGGATAATATTTTGAGTAGGTTCACCAGGAGGAAGGGTCTTCCAGCAATTTGGGATAATATGTTTAGTAGGTGCACGAGGAGGAAGCATCAACTTGTCGACTGGTATAATATGTTTAGTAGATACAACATGAGGTATGGAGAGCAAGAGGAAGCATGCCAACCAAAATTTATTTCCATCTGATAAAAAATAGAAATCAGAGTTTCAAATTAATTGCATAAGTGTGGCATTTTGTATCACAGAAGTGTTAGCTTGATTTATCCATACAAATACATATTTGTGTGTGTATGTATGTATGTATATGTAAGTATGTACATGTATACACACACACACACACAGATATATATATATATATATATATATATATATATGCATGTATGTATATGTATGTATGTACATGTACAAAGGAGGAATCCACATCCCCATTATTCATCATCTAAAATTATCGCCTTTTTTGTCAAAATTATCAATATGAAATAAATTTTTTTGAAATCGATTCATATACTATCTTGATCATCTTCAAAAATTTATTTCGAAACCTCTAGAGATTAAAAAACTACATCTGAAATTGATAGCCAAAATAAATATTTAGATGGTTAATACCTAATTGGTTTATTGAATTAGTTGAAACTTTCATAATGAGAGAGAGAGAGTGAAAAAAAATGATCCGCACACCTCTTGTTTATCTTTCCAAAAACTCTACTTCGTTTTTTGTGCAAAAATACTTTAGTTAAAAAACCTAATTAACAAAGAAATAGTGAATTGAAGAAATTTTATTGAATTATTATTTGATCTTGATTGTATACATCAGTTTTTCCTCTCTGCTAATAATATGAAGTATAAGGCTCTGTTTATATAATAGAACATAAATCAAAGTGGGCTGAGCCAAAGCAATACACCCTAGGAAATAGAAAAATATAAGAGATCTGATAATGGGTCGGGTACAAAAGCAAATAACCGTATCTACAACAAAGGGTTATATCTCTATATGCAGTCGCTTCTCATTTTTAATCTGTTTTGGAATAAAATATTTTTTTATAGATATGTTCTTAATACTTGCAAAATCATCTTTATAAAAGATTTAATAAAATCTTTCTACTTATTAAAACTATGTTTCAAATCGTTAGTTGAAATAAATAATTTTGATGACTCAAATTTTCTGCTGCTTAATTAAGTTTATTAATAATAAACATATATTATTGGTATGGGTGAATGTGTTGTTCAATTATTCATGAATGTAATTAATGAGTTCACCTAAATCGTGTGAGTTTATAAAAAGCTACGTCCATTGAGAAATAGCATTTAAGTGAGAAGTCATATATATTAGAATAAGGTATCCAAGTGAAAAGTTTTTTATTTCTAAGGATATCTAAAGTAGTGTGTGGTGGTGGTGGTGGTCGGTGATGCTTGGTGAATGCAAGCAAGTTGAATTGAAATATATAAAAAATAATTTCCACTCTTCTGTTGTGCATTAAGTTTGAGTAACATAAATTCACCTTTTTCTAAGAAATTGGTATCATAGTCAGGTTGAAAAATTATGGTTTTCTTGCTGTCTTCATTGCTTGTTCTCACAAAAGAAAAATATGGAAGGTGAAGCACCCAAAAGAAAGATGAGTCAAACTTTGAAGAATTATGGAAGACTGTCGAGAATTGCTATGAATACAAGTGCAAAAGGATTTGCAATAATATATGATGGAAACGGAAAAGGAACATTCACAAGTTAGCAAAGAACGATCATTATGCACATGTTAGTGAATGATGGCGTAGAGGAAGTAGCATGAAATCACCGCAAAAGATGCATGGAATCTATTATAGAAAGAAAACACAAATAATGAAGGGGATAAAATAGAAGATGCTTGTTGAGAACGAGGAGAAAGTTGAAGATCCACCAAAATAAGAAAAATGTAAAGGAATATGAAATGGATAAAAAGAAGACAGAAGATAGTATAAAAAATCAAAAAAGTGAAAAAGGAGGAAATAGAAGAAAAAAAATAGAAAGAGCTGGAGGTAAAAAATTGACGAAATTAAAGTTGAAGAGGAAGTGAAAGGTGAGGAAGTTAGTAGGTCAAATAGGAAAATAAAGCACTTCAAAATAAGGTATTGCCAAAATAGTTGAGAAAGCTCATGTTGTTACTATGGCAAAAGAACCTGAAACTGAAGATGTGTTTATACGGGGAGTACCATTTTATGTAGATGCTAAAAGTGATATCGTGATACTTAAATTTTCATGTGCGCATAATTTCAAAGTTAAGGATGAATTGAAATCAAGGGCGGATCCAGGATTTTCACCGAAGGTACATAAAATAATCAATACACAATTTAACATGTAAAATAAAATGCAATACGTTTTTAAATATTATTATTTTTTGTAAAATATCAATGTCAACATCATTTTTTGCCGATGATTTTTGGAAAAGCAAGTCAAAATGAAGGGTTGAAAGACAACATAAAGGGCAAAAGCAAAATTTATAAGAGTCAAGCAAAATGGATATTAGAACAGATATTATTTTTTGAAATCTAGGGTTTTCTTCTGCCATGGAAGACAACAATCACTCTGTGACGACCCGTCTTTCAATAACTAGAAAGACGTATTGTCAATAAGGAAAGAAAGAGATAGAAATAGAAAGGTAGAAAGAAAAGAAACAACAATAATCAGAATCTCACAGCGGAAACGAACAAAATATAATATTACACATATCCCTTACATAGGTTTACATATCAGAGTACACAAAATAATATTACTCCATTTCATATGACATTAATAAGAGTTTTCCCAACCCATACAACTCAAAACATAACACCAAAATGCTACTACAGCGAATATAGATAGTTAGTACTTCTGGACTCCAGCTCCAGCTTCCAAAACATATGCTAATCCAAACCTAATCACTTGGCTACTCATAAAAATTTGAGTACCTAAGAGATTATAAAAACAAAATAAACTTCGGGTCAGACATGGGTCTGGTGTGAGTAAATCAGTTAAAGTTGTTTAACTTTAAAAATCATTTGAAACAAAAGGTATCACGTAAGACTTCCCACAAATAAACACGGGTAAGTTTTTACCTTACGCTAACCAAAACATTTGATAGGAAATTTGGTAATATTATAATAGGGTCCAGGGTTTTCAAATAAATAGAAAATAGCCGAAATTGTTACATTCATTAAATTCCAGCTACTAGCCACAAAAGTGGGTAATACAATCAAAACTGTATGGTCTCGTAGGGAAAATGGGTTTCCATCAATGGCAGGGCCACTGGGGTACCGCCCGTCACAGTACAGGGCCTAGATCACCGTACCGAGGATCACTCCCGATCCCCTGCAACACAAGGCCGGACCCATCCCTTACTGGATAGTTTCGAACAACACAACCCCGCAGTTGTGACCAACAACTGCCCACACAGCCAAATATATAAGGGACTTCTAGACAGGGGTAAATCTCACTCTCAAGTGGGGGCTACCCACGAAACCTTGCTCCACCTCCCCTGTTTTAGCCATTCCCGGTTGATAAGGCTTGAGGCTACGATTACCTTTAGAGAACACATCTCTTAGAATGCTCATCGTCCACCTGACGATGTTTTGAAAGCATTCAATCCATCCGAGTTCGTTCCGGGTTCGAACGAAACCGAAGGCATTATTTCGTTACACTCATTTTGGAATCACCCTCAGAGTTAATGACAATAATCCTTGCATTCTAAAACTCCATCTTGATCCTCACTTGAGACGTCACGACCTAAAGTTTAACTTGGATCGATGTGGCTTTCGGAAAATCAAATTTGATTCCCGATCCCGGTCTCATCGAAATCCAAACGTGTCTTAAAGGCCAAGTTGTTTAAAGATTTAAACAATTCAATTCAGATTTAAACATAGCAACACACAGCATCATCCACAGATAATAACCAACATCTATCACAGATATACAATATCCAATCACAGAGTAGAACTCAACTATCATTCAACAGATATCAACCATATTCAGATATCAATTCAAACTATCATCCACAAGCAAGCATTACTTAATTCATATTATAATTAATTTAATTAATTTAAAATTAAATTAATTACATAAGAATTTATCACTTAATCTTACTTAAACAAATGTTAATTAATTAATCACAGTCATTTAATTAATTAATCACCTCTTAATTGTCTCCTTATTAATTAATTAATGCTTAATTAATTAATAATCTTCATTTAATTATCAATTAATTACTATAATTATTTATTAATTAAAATTTGATTTAAATTAATCATTCCTTAATTGGTTATTAATTAACCCTTAATTTATAATTAATTATCCTTAATTAATTTTTAATTACCTTAATTAATTCTTAATTAATCACAAATTAATTTATTTTAATTACATAACTAATTATTCATTAATTAACCTTAATTATTTAATTAATTAAATCTTAGCCCTTAATTAATTATAAATTAATTAACGTTTAATTACTTAATTAATTAACTCCTAATCAATCAATTAATTAACTTCTTAATCACTAATTTATTAATCATTAATCAATTAATCAATTATTAATCACTTATGAATTAACCTTAAATTAATTAATAAATTAATTAATAACCTATTAATTGTTATTTAATTTAATCCTTAATTATCCATTAAATAATTCATAAGTAATTAATTAAATCTTAACAAATTAATTAACCAAACTAAATAAATTAATTCCAACTCTAATTTTTAATTAATTAAAGTAAACTTTAAATTTCAAAATTTAATAAACTTCCAAACCAAACAGTTTCTTTCATCACTTAAAAATTTATTACATGTTTGAACATTTCAATTTATTAAAACTAATTATCCTTTTTAAAAGAAATTAGATTTAAAAGTGTACAACCACTTCAAACTTCAATAATTAAAAATGTGAATTTCTTTTGAAATAAAATATTTGTCACTTTAAAAAGTAGTGAAAAAAAATGTAAAGTGTTAAGTTTTAAAACTTAAATCAAATTTGAAATTTAAAATAAGTATGAAACTTGACTTCATTAATTTTTCTTAACTCGACCAAAACCCAAACTAACCTAACTCATACTCCATCTCTTCCCTACCTCCTTCATCTACCTGAACCCAACAACACTCCCACGTAACAGCGACACAACCCCGTGCACTCACGCGATACTCACGCCCACAAGCACGAGCGCGACTTCGAGAAAAAGAAACACACGCACGCAACCACACCACTGTCACATGCCGCAACCTCGTGCACATGCACGGTGCTCCGGCACCTCCATCACCGCCGCCAACCATTCGCGCAAACCCCAATTCGATCCTCGACCCATAATCCAACTCCAGAACCAATCAATTCGAGCTCAAACGAAATTGGGTTGTTCGAACCAAATATTCAACTACAGACACCAGGAAAAACAAACCCATCATCCACGACAAGCCTACCACCTTTCGACACCAAACTCCGGCCATATGTGCGCAACACCCAAACACAACTCCACCTCAGACCTCGAGAAACTCGATCGACCAAATGCTTCATGCGATCGAATACCTCAAGTTTAAAAAAAAACACAGTACCCAAACCCTACAAATCCAAATTCCCAATTCTATGTTGCACAATAAATTCAATTGGTATTTTTCTAATGTTATACATCATTAAACAAAGCTTCGGTTTAAATTTTAAAACCTATAATCAATCCAGTCACGAGAATTTGATAAAAGCCCCAAATTCAGTTAATTCAAAAATTCAAATTCAATTGTAAATTAAAAATTCTGATTTCTGTTTTAGAATTCATATCATGCATTATAGATTCAGGATATACATTTGATTCATTAAAATTTAACAAAATTTACATGCTATAATTATTTGTTTTACTGCATATCCACTTTCTTTCTGTAGTTTTTAATAGTATCATCTGCATATATATTTTAACACTTAAATCATATTGAATCTAACTTCTATATTTGAAGATATAAACTCAGCATCACCATACTATATTTAAATTTGAAGTTTTGCTCAGAAATTTTTGCTTGAACTTGAAACAACCGAGGGGTTACAGTTTTCTTTGACATGCACAGTCAAATATTTAAAACTGTAAACAAACATTCCACAAAACAACTAACATGCAAACATTTCAGAGCTAACATTCAATGTGCAACATTTTTATACTTCAAGTTTTAATTTAAAAATTTACTCACTGTTTTTGTTGTGAAGACTTAAGCTGCAGGAAAAAGAGATATGAATGAACTGCAGGCCTTTTTCTTCCCACTTCTTGAAATTGTTTGCTTAACTTTGATGATACTTTAAATCTTGAATCAGTTAGTGATAAAACTTTGAGATTGTTACAGAATTTGGTTGAAGATGTAAAGATTGATAAAGTTCAGATTTTTGTAAATGAAGAATGTAAAATTTCTTTTAATAAAATGAGAAAGTATGTAAGAATGTCTTTTAAAAATTTGTTTTATAAAATTTAAAGAAAATAAAACCTAAATTATGACACTTGTCACAAAAATGCTTAGTTTTCTAACACATGTTTATTAATATGGTTTAAATGTTAACAAGTGTTTATTCATGCAAAAAGAAATTAAAATGTTTTTTTAAATTGATTTTTCTTATGTAAGTTTATATTTTAAATTCCTATAAAAATTCAATTTCCTTAAAGAATGAATATAAAACAAATGTTAGAACTTAAATAAAATCATGAGCATATTACTTAATACTCAAATTAAAATTTAGAATAAAATTAACATATTTTAAATCTTTTAATTTATCAATTCAAACACAAATTAAATTCTAAAATCCAATTTCAAAAATCAAATTTGATATGAATAGAATTTTAACACATTCATTTCCTTATATATGTATTGGTTTTAAATTAGAATAAATGTATATTTACAATTCATTTATTTGCTGTTGAATAATTAACAAATTTATCAATTTAATTTGGTTTATTATATAGATTATCATATTTAAATTCGGTGTGAAATTCCGGAATATCACAATCCTCCCCCCTTAAAAGAATTTCGTCCCCGAAATTTAAACAAAAGATAATCCAAAATTTCATTTATTCAACACTTCAAACATATATAACATCCATACATAAGCAATCATCAAACAAAACATCCAAACAATCATACATTCAATACAAACACCACTAGTTATCCAGACACATATCTGGATAAGCCTTCCTAAAGCTATCCAGAGTCTCCAAGGTACAATCTCTGGGATCCTCACTCCATTGGACTTTAATGGGCTTCACTATCCTGTTTCTGAGTTGCTTCTCATCTTGATCAACAATCAGAATAGGATGTCCGACAACTGATAAGTCCGGCTGAATCTCTAAGTCTTCCTGCACAGCTGGCTCCACAATAAGAGATGGATCGTGCACATATTTCCGTAGATGAGATATGTGGAAAACATTGTGAATTCCAGCCATCCGGACTGGCAATTTAATCCTGTATGCTACAGCACCAATCCTCTCGAGAACTCTGAACAGACCAATGTATCTCGGAGCGAGTTTCCCTGTCTTCCCGAATCTTACAGCTCCTTTAATAGGTGAAACTTTGACAAAGACTAAATCACCAATCTCGAACTCCAATTGTCTTCATCTTTTATCGCCATATTTCTTTTGTCGATCCTCAGCAGCTCTCATCCTTTTCTTGATAAGTTCGACTTTAGCAGATGCTTCACGAATCAGGTCTGGTCCAAGCACAATATAGTCCTTCGACTCTATCCAACAAGCTGGAGATCTACACGGTCTTCCATACAATGCTTCATAAGGAGCCATCTTGATACTTGCATGGTAACTGTTATTATAAGAGAACTCCACTAGATGTAGGTGATCCTCCCATGATCCTCTAAAATCTAATACACAGGCTCTCAGCATATCTTCTAGAATTCGATTAAGCCTTTCCGTTTGTCCATCTGTTAGTGGATGATATGCTGTACTCATTCTCAAATTAGTTCCCAAAGCTGATTGCAATGCCTCCCAGAATTTGCTGGTGAAAATCGAATCTCGATCACTTACAATACTGACTGGAACGCCATGCAATCTCACAATCTCTTTCAAGAAAATTTCAGCCAAAGAAACTGCAGTACGGGTTGCTTTAACTGGTATAAAATAGGTGCTCTTGGTAAGCCGATCTACAATCACCCATATTCCTTCATTCCCTTTCTTAGTCCTAGGCAATCCGTTGATGAAGTCCATCGAAATCATCTCTCATTTCCATGTCGGAACCTCCAAAGGTTGTAACAAACCGGCTGGCTTCTGTTGCTCTCCTTTCACTTGCTGGCAGTTAACACATCTATTAACGAATCTGGCTATATCTTCCTTCATGCCCTTCCACCAAAAGACTCTTTTCATATCCTTGTACATCTTCGAGATTCCTGGATGGATATTCAATCTGGAGCGATGACTTTCTGACAATACTTCCTGACACAGATCCCTATCATACGGAACACAGATTCTTCCATTAATCCTTAGTGTTCCTTGATCATCAATCTCGAAACTAGAACTCTGCCCCTTCCTAACTCTTCTGATAATTCCTCTTAACTTACTATCAGATTCCTACTTGCTCGAAATCCTTTCCAGAAGAGATGGAACCACTTCCAAAAGTGAAAGAACCGCATTTCTGCTAAGAGCGTCTGCCACAACGTTCGCCTTCCCCGGAGTATACAGAATATCCAAATCGTATGATGCCAAGAACTCAACCCATCGCTGCTGTGTTAGATTAAGATCTTTCTAAGAGAAAAGATATTTCAACGGTTTGTGATCCGTGAATAACTCAAACTTTTCTCCTAAAAGATAATGCCTCCATATCTTTAAAGCAAAAACAATAGCCAATAGCTTAAGATCATGCGTAGCGTAGTTCCTCTCATGTGGCTTCAACTGCCGACTCGCATACGCCATAACCCTACCATTCTGCATAAGCACAGCTCCCAATCCAATAATACAGGCATCGGTATACACTTCAAACTTGCTCTTACCATCAGGAATAGCCAATACAGGAGCACTTGTCAATTTTGTCTTCAGTTTCTGGAAAGCTTCCTAACATTCCGGTGTACACTTGAATTTAGCTCCCTTTCTTGTCAGTTTTGTTAGGTGAGAAGAGATCTTAGAATAATCCTTAATAAACTTCCAGTAGTAACCGGCCAATCCAAGAAAACTGCGAACTTCTGTAGGAGTCCGAGGCTGCTTCCATTCCAGAATAGTCTCAACTTTAGCTGGATCGACAAAGATTCCCTCACCAGAAACAATGTGGCCCAAAAATTTTACTTCAAGTTTCCAAAAATGACACATAGAAAACTTCGCCTTCAGCACATGCCTTCTCGGAGTTTCCAAAACTATTCTCAAGTGCTGTTTGTGCTCTTCTTCCAATTTAGAATAAACCAAAATATCATCGATGAATACCAAAACAAACTTATTCAGAACATCCCTAAAGACTCGGTTCATCAGATCTACAAAATAAGCAGGTGCGTTGGTTAACCCGAAAGGCATAACCAACCACTCATAGAAATAATTAGGTTCCCTAAATGCAGTTAAGGGAATACTGCCTTCAGCTACCCTTAACTGATGGAAACCTGATGCTAGATCTAACTGAGAAAAGACAGATGCACCATGAAGCTGGCCGAAGAGATCATCAATGCGAGGAAGAGGATACTTATTCTGAATGGTCACTTTGTTCAATTTATGGTAGTCTACACAGAACCTTAGCGATCCATCCAACTTGGTGACAAAAACTGCAGCAGAACCTCAGCAGGAAAAACTTGGTCTAATCAAACCCTTCTCCAACAAATCTTGAGTTTGCTTCACTAATTCCTCCCTCTCTCTTGGAGCCATCCTCCTACTAGCTTGAATTACAGGTACTGCTCCAGGTACCAAATCTATACGAAACTCTATTTCCCGGTGCGGTGGCAAACACTTAACTTCCTCAAATACGTCAGAGAAATCTCGGACTACTTCAATATCTACAACCTCTTCTTGAGAAGTCTCTATTCCATGTAAAAGACTACTCAATTGGATTCCAGAGTTATCACACATTACTCTGGCAATCCTACCCAGATCAGTTCCAACGAAACTGTTCTTTCATCACAATTTAAAATAGCCTTATATTTGCCTAGCCAATCCATTGCCAATATAAGGTCGAAACCTTGAAAATCCAGTACATAAGGATCACAGGAAAAACTATGGGATAGATAGGAGATTCTCAAATCTTTACCAATCCTATCCAATTTGGTTACCCCTCCTATAGGATTTGATACACAAATGGGATTGTTTACGATACTAGGGGTAAGTAAGAAATTCTCTACAGTTCCCAGGGAAATAAAACTTAAAGAAGCACCAGAATAAAATAAGACTTTAATATATTTTCCATTTAAAAGTAAAGTACCTTCAAAAACTCCCTTGCCTTTCGATGAGTTTGATGGTGCGGCTTCCAAAGCAAATACTTTGTTCTGTTGAACCTTATGAAGGAGCGGGCAATTTTTAATCATGTGTCCCGGTTGGTGACAGTTAAAGCAAAGAGAATTCTGAACTAAAGCTGACCCTGGTCCACTATACTGCTGTCGCTGTTGCTGAGATCCTTTGCTGGGACACTTTTTTGCCAGATGACCTTCTTGTTGACAAATATAACACTTTCGGGGTCCATTATTATTCCCAGACTTCTTCTTGTTTTGCTTCTTCCAGTTAGGATTGAATTTCCTTTTATTCTGATTAGAAGAATTCCCTCCTGATGCAGCCACTTGTGCCACTGACCTCTTCTTCATAAAATCTTCATACCTTAACACCATATCAATAAGCTCCACAAAAGACCCTTTCAAATGTGCAGTCATTCTTTCATGATACTCGGGCCTCAACCCTTGGACAAACATCTCGTTCTTCTTAAGAGAGGTGTCAATAAGTCCTGGACCGTACCAAGATAACTCGTTGAATTTTGTCTCGTATTCAGCTATAGACATATTTCCTTGTTTCAGACTCAGAAAATCTTGATAAAGCCGTGTTCTTCCTGCAGCAGGCATAAACTTTTCTTCAAACATCTCCTTAAACTCTTCCCAAGACATACCATCCTCCGAGATATTAGCAGTCACTGAATTCCACCACACTGCGGCACCACCTTGCAATTTCCACGCAGCCATTATTCTCTTCTGCTCATCTGATAACCTCATGCTCTTAAAAATCTTCTCACAGGAGCGAATCCATGCTTGAACTTCTATTATAGTTTCTGATCCCTGAAATGGTTTTCCTCCAAGATGAACAAAGTCCTTGCATAATGCAGCAAAACTGACCGGGGACGTAACTGGATTAACAGTCTCATTATCAGTCTGCTCTCTTCTGTTACCAGTTGATGCACTCCCAACAACTCTTCCCCTTTGGCCTCTTGAACTCATATTGGCTACCTAAACAGGTAATTCAACCAATTTAGATAGGGATATAGTTATATAAGAAAATTACAAATACGCATTCTCAAGATAGATACTATTCCAGAGCCTAGGTGTTTCTCAACCTTGGCTCTGATACCAACTGTGACGACCCATCTTTCAATAACTAGAAATACGTATCATCAATAAGGAAAGAAAGAGATAGAAATAGAAAGGTAGAAAGAAAAGAACAACAATAATCAGAATCTCACAGTGGAAACGAACAAAATATAATATTACACATAACCCTTACATAGGTTTACATATCAGAGTACACAAAATAATATTACTCCATTTCATCTGACATTCATAAGAGTTTTCCCAACCCATACAACTCAAAACATAACACCAAAATGCTACTACAGCGAATAGAGATAGTTAGTACGTCTGGACTCCAGCTCCAGCTTCCAAAACATATGCTAATCCAAACCTAATCACTTGGCTACTCATAAAATTTGAGTACCCAAGAGTTTATAAAAACAAAATAAACTTCGGGTTAGACATGGGTCTGGTGTGAGTAAATCAGTTAAAGTTGTTTGACTTTAAAAATCATTTGAAACAAAAGGTATCAAGTAAAACTTCCCATAAATAAACACGGGTAAGTTTTTACCTTACGCTAACCAAAACATTTGATAGGAAATTTAGTGATATTATAATAGGGTCTAGGGTTTTCAAATAAATAGAAAATAGCCGAAGTTGTTACATTCATTAAATTCCAGCTACTAGCCACAAAAGTGGGTAATACAATCAAAACCGTATGGTCTCATAGGGAAAATGGGTTTCCATCAATGGCAGGGCTACTGGGGTACCGCCCGTCACAGTATGGGGCCTAGATCACCGTACCGAGGATCACTACCGATCCCCTGCAACACAAGGCCGGACCCATCCCTTACTGGATAGTTCCGAACAAGACAACCCCGCAGTTGTGGCCAACAACTACCCACACAGCCGAATATATAAGGGACTTCTAGACAGGGGTAAATCTCACTCTCAAGTGGGGGCTACCCACGAAACGTTGCTGCACCTCCCCTGTTTTAGCCATTCCCAGTTGATGAGGCTTGAGGCTACGATTACCTTTAGAGAACACATCTCTTAGAATGCTCATCGTCCACCTGACGATGTTTTGAAAGCATTCAATCCATCCAAGTTCGTTCCGGGTTCGAACGAAACCGAAGGCATTATTTCATTACACTCATTTTGGAATCACTCTCAGAGTTAACGACAATAACCCTTGCATTCTAAAACTCCGTCTTGATCCTCACTTGAGACGTCACGACCTAACGTTTAACTTGGATCGATGTGGTTTTCGAAAAATCAAATTTGATTCCCGATCCCGGTCTCATCGAAATCCAAACGTGTCTTAAAGGCCAAGTTGTTTAAAGATTTAAACAATTCAATTCAGATTTAAACATAGCATCACACAGCATTATCCACAGATAATAACCAACATCTATCACAGATATACAATATCCAATCACAGAGTTCAACTCAACTATCATTCAACAGATATCAACCATATTCAGATATCAATTCAAACTATCATCCACAAGCAAGCATTACTTAATTCATATTATAATTAATTTAATTAATTTAAAATTAAATTAATTACTTAAGAATTTATCACTTAATTAATCTTGCTTAAACAAATGTTAATTAATTAATCACAATCATTTAATTAATTAATCACCCCTTAATTGTCTCCTTATTAATTAATTAATGCTTAATTAATTAATAATCTTCATTTAATTATCAATTAATTACTATAATTATTTATTAATTAAAATTTGATTTAAATTAATCATTCCTTAATTGGTTATTAATTAACCCTTAATTTATAATTAATTATCCTTAATTAATTTTTAATTACCTTAATTAATTCTTAATTAATTACAAATTAATTTATCTTAATTACATTATTAATTATTCATTAATTAACCTTAATTATTTAATTAATTAAATCTTAACCCTTAATTAATTTACAATTAATTAACGTTTAATTACTCAATTAATTAACTCCTAATCAATTAATTAATTAACTTCTTAATCACTAATTTATTAATCATTAATCAATTAATCAATTATTAATCACTTATGAATTAACCTTAAATTAATTAATAAATTAATTAATAACCTATTAATTGTTATTTAATTTAATCCTTAATTATCCATTAAATAATTCATAAGTAATTAATTAAATCTTAACAAATTAATTAACCAAACTAAATAAATTAATTCCAACTCTAATTTTTAATTAATTAAAGTAAACTTCAAATTTCAAAATTTAATTAACTTCCAAACCAAACAATTTCTTTCATCACTTAAAAAATTCTTACAGGTTTAAACATTTCAATTTATTAAAACTAATTATCATTTTTAAAAGAAATTAGATTTAAAAGTGTAAAACCACTTCAAACTTCAATAATTAAAAATGTGAATTTCTTTTGAAATAAAATATTTGTCACTTTAAAAAGTAGTGAAAAAAAAATGTAAAGTGTTAAGTTTTAAAACTTAAATCAAATTTGAAATTTAAAACAAGTATGAAACTTGACTTCATTAATTTTGCTTAACTCGACCAAAACCCAAACTAACCTAACTCACAGTCCATCTCTTCCCTACCTCCTTCATCTACCTGAACCCAACAACACTCTCACGTAACAGCGACACAACCCCGAGCACTCACGCAAGACTCACGCCCACAAGCACGAGCGCGACTTCGAGAAAAAGAAACACACGCGTGCGACCACACCACTGACACATGCCGCAACCTCGTGCACATGCACGGTGCTCCGGCACCTCCATCACCGCCGCAAACCATTCGCGCAAACCCCAATTCGATCCTCGACCCATAATCCAACTCCAGAACCCATCAATTCGTGCTCAAACGAAATTGGGTTGTTCGAACCAAATATTCAACTGCATACGCCAGGAAAAACAAACCCATCATCCACGACAAGCCTACCCCCTTTCGACACCAAACTCCGGCCATACATGCGCAACACCCAAACACAACTCCATCACAAACCTCGAGAAACTCGATCAACCAAATGCTTCATGCAATCGAATACCTCAAGCTAAAAAAAAACACAGTATCCAAACCCTACAAATCCAAATTCCCAATTCTATGTTGCACAATAAATTCAATTGGTATTTTTCTAGTGTTGTACATCATTAAACAAAGCTTCGGTTTAAATTTCAAAACCTGTAATCAATCTAGTCACGAGAATTTGATAAAAGCCCCAAATTCGGTTAATTCAAAAATTCAAATTCAATTGTAAACTAGAAATTATGATTTCTGTTTTAGAATTCATATCATGCATTATAGATTCAGGATATACATTTGATTCATTAAAATTTAACAAAATTTACATGGTATAATTATTTGTTTTACTACATATCTACTTTCTTTCTACAGTTTTTAACAGTATCAGCTGCATATATATTTTAACACTTAAATCATATTGAATCTAACTTCTATATTTGAAGATATAAACTCAGTATCACCATACTATATTTAAATTTGAAGTTTTGCTCAGTAATTTTCGCTTGAACTTGAAACAACAGAGGGGTTACAGTTTTCTTTAACATGCACAGTCAAATATTTAAAACTGTAAACAAACATTCCACAAAACAACTAACATGCAAACATTTCAGAGCTAACATTCAACATGCAACATTTTTATACTTAAAGTTTTAATTTAAAAATTTACTCACTGTTTTTGTTGTGAAGACTTAAGCTGCAGGAAAAAGAGATATGTATGAACTGCAGGCCTTTTTCTTCCCACTTCTTGAAATTGTTTGCTTAACTTTGATGATACTTTAAATCTTGAATCAGTTAGTGATAAAACTTTGAGATTGTTACAGAATTTGGTTGAAGATGTAAAGATTGATGAAGTTCAGATTTTTGTAAATGAAGAATGTAAAATTTCTTTTAATAAAATGAGAAAGTATGTAAGAATGTCTTTTAAAAATTTGTTTTATAAAATTTAAAGAAAATAAAACCTAAATTATGACACTTGTCACAAAAATGCTTAGTTTTCTAACACATGTTTATTAATATGGTTTAAATGTTAACAAGTGTTTATTCATGCAAAAAGAAATTAAAATGTTTTCTTAAATTGATTTTTCTTACATAAGTTTATATTTTAAATTCCTATAAAAGTTCAATTTCCTTAAAGAATGAATATAAAACAAATTTAAAACTTAAATAAAATCATGAGCATATTACTTAATACTCAAAGTAAAATTTAGAATAAAATTAACATATTTTAAATCTTTTAATTTATCAATTCAAACACAAATTAAATTTTAAAATCCAATTTCAAAAATCAAATTTGATATGAATAGAATTTTAACATATTCATTTCCTTATATATGTATTGGTTTTAAATTAGAATAAATGTATATTTACAATTCATTTATTTGCTGTTGAAGAATTAACAAATTTATCAATTTAAATTGGTTTATTATATAGATTATCATATTTAAATTCGGTGTGAAATTTCGGGATATCATACTCTCTCTAAAATCCAAATCTAATCCTCCTCTCTCTCGTCCTTCTCCTCAAGATAGGTCACCCGAATCTCATTTCAGAAAGCCGAATAATGTCATCATCGATAATGAGGGCTTCCAATTGGTTTAGCCAAGATCACAAAGAAGATATCTGCCTAGAAGGTCTCAGACTAATGATGATCAAAGGAAAAAAGAGGGTCAGATGACCAACTCCTTCCAGGACAGGACCAAACTGATGCAAATAAGTAAGCCAACAAAGTTCTCTCTGAATAAAGAACTAGGGTAGAAATCTTGGGCCAATATCGTCTCAGAGCAATCAAAGGAACCAAGAGATGAAGAATGCAGTCTTGAAACCATTTCTCCTATACAAATCAATAACAACAAATATGGTGTGGTAATGGAGGCAGTATGTAAAAGAGCCTTGGATTGTTGGAATAACTCCATATTGTTTTACGTGGTTAGTAGTAAACTGTATTTCTTGTTTTTCAAAGAATATATTAAAAGAGTATAGAAACCAAAAGGCAATTTCGAAATCTATTCCAGAGAAAATGGGTTTTTTCGAGTCAAATTCAATTATTCGCAAGATTGCAATTCCACACTTTAGAATGGTCCTTATTTTTATAACGGCAAGCTTATCATCATGAGAAGGTGGACCGAGTCAATGAAGTTGGACAGAGATCTTCTGTCAACCATGCCGATATGGTTCAGATTACCCAGTGTAAACCTCAAACTATAGGATAGAGAGGTGTTTAGTATCATGGCGAGTATTATCGAAAAACCCATAAAAATGGACGCGGCAACCACCATGAAGTCGAGATTGAATTATGCTCGGCTTCTTGTGGAAGTTTCTACGACTGATGAACTTCCAGATGAAATTTTTCTCAATCTTTATAATGGTGAAACCATAAAATAAAAATTCGAATATGAATGGGTATCACCAAAGTGTAGCATCTGTAAGTGTATCAGTCATAATAAAGAATAGTGCAACCCGAAACAGATGTGGATCCCTAAAAATATTGATAAAAATACAACAAATATTCAAGAAAATAGATCTGAAATTGTTCAAGAAATGAGTACCAGTGAAGGCACAAAAATCCAATCAAGATCCTATGAGGGCAAGTATCGAATCTATCAAGAAGATATCATTTTCGATCAAGAAAATAATATTAGAGAGCTCACTGACCAAATGGTCAGATCATGGCATTGGAAGTTCATCAGCAAAATGACTGTGAAGAAATGTCAAATGTTCTGATTCCGACAAATATAAAGGAGGGTAAAAAAATACAGTTCTTTAACTCTGAAACCCCCCTATTTCAGAGCCATGTTTAAATGCAGACCAGAATATTACCAAAAAAGTCAACAATATTCATAGACTTCAAGCCTGAACCAGGAAATTAATGTTGAGAAAGGATCTTCATCAACGCTTGCTGCAAATGTTGAGAGAATGAATAGTAACTCAACATTGCCTCGCAAGTGTGATCCACCTCCAGAGCAGGCTGTAGTGACTGACTGTGATGAGTCAGTCATGCCTTGCGCAGCTTCATTTGATATTTCCTTAGTCAAGATCCTAGAATCTGCACAAATGGAGGAAGTTGAATCTGGGAAGGGTGACATCATAGAAGAATTTGACTTATCAGGACTACATATTGCTAAAACAAAATCATCTGGTAAGCTAAATGGAAGTAAAGAGAAAAAAGCTTAGAAGCAAAAATATATCTCAATCAATCCAGAGTGGGACCAAATGTCTACCAGATTGAAAGCTAAAGGTGTTGATAATAAAAGGAGAGGTAAAAGTACTATGGTGACAGGTACCTTTTAAAATTCATATTTTATTACAATATATATGTCATTATTTGCTTGGAATGTAAGGGGGATGAATACCCCTGCCAAAAAATCTGATATCCTTTATATGATTAATATTTACAACCTTCTACTATTGCTTTAATGAAGAATAAAATGAATGATGAGAATTTTGAAAGATTTTTTCTTAAAATGTCCAGTAATTGGAAAGCTATACATAACAATGATTGTGGCTGTAAAGGAAGAATCATTGTAATTTGGGGTTCTAATTTCTGGAATTATACAAATGTAAACAAAGGTAGCTAATTTATAGATTGCAGTTTTAGAAACATTGGTGGTTTTTCCTTGCAAGCTACTTATGTATATGGCAGTAATTTTGAAAGAGAAAGAAATAGTTTGTGGCAAGAACTTAAATCTCTAAATTCTATATATGATCTCCCCTGGATTGTGTTAGGGGATTTTAATACTGTTTTTCATTTAAATGAGAAGTTTGGTGGAATTAACATCCCTCAAAATAAATTGGATAGAGTTAATAAATTTCGATTAGAATCTGGTCTTATTGAACCAATTATCAGTGGTAACAAATTTACTTGGAAATCTGGTTAGCTAAAAATATTCATTGCAAATTAGATAGAATTTTGTATAACAAAGATTTTTCAAAAAGATTTCCTAAGAGTATTTGTTCCACTTTGGAACAAAATTTAAGTGATCACACTTCTTTAATGGTTAATCTTTTTGTAAATGGTGAATTTAATAGTAAAGCTCCTCCTTTTAGATTCAAAAATGGCTGGGTGATGGAGGAAGATTACAAAACTTCAATGGAAAATTATCTTAATTTTACTTGTAAAGGATCTAAGAAGTATCAGTTTTATATGTTTTTGAAGCACAAAAAAAAATCTTAAAAACTAGAATAAAAACAACTATTTAAATAAAAATAAGATTATTGGATTGAGAAAAGAAGGTAAAATTTTACAACCGAGTGTTGATAATAAGCCTGATGATATCAGTGAAATTAATAAAAAATTTCTAAATCAAAAGGATTTGTCTAGTGAAATTTATAAAGAATCAGTTAGTGCCACACAAAAAGCAAAGGTTGATTGGCTTACTTTAGGTGACGACCGCACCAAGTTTTTTATGCTAAAATGAGCAATAGAAAACACTTAAATAATATAGGTTGCATAATAGATAAAGAGGGGAATTTAGCTAATCATATGATAAAGTTTCTGCTGAAGCTATTAATTTTTATAAGGAACTGTATTTTTCTACAACTAATGAAAAGGAGTTTCCATATATAACATGTAAAATTATTTTAAATCATAATGCTTCTAAAATTTTGCTAGCCTCTGTGAGTCTAGATGAAATAAAATTTATAGTTTTCAATGCTGGGGATAACAATGTCCAGGACCTGATGGTTTCAGTGCTATTTTTTTTAAAAATAATTGGGATAATATTAAACGGTAGCTACTAGATGTAGTCAATGAGTTTATCGACAATGGTAAAATTTTTAAAATTTAGATCATACATTCATTACCCTTATTCCAAAAAATAAAAATACCACTGACATTGGTGATTACAGACCTATTTCTTATTGCAACTTTATTTATAAAATTATTGTTAATTTCTTAGTAATAGAAAAAAAGTGTTTTTGCCTTTTCTTATCTCGGAAAATCAGAGTGCATTTGTTCCTGGCAGGCTTATCTATGAAAACTCTCTTTTAGCACATGAGATTGTCACGAAACTTAACAAAAAACAGGGAGATAATGTATGTATTAAAATTGACTTACAAAAAGCATATGATAAGGTAAAGGGACACTTTATTCATCATATTATGAAATGTATGGGCTTTCCTATAAAGTTTAGTGATCTGGTGTTTGAGTGTATTAATACTCCTACCTTTTCTATTCCGATTCAAGGAAAAGAAGTAGGGTTTATTAAGTCAAACAGGGGTTAAGATAGGGGGACCCCTTATCACCTTATCTTTTTGCTATTGTTAAGGAATATTTTTCTATCCTTATAGAAATAGAGAGTATTAATGGTAATGTTCGTCCTATAAATAGAATACAGCCCTGTGTTAATCATCTGATATATGCTGATGATCTCATGGTGTTTATTAAAGCAAATAAAGATAATGCAGACTCTATAAAATCAATTTTTGATAATGTAAAAAATTATGCTGGGCTTCAACTTAATGTTAATAACTGTAAAGCTTATTTCAGTAAGTCTTGTAAGTTCAAAAGAGGTTTTTAAATGTTTTACAAATAGAAGCGGGATTTCTTCCAATCAATATTTAGGTCTGCCTCTTTCTACAAATATGATTACGGATTCAGATTGTTCTATTCTTATTGAAAAAATCCAGGAAAGAAGGGAGACTTGGTCTTGGAAGTTACTTTCCATTGCTGGAAGACTTGAACTTATTAAGATAGTGATTTATGCTATTATCTTATAAAGTATTCAAACTTTTCAAATCCCAGCTGCATCTATTAAAATATTGGAAAGTAGATGCGCTGATTTTTTATGGAAAGGTAAATATCACAAAATTAGTTGGGAGAATGTTTGTAGACCTAAAAATGAAGTCGGTCTTGGCATTAGAAATATTAAGGATCTGTGTAATACTTGCCATCTAAAATTATTTTGGAGATTCCTTAATCCTGACTCTTTGTGGGCTAGATGGATGAGATCCAAGTATTTGAAACAAAAAAATTTCTGGACTGCTGTACATAATAGTAACCAATCAAATACTTGGAAACAAATATTAAATTGTAGGGAAATTGGTAAATCACTGATTGAAAGAAAATTTAAAAATGGTAAAGATACAAGTTTATTGTTTGATCCTTGATTTAAAAATGAGTCATGTATAAATAATGTTGGATGGAATAGCCTTGTTATATGTGGTGGATCAAATGATAAAGTATCTGATATTATAGTAAATAATCAATGGCAACCACAAAATCATCCTATTAATATCCCCCATAAAGTTGAAATATTCAAAATTCAATTTGACACTTATGCAGAGAATGACTACTGGGAATGGAAAACAAACAACAGAGGGAAATTTTCTTTTAAAGCAACCTGGAATTTTATTAGAAACAAATTCCCAACAGAAGAGAGTGGTGTCATTGCATATGGAATAGAGTGAATTGTCCCAAGATGGCATTTTGTACTTATTTTGCAATTAAGAACAGATTGCCATCTTGGGACAGATCAAATAGATGGGGCAATAATATAAATTCACTCTGTTCCCTGTGCAATTTATGTAATGAAAAATGCTAATCACATTTTTTTTAATGTAGTTACTCCTTTTTTATATGGAATCAAATCAAAGTTGCTCTGAGCATAGATGACAACAGGCATATGGATCTAATAAATATTATCAAAATAATCAACAACAACTTCAGATCTAAATCAAAGGAAGCAGATTATGCTCACATATTATTAACTACGGCAGTGTTCAACTTGTGGATATAAAGAAACTTGCGACTGCACAACAAAGGAAGCAGAAGTAAAGAGAAAGTTTGGTTAATTATTAGTATTGATAACAAGATTATTCTTGAAAAATCTAAGAAAATATCTAAAAACCAAACCAAGTTCGCTTTCCTTGCTGAAAACTGGAGATCTGAAGCTGGAAGCAAACATTTAGAAGCTTATCTTTTGCATCCGAAATGCTTGCAGACCAACAATCATATTATTCGAGAGGAGGGCTGTGTCAACCAGCAAGAGATTGTTGAAATAACTGATAAGGTCGGTTTCCTCGAGGCTGAGAAAACTATGCTAACCCACACCAAGCTACTGCCATCAATCCTTCTAATATCAGATCTAATTTGGGTTGTAATATCAGTTCGAGGATAGCATCATTAGATCTAGGTCACATTTACGCTAGATCTAAAGAATCTTTGTATTCCAGCACAGATAACTTGAATATCAGAGATAATCTGGGTAGAAGTAACAAATCAAAGAAGACATTGTCAGATGTAGGTCACGATGATGCTAGATCTAACAATTATTTGCGTCTCGGCAACAATAGTAAAGCTTCGAGTAGCTTAGAGAGCGGTAGAGGCATGAAAGATGGTTTTAACAAAGCTTTATCTTACTCGAAGCGTGGAGAGAGTAGCAGTGTGAAGAACGAAAGAGAAAAGGCTTCGGAAATAGGCTATTTTTGAGTTTTTTTTTTTTTGCTGAGTTTGTGTTGTATGTCGGCGTTGCCCTTTAGGGTTTTAGTGTAATGTTTGATAGGTTCGGGTATGATTTTTCTACTCGCTTGCTTGTAAGCTTTTAGGCTTGGCCCATTTAACCATTTTTCAAAAAAATGGAAATTAGAACCTTTGCAACAATTACAGTCATATTGTAAAAGTAATTGAATAAAATATACAATTTACAGTCTCATCGATTCTCTTTGCAGATCATCACATTCGGTAAAAACATAAACAAAATCAAGATAGTCATGTTTCTACCAAAACATATAGGATATTAAATCATTGGAACTGATATGCTAGATCGAAAAAAAACATTGAAAAGTGAGGACATTTATCAAGAATTGGGGGAAAGGAATTGTTGACTATTTGACCCAATTCATGTCTCTCTATTTAAGCTCATCAATAGTATTCATTGTTTTAGTATGAATTAATGAGTTAGTCATTCATAATTGCAATTGATGTGTTTATAAGTGTAAGTTTATGAAGAGTTAAGTCCATTGTAAACAAGTATTTAAATTAACAAACACATATATTAGGAAAATATGTCCAAATGTCGATTAAGTCGGTAATCAAATGCTTTGGGAACGTAGGCAAGTAAGCAAGTTGAGTTCAAGTATCAATAAAAAGAATAAAGGATATTCACTTTTTTCTTGTGTATTAAGAATTTATACTATTAGTTCTCTAGTTTTTCTATAGTCAAGTATCAAGTTATAATTTTGAATAAGTTTAAAAGTTTTGGAGTGTCTTCAAACTTCGCATAGATGATCTTGATCGTAATAAGATTATATCTACAAAAACCATGTGTCTATGATAATGTTGGTAAGTAGGCTTCTCACAACTAATGTAAGAAATCAAATAGGTGAATTATTATGGTTGATTGTATAAATTACATTTTAATTTTGGTAGCAAATAAAAGATGGAAAATAAGGGATCGTCTCATTAAAAAATTGAATAGCCCTCTCGACAACATTTTTCTATATGTATGCATGTACATATATGTATATCTTTATTCACTTCATGATCTACCTGGAGTATGAGTTGGAAGTTAAATGCATATTGATTTAGAAATTATAAGCATAAGTCTCTTGCTTTGAGATTTTATATGTGTGTACTCAAACATTTTTTTATGATCTGAAAAGCGAAGTTTTATCTTGGATGTCCCTTTTAGAACAGAAGTGTGTCTCACTTCTCTAGATTGTATATCTAGAGGTTTTGGAATAATATCCAAGTAAAAAGAAAAATTGCACCTTTAAAATCTAGATAAATATTAATTTTACATTTTTATGGAGTTTTGTGCCTACCATCGTTTTCGATGATTGAACTCTTGAAAAAATTTCACATCTTTACCACGCAGTATCTTTTCATGCTTGTGTTTATCACTTTTTCGGAATATTCAGCCACAAATAATGTAGATAAGTAAGTGAGAAACATAACCTTAACAATGCTCTTTGTCATACTCAATTTTGCTCTTTCCTCCTCCCTTGAAGTTGTCTGACATATTCAGTAACTAGGAAGTGAAACTTTGGTGCGGTCTTTTCATAAAAACTAAGCCCAAAATCCTTCAAACCTTGTAAAACTTGCTTCTGGGTACTCTGATAGTGGACAGTACAATAACAAGGCACCTTACTTCTTAGTACTGGCGCATTACATCTGAGCAAAAGTGAACAGTATAATACAAAATTGGCAACATCAAAACAATATTAAATTTTTATTTACCCCAAAGCTGTCTGTTAATTATTACTGATTACTAACTAGAGAGACAAAGACAAGAATTTAACCTTATATAACCATTTGTTTTGGACAGATGCATTTATGTCTGAGAAATTAGTTGTGAGTTGTCAGGTGAAAGTGACATGCAACTAGTTGATGAGAAAAATTAGTTTTATGATGCAAGGCAGATTGCCAAACACAAACATTTATGATAGCTTATGGTGTCAATGGGAAGACTTATGTTCAATCTTATCTAAATTTGGCATGGTATAGTAGAAACAGTAGTGCAAATAATTAATGAAGGGCATTTCAACATTAAAGTGGACTTGTCATCAGTTTAAAGAAACAATACTGCAAATAATGCATAGGTAGTAACTATTTGCATGCAAGGTTTCAAACCATAAGGCAACGATCATAAACTCAAAAAACTACGTAAAAATTCAATGTGTTAAGATTAATGTTTAAAATATGTTTCCGCTAATACAACTTATCGATTGGATGCTCCAGTGAAAAAAATTAATATTTGATGGTCTGCTTTTGAAAAATAGGACCCGATAATATGTTAACCGAATTTTTCAAGTTCTCCAAATATATATATATATATATATATATATATATATATATTAATTTAACAACCATGTGCACATGTGCGCTGTCCATGTTAGTTTCAGTGCTGAAACTAATTGTCCTTATCTATATATCACAACAAAGACGAACTTATGGGAGGCAAGATAGCACTATAAGAGAAACTGGCTATTCCAACGTCTCCCAGCCGTTGGCGGTCGTTGGGAGCCATTGGAATAGCATTCACGATTTCCAACGGTTTCAAACGGAAGCATTGGGGCTATTCCAATGGTTTCAAACGACATTAGGCCGATGGAGGTCATTGGAAGTTGTTGGTTTAGAATGACCAAAGAGCCGTTGGTAGCCGTTGCTAATCTGGGAGATTTTTTTTATAATAGCAAGCCATTCACCTTCCAGCCACACACAATCAATGTATATACATTTCCATTCCATTTCCATTCCATTTCACGTATATATCACATATCCAACACATTTTACCACAAACGATATAAACAACCAAAAATCAACCTCAAACATTACATTTTCAAACCAAACACCAAGTCAATATGTACATAAACAACAAAACCCTCACCAACACCAACTCCAACCCATATTCAAGTCAATATATACAATGCAAACACTTAAACCTCACTACCTCAAAGTTAATATATACAGAATAACCGTCAAACACAATCCTCACCACCTCAAAGTCAATATATACAATAACCAACCACAAAGACAATAATCATCATACCTCTCAAACATCATTATCACCTCCAAAAGCACCAGACGACGAAGGGAAAGAACCATGACTCTACATGTACTCCACTAACGTTGATTCAGCTGCTCCATTTATATAGCACGAAGACGGTCCCACTCTTGCAGCTGCTCAACCATGGCTCAAAGCTCTTTTATTTCATCTTTGTCACAAGCCTAATGAGCTGCCCGAACCTGCAAATAGAATGTGAGATGTTCACATTCGTATTGTAATCATTTTCTTAAGCAATGCATATTTTAAAATATGGAAACGTAAATGACGTGATCTTAAGCAATGCATATACCACAAGGAAATGCAAATTTTATTAAATGATAATGGTGCAGCATGATAAACGATAAAAAAATATTACCTTTTCAATATCAATTTTGGTGTATGATGCCAAAATACCAGATTTTCCCCGACTTTACAATGAATTAATTAAATTATTAACCCATTTCCACTTGTTTCCATTTTGAATGAAAAATAAAAATGGAATGTGTTAGAGCTATACAAACTTGATTCGAACTATTGGAATTTTTTTCAATTTATTTTTTCTACAATAATGTCTTACATTGTTCAACTAAAATAACGTATCAAACGTAGAATGTTCTTTTGTGCAATTTTAGTTTTTTATTGTACATTGCATTTTGTTATCGCAACCTAAACCCGTCACTACTTTGGTTCATTGCATTATTAGAGTCTAATGTATAGAATGATTTTAAATTTTGTTGTTTTTGGTAAAATGGTTTGGATATTTTATCAGCAACAATAATACATTTCCTGAAATTATATAATATAAACATACTAGATATTAAAAATATTATAAATTTGGATTGTACCTTATATTTCAATATTACAAGCAATTTGAATTGTCACCTGTGAAATTAATTTGATTTTTTTAATTTGCATTTATAATTTATACTATTTATTTTTTATTTTTATGAATTTGAGTGTAATTTCATTATTGTAAATTTTAGGGATTTAATTTACGACATGCAAAGAGATATGGAGATTTCATCTATTTTCATAAATAGCAGGGGTATAAAGCATGAGTTTCCCTTTAACTTTGTCATATAAGACCTCCACTAGTGTGTTATTTTTAGTTCCATTTATTATTGTTAATACTACTACTATTTTTTTTGGTTCGCGTTTTTGGTTTCTAATGTAAAATAGCGAACCCTTTTCTTGGAATATATACCACAAGGAAATGGATTCTTTTCAATACAATATATAAGTGTTAAAAGTATTCTTATATTATTTTTTTGGTTCATCCATTTTCATCACATATCTTTGCATATTTTTTCTTTTTTAACTTATCTAATATTTAGAAATCACGTATATGTTAGATTTAACTCAGGTAGAAATCAACATATGTATAGTGTATTTATGGTTTTATTTATTAAATATAATATTGCAATGTTTATAAAATTGACACTTGGTTTCCATAGCGATATCGCCTATTCCGCTACGTCAGATCCATAATAACATCGAAAATATTATCTTCGTCCTCTACCACCAACTCATCGCGAACTGATTCTAAAAGCAGCTCTACCCGTGCCTCTTGAAACTTTGCCTAAAATAAAAAACAATTACAGGTTAACATTAGTATAAAAGGATTTAAACTTATCGATATTAATAAAATAAGATTTAAAATATGCATACATATGCAGCCGTCGCCTTATCATCATCATCCCACTGATATGTAATACTGCCAGCATTGTCTGCTTGTCTTGATGCGCGGGTGCGGTTAAATACCACCATCATAGACATGGGATATCCAAGTGATCTTTCCTGCGATAAATAACATGTATATTTTTATTTTTCATAGCTAATTACTGAACTGATTAGTATAGAAAATGTAATAACGGTATAGATTCGTAATTGATAAATTTACCAAGTCCTCACGGTGAGGCCGAAAAGATTTGGATCCGCCATGATGCATTACAGGATTCCTACTTCTATTGGCAGAGTTCCTCTCCGACTCCACCGGCAATTTAAATTGAAATTATATTTACTAATTGCAAAAAAATTAACTATATATTTGGTAGATTTACCTTGAACTCGTCGGTCTCCCACCAACTCATCCAAGAATCCCATACGGAAGCACCCATCCAGTTTGGTTTCTTTCCCGATTTTTTAAGAGCTGACATTACCTCCCTGTAATTTTTGGCGACCTTCGAATTCCTGTGGCACTGACCATGGCGACTTTAGTGTCCGCCAAGTCCACTTGCTCCTATACAAAGGGAATATATTACTAATTGTTCATTTATACTTATTCATATAGTAAAGTGGTATAAATTCACCAAAAAATCCTGCCAGATGTCCTCCCTGACTTGGTTAGGGATCTTACTCCACTTAGGCCAGCAATCTATCATCCTGCTCATATTTGATTGCTTGAAAATTCCAAGCACAACTCCTGAGGGCTCCAAATCAAATCCCCTGTGTTAAATATAAAACAAAGCTTTGGACAAGTAAATATATGTATGAACAAATTTATATTGTTATCATTTTAATTTTGATACTTACGCTCCATCAGCCTTCGACTACAAATGTACAAGTGGTCGAGCCGGAGGCTCACCACTACTCTCGTCGGCCGAGCGAGAAGAGCTACGACGTCTAGAGGCTGACATAATACATGTTGAAACTTTCATTTTTAATTATAGACATAGATAAAATGATGATAATATGTGGTGCATGTAATAAAGTCATTTTTAATTGGTAATGCATGTAATGATGATGATGATATATGATGCATGTGCGTGATTAATTGTAAAAATTACCAGATATTACTCAGTCCTCGTCATTTTCTGATTCAGACTCGGTCTCGTGTTCTATATCGTTTTCCTCTACACTCTCAAATACTTCGACTAATACATTTGTCTCATCATTTAATTGTCGAAAATCAGTTTGATCGTCTGTAATGTGATTTCAACATTTTCCTCGATATCTGCTTGATAGGTTATTCTTCTGGAATATTCTTTCCATCGAATGTTAATCTCGCCTTGGTTTTAAAAACCCCAGACCAATCCGCTTTATCTCTTTTTAGAGATGGATAAGGGGCGTAATAAACTTGTAGGGCTTGTTTGGCTAGTACAAAAGGATCGTACTGCTGATAATGGGAGGTTTATAAGATTATAATCGGATGCACGTTAATACCACGACCTGAAACATTGCTTAACCAGTTGCATCTAAACAAAAAAACTTCCACTACGGGCCTTATAAAATATGTCAATTGCAAAATATGGGTTATCATGCCATAAAAATCATTTATATGATTATTAGGATCATCACGGCTATGACGCCCCATCTCTATACTCACGCTAGCCAAGGACACTACGGAGTAATGCCGTCAACTAGCATGAAGAATAAGGCTGTTGAGGAGCGGCCATCCATGTAATTG
The DNA here is from genome assembly GCA_030765085.1 of Allium cepa. NCBI lineage: Eukaryota > Viridiplantae > Streptophyta > Magnoliopsida > Asparagales > Amaryllidaceae > Allium > Allium cepa. The sequence continues at coordinate 878,547,236 of CM060939.1, forward strand.
CCTTGTGCGAGCAACAATTTGTCAAATAGTATAACAAGTGGAAATTCGACACACCGATACAAACTCAAAGCATCTACACAGTGGCTATATATGATCTTCAAAAACAAATATAGAAATAATCATAACATAAATCAGTCATAGATATCCATATCACAAAGGTGGAAACAGATATGAATATAACACTTAGAAGTGTAAATCAGAGTAGTGGTCAAACAAGATCCACAATATAACAAAAGAATAGATACAAGTGCTAGACAAAAGAATATGCATACATCAAGGAGTCTCTATCTCGAATGTGTAGCAACACAAATTACCAATATAGTGTTGTTAGCCAAAAGTCGGGTAATACTCCCAAATGAGGAGTCAAGTAGAAGCACCTGTAACATCTCGGTCTGACCTAAGTATTATTTAATAAGAAAATAATAAACGGATCAGTCTAGCTATTCATATCAGATAAAATGAGATGGAATAAGAGATATAACAAAACGTATGATAACAATAATGCCATACTATGAAAAGTATACATTTGACAACAACAAAAAATCATACAATATCTCAAGAAATCTCATAACATAAAAAAGAATGTCATATTCTTTACTCTATTCACCAAACCACAAATATTGACATCATATCGATGCCAATCAAAAAGATTGATGAAACAAAAATTCTAGAAAGCACCAATTAGAAATCCAGAAATCACAAAGGGGGAGGCCTATCATAAACGGGAGCATGTAAACTCTCCAACACGTGTATCACAAACGGCGCGCTATCCCATGGTCGCTAACCATTGAGCCTGCGCAACGACATAGTACAATATCGGTATGCCCGAAGAACCTGAAACTCGAATAATTCGGAACAAAGACGTAGTACAACTGTATGCCCGATGATCCTAATAAGCTGGTACAACAACGTAGTATAAAGGTACGTCCGATGGACCGAACTCCATATAAGAACATGGGTCGCTAGCCCACAAAAGAAATGAGACGAAACTCAATAAAACGAGGTGCCATCCCCTACGTGGACAAAGAGACATAGGATATCTCTAGTCTAAATCACAAAAAATGATCATCAATGATCATCAAGAAGTGTCAATTACATTAAGCTAGTAAATAGACGAGTTTAGCTTCATGTCCCATAACCTCTTGCTTAACTTAAGTATTTACGAACAAATTATAAATCTCCACTAGAAAGTTGTCACAAGAGCTTCAATCGAACGAGTCTAAGAATTAACCGACAAAGTAAACGCAAGCGTTTCATACCACTTGTTTTGGAAAGTCGTTTAATTGGATTTCTCGAACGAATGAGGTAAAAGTTTGTATATACTAATAGATTGGAAAATGGTTTTATAAAGGCTTTGTATTAAAAATAGAGTTGAAATCATCTTTGAGAAAGAGTTTGAATATTTACTAGTAGTATAGAAACCTTTGCGTTTTGAAGTGACAAACCATAAAGATGGTTGTAAGAACAATCAATCACCAAAATTTCACGTTCAAAGACGTGAATTAAATCCAAAGAAATCGATTTCAAACCTATCAAAATGGATATACCCAAAAATTCCAAAATAGAAGTCATCAAGATCGATGATAAATGATAACAACAAATCGGAAAACCACGAATCGATAAAAAATGGAATTTGAAGCAAAATAGGCTAAGTAGACAAAAACAAGCAGGTCAGTCGACTAACTGCAAAGGCCATTCGACTGATCCAGAAACCTGGAAGTTTCATTTCCTGCAGTCAATCGACTGACTACAGTGGCCAGTAGACTGATTGCAGGAAATAAAGACTTCCAGCCTCTGCACACAGTCCCAGGAGCATTCATTTGCTACTGCCAGTCGACTGACTGCAAAGGTCAGTCGACTGACTGGCACTCGGGCTGTTTTTCAGCCTATCAAATGAAGAGCAACTCCTCCAATATTGCAACTAGACTAACAATGTGCGCTAGGGGTTTATGCCAATCGATGACCCGAACCAATAGGCTCTTCGATACACCACTAAAAGCATGATCAAACATCAAAGCTATGATTTTCAAAAGATTTGACTTCAAACACCAAAAATTGAAATACTCATAAAACCAAGGCAAATGGACATGGAATAGAATTTAGGAATTCATACCTAACAACAAATGAAGGTTATAGACATAGATGTGAGATAAAAATCTCACTTTTTTGCACAAAAACAAGGAAGAAGAAGCTATAGAGCAAGGTAAAAACAATCACTCCTCAATTCCAACATAAGAAGCTTGAATCTAAGCTTAAAAGAAAAACATTTCCTAAGTTAGACTTTAGGAATTTCTGAAATTGAAGGTAGAATGAGTTGGAGAAGAAGAAGAGGATGCTTACCAATAGCTTCACTTTGAATTTGGAGTTAGAACTTGGATTTGCAATGGAACTAGGGCTTAAGAATTCTAATTCTCTTTCTCTTCCCCCATTTTTATGAAAGCTTGAAGGTATTAGGAAATGAAAGTGAATGAAGAGAAGTGGGGGTGGAGCTAGAGTTAATAGTTTAGGCTAACCCAAACCCAAAGTTCAAAGTGCATAGGCCGAATTTTAGCTATCTCCAAACATATCGAAGTTTATACTCAAAAAGGTCGCAAGCAACATTTTGAACTCAATGAAAGTGGTCCCGAGTCCTAATTCGACCGTATGCAAAAAGTAGCATTTCAGACTATAATCCGAGTAACGATGGTGTATTTAAATAAAATATTTAAATACACAATCGTAAAATATGCGAGTTGTTACAGAACCCTATCCTTAAAGAAATTGCGTCCTCGCAATATTTAAGAAGAAAAATAGAAATAACAACCATAAAAGTATATCAACACAAAAGAAATTTGAATTAAAATGTTCACCTCATATAGCACAGCAAAGTAAGTCCGGATGTGTTCGCTCGATGAATTCTCTAGATTCTCAAGACCAATCCTTAGGATTTGAGGACCATTGAACCTTCACAAGAGGGACATCTTTATTTCGAAGGCATTTAACCTCCGATGCAATAATACGAATAGGATGTTGCTCATAAGTCAAATTAGGCGAAACTTCAATTTCTTCCACAACACCGGGCTTAAGAATAGAATCGGAATCTCGAAGGAATTTCCGTAATTGAGAAACGTGAAACATGTCATGAATAGCAGAAAACTGAGCCGGTAATAAAAGGCGATAAGCCACGGAACCAATACGTTCGGCGATGGGAAATGGACCAATATATCGAGGTACTATTTTCTCGATTGATTGAAACGCGGAACACCCTTCATAGGTGAAACACGAATAAACACAAAATCTTCCATATAAAATTCTAATTTCCTTCTTCGGTTATCGGCATAGGATTTTTGCCTACTTTGAGCTTCTTTCATCCTGTGACGAATAAAGCCAATCTTTTCTGTGGAATCACGAATAAAATCTGGACCTAAAACCAGCCTCTCGCCGACCTCAAGCCGACAAGAAGGAGATTGGCATGGCCTTCCATAAAGTGCCTCAAAAGGGGTCATGTCAATACTAAATTGGAAGCTATTATTATAGGAAAACACAGCAAGAGAAAATATGATCCTCCCAACTTCCACCAATATCAAGAACACATACACGAAGAAGATCTTCAAGAGTTTCATTCACACGCTCGGTTTGTCCATCGGACTGAGGAGGATAAGCGGTGCTAAAATTAAGCTTCGTTCCCAACGCTTTTTGAAGACTCTTCCAAAATCCGCTTGTAAACAATGGATCACGATCGCTAACAATAGAAGTAGGAACTCCATGCAATTTAACAATTTCTTTAATAAAGAGTTTGGCCAAAAGAGGTACGGTCCGGCTAGACCGAGCGGGAATAAAATGTGAGGATTTAGTAAGTCTATCAACTATCACCCATAGGCTATCATGGCTCGAACGAGAACGGGGAAGACCGTCAATAAAATCCATGGAAATTTGATCCCACTTCCAAATTGAAATATCCAAAGGTTGCAATAACCCACAGGGCCTTTGATGCTCGGCCTTGACAAGTTGGTAAGTCATGCAGCGCTTAACAAAGTTAGCAATATTGGATTTCATTCCATCCCAATAATAAATTAGCTTCATATCCGCGTACATTTTACTACTACCGGGATGAATGGTAAATTTAGAACGGTGAGAATCTTCTAAAATGTCTTTTCGAAGATCGTCAATATTTGGCACGATAAGTCTACCAAATTTTAGAATACCGCCACGAGAGTCAATATCAAAGTCTTTCAAACCTTCAATATCAATTTTATCCCTACAACTTTGGATAAGAAGAGGCAATTCGGCATCTAACTTTTGAGCTTCAAGGATGCAGTCTAAAAGAGATGGATGAGCCTCAAGGCTACATAAAACAAGAGATCAATTTTATCCCTACGACTTTCAAAGTCTCAAGATCATTCCATTCAGATATTATCATAGAAACAACCGCTTATTGCTTATGACTAAGTGCATCGGCAACACGATTTCCCTTTCCGGGAGTATAAAGAATATCAAGGTCATAAGATGCAAGGAATTCAAGCCAATATTGTTGATGCAAATTATGTTCCTTTTGAGAAAACAAATACTTCAAAGATTTGTGATCGGTATAGAGAACAAATTTCTCTCCCAAAAGATAATGACGCCAAACACGAAGGGAAAAAACAATAGCCGCGAGCTCTAAATCATGAGTGTCATATCGAATCTCGGCAGGCTTCAATTGCCTAGAAGCGTAAGCAATAACACGTTCCCTTTGCATAAGAACAACACCCAAACCAATCCGACTAGCATCAGTTTAAACAATGAAATCTTGGTTCCCTTTGGGAATCACAGGAATAGGAGCATCGGAAAGGAGTTCTTTTAATTTCCGAAAAGAAGCTTTACATTTGTTCGACCAAATGTATTTAACTCCTTTCTGAAATAGGCTATGCGGTAGGATCATGTAATATGGAATAACGAAATTGTCTAGGTAATAAAGTAAGTAAAAGAAAGGTAGACACCAGGATTTTATACTGGTTCGGACCTCTAGTCCAACGTCCAGTCCCTAAGCTTCACTTAGGAATTCCACTAACTAAAACCCTCACTTAATCTGGAGGAATAGGCTTACAACTTACCCGAACAACCGAACGGGATTTCTTGCCTCAACAACTAAAGAGGACTTCAACTAAATTACTAAAAACAATATTCGACTTATTGTGTTCTTGTCGACACTGATGAGTCTAATGCAGTACAATATTCCTATAATCTTATCCTCGAGAGTATGCAATTTGTTTGTGAAGATTTAGGAAATGTGAATTGCTATGAATCAAAAGAATGTTAAAAAGAAAACAGTGATTCAAGCAATAGATTTGTAATTGCTTTGAGAATTTCTAGATAATATGTTCAAGAAAATAGTAAGATTAAAGCAAGAGAATTCAGTGAATTGAAGTTGTTAGAATTATGTATTTATACATGTAGAAGAGGTGCATCTGTTGGCTAAGGATGCAGATAAGAATGCTTCCATTTCCATTGGTGAATGGTTGCAACCCTTGGGAGGAAGAAGGTGTCCATTTAGAAAAAATTCGTAGGTTCAAATTCAGTCGACTGAACAGAGAATTCAGTCGACTGAACACTAAATTTTTCAGGAACAAATTCAGTCGACTGAGCAGGGTGTTTCAGTCGATTGAAACTGTACATGTTTGTATATGTGTAACAGGTTCAGTCGACTGGTCATCCCTGTTCAGTCGACTGAACTACTAGACTGCGCACAGTTAATGTGTATTAAAAAATGAAATTTATAAAATGTGGTCTAGTGTTTGTGCAAGCCTCTTGAGGATAGATTTTAACAATAAATCTAAACTAAGACCTATATAAAAAATCATACTTATGTTTATTCTTGGTCTTCATCGTTCTTTCTTTAGCTTTTCACATATCTCTTCCTTTTTGTTGAAGCACATTGTCATTGATCAAAATCTTAGCGTATCAACATTCTCCCCCTTTTTGATGGAGACAATACTCATGTGTGTAGAGATTATTTCCTCCCCCTAAATATATGCACTATCTTTTCTACAAAACAAGGTTAGTAACATAGATTTCTCCCCCTTTGTCATCGTCAAAAAGGAAGTAATAACCACAGAAGTATATTGTCAAAACAATCAGTGATATGCATGTCTATTGTTTAAGAATGTAGCATAGAATATAGCATAAAAATGTAGCATGAGAAATAAAATGTAGATTGTTGCATGAATGAATAAAACATAAAATGTAGAATGAATGAAACAAAAAAGGCTATTTATACAAGCCTTGTGATCAGTGTTTTTGAAAAAAAAAGCATAGAAGAGTTTATTCATCTTTGTCCCAATCATATGAGGCTTCTCTCTCTCCCCTTGGTTCGCGGATAACGGGTCCACCCGTGGGAGGTCTATAACTTCCTCCTTGACCGCCACTAATGCCACTCGTGCTACTGCTTGTATGTTCTTCGAATGATGTCCATGTGAATGTAGGTGTAGGACGCTTACCGCGTGATGTTGAAGCGGTAGTGGAAGTTGAGCAAAAGATGGCATCCCATAATTTATTGAAGAATCCTTTAATTTTATCAAGTTTGTGATCTACCTTCTTGAGACGATTATCAAGAATTTGTTGATTTCTTGATAAAATTCCTAATGATTGATTGCTGGTAAAACTTTGTTCAATGATATGAATTTCATCTTCTCGGTCGAAAGGTTCTTCATGTGGAGCTTGTGGAGGTTGTTGCGCTTGTGGAGGTTGTTGTTCTTGATGCCTAGCTTCCCATTCAGCAAGAGATGTGATGCGAGGAGGTCTATCCGGGAGTTGCATAAGGCTTATTGTCCGTTGGTTAATTTGATGGACCATTGTATTTTCGAACTCGGGTAATGGCGTATCAACATTGAGGAGAAGTCTCATGATATATTCTCAAAAATATATAGTTCGCGTTTTTCCATTATTAAATGCGAGAAACTCATCAAGGATTAGTTGGACCCAATTGACTTGAATATTGCCCCAAATAGCGTATAGAGCTCGATAATTGGTTCGGTAGACAAGTTCATATGAACCCGTTCATGGAGTAATTGTTCTCATAAGAGCTTTGTGAAGGATTCTAGCTCTTGGTCATAGGGAAGTGGATTTAAAATCTTCAATATTAACATTATCATCTAGAAATTGATGGTTTATGTTATCTCGAATATGTGGATTGAATTCTACCTCATCAAGCTTTCTCCCTACATTAGGTGAACCTAAAATGTGTGCCATTCGATCTAAGGAGAACCAAACTTTCTTCCCACACACAATACTCCAAACACTATCATTTGGATTTCTTGGAGTATGGTGTCCAAGATTAAGATTTGCATAAAATAGTTTGACCTTAATATGGTTTATTGCATGGTCGTTTCTTTTCAAATCCAAGAGAGAAGTTAAACCTTGTTCATCTATTTTATTTTTGTAAACCCATTTTGTTCCTATAACAGATTGATTATTCGGACGGGGAACTAATTCCCAAACATCGTTACGTTCAAATTGATTTAATTCTTCTTGCATTGCAATAATCCAGTAATCGTCTGTTGATGTTTCTTTAGGATTTTTAGGTTCTATTGTAGAAATGAAAGCTACATGTCCCATTTTATTTAGTTGATTTCTTGTCTTAATTTGAGAGTTGATTTCACCTATTATGTTTGAGTAGGGTGATCTCATAATATTCTTGGTGATGATCTTAGTTCATTATTACAATTTTCAAGATTTGTATTTTCTATATTTATAAATTCTTCATCATCTTTTATACTTAATTCTTTGTTGAAATTCTCATCAAAAGATACATGTAAGGTTTCTTCGATTACGTTTGTTCGTTTATTAAATACTCGATATGCCTTACTTCATTCTGAATATCCTACAAAAATTCCTTCGTCGGCTTTTGGATCAAATTTACTTAGTTGACCTTCTGTATTTAAAATAAAACATTTTGATCCAAATATTTTGAAATAAGATATATTTGGCTTTTTGTTGTTGAATAGTTCATATAAAGTATTTTTAACTAACGGTCTAATTGATATTCTATTCAATACATAGCATGCGGTAGCTACGGCTTCTGCCCAAAAATGTTTTGGTAGAAAACTTCCATTTAATAATGTCCGAGTGCATTATTGTAATGTTCTGTTCTTTCTTTCTACAATTCCATTTTGTTGAGGAGTTCTAGGAAATAAAAAAATTATGATTTATTCCTTTCATTTTACAGAACGTTTCAAAAGCTTCATTTTCGAATTCGCCACCATGATCACTTTGTATATTTTTAATCTTCAAATCTTTAGTGTTTTGAATTCTTTTGACAAATGTTTTAAAATGCTCAAAAGTATCACTTTTATTTTTCATAAAAATAGTCCATGTATATCTTGAGAAATCATCAACTATTACAGACACGTATCGATTATGATTAATGGATTGAACTTGTGTTGGTCCAAATAAATCCATATGTAGTCATTCTAATGGTTGTAAAACCTAAATATATTTCTTAGTTTTGAAAGACGATTTCGTTAATTTTCCTTTTTGACAATCATCACAAAGATTTTTTATTTTAAAGTTTATTTTGGGTACACCTCTTGCTAATTCATTTTTGGAAAGTTTTCTAATAGTTTTAAAATTTATATGACAAAATCTTTTTTGCCATAATGAAGGATCATTATCTTTGGCTAGTAAACACATACTTGTATTATGATTAATATTCATATTTAGAACGTAAATATTCCTATCTCTTTTTCCTTCAAAAACAAGATTTTGGTTTTGATCAAAAATACTACATTTATTTTCTGAAAAAGTTATTTTAAAGCCTTTGTCACAAAGTTGACTTATGCTAAGTAGATTATGTTTTAGATTTTCAACTAATGACACATTTTTTATAGAAGGTAAATTTGATGTACCGTAATTTCTCACATCTTCTTTGCCAATGATATAGCCTTTTGAATTGTCTCCGAAGGTAACCAAGCCACCATCGAAGTATGTGATGTTTGTAAGCATATCTTTGTCTCCGATCATGTGTTTTGAACAACCACTGTCTAATATCCATTTCTTCTTTTTAAGTGGGGCCTGAAAATAAATATATAATTATTGGTACCCACCTTTTAATAGGGTCCTAAAAAGTTAGAGCTTAGGAAGCCAAACCCAATTTGGTTTAGTATCCTTTTTATAAATATAGTTTTTGTTATAATGAACACTATTCATAAATGTTTTAATATATTTATTCCTAATTAAAATATTGTTAGTCTTTGGAACCCAAATTTTGACTATCTTGGTTTCTACTTTTGTTTTAATAGGTTCTCTTAATAACATTTGTTGTTTTGAATCAATATTCGTCTTAAAATTTTTATTTTTCTTTTTAGGAAATTTTGACTTCTTTTTATATCCTAATCCTTGTTTATTTGAAGAGGATTGAGAATTTTCTAAAATCTTAGATAAATTTTCTCTTCCTTTGTTAAAGTTAGAAACATTTTTAGTGATGTTATCTAGTCTAGCTTGAAGACTATTATTTTCTAACTCAACTTATCTAATCTTAGTTTTTAACTCATGATTTTTAGAAACAATTATATCGTTCTTTGTCTTTTGAGTTTCAACTTCTTGACTTAAAAGTGATAATTGAGTTTCCGAATTTGAATGAGTTTCTTGAACTTTTTCAAATTCTTCCTCTAAAATTTTCTTTTCATCTTTTAACATATCCCTTTCAAATTCAACTTTGTTTTGATTTTCACGAGTTTCTTTGAGTTTCTTTTTAAGAGTTTTTATTGTGTTCAAAAGTTAAGTGTTTACTTCAATTAAATCATCGAAAGTCAAATTGCTAACCTCAGATTCTTCAGCCATAAAGCATACATTCGCTTGTTCATTGTCACTTTCATTTTCACTTTCAGATGAAGATGAATCCGAATCATCCCATGTTACAGAGAATGCCTTCTTTTTTAATTTCTCTCTCTTGTTTTTGTTGTTGAGAGCTTTCTGATTCTCCTTCTTTTGCTCTGGGCAATCCTTGTGCATGTGACCTTTCTTCTGACAGTTGAAACATTCTATATTCAAGGATGTAGGTTTGTTCAGGAAATTCTTATTGAATCCGTTTTTATTTCCTTTTTTATACTTTAAGAATTTATTAAAATTTTTGGCTATGAATGCTAAATCCTCATCTGCAGACTCTGATTCTTCCTTTTCCGCATGAAAAGCAACATTCTTTCTTTCTTGAGCTTGATCTTTCTTAGCTTGCATATTTACTTCATACGACATAAGATTTCCAATCAATTCTTCTGGTTACATTGTAGATAGATCATTTGCTTGCTCGATTGCTAGTACTTTTCTCTCCCATTCATCAGTGAGTGAATTTAAAACTTTAGACACAATGTCAAAATCCGTGTATTTTTCTCCTAGTCTAATTAAAGCACGATGAATGTCTTGAAATCTTGAGTACATGTCATTGATGGATTTATTTTGTCGCATTCTAAAGTTTTGGAATTGATTCTTCAGCATGGATACCTTTGTTTGTTTAACCTTTTTTGTGCCTTCATGTATGACTTTATGTGTTTCCCATATTTAATATGCAGTAGTACATATGCTAACACGGTTGAATTTGTTTCTATCCAGGGCGCAAAATAGCATATTCAAAGCATTGGCATTTGCACTAGCTTCATTCTTTTGAGTTTGTGTCCATGTAGGATAATCGGTTGTGGGTACAACGAACTCTGCTTGAGTAGCATTCCATGCTTTGAAACTTGTTGCTTCCATATAAATCCTTATCCTTGTAGCCCAATAGTTGTAGTTTAGTCCATTGAATAGAGGAGGTCTTTGGGTAGATTGTTCTTCCGCAAATGTAGAACTATATGCAGATGTTGTGCTTGTACTTGCGTTATTTTCCAAATTATCAATATGTCTAATAATGGTGTTATGGTTATAGGACGGCCTTGCTTCGATACCAATTGAAATAGGCTATACGATAGGATCGTGTAATATGGAATAACGAAATTGTCTAGGTAGAAAAAGTAAGTAAAAGAAAGGTAGACACCAGGATTTTATACTGGTTCGGACCTCTAGTCCTACGTCCAGTCCCTAAGCTTCACTTAGGAATTCCACAAACTAAAACCCTCACTTAACCCGGAGGAATAGGTTTATAACTTACCCAAACAACCGAACGGGATTTCTTGCCTCAACAACTAAAGAGGACTTCAACTCAATTACTAAAAACAATATTCGACTTGTTGTGTTCTTGTCAACACTGATGAGTCTAATGTAGTACAATATTCCTATAATCTTATCCTCGAGAGCATGCAATGTGTTTGCTAAGATTTAGGAAATGTGAATTGCTATGAATCAAAAGAATGTGAAAAACAAAACAGTGATTCAAGTAGTAGATTTTTGATTGCTTTGAGAATTTCTAGATAATTTGTTCAAGAAAAATAGTAAGATTAAAGCAAGAGAATTCGGTGAATTAAAGATGTTAGAATTATGTATTTATACATGTAGAAGAGGTGCATCTGTTGGCTAAGTGTGCAGACAAGAGATGCTTCCATTTCCATTGGTGAATGGTTGCAACTCTTGGGAGGAAGAAGGTGTCCATTCAGAGAAAATTCGCAGGTTCAAGTTCTGTCGACTGAACGGAGAATTCACCCAACTGAAAATATGAAGTAAAATTTTCAGGAACAAATTCTGTCGACTGAGCAGGGTGTTTCAGTCGACTGAAACTGTACATGTTTGTATATGTGTAACAGGTTCAATCGACCGGTCATCCCTGTTCGGTCGACTAAACTTCTAAACTGTGCACAGTGAATGTGTATTAAAAAATGAAATTTATGAAATGTGTTCTAGTGTTTGTGCAACCGCTTGAGGATAGATTTTAACAATAAATCTACACTAAGACCTATATAAAAAATCATACTTATGTTTATTCTTGCTCTTCATCGTTCTTTCTCTAGCTTTGTACATATCTCTTCCTTTTTGTTGAAGCATGTCGTCATTGATCAAAATCTTAGCGTATCAACACTTTCTTTGTCAAGCTAGTAAGAGGCACGGAAATTTTAGAAAAGTCTTTTATGAACCGACGGTAATAACCCGCCAATCCAAGAAAACTATAGATTTTCGTCACACTCTCCAGCCTCTTCCAATCTTGAATCGGTTCAATCTTTGAAGCATCCACGGAAATTTCGGATTCAGAAATAATATGGCCGAGAAATTTCACACGAGATTTCCAAAAGTGGCATTTAGAAAAAAATTCTTTCAATTGATTACTCCTAAGAGTTTCCAACATAATCCGAAGATGCTTTTCATGCTCTTCCTCGGTTTTAGAATAAACAAGAATATCATCTATAAAGATGAGAACAAATCGATCGAGGAAGTCTTTGAAAACTCGATTCATCAGGTCAACGAAATAAGCTGGAGCATTCGTTAAACCAAATGGCATAACACACATTCATAATATCCATAACGATTATGGAACGATGTCAGATGAATGCTATCCTCTGCAATACGAAGCGGATGAAAACCGGTTACTAAGTCTAACTGTGAAAAGACTCTAGCACCACTAAGTTGATCGAACAGATCATCAATCCGAGGTAAGGGATATTTATTCTTAATGGTGAGATCATTAAGCTTACAGTAGTCAACGCAAAGCCTAAGTGTACCGTCGTATTTCTTCACAAAAATAGCCGAAGCTCCCAAGGAGAGGAAGTAGAACGAATAAATTGCTTCGTCTCCAATTCGGATAATTGCTTACGCATCTCCTCGTTTTACTTATTGGACATACGATAAGCAGGACGAGTAATAGATAAAGCTCCAGGAATTAGGTTAATTCTAAACTCAATTGGTTGCTTAGGTGGTAATCCTAAAACGGGCTCAAATATGTCAGAAAATTCGCGAACAATGTGAATAAGAGAAGTGACATCTTCCTCATCATCATTATCGTCATCATGAGGATTTAAAGAATATAAAGTTGTAGCTAAGCTGGAATCCGAGTCTTTAAGAACAATAGAAATCTTCTTAATAGATTGAGGATGTCGAAGATGAATACTCCGCTCAGGACATAGGATATGGGCTTCGTAACGGTTAAGCCAATCCATTCCCAAAATCATTCCGAAGCCCAAGTAACGCATGACACACAAATCGGCTGGGAAAGAAAAAGCACATAAAATAATCTCGACATCATTACAAAGAAGACTGAGTGTTGCAGATCCACCAACCGGATTCGCAATTCTCAAAGAAGTCATTAAAGCCATAACACTTAAAGAAAAAGTATCAACAAGTTCTTTTGATATAAAAGAATGGGATGCACCCGTATCAAAAAGAACTCGAATAGGTCAATCACGAAACATAATAATGCCATCAAGGATAGAATGAGAAATACCTTGACCACGAGAAGTATTACTAGGAGCTTACACAACATTTAGCTTTCCCTCCTTCTTGCCTTGAAGTTTGGGACATGACAATAAAAGATGACCCGAACTTTTGCAATAACGACAAAAGAGAGGTTTCGGACGTCTATTGGCATAATGGTCCTTAAAACCACAATTTTAGCATTGCCCACTACTAGGGGTAGGAGTCTTTGTTGCCGAAGCTGCTTGTTTTACTTTCTTGTTGAGATTAGGGCCTTTGAATTTAATAGGCTTTTTCTTGTTGTTGTTGAAGTTTAGTTTGGCACCCACAACTTCAACATCACTTTCCTTATCCGCCTCTTCAAGTCGAAGAGCGATATTGTAACGCCCCACCTCGAGACCACCTTCGTAAAGAGAATTAACGAGTAATTCCGTCAACTAAAGCAGAGAATAGGGCTGGTTAAGGGTGGCCATCTATAACTTTGTCTTAAACATTTACTGAATACGTCGATAAAAGCAATATGATTTTTTTCTATCTCAATGGATCGACATACACAGTAAATGCTTAATCCAAAACTATAGATGGCTAATGGATCTATCAGAACAAAATGCAATAACTAGGTGTAAAGCACGTCATAGAACAGTAATTAACATCATATATATACATATACACTGATACATGTTTAGTACAATACAATATGAATACAATAAAGGTGGTACTCGACTACACCATATACATTGCATCAAATACATCAGAGTATGCGGAAGAACATAAATTACTCAAGAGAAAGGAGAGCTGATATCCAGCAACAACTTCAGGCTAAGTCCAATAGATGATACCTTAAACAACTCGGTATGACCCGAGTATAAATACACGGGTCAGTCTAGCTACACAAATCAGTCAATATCGTAATACGAAGCGAAATAGACATGAAGATACTTCTTCTCGAAAGAGAAGAATGAATCGATAAACTCATAAGCTCAACACTTAAGTAAAAAACGCTACTTGAGTGAACAAATACCTAGAAGGAGGTAACTCAAACTCAATACTTAAATCAAACACAAGTGCCCCATATCATCGTCGATATCCCAAAATGTCGACATGGTTCCATGAATCGTATCTCCTCAAAAGGAGAAACATCAATACAAACTCTCGCCAAAATGGCAAACATAAAATATTTTCAAACAGGATGATCCAAAACTAAATTAATGATGAATCTCCAAATTCAATTATACCTCATCTCATCGGTATAAATGTTTATAAATCTCAATCTCAACTCGCCAAAATGGCAAAACCTAGGATATCCTATAAAATGCTGAAAATATCCAAACTCATAACTCAAGGAACTCGATAAGAGCACAAAACATTATAATTGAAATCACCATATATATAACATCTCATATAGCACTAGGCTATCAATGTAATAAAACATCGTAAAAAGGTGAAATCACAATAAAACCAAAAACTCAGATAATACGGATTGGCCAAATCCTCGGTCGTAACGCCGAAGGAATGTTGCACGTGCTAAACTCAGACAGCCGAAGCCTCAGACAAGGTCGCTAACACATCCCAAAGCAGTTCGTCCTCATGACAAGGTCGCTGACACCTCACCAAGCCATTTTGTCAGCCCTAACAAGGTAGCTAACACCTCCCAAAGCAGTTCGTCCTCACGACAAGGTCGCTAACACCTCTTAAAGCAGTTCTGTTAGGTAAACATCATGAATGTATGTGACGCCCCACCTCTATACCCACGCTAGCCAAGGACACTACGGGGTAATGCCGTCAACTAGCATGGAGAATAAGGCTGTTGAGGAGCGACCATTCGCGTAATTTCTTTGTGCGAGCACCGCTATGTCAGATAGTACAACATGCATCTGGTTTCAGGAGGAAATCCGACATATCTATACAAACTCAAAGCTACTACACAGTGGCTATATTTATATATTCTTCATAAACAAATATAGAAATAAACATAACACAAATCAGTCACAGACATCCATATCACAAAGGCGGAAATAGATATGAATATATAACACATGAAAGTGTACATCAGAGTAGTGGTCAAACAAGATCCACAATGTCACAAAAGAATAGCTACAAGTGCTAGACAAAAGAATAGCTACAAGTGCTAGACAAAAGAATATGGATACATCAATGAGTCTATATCTCAAATATATACAATAAAAACTACTAATCTAAGTAGTTAGCCGAAAGTCATAGTGATAATCCCAGATGTGAAGTCAAGCAGAAGCACCTGTAACATCTCGTTCTAACCGGAGTATTATTCAATAATAAAATAATTAACAGATCAGTCTAGCTATAAATATCAGATAAAATGATATAGAACAAGAGATATGACATAAATTTATGATAACCATAAAGCCATATTGTGATAAGTATGCAATTGAAAATCAACTACGGATTAATCAATATCACAAGAATCTTCTCAAAGATCAAAGGAAACGTCATACTCTATATTTTTATTCACAAAAAGTTGATGACACAAAAATTCACAAATGCACAAATATTGATAAAACATATCGATGTAAATCACGAAAATTGGTGAAACAGAAATTCCAGAAATCATCAATGGAAATCCAGAATTCACAAAAAGGGGGAGGCCTATCACAAAACCGGAGCATGAAAACTCACAAACACATGTATCACAAAATAGAACGCTATTCCATAGTTGCTAACCATTAATTTTTGAGCCGAAGCTCCACAAAACGGCCCGAAGACCATGGGTCGCTACCCCACCAATTTGAGCCGAAGCTCCATAGAAATGGGGTTTAGTCTCCTTGTAGACAAAGAGACATCGCATGATTGCTAGTCTAAATCACAAAAATGATCATCAACGATCGTTAAGAAGTGTCAATTACAGTATGCTAGTAAATATATAAGATTAGCTTCATGTCCATAACCACTAGCTTAACTTAAATATTTACGAACAAATTGTAAATCTCCACTCGAAAATTGTCATAAGAGATTCAATCGAACAAGTCCAAGAATTAACCGATGAAGTAAAAGCAAGAGTTTCATACCACTTGTTTTACGAAGTCGTTTAACTAGATTTCTCATACGAGTGAAAAGAAGTGACAAATCACAAAAGTGATTGTAGAAACAATAAATCATAAAAATTCACATACAAAGACGTGAATAAAATCCAAAGAATTCGATTCCAAATTCATCAGAGTGGAAATACCCTTGCGACATAAAAGTCACGACTTACGACTTAATCATAAGTCAACACAAGAAATCAGCGGCTCAAGAAATAGCACACGGCTTAGCAGAGCAAATAACATGGCGCGACCTAAGGCATGGCGCGACCTAAAGCATGGCGCGACCTAACATGGCGCGACTTATGTTGTGAAGAAGGCCGAGCAACTTATTAGACCAATGGCCGAGTGACCTAAGGGGTTGTGACCCAAGTGGTTGCAAGATAAGGCAGGCTGACGTAAGTAGTACGACTAAGTGGCGCGACCTAGACGAGCGACCTAATATATAGCCGAGCGACCTAAGAGCTCGTTGCTTAAGGAGGTGAGCGGCCTAACACGAAACGACCTAAGTTAGAGAATAGGTCGTGCGACCAAGTGAAGCGACCTAAGCAATGCCGAGATCTAACATGGCCGAGGCTAATGACCTAAGATACAAACGACCTAAGGAGGTAACGACATAGAAGTAGCATGCGGCCTAAGGAGTGCGACCTAAGGCGCAAGCGACCTAACATGGTTGCAAGCTAAAGCAGGATGAGCGATCTAACATGTCCAAGGCTAACGACCAAAGTAGTATGACCTAAGGGGAAAGTGACCTAAGAACATGGCGCGACCTAAGTAAGACGACTTAGCCGAGCGATCAAAGGCAGGCCGACCTAGGACCAGCGACTTATGGTGGTAAGGATAGGCCGAGCGACCTAGCGACGAAACAACCTAAGGGGTAAAGAAGGTCGAGTGACCTAGCGACCTATGGGTTACGAGCTTTGACCGAGCGACCTAAATTGACGCGACCAAAGCAAGGCACGACCTAACTGTAGGCCGAGCAATTCGAATTGTGAATTCCGAATGACCTAAGGGTTTTGGAGTGCAAAACTCTCTCAATTTGTAACCGATCGAGCACAAACGCTAGGGGATTACGCCTATCGGCTACCCGGTCCTATTGGCTCCTCAATTCATCACCAAAAACGTGTTCAAACATCAAAGATTGGATTTTTAAAAATTTGAACCCAAAACACCAAAAATTGGGATTTTCACCAATTCAATCCAGACCACAAGCAAATGCATATGAATAAATGTTAGGAATTCAAATCTAACAATCAAAGATAGTTATAGACAAAGATGTGAGATAAAAATCTCATCTTTACACAAAATCAATGAAGAAGAAGCTTGAAATTAATGGAAGAATCAATGGCTTCTCTTTGAATTTAGAGTTAGATGTTGGATTTGCATATGAACTTGAGTTTGGAGTATAAATTCCCATCCCCTCCTCCATTTTTGATGAAGCTTGAGTGTTAGGAAATGAAAGTAAAGTTATGAAGGGAAAGGGGTTGAGCTAGAGTAAATAGTTTAGGCTAATGGGCTAAACCAAACCCAAAGCCCAAAGTGAAAAAGTGGCAAAATTCCACTAACTCCAAACATATTAAAGTTCATAGTCAAAAAAACCACAAACGGTGTTTTGAACTCAATGGAAGTGGTTCCGAGTCCTAATTCGACCGTATGCAAAAAGTAACTTTTCGGACTAAAATCCGACTAACGATAAAATATTTAAATAAAATATTTAAATATTCAATCGTAAAATATGCGGTTGTTATAGACTCCCCTCCTTAAAGAAATTGCGTCCTCGCAATATTTAAGAAGAAAATATATAGTAACAACCATAAAAGCATATTCAACACAAAAGAAATTTGAAATAAGAAGTTCACCTCAAAGAGCACGGGAAAGTAAGTCCGGATGTGTTCGCTCGATGAACTCTCTATATTCCCAAGAGAAATCCTTAGGATTTGAGGACCATTGAACTTTAACAAGCGGAACATCTTTATTTCGAAGGCGCTTGACCTCCGAAGGAATAATACGGATAGGATGTTGCTCATAAGTTAAATTAGGTGAAACTTCAATTTCTTCCACATCACCAGGCTCAAGAATAGAATCGAAATCTCGAAGGCATTTCCGTAATTGAGTGAAACACGTTATGAATAGCAGAAAACTGAGCCGGTAATAAGAGGCGATAAGCCACAGAACCAATACGTTCGGTGATAGGAAATGGACCAATATATGGTGGTGCTAACTTTCCCGATCGACTGAAACGTACAACACCCTTCATAGGTGAAACACGAATAAACACAAGTTCTCCCACAGAAAATTATAATTTCCTTCTTCGGTTATCGGCATAGGATTTTTGTCGACTTTGGGCTTCTTTCATCCTATGACGAATAAGGTCAATATTCTCTGTGGAATCATGAACAAAATCTGGACCTAAAACCAGCTTCTCACTGGCCTCAAGCCAACAAGAAGGAGATCGACATGGCCTTCCATAGAGTGCCTCGAAAGGTGGCTTGCCAATACTAGATTGTAAGCAATTATTATAGGAAAAATCAACAAGAGAAATATGATCTTCCCAACTTCCACCAAAATCAAGAACACATGCACGAAGAAGATCTTCAAGAGTTTGATTCACACGCTCGGTTTGTCCATCGGACCGAGGATGATAAGCGGTGCTAAAATTAAGCTTCGCTCCCAAAGCTTTTTGAAGACTCTTCCAAAATCTACTAGTAAACAATGGATCACGATCACTAACAATAGAAGAAGGAACTCCATGCAATTTTACAATTTCTTTAATAAAGAGTTTGGCCAAAAGAGGGACGGTTCGATTGGATCGAACGGGAATAAAATGGACGGATTTAGTATGTCTATCAACTATCACCCATAAGCTATCATGACCCGAACGAGAACGGGGAAGGCCGTCTATAAAATCAATGGAAATTTGATCACGCTTCCAAATTGGAATTTCTAAAGGTTGCAATAACCCACCAGGCCTTTGATGTTTGACCTTGACAAGTTGGCAAGTCATGCAACACTTAACAAAGTTTGCAATATCAGATTTCATTCCCTCCCAATGATAAAGTCGCTTCATATCCGCGTACATTTTACTACTATCGAGATGAATGGTAAATTTTGGAATGATGAGAATCTTCTAAAATGTCTCTACGAAGATTACTAATATTTGGCACGATAAGTCTACCAAATTTTCGAATACCGCCACAAGAATCAATATCAAAGTCTTTCAAACCTTCAATGTTAATTTTATCCCTAAAATTTTGGCTAAGAAGAGCCAATTCGGGATCTAGCTTTTGAGCTTCAAGAATGCGGTCTAAAAGAGAAGGATGAGCCTCAAGGATACATAAAACAAGAGATGAACATAAATCGAAAACACGATCTCGAATCTCACAAGTGGATAAAACCTCGAGATGATTCCATTCGGATATCATCATGGAAACAACCGATTGTTGCTTGCGACTAAGTGCATCGGCAACACGATTTCCCCTTCCGAGGGTATAAAGAATATCAAGATCATAAGCTGCAAGAAATTCGAGCCAACATTGTTGACGCAAAATAAGTTCCTTTTGGGAAAATAAATACTTCAAAGATTTATGATCGGTATAGAGAATAAACTTCTCTCCCAAAAGATAATGACACCAAATACGAAGGTCGAAAACAATAGCCGCGAGCTCTAAATCATGAGTGGCATATCTAGTCTTGGCAGGCTTTAATTGCCTAGAAGCATAAGCAATAACACGTTCTCTTTGCATAAGAACGACACCCAAGCCAACGCGACTAGCATCAGTATAAACAACAAAATCTTGATTCCCCTCGGGAATAACAAGAATAGGAGCATTGGAAATGAGTTCTTTTAATGTCTGAAAAGAAGCTTCACATTTGTCGGACCAAATGTATTTAACTCCCTTCTTTGTTAAGCTAGTAAGAGGCACGTAAATTTTTGAAAAGTCTTTGATACGGTAATAACCCGCCAATCCGAGAAAACTACGGATTTTCGTCACATTTTCCGGTCTCTTCCAATTTTGAATCGCTTCAATCTTTGAAGGATCCACGGAAATTCCAGATTCAGAAATAATACGACCGAGAAGCTTCACACGAGATTGCCAAAAGTGGCATTTAGAAATTTTTGCTCTCAATTGATTGCTCCTAAGAGTTTCCAACACAATTTGAAGATGTTTTTCATACTCCTCCTTGGTTTTAAAATACACAAGAATATCATCAATAAAGATGAGAACAAACCGATCGATAAAGTCTTTGAAAACTCTATTCATAATGTCAACGAAATAAACCGGAGCATTCGTTAAACCAAATGGCATAACAAGCCATTCATATGGTCCATAACGAGTATGGAATGATGTTAAAGGAATGCTATCCTCTGCAATACGAAGGTGATGAAAAATGGTAGCTAAGTCTAATTGTAAAAAGACTCTAGCACCACTAAGTTGGTCGAATAGATCTTCAATCCGAGGTAAAGGATATTTATTCTTGATAGTAAGATCATTAAGCTTGTGGTAGTCAACGCAAAGCCTAAGTGTACCATCAGATTTCTTCACAAAAATAGCCGAAGCTCCCCAAGGAGAGGATCTAGAGAGAATAAATTGCTTCGTCGCCAATTCGATAATTGTTTGCGCATCTCCTCATTTTCTTTATTGGACATGCGATAAGGAGGACGAGTGATAGGTTGAGATCCAGGGATGAGATTAATTCTGAACTCAATTGCTCGCTTAGGTGGCAATCCTAAAACGGGCTCAAATATGTCGGAAAATTCACAAACAACGTGAATAAGAGAGATAATATCTTCCTCATCATAATTATCGTCGTCATGAGGATTTAAAGAATATAAAGATGCAACCAAGCTGGAATCCGAATCTTTAAGGTTAATAGAAATCTGTTTAACAGATTGAGGATGTCGAAGATAAATAGTCCGCTCAGGACATAGGATTTGGGCTTTATACCGGTTAAGCCAATCCATTCCCAAAATCATTCCAAAGCCTAAGTAGCGCATAACGTGCAAATCGGCTCGAAAATAAAAATCGCACAAAATAATCTCGACATCTTTACACAATAAACTGATCGTTGCAGATCCACCAACCGGATTCGCAATACTCAATGAAGTCATTAAACACAAAACATCCACAAAAAAAGTATCAACAAGTTCTTTTGATATAAAAGAATGGGACGCACCCGTATCAAAAGGAACTCGAATAGGATGATCACGAAATAAATCAATGCCATCAAGGACAGGATGAGAAATACCTTGACCACGAGGTGTGTTGCCAGAGGCTTGAGCAACATTAAGCTTTCCGTCCTTCTTGCCTTGAAGTTTGGGACAAGAAGATAAATAATGATCCGGGCTTTTGCAATAGCGACAAGCATAAGGCTTTGAACACTTGTTCGCATAATGGTCCTTAGAACCACAATTGTAGCATTGCCCACTACTAGAGGTAGAAGTCTTAGTTGCCGGAAAGGCTTGCTTCCCTTTCTTATTGTTAGGATATGGACCTTTGAACTTATTATGCCTTTTCTTGTTGTTGAAGTTCGGTTTGGCAGCCATAACTTCAACGCCACTTTCTTTATTTGCCTTTTCAAGTCGAAGAGCGATATCAACGAGTTGATCAAAAGAAACTTCTAACTTTAGAAGTAATGGCTTCTTGAGATTTTTATTCAAGCCATAGACAGGTCTTTGGTTTTTCTTCAAAGGGGCTTTTATGTATTCGAACCTGTATTTAGAAAGTGACTCGAATGATGCGACATAATCTGCCACGGAGGATTCACCTTGAACAAGGTCAATAAAACGACGAGCCAATGTCACCTTCTCAGCTTCTAGTATAAATTTTAACTGGAAGCGTTCTCAGAATTTCTCCCAAGTAAGATCCGCTTCATTTATTTCAAAAATCAGAAGCTTATACCAATCTAATGCTCTTTCTTTTAGCATACTAGAGGCCACCTGAACACGATGAAGATCAATAAGATTCATGCGAGAAAAGATTCGATCGCACGTTCTCAGCCAAGCCTGGACCTCAATAATTGTTTCAGAACCTTTGAATGGTTTCACACCCAAATTGGTATAATAGTTGCATAAACGTGCAAATCCAGACTTAGGATGAGTAGACTCTGAATTAGATCCGGCTGCTTGAGCATTCCTTACAAGATCAAGGAGCTGCTGGGTAGACATAAATACTCCATCTTGGGGAGTAGCTCCAGATTGACCGGCACTGGGACGGTCTGGTCTAACCATTTCTCTTCCTTAAGGAGGAAGAAGGAAGAAGAAAAAGGTTATTCACAAAATGAATATCAAACAATAATGATTGATAAAACAAGAAATCACAAAAGAAATTATGATAGAATGGTTCAAACACCCGAGTAAAATCCTAAGGCACGACTCCTAAGATGGAATTAGGACGATGATCCTTGTTAAATTATTCTACATTGTTCCGAAGTTTGGCTCCAATACCAAGCTGTGACGCCCCATCTCTATACCCACGCTAGCCAAGGACACTATGGGGTAATGCCGTCAACTAGCGCAGAGAATAAGGCTGATGAGGAGCGACTATCCGCGTAATTTCTTTTGCGAGCACCGCAACGTCAGTTAGTACAACACGCATCTCGTTTCAGGAGTAAATCCGACATATCGATACAAACTCATGGCTACCACACAGTGGCTATATATATATTCTTCGGAAACAAATATAGAAATAAACATAACACAAATCAGTCACAGACATCCATATCACAAAGGCAGAAATAGATATGAATATATAACACATGAAAGTGTACATCAGAGTAGTGGTCAAACAAGATCCACAACGTCACAAAAGAATAGCTACAAGTGCTGGACAAAAGAATATGGATACATCAATGAGTCTATATCTCAAATGTATACAAAAAAATCTACTAACCTAAGTAGTTAGCCAAAAGTCAGGGTGATAATCCCAGATGTGAAGTCAAGCAGAAGCACCTATAACATCTCGGTCTGACCAGAGTATTATTTAATAAGTAAATAATAAACGGATCAGTCTAGCTATAAATATCAGGTAAAATGATATAGAACAAGAGATATGACATAAATGTATGATAACCATAAAGCCATACTGTAATAAGTATGCAATTGAAAATCAACTAGGGATTAATCAATATCACAAGAATCTTCTCAAAGATCAAAGGGAATGTCATACTCTATATTTATATTAACAAAAAGTAATGACACAAAAATTCACCAATGCACAAATATTGATAAAACATATCAATGTAAATCACGAAAATTGGTGAAAAAATTCCATAAATCATCAATGGAAATCCAAAATTCACAAAAAGGGGGAGGCCTATCACAAAATGGGAGCATGAAAACTCACCAACACGTGTATCACAAAATGGAACGTAATTCCATTATTGCTAACCATTAATTTTTGAGCCGAAGCTCCACAAAACGGCCCGAAGACCATGGGTCGCTACCCCACCAATTTGAGCCGAAGCTCCACAGAAACGGGGTTTAGTCTCCCTCGTAGACAAAGAGACATCGCACAATTGCTAGTCTAAATCACAAAAATGATCATCAATGATCGTTAGGAAGTGTCAATTACAGTATGCTAGTAAATATATAAGCTTAGCTTCATGTCCCAAAACCACTAGCTTAACTCAAATATTTACGAACAAATTTTAAATCTCCACTCGAAAATTGTCATAAGAGATTCAATCGAACAAGTCCAAGAATTAACCGAAGAAGTAAACGCGAGCGTTTCATACCGCTTGTTTTATGAAGCCGTTTAACTAGATTTCTCGTACGAGTGAAATGAAGTGACAAATCACAAAAATGA
This sequence comes from Allium cepa, assembly GCA_030765085.1. Classification (NCBI taxonomy): domain Eukaryota; kingdom Viridiplantae; phylum Streptophyta; class Magnoliopsida; order Asparagales; family Amaryllidaceae; genus Allium; species Allium cepa. Next base: position 878,571,375 of record CM060939.1, read on the forward strand.
TTATAGAAACAATAAATCACAAAAATTCACATATAATGATCTGAATGAAATCCATAGAATTCGATTCCAAATTCATCAAAGTGGGAATACCCCTGCGACATAAAAGTCATGACTTACGACTTAATCATAAGTCAACACAAGAAATCAGCGGCTCAAGAAATAGCACACGGCTTAACAGAGCAACTAACATGGCGCGACCTAAGGCATGGCACGACCTAACATGGCGCGACTTATGTTGTGAAGAAGGTCGAGTGATTTATTAGACCAATGGCGCGACCAAATAGTACAAGCAACATAACATGGCTGAGCGACCTAATGGGTTGCGACCCAAGTGGTTGCAAGATAAGGCAGGCCGACCTAAGTAGTGCGACCAAGTGGCGCGACCTAGACGAGCGACCTAATATGTAGCTGAGCGACCAAAGAGCTCGCGGCTTAAGGAGGTAAGAGGCCTAACATGAAATGACCTAAGTTAGAGAATAGGCCGTGCGACCTAGTGAAGCAACCTAAGAAATGCCGAGCGATCTAACATGGCCGAGGCTAACGACCTAAGATACATACGACCTAAGGAGGTAATGGCAGAGGAGTAGCATGCGGCCTAAGGAGTGCGGCCTAAGGCGCAAGCGACGTAACATGGTTGCAAGCTAAATAAGGCCAGCGATCTAACATGGCCGAGGCTAACGACCAAAGTAGTACGACCTAAGGGGCAAGCGACCTATGAACATGGCGCGACCTAAGCAAGACGACCTAGCCAAAAGATCAAAGGCAAGCCGACCTAGGACCAGCGACCTATGGTGGTAAGGATAGGCCGAGCGACCTAGCGACGAAACAACCTAAGGCATAAAGAAGGCCGAGCGACCTAGCGACCTATGGGTTACGACCTATGACCGAGCAACCTAAATTGACGCGACCAAAGCAAGGCGCGACCTAACTGCAGGCCGAGCACTTCGAATTGTGCAGGCCGAACGACCTAAGGGTTTTGGAGTGCAAAACTCTCTCAATTTGCAACTCATCGAGCACAAACGCTAGGGGTTTACGCCTATCGGCTACCCGGTCCTATTGGCTCCTCGATTCATCACCAAAAACGTGTTCAAACATCAAAGATTGAATTTTTAAAAATTTGAACCCAAAACACCAAAAATTGGGATTTTCACCAATTCAATCCAAACCACAAGCAAACGCACATGAATAAGTGTTAGGTATTCATACATAACAATCAAAGATAGTTATAGACAAAGATGTGAGATAAAAATCTCACCTTTACACAAAATCAATGAAGAAGAAGCTTGAAATCAATGGAAGAATCAATGGCTTCTCTTTGAATTTGGAGTTAGATGTTGGATTTGCAAATGAACTTGAGTTTGGAGTTTTAATTTCCCATTTCATCCTCCGTTTTTGATGAAGCTTGAGTGTTAGGAAATGAAATTAAAGTTATGAAGGGAAGGAGGTTGAGCTAGAGTAAATAGTTTAGGCTAATGGGCTAAACCAAACCCAAAGCCCAAAGTGAAAACGTAGGAAAATTCCGCTAACTCCAAATATATCAGAGTTCATACTCAAAAAGATCGCAAACGGTGTTTTGAACTCAATGGAAGTGGTTCCGAATCCTAACTCGACCGTATGCAAAAAGTAAATTTTCGGACTAAAATCCGACTAACGATAAAATATTAAAATAAAATATTTAAATATTCAATCGTAAAATATGCGGGTTGTTACAATGTGTCACAAACTCACGGATAGTAACCCGAAAAGTTTTAACGTGTGTCCCATACCACACATTCACACTTAGCAGTTTACTAGCCGTTAGTCGATGCCACACTAGAAACATCATAAAACTCAGAAAATTATATCTCGCCTAGTCTCATTGGCGAGTGATAAAGAGATACCATACTTGTCTCATTTCATCGATAAGTATTAAATGGCATCGTAACTTTTCTCGTCTCATCGACAAGTGAAAACATCATGATGGTTTCTCATAAACCATAAATCTCAAAGTATGAAATCATAAACTCAAGGCTTGCCTTATATCATTGGCAAGTAAACAAAACATCGTGATGGTTCTCATCGATCATACTCCTAAATAGGAGATCTCAAACCATAATACTTGCGAAATATTGGCCATCTTAAATAATTCCAATAAATAGAAATTATAAAACTCAAAATACGCCATAAAATGGCAAAACATCTCAGAATCAATAATCTCAAATTGCTTCGATCGTACAAGTCCAAAATTAACTGAAATAGTAAACGCACATGTCCTATACCACATGTTTTACTAAATCATTAATTCTCTTTCTCATACGTTCGAATAGTGTAAAAGTGTATATTTCACATATAAAATAATTTATTTGAGAAAACAAGCATTTAAAACAATTTTTCGAAATCAATTTTGAAGACGATATTTGAAGATTTCCTTATTATAGAGAATAAATAGATTTTAGAACTTAAAATAATTTAAAAATATTACACAATAATTATTTTAATTCCAACTTATTTTAAAAATTATTTCAAAATTTTTTGGAAAATCTGTGCTCGAAATCAAAGAAATCACTCAAAACCGTCATTCAAATGCAATCCAAATTCAAATCAAATTTGAATTTCAAATTCATCAAAACTTGGCTAGCCTATTGATAGGCATCATAGCCCTCAAAACATTTCAGAAATATCACAAAACAAGAAGTATAATTTAAAAATCGAACGGAAAAAGAACATAAAAACACTTTGCCAAATAATACCCAGGTCAAATCTTCTCTGGGTTCAAATTACGGATATAATACAGATGGCTGAAAGATCTCTGATCGAACTAAAAATTAATGTACACAAAATAGAAAACTTCATCTTTCAAACAAAAAAGAATCAATGAATTCGGACTGGAAATGAATAAGTTACACTATCTCAAACATGGACTCAGGCCATGTTTGCAACAGTTCAAAAATCTGAAATATACAGGCCTGAAAAGCCTTTGGGTTTCAACTTCGAGGCATGAAACGGAGAAACAAATAAGATCGAATTAAGCTAAAAATTGTTAAGCCTATAATAGAAAACTACAGAATTAAAAAAAAAAGAATGTTGCAATTTGGATGAAGTGGGAGAAAGTTGTGATATCTCAAAGTTGGACCCAGACTGTGTTTTCACTGTAAAAATCTAGGCAAAAACATGCTCCGAGTTAAAGTTCGGCAGCATGTTTCTATAAGTTATGTTGGTCGAAGTGACTTGAAATATAACATTCATAAAGAACAAAAACAACACTTTAAACTGCACTAAGAATCCTGCAATTCAGACAAAGCATGAAAAAGACATGATGTCTCAAAATTTGACCCAGGCAGTGTTTTCATTGTAAAATCCATGCAAAAACATGCGCTAAATCAATGTTCGGATGCATGTTTCTATAAGTTATATAGGTCAAAATGACCTGAAATTTTGTTGGCTTATAGTACAGAACGTCATCTTACAAATAAAAAAGAAGGAACAAATTCCAATAAGAAATGAAAAAGTTATGCTAACTCAAACATGGACTCAGGCCATGTTTGCAGTAACTCGGCAAACAAAATGTGTACAGGTTATTTTCAGGTTGTGCATTGATTTTGCAGCAAGATTTTAAACTATCAAACGAAATACTTTTGTTATGAAATTTCGCAGATATATACTACAACACATAAGCTATCAAGTGAAGATAATCCGACAGCATTTCGTTGTCAGAATTGGGAGAAACTGACGTGCAAAGTGACACACAAACTCAGTTTTCACAGAAACAATATGAACATAAAATCAATAAATTGAAGCCCTTTTAGGCTAGATTTGGCATTTTGAAGCATGGCTTCAGGTAGCATTTGTGATTTTTTATACTAACCTTTGATTTTTGATGGCAAATACCCGAATTAATGGAGAAAGATTGAAGCTTGGGTTGAATTTGAGCTTCTTCTACCTGTAACTATGAAACAAGTGCATGCAAGAAAGAAGAAAGTAGTTAACAAACAATCATTCACAAATTTGGACTTTTGATGATATATTAGGTTTTAGATTTTGATTACCTGTAGATTTAGCTTCAAATTGATTTTTAAAACACTAAATTTGAGTTTGAATTGATGATTTTTGGCTAGGGTTTGTAAGAGGTAATGGGTTTCTTAAGTTTTGAAGCTTCTGGTTGAAGGAGAAAGAAGGTACGTACTTCATTTCTTTCTCTTTTCTGGTTTACTAATAGGTTGGGCAAGATAATAATGGGCTAAGACCATTAATCAAAAGAAAATAAAAAGGCTAAGGTTATATATCCAACACTTAAATCGAAAGGCTTCATATTTACATTATATAAAAGAACAAAGTCATTTTCTTCCACTTTTCGCACAATAAAAATGATATACTTGCAAACATAAGCAGTAAAATATTTCCCATCACATGAAAAGATTAACTTTTATTTTTAAAACAATTTTATTATTAAAAATCTTAATTTACAAAAATACACTATTTTTACCAATAAATACAAAAGTTCACATTTTTAACTTCTAAAATTCAACAAAAATATTTTTCCCACTTAGAAAAATATTTCAAACCATTTCCAAACCTTATATATAACCAAAACATATTTTAAAAACCACTTTCCTTCTTTCTATTAAAATAAACCACCTTTAAAAAATACAATCACTTCTCTTAAAAATCGTAAATAGTAGAATTGGAAATAATTACATAATTATTGCATTTTTTAAAAATAAAAAAACATTTTCCACTCATTACCAACCCAAACAAAATAAAATGAAGTTCTAAACTTTATTTTCTCAATTTGATTCCAATTTCACTGTTTATTCCAAATAAAAAATAAAAAAATTCCAATTCCTTTGTTTATTTGAAATAAACAATTTTAACAAATTTTTATCTCTCCAATTTATTTTTAATCGACAATATCAATTTATAACTACCATTATAGTCTAATATTTACAGGTAATCGTCAAAATCAGGGTTGTTACAGATATCAATAAGTTGATTGAAAGCAACTTCTAATTTCAAAAGTAATGGCTTCTTGAGATTTCTATTCAAGTCATAGACAAATCTCTGATTATTATTCAATGGGGTATTAATGTACTCAACCCCGTATTTAGAAAGAGATTCGAAAGATGCGACATATTCTGCCACGGATAATTCACCTTGAACTAGGTTAATAAAACGCCGGGCCAAAGTCACTTTTTCACCTTTCGGTATAAAATTTGATTCAAATCTTTCCTCGATTGCTCCCAAGTAAGATCCGCTTCAACAGTTTCAGAAATAAGAAGCTCATACCAATCTAATGCTCTTTCTTGGAGCATACTAGAAACCACTTGGACTCGATGAAGATCGATAAGATTCATGCGAGTAAAGATGCGATCGCATGTTCTAAGCCATGCTTGGACTTTGATAACTCCCTCGGAACCCCTCAATGGCTTTCTACCTAAATTTGTATAATCACTGCACAGGCATGCAAATCCGGATTTTGTGTCAGTAGGCTCGGGAATGGGTCAAACAGCTTAAGCATTCTTTACTAGATCTAGAAGTTGTTGTTCAGACATAAATACTCCATCCTGGGGAGTAGCAATTGATTGACCGGTGCTAGGATGGCCTTGTCTAACCATTTCTCTTCTTTAAGAAAGAAAGAAAGAAGAAAAAGAAGGTTAATTTCAGAATAAATATCAAATAGTCATGATTTATATTACAAGGCGTCATAAAAGAAAATAGGATAAGATGGTTCGAAGACTCGAATTAAATTCTAAAGCACGACTCCTAAGATGGACTTAGGACGATGATCCTTGCTATAATATTCGTACTGTTTCGAAGTTTGGCTTTGATACCAAGCTGTGATGTCCCACCTCTATACTCACGCTAGCCAAGGACACTACGGAGTAATGCCGTCAACTAGCGTGAAGAATAAGTCTATTGAGGAGCGACCATCCGTGTAATTGCCTTGTGCGAGCAATGGTATGTCAGATAGTATAATAAGAGGAAATCTGATACACCGATACAAACTCAAAGCATCTACACAGTAGCTATATATGATCTTCGGAAACAAATATAGAAATAATCATAACATAAATCTGTCACAGATATCCATATCACAAAGGCAAAAACAGATATGAATATAACGGTTAGAAGTATTTATCAGAGTAGTGATTAAACAAGATCCACAGTATAACAAAAGAATAGATACAAGTGCTAGACAAAAGAATATTTATACATCAAGGAATCTCGATCTCAAATGTGTAACAATAAAAACTACCAATATAGTGTAGTTATCCAAAAGTCAGGTACTACTCCTAGATGAGGTGTCAAGTAGAAGCACCTGCAACATCTCGGTCTGACCTGAGTATTATTTAATAGAAAAATAATAAACGGATCAGTCTAGCTATAAATATCAGATAAAATGAGATGGAATAAGAGATATAACAAAACATATGATAACAATAATGCCATACTATGAAAAGTATACATTTGACAACAACAAAAATCATAAAATATCTCAAGAAATGTTATAACATCAAAAAGAGTGTCATATTCTTTACTCTATTCACCAAACCACAAATATTGACATCATATCGATGCCAATCGTAAAAATTGGTGAAACACAAATTCTAGAAATCACCCATTAGAAATCCAGAGATCACAAAGGGGGAGGCCTATCATAAACGGGAGTATGTAAACTCACCAACACGTGTATCACGAACTAGACGCTATCCCATGGTCGCTAACCATAGAGCTGGTGCAACAACTTGGTACAACATCGGTACGCCCGAGAAACCTGAAACTCGAATAATTCAAAACAACGACGCAGTACAACGGTACGTCCAATGATCCTGATAAGCTGCTAAAACAACGTAGTACAAAGGTACGTCCGATGGACCGAACTCCATAAAAGAACATGGGTCGCTTGCCCACAAAAGAAGTGAGACGAAACTCAATAAAACGAGGTACCGTCCCCTACGTGGACAAAGAGACATAGCATATCGCTAGTCTAAATCACAAAAAATGATCATCAATGATCATCAAGAAGTGTCAATTACGCTAAGCTAGAAAATAGATGAGTTTAGCTTCATGTCCCATAACCACTTGCTTAACTTAAGTATTTACGAACAAATTGTAAATATCCACTCGAAAGTTGTCACAAGAGTTTCGATCGAACGAGTCTAAGAATTAACCGACAAAGTAAACGCAAGCATTTCATACCACTTGTTTTGCAAAGTCGTTTAATTGGATTTCTCGAACAAATAAGGTAAAGGTTTGTATATACTAATAGATTGGAAAATGTTTTATAAAGGACTTCATATTAAAAATAGAGTTGAAATCATCATTGAGAAAGAGTTTGAATATTTACTACTAGTATAGAAACCTTTGCGTTTTGAAGTGACAAACCGTAAAGATGGTTGTAAGAAAAATCAATCACCAAAATCACATTCAAAGATGTGAATTAAATCCAAATAAATCCATTCCAAACCCATCAAAATGGATATACCCAAAAATTCCAAAATAGAAGTCATCAAGGTCGATAATAAACGATAACAGCAAATCGAAAAACCACGAATCGATAAAAATTTGAATTTCAAGTAAAATAGGCTAAATAGGCAAAAACAAGAAGGTCAGTCGAATGACTACAAAGGCCAATCGGCTGATCCAGAAACCTGGAAGTTTCATTTCCTGCAGCCAGTTGACTGACTACAGAGGCCAATCGACTGATTGCAGGAAACAGAGACTTCCAGCCTCTACAGACAGTCCCAGGAACATTCATTTGCTACAGCCAGTCGACCGACTGCAAATGTCAGTCGACTGACAAGCACTGGGGTTGTTTTTCAGCCTATCAAAGGAAGAGCAACTCCTCCAAAATTGCAACCGGATGAGCAGTGGGCGCTAGGGGTTTATGCCAATCGATGACCCGGCCCTATAGGCTCTTCGATACACCACTAAAAGCATGATCAAACATTGAAGCTATGATTTGTAAAGATTTGACTTCAAACACCAAAAATTGGAATACTCATAAAACCAATTCAATCCAAGGCAAATGGACACGGAATAGAAGTTATGAATTCATACCTAATAACAAACGAAGGTTATAGATATAGATGTAAGATAAAAATCTCACCTTTTGCACAAAAACAAGGAAGAAGAAGCTATAGAGCAAGGTAAAAACAATCACCCCTCAATTCCAACCCAAGAAGCTTGAATCTAAGATTAAAAGAAAAACATTTCCTAAGTTAGACTTTAGGAATTTCTAAAATGGAAGGTAGAATGAGTTGGAGAAGAAGAAGAGGATGCTTACCAATAGCTTCACTTCGAATTTGGAGTTAGAACTTGGATTTGCAATGGAACTAGGGCTTAGGAATTCTAATTCTCTTTCTTTTCCCCTATTTTTATGAAATCTTAAAGGTATTAGGAAATTAAATTGAATGAAGAGAAGTGGGGGTGGAGCTAGAGTTAATAGTTTTGGCTAACCCAAACCCAAAGTCCAAAGTGGATAGGTCAAATTTTAGCTAGCTCTAAACATATCGAAGTTTATACTCAAAAAGGTCGCAAAAGGTGTTTTGAACTCAATGGAAATGGTCCCGAGTCCTAATTCGACCGTATGCAAAAATTAGCAATTCGGACTATAATTCGACTAACGATGTTGTATTTAAATAAAATATTTAAATACACAATCGTAAAATATGTGGGTTGTTACAACTGCCTTTAAGAAATACACCGGTATTGTTTGTTAATTTTTGAGCACCATATTCTTTGGTTTTGAATTTATATCCATTAACAAAAAATATTGGATACGTTTTAACTTTCCTTTTCAGTCCCAACGCCAAATGTTTTAATCCTTCATCGACCACATTATTTGTAGGATCACAAACGTAGTTCGAAAACCAAGCACCGAAATTTTTACTTAAATCGCCGTTTGGATTTTGTGATTCATAAACACTACAAACAAAAACATAATATATTGCTTTATTATTAATTTACACATGCAGTATTAGATTAAATTTATCAAAACTTGTAATCCGATAATTACCTAATAAATGGTGAACTTTTGAACAATTAAGAAGAATATATGTATGTGCTACATGGTAATCTCTATCGTCTAACCATACTTCTACACATTTTCCAGCATGTCGACCATGTTGTTTAAAAATAGATAACATTGCTTCAGAAGAAGAATCTTGTTCAACGGCCTCATCATTACGCGCAACACTTTGAAATGATAAATTCACATGACCATTGAAATAATGAGAGAAAAAGAACGATGCTTCATCTTCGATACATGATTTGCAAATCGAACCTTCAACTCGACCTTTTTGTCTCACTTTTTTCTTTAAATGATATAAGTACCTAATAAAACAGATTTCATATCAATATTGATTTTTATTTGTAGTAAATTAACATTTACATACTCAGTATTAATAACATACCTCTCGAATGGATACATCCATCCATATTGCACAGGACCGTGAAGACGTGCTTCAAATGGAAGATGAACAGGTAAATGCTCCATTACATTGAAAAAATATGGAGGAAATATTTTCTCTAGTTTGCAGGGCAGTATAGGGATTTCTACCTCAAGTTTACGAAGACGGTCAACCTTTAGCATAGTTGAACAAAGCTCCTTATGAAATAAACTTAGATCTGTTATAACCTTCCAAACTTTTACAAGCAACAATTCTTCGAAAGTGACGGGTAACAAATTTTGCATCATTACATGACAATCATGGCTTTTTATCCCACTCAGTCTTCCATTCTTATAGTCGATACATCTACGAAGATTAGATGAAATTCCATCATGAAATCATAATCCTTCCACGCATTTTAACAGTACTTTAACTTGGCTGTTATCTAGTTCGTAATATGCTTTGGGTTTTTTAGTGTCATTTGGTTTCATATGAAGCTCAGGATGATTACATATTTCTTCTATATCACGTCTTGATTTCAGATCGTTCTTAGTCTTGCCCTTAACATTCAAAAGTGTATTAAACATATTAACGAATAAGTTTTTCTCGTCATGCATCACGTCAATTTTATGACGGATTAAGAGATTTTTCCAAAAGGCAACTCCCAGAATATACTCCGTTTGCACCAATTATGAAACGTCGATTTACCTTGGATTTCAGTTTGCTGCCCGGTTTCATATATCTTTGGATAATCTTTTACAAGTTCATATATATCTTCACTTGACCAAATCGTTGGTGGTTGTAAAGTCTCATGTCTATTAGCTATGAAGTTTTTTTGGTCTCTTCTAAAAGTATGAATAATATGGAGAAAAAGTCGATGACAATTAAACCACGAAATTTTCTTTCCATGCTGTAAAGAAAATGCTCGTGTTTCTTCCATACAGTAAGGACAAGTAAAACGACCGGACGTACTCCAACCCGAAAGCATTACATATGCAGGAAAATCGCTAATAGTCCACAACAAAGAAGCGAACATCCGAATTTTTTTTATACTTCGTACGATTCAACTCCTACATACCACAATGTTTTCAACTCTTCGATTAGCGGTTGTAATTAAACATCGATACCCTATGTCCGATCATCAGGGCCAGGGACGACAATTGTGAGAAACATATATGGAGTTTTCATACACATCCACGGGGGTAGATTGTAAGGTGTAATGATTATAGGTCAAGATGAATATTTAGAACCAAACTGAGAAAACGGTGAAAATCCATCAGTACACACACCTAGTCTAACGTTACAGCTCTCCGCTGCGAAATCGGGTTATTTCTTATCAAAATATTTCCATGCTTCTCCATCAGATGGGTGTTCAGGTGTTCTCACATTGTGCCATCTCATATGATGCGCTGTTAAAGATGATGCATACAATCTTTGAAATCTAGGAGTGATAGGTAAATAATGCATATTTATGGAACTTCTTTTTCCTTTTTTTTCCTTGGTTTGTATATTTCTTGATTACATATTTCACAATTCTGAAGACTGACATCATCTTTCCAAAACAACATGCAACCATTTAGACATGTATCGATTTTTTGATATGGCAAACCGAAATATGACATAAGTTTTTCGCTTCATAATAATTTTCGCACATTAAATTATCTGATGGCATATGGCATTTAGCAGCTTATACAACAGCCGTAAATCGGGCTTCTATGAGGTTGCACTTTGATTTCATTGCAATGTACTCTGCAGTTTCCGATAATTGAGTGCTGCTAGTACATCCATTCCGAAGAGGTTTCTTAGCAGCATCCAACAAATCATATATATTTTTCACTCCATCATTTGGTTCCTCTTCAATGTTAACATCATCGTTATTAATTTCAGCAGTAGGGAACATTGATCATGCTGCATCCTCAATCATATGTTCTATGAGATTCGTCGTACTAACTTCATCACAAATGACCACTATTGACTGTTCTTTATTACATGTTATAATTTCTCCATGACGACCCCATACCAAATAATTGGTTACGAAACCATATTGGCGCAAATGAATCCTAATCATATTCGTTACTAAATGCTTCAACAATTTGCACTTACAACATAGACAATGAATTTCTACGTTGTTTTCAATATTACTTAAAGCAAATTCGAAAAAAACATTTACCCCGTTAAGAAAATGTTTGCTTATTGAGCCTCCCATTTCTCTTCTTTGATACATCCAGCTCCGATCAATAAAATAATTGACCATTTTTCCTATTGTAAAACTTATGATCAATAGTAAAAAAATATTAATCAAATTCGATAAACACATTTAGACTTTGCTGTTTTTTATAATCCTTTTTCATTTATATAGAAAGTTATATTTCTTGATATTTTGTTCGCATTTTTGTACCTTTTGTGATGGTCGGTCATCCTACATCCAATTACAAATGCAATAGTAATTACATTTCTTAAATCATATCATTATAAATGATTTTTCAAAATTTCGGCAGCACTTCTCCCGTGTTTCTTGTATTGTACACATATGCATGTACGCAAGGAACGAAAAGGAAATGCAGTCGAAATTTTATGAACCGTTTATAATGATATGATTTACGAAACGTAATTACTTTATAGTGTTTGTAACTTGTCCAATACAGGGACAAATCCAACAAATATTGTATTAGATGAATATGAATATCCGTTTTGCAATAAAAACGAATATTCATACAACGATCATATACAACATTTGTCAGACGGGGCTAAAAATTCACTAAGGGATGTAAATTTCGTTTATATGTTACCGTTTTGTTAAATATATAAAATAAAGCATATATTGCATTATTTTATTCATATTCTACTATTTTATTAAATATATAGTAAATTATATGACTTTTTCTATTTCGCAAAATATATAATTCATGTGTGTGTGTATACTAAATTATATACTTATCTAATGCTAATATATTTTGTAAAAGATATAATTCATGTTCGTAAAATATTCGACTAATTCATGTTTGCTTAATATTTTACAACACATACACAAAATAATTTAAACCAATCCTAACTAATCTAACGCTAACTCAAATGCGCATTTACACTAAATTATCAACATATGTACATATGTGCATAATATGTATACACAAACAATTTGGACATTTGGATGGTAATAATTGTAATTAGCACTTGGTTTGGTATAATAAACAATCAATAGGCCATTAGATACAACTATAACACCAAATTAAACATAAAATTAGAAAATTTTAAAATTTTAGGGTTTGAGGCAAAACCTGATTTTGAAGAAGTATTTGAACGGAGATAGGCCGCTGGTATTGATTGATGGCGTCGGAGTGGCTGCCGGTTGCGAAGGGAGGCTGGGAGCAAGAAAAGAGGGGGAGTGGAGGAAGATGGGGATGGATTTGGGTGGTTTTGGGGAGGAAGAGATGAATGAATTGTTGTCTTGGCTTGGCTGCAAGTTTACACGAATAATTCCAACCGCTTCCAACGGCCGCAAATGGCATTTTTACAACGGTTACCAACTGCTACCAACGGCTTGTTAAAAAATAACGAGCCGTTGGTAGCCACTGGAAATTCCCGTTGGCGGCCGTTGGAACCCTGTCGTAGCTATATACTGTAGTTCTAGTAGTGTAGAAATTTTTACTCTAAGTGACACTAATAGGTAAGAAACCACTGCTGGTTGATTATATTGTTGATCTTCTCTGGGTTTTCTTCCCTCGTTTTTTAGGTGAAAGATAAATTTTGGAAGCATAAACAAAAGTATCCGCTTTAAAAAGTACACAGATGCATGATTCAATGCTGATATCATTATGAAGATCGGGTCTAAAGCATTTGTGCACTGAAAGTTATCAGGAGATAGATTAAGAGAGACTGGAACCACCATTCTTTGAAGCATAAACGTCAATAAGCTAGCACAGCTAGCTACTATAAACATAGTTCCCACATGGCCCCATAACCATCTAAACCAATAAATCGATCCATAAGAATCACAAATACTCAAATTTGAAATGACTCATTTGTACGCTGTCCGCCTGGACTCCAATATACTTCTATAAAACTAGGGCTACCTATAATTCCTAGATCTTCGTAAAACAATTTTGTAACATACCCTAAAATTTTAGCTTATAACTCACTGAATTTTGCTTTTTGGAAATGCTTTTATTTTCAAGTGAATAACATTATTCATCATTTCTCCACTTACCTAACATACTATTATTTTTCTAAGAAAATCTATAACTAAATTACCCTTCTTCTTTGTTGCATTTTTAGTATTTTTCTTATAACCCATCAAACAGAAAACATCAACACTGCAAGAAAGAATATCATTTTCGATGGCTAAAAAGCATCGGTGGCCATCGGAAGGCTTTGTGAGCCGTCAGAAATAAAGCTGTCATCAATTAGTCCTTCCGACGGTTTTGTCGTTGGCTTTGCAATGGTTATCAATGGCAACTTCTGACGGCTTTCTAACAATCGTTGTGTACATATAGCAATTTGTGGTTCAATTGTACATATGTCCAAAACTGTTGTTTTCGTACCGTCGGAAACTATTGTGTGCCATCGGTTATTTTTTGCTAATAAATCGTCTGTAGCCGCCAATAGCTAAAATATTTTGAGCACTGAACTTGGGCTTATATTTGTGTTTGTTACTAGGTTTTAAAAGAATATAGACAATTTAAATTTTCATAGTAAAGTCAATGCAGTGGGTGTTAAAAAGATTTAATTTATCAGGCCTATGTAAATAGCGTTGCTTTAAGCAGATCCGCTAAAAGAGCCTAATTGTGAAAGTGTGATGTTCGAAGAAGCAATTTACGGTCAGATTTAGGGGGATACATCATAGCTTTAATTGAATAGATTTAACACTAATGACTGTTACAGTCGCAAATACGATGAGATCTCAATGTTCTAAACAAAATTAACATCACAAGCTAAACTTAGAAAATAAAATTTGAAAATCATACCACCTCGTCCTGCACCTACGCCCCTTATAAAGCGTCTGCTTCTTATCCTCTAATATATGATTAAAACAGTAACCAGTCAATGGCATTGCCTTTTTCTTGCATCTTTTTCGGTTGCACTTAACTCTCTCTACGATGTTATGTTTTTCCATTGCTGTGCTTTCCTTGTTGTTTTCAAAAGGACTCTTACTAGTTTCCCAAACGTACTTACTGTACATAGCCCTAGCTTCCTCCGTCAATCCCCAATATTGATTTCTGTAAATTCTAAGCAATTCTCTAGCATGATGCAATCGACGAAGAATCACGTCTTCACGTGAGAGGTATCTTTTGGAATTAGAATCAAGCATTGCTATTGGGTCTACTAGAGGAACGATGGGCATTTATTTCAAATTTTTATCACAACTGAGAAATTAGGGAGTATCAAGTAGCTTGATGATTTTCGGGCAGAAGATATATTCAAAATAAAAGACTTGGCAATATTTATGTAAGGGGCCGGCCACATGAACACAAAATTAAACACAAAATGGTGATACAAAAGATCCGGACCATTGTATTTTTTTGTCCTTATGGAGAAGGTGGAATTCAGGGGGCAATCCAATGGTGGAGATTCTTTATGTCACCAATTGTGTCTATATTTTTTGTCTAAATAGACTTTCCCTTTATATATAGGCACAAGGTAGCTTTATTTTAGTGAGTGGAACACGGTTCTGTGCTTAGCAACAAGCTTATTATAATACGTGTAATTAATGCTTTGAATGGTTAAAGCATATCTAGTATTAATGAATAGTTCGCTCGCAGTTGGAATTTATCAAAGTTGGAAACGGGGATTGACAATCATTATTATGTGGAAAACTATTATGATTATGGGTTTTAAATTTTATTCGTAACTTTATTCTAAAAAAATTGGATTTTGAGTTTTTTCTCGAAAATTAAATTCAAACATAACCGTATGATTTTATGATTGAAAGTCAAAAAATTCAAATAAATTCATGAGTGTCTGTAGTTGTCGTTCGTTCTCTTATACTAAAAAACTTGGCATTCCAAGTTAAAAAGCTCTAAAGACTTCTCAGATGTACCGCAACTTCATTTCCTAAATAATGAAAGGAAAATACTTTCCCAAATGCTTTTTATTATCTTTTTTGAAGCCGTGCATTTGAAAAATAAAGATTTGAGTCAAGATTGTCCTTTTTTAGTACTAGGCTTTCTTTGATTTTGGATTTGGAGTCAAGGCAACAGCAAAGAAAGTCACATCAAGCTCTATCCGAGTAAAGAAAAGGGGAATTCTCAATTGTTACACATATCTCAATCAGATGTAAAAAGTACAATGACCTGCTTTTTCGACCCTTGAAAATCGACACTAATACATTCTTGGTATTTATCCTCTGCAAATTCAAGTGCCGAAAACGCATATTGATCAAGCATAACAAGAAAATAACGCAAAATAGAATATAAAATAGAATCTCATACAAATGGAATAATCATATATTATTAACCATAAAATCTTTTACAGGAGAAAATTTTGAATATCGGAGTCTAACGTAAATTTATCATGAACAGTTATAAATCCTTTTCCCTTATAAATGCTGAAAAACAAAAAAAAATGTAGTGGAAAATAGAACATGTCCATACGATGACGAAGATCTCTAGTTCTCCTATAAAAACTCCAAGCGTCTTTAGCTAAACATGAAACTACTTGGATCTGTCTTGAGTACTAAAAATACCTGAATCAGGCTTGATAAACTAGCGTGAGAAAACTCAAATCATAAATGTATATAATAGTGTTATAGATTAGGTTGATGCCAATCAGAACCTTTGAAAAGAAGGGTATCTCGTAAGACCACGCCGTACATAAATACGAACGAGTATTTACCTTACGATAACCCAAATACTATATATCAAAACAAATTTGATATTATTATTAATGACATTGGTTTGAAAACAATTTTCAAATAAATATATAATGAAGGTAACAATACCTAGACAATGTCAAACAGTGTATATGATACCAAATGGGTAGTTGAAATGTTAGAAAGCATTACAGCTATTTTGAGAGTATAACTAAAATTGTAAAGTTCGTATTGGAATTGGATTTCCAGCATGGTAGGTAAGTACAGGCCATTTCCTCCAATGTGAAATCCACGCATTACATCTTAGTCTCCAACGACTATTTATTTTTCTTAAGCAAGTATTAACCCGCCTTTTATCAAGGCTATAAACAGACGGATTCAACCTAACCAACTTTACGATTATCCAGGCTAGAATATGATGGGTTCAATCTAAATGGAAGAAGCTAGTTTTGATGAGCCGCTCAAAATTGAGGTTCGTTGTTGTGGCTCGGCATTGCGGTGAGGATAGGGTGGCTCGGCATTGAGGTTCGTCGGGGTCGCTCAACATTAAGGTTCGTCATGGTCGCTTGGCATTGTGGTGAGGACAGGGTGGCTTGGCATTGAGGTTCGTCAGGGTCGCTCGGCATTGAGGTTCGTCAGGGTCTCTCGGCATTGTAGCACGGTCAGGGTCGCTCGGCATTTTGGCTCGGTCACGGTCGCTTGGCATTGTAACTTGATCAGGGTCGCTTGGCATTGTGGCTCGGTCAGGGTCACTCGGCATTATGGCTCGGTCAGAGTTGCTCGGCAATGTAGCTTGATCAGGGTCGCTCGGCATTGAGGTTCGTCGTTGTGGCTCGGCATTGAGGTTCATCAGGGTGGCTCAGCATTGTGGTTCGGTCGGTGCCGCTCGACATTGCAGGTGGCTCGGTATGGTTTGGGTTAGCAAGATGATGTGGGTCGGCTTCGAACTGGACTTCATGGTTCGACGTGCTAAAGTTCACTCATGGGTCAGCAAAAGGTGGAGGTTTGGCATGAAGATCGTTTGGTCATAGTGAAGTAGATTGGGGTCGGCACTCCTCTAATTCCAAGTTGGCAAGCAAGTGGCTTTGGGTCGCTGAGCACTCTACTTCGAGTCGTCTCCAAGGAACATCTGTTTGGCATGTTGACTACGCGGGATCGGTTATGATGATAATTCTGGTTCGGTCATGGCCTTATAGGGCCCGGGTTACTCAGGAAGCCCAACTACCTGAATTTGCCTATAAATACAGCATGTGGGTCTCAAGTTGGGGTGATCTTCTTTCTACTCTCTGACTTTCTCTTCTCTAAGGCTAAGGTAATCAGCCATCGTTAAACTTTGGATTGTAGCTGTAATCGGTTACTACGGCAATAAAAAGTAAATTCCTAGAGTAGGCATAGGCCGGAGTTATCAGAACCACTATAAAGTCTATTGTTCTTTACTGCTTTCATTTTAATTTTTGTTGTTCTTCATACTAATATCCTCTACGTATATTCTATCTATAAGATGTGACTGATATTTGGTGCTTTCGCTTCGATTTTGGTGTTAGTAACCACTTCTTGCGCTAACATTTTGGTGCTTTTATTAAGAATTGAGCTCAAGGATTTAGGAACTTGAATTCTAGAAAGCAATGGCTAGACCACCAACGAGAAAGCAAGCAGCAGAAAGGAGCAATCAGGAAGGAAGTCAAGCGGCCTCTTTTGGAGCTAGAGAGGATCATGCATCCATTGACATAACTCGGGACGAGATGGAGGTATGATGAATTCTATGCAGGAGGAGATGATGAAACGGCAAGAGGAGATGATGCAGGCTCTTCTTAGGCAATTCAGACAACCAGGAACTGCAGGTGCAAAACTTCTTAGAACTGGACCAGAGGAACTCAACCAGCAGGTAGATGGAGTGATTCAGCAGGGGGCAGCTCCCAATCAAGAGAAAACTAACAATTTATATGGACCTATACTCAAGGGCACACCACTAAGTAATGCTGGACCAACCCCAGGAGGGATACTAGGTGATGTTGTGCAACCGGACATCAACAGAAACACATGAGTATGTGACAAGGAATATGTGCCAGAATTACCACGCGGAGTTGGAGAGCAGCTCGGAAATATGGATAGGGGGAAACCCGTGGTTGAAAATGCTGGATTAGCTAACATTATTAGGTGGAATATTCGCGGAGGTTTGACAAACAAGGATTTGGAGGGTGTCAACAAAAGTCCATTCACCCGGAACATCAAGATAGCTAGGAATCTGCCCGATTTCAAACTGCCCACTCTAGAAGTATACAACGGGAAGATGGATCACACTGACCACTTGATGAGGTACACAAGGCATGTGGAAGTGCTAAGGACAAAAGAAGAGGTTATGGCCCGATGTTTCCTTCTGTAATTGACTGATATAGCTGCTATATGGTTCAAACAGTCGGAGGATGGATCCACTGGAACATGGACAGAACTGGTGGACAAGTTCTCGGGTCAGTTTTGAGTTCACATAAAAAGGCCAAAGAATACATTGACGCTGATGTCAGTTAAACAGGGGTGAATGAATCGCCTAGGACAATCTTAACTCGGGTTAATGCAGAAGTTGCTTCGGTAGATTGGCCGGATCCATCAATGGTTATGATGGCCACGGTATCAGTAGTCAGGATTAATTCGGAAACCATAGATAACTTGCAAATGCAATTTTGCGGTATTATGTATATCAGACAAATGCAATTGTTCAATAATGTCACATGGCATAAAATAGAATGTAAAAAACCATAACAAGGTTTAGAGTAAATATTGTTCAATACAACTTTAGTGCAATTGTTCAAATTTTGTAACAATGGCTTAGGAAGACGTTCACTCAAAGTAGTGTTTTGGAAATAGTAGCATTTTGAGAAAGCTTTTATCAACGGATCTTTGCCACCCAAATCACAAAGAGATAACTTGGATTGAAAACAAGACGGAGTTGAAACCAAAACACAATAACACAAAATATTCCACCCAACCACCCACTTTGTGGATTCACCAGAATTTTGTTTACAATAATAGAACAAAGCTAAAGTACAAAATACCATTGAATCGATAACCAAATTAAGAAAGGGAGAAAAAAATCTACATGGCTAAAATTGTTGGAGAAAAAGAACAAAGATGAAGAAGAGAAAATTAGCAAATAGATTTTCCACTACACTTTTACCCTCTCTTTTAGTCTCTATTTATATAATCAATTACTTAATGCCCAAGTTAACATTAGATGACAAGAAATAATTTGAGTAGCCAATTAGAGAGATAAATAAACATACTCAAATATGACTATTAATTAGAGGAAACAAAATCTTCTCTTTCTTTCTTTTCCATATTTATTTTCCTCTATTTGTGATTTTGTATCACCAAAATTTGACACTCCTTCTTGACACAAGTATATTCACAAAACATTTTTTAAAGATTTCTCATTTCCAAATCATATCAAAGGATCAAAATAAAATGTTGTTTAAATTAGAGATAAAGATAACCTCAGACAATATTCCTTCGGTGTTAAGTGTGGAATGAATGTACGTACCACTAGAATCAAGGTCAGCTAGAGGAAATCCAATCTTGATTCTTTTAAAATTTTCTTCTATAAATCCACTTCATCAATCTCTTTTATTTACTAATCTCCTTTATTTAAATTCCAAACCCATTTACAAAACTCTTAATAAATCATCAATTTAAACTAAAAAAATTCATTTATAAATATAAAAACCATTAATGTGTCTCTTTTTAAATCTCACAAATTATTTATAAATCTTCCTTTATAAATATCCAAAAATCATTTATAAAAATTCTTTAAAATAGTCCTTATTTAAAACAAAACTCCTTTGATAAAGTCATTTAATAAAGTCCTTTTGATAGACGAAATGATTGTTTAAACACCTTTACTAAAATCATTGCTTGACTTGAAAACATTATTAAAAAATGATTGACCTTAAAAATAAAAAAGAAGCTTAGTGGTCACAGTGGTTCTCGTTTAACCGAGTTTACTTTTCAAGTTATAACATGGGTACTTACATAACAAGCAGTTATGTATAAGGGAATCAACTAGAAATAAACAAATCAACATATTAGTAAGATGTCGAAGTTAATATAATAGCAGAATGATTTTTTATTCTACTAAACACATGCCCAGCGAATATAATTGTAGAATAGGTTTTTATTCTCCTTAAATAGATGCCCACATAATCTACATGGGAAGTAATAGTAGAAGTATGATTTGTTCTACCAAACAGATGTCCAATTTAAATTAATTAGTAGAGCAGGGTTTTATTCTCCTAAAAAGATATCATTGGGTTTCATTTTCAATTGGGATTACTTAGGGTTAATCAACAAAGAAATCTCTTAGATTTAAAATCTTCCTTTAAAAGAAATTTTCTTCTAAAAAAAATCGATCTTTAGAATTAAAGTTGTTTAAAACATTAAAACTTTTATTTAAAAATTAAATAACATTTAAACCTTTATTTTAATGATAATTAAACCTTTAATTAATAACTGAACAAAAATTGACTGTTAAATAAATAATTAAATAATAACTAACCCATAAATAAATAATCAAATATTAGATACTCTTTAAATAAAAGATTAATTAATAATATATCTTTAATTAATTATTAAATAGTCATTTCAACATTTAAATAATAACCAAATATTAATTAATCTCGATTAATTAGTTAGTTAATCTTTAAGTAAAATTTAATAATAAATTAAACCTTTATTTAAAATACTTAAGTCACAATTAAGTTTTGTTAACGCTAAAATTTGAACGCTAACACCCCGGTGTATGAAGTGAGATTGTGAAAGCACCACCCGATAGCTCGGGAACAGATTATAAGCAGATAATAGTGAAAAAGCAGTAAACAACAGCAATTTTATAGTGGTTCGGCTTAAGAGAGAGCCTACGTCCACTTTGAATATCTTTCTTGACGATTTGATTACAAGTCAATGCAGTTACACTTTGATTACAACACACTTTGAGTTTCAAGTGACTTAGAACAAGTAGCCTAAACTTCAATGTCGATCCAAATCTTTGAACACATGTTAGACATGTTTGATTTCTTCGTGAAGTTCCTTGAAGGTGTTGAAGTGGTTTAGAACGCAACAGAGTAACGGCGCTTGAAATGAATGAGCCAAAAAGTCCCCTTTCTGTTGGAGTTATGGGCGTATTTATAGGCATCTTCGGAGTTAGGTCGTAACTCGTATACGACTCACGATGAGTCGTAACTCGTGTACGACTCATGATGAGTCGTAACTCGTATATGACTCATGGTAGGTCGCGGCTGATTTACAGGGTTCATGGCTTGGCCCAGAGTTATGCACCCATCTGAATGAATGATACAAGTTCTAAGTCGTTCACGAGTTAACCAAATTCAGTTTCCTTTATGCT
This sequence comes from Allium cepa, assembly GCA_030765085.1. Classification (NCBI taxonomy): domain Eukaryota; kingdom Viridiplantae; phylum Streptophyta; class Magnoliopsida; order Asparagales; family Amaryllidaceae; genus Allium; species Allium cepa. The sequence continues at coordinate 878,592,940 of CM060939.1, forward strand.
AGCATGAGTCGTACACGACTCATCATAGGTCGTAAGTCGTCAGCGATTCTTCTTACTACAGCGTGGTGTTGAACTTGTCTCCAAGTCTTAGGTCGTGAACAACTTATCTTTTGAGCCGTAGACTTCCTGTCGCGCCATCTTCTAACTCGTAAGATTGTCATCTCGTAGACTCTTTAACTCGTGGAGGCCTTAAGCCGTAGATCCTTATCTCGTAGACCTTTTAACTCGTAGAGTCTTTAACTCGTAGTGGCCTTAACTCGTAGATCCTTAACACGTAGGTCGTTCAGCCCTTGAATTGTTAGGTCCTGAAGACCTTGAGTCGCACAGTTCTTGAGTCATTGATCCACTGAGTCAGCCTGTCATGAACCGTTAACCCTCTTGAGTCGTTCCATTCCTCTAAGTCGCCTTGAACCTTAACTCGTTAAGTCGTGGCACTTCTTAGGTCGTCCAATCCTTGAGTCGTTAAGCTTATTGAGTCGTTAACCTTATTAAGTCGGCAACCTTATTAAGTCGGTAAGTCGTGCCACTTGTTAGCTCGTTAACCCGCTTCATCAGTTAGGTCGTTGACTTCGAGTAGAAGATAGGTCGCTCCATTCTCTAAGTCGTATACCATTTTGGACGGGGCGCTGCCCCGCACCCCGCCGGGGGCGCTGCCCCCTGGACCCCTGCGACCTGACCGGGCAGGTCGATCACCGTAGCGGTGGCGTTGCCCCGCACCCCCACCTTGGGGGGTTGGCACCTCCCCTGGACCCCCCTCCGTAGGGGATTTTATCTGAAAAGCCATTCAACAGAACTTGCTTTGCTGGGATGCTGAGTTGACTATTCTTCGAGACGAACTATCATTGGTTTCTCGGTCAATTTTTGATATCACGACCTTGCTGAAAAAGTGGAGTTAACACTTGCCCCTCGAAGTATACGCCTAGGGACTAGGTCGTGTGCTTCGATTCTTCTTAACTCGTGCTTTACTGAGCTGCTGAGCTTGTACTTAGGCAACTTTGCTTTGTTTTGACCTGAAGCCTTTTAAACTTGACCAATGCGATTCAATGGAACTTTGACCTGAACTTGTTGCATCTCTTTATAGATTATTTTAACAACCTGTTAAACGCAACATTTGCAGAAAAATAGGGCGAATATACTCATCACCGATTGCCCATATCGAGTGATGGATTAGATCAAAGAACTGGTATTTTACGATAAGCAAATTAGCATGGTCTTGATGAAGTGTTGCGAATCAACTGTCTCGAATAAAGTATCAACACAAAGTTTACACAGTTATAACTGCTATCTGCATTGACACCGCACTTACTTTCAAATAACAATCCTCGAATTCTTCTGAATTGACATATGCCAACCAGTATTATTTCAAGTTTTGCTTTATTTACTTGTTATTTTAGTAGCTTTGCACAACACTCCACACGCTTTTAGAAAACGTGCACCTTTACTTTTGAATATTCAGTTCATCATATAGAATGTCTTTTCGATAAGAAGAGTAGTGGGGCAAACTGGATCTTTCCATTTCTGGGATTTTCAAAATCCGAGTTGTCCGGTACTAATTTCATTCTTTACTTTTGCAGCACTTCCTTCCTCTTTTCGAATATTCCCGTCACAAATCAATTTTTAAAAGACTAAGTGCTGTGACGGTTAAGGAGAGGAGTGTTAAATTTTTTGCTGAAAGATGAATTTTTGCACTAATTCGGATTTTTGCACTCTTTTTGGTCGACTCAGCTTCACGATGCCCTTGGTTTTCAAGCAGAAACTTCAGATGCCCCAGCTTTCGCAAAGGAACTTGCATCAATGGAACCTATTGAAGAAGCCTTATTGGTGTAATGTTTTATTCCATTTGACGGTGTGGGGTCATCCTTCTTGTTTTGCCTTTTGAAACCTGCACGTGCATAACAAATTTTATAGAAACTTTTGTCTGTATTTGAGAATGTATTTATTCCTCATTTTCATACAAGTTTCTTTATTCTCTTTGCATGATATTGCAGTGGGCTTGTGGTACGTTGCTTGGGTTCTTCTTTTATTAATGTAGCAATATTATATTGCCCCCATACCACAACTCATTGTAATATTCTCCATTTTGAGGAGATTTTGGAGAACAACTCTTCTGTTTTTAGAAGACTTGTACTCTTACTTTAGAGAACAACTCTTCCATTTTGAGAAGGCATGCACTCTTTCTTTAGAGAATAGTTTTCCATTTTTGAGGAAATATTATTCTTGCTTTAGTAGAGTGCGCCTTGTGTTGGAGAAGCTTTTCTTTTTTTTTTTCTCTTTTTTTTTATCTTTATTTTATTTTTTATTTTTATTTTTTTTGTTGCGCCTCGCTGGAGGGCTTTGATTTGACATTTCAACTCCGGAGAAGTGGGCCTCCGTAGAGATTGCACTTCAGCTCTGGTGAAATGTGCCCTCGAAGAGGTCTTTATTTGGCATTTCAGCTCCGGAGAAGTGGGCCTCCGAAGAGTTTGCACTTCAGCTCTGGTGAAATGTGCCCCCGAAGAGGTCTTTATTTGGCATTTCAGCGCTAGAGAAGTGGGCCTCCGAAGAGTTTGCACTTCAGCTCTGGTGAAATGTGCCCCCAAAGAGGTCTTTATTTGGCATTTCATCTCTGGAGAAGTGGGCCTCCGAAGAGTTTGCACTTCAGCTTTGGTGAAATGTGCCCCCGAAGAGGTCTTTATTTGGCATTTCAGCTCTGGAGAAGTGGGCCTCCGAAGAGTTTGCACTTCAGCTTTGGTGAAATGTGCCCCCGAAGAGGTCTTTATTTGGCATTTCAGCCCTGGAGAAGTGGGCCTCCGAAGAGTTTGCACTTCAGCTCTGGTGAAATGTGCCCCCGAAGAGGTCTTTATTTGGCATTTCAGCCCTGGAGAAGTGGGCCTCCGAAGAGTTTGCACTTCAGCTCTGGTGAAATGTGCCCCCGAAGAGGTCTTTATTTGGCATTTCAGCCCTGGAGAAGTGGGCCTCCGAAGAGTTTGCACTTTAGCTTTGGTGAAATGTGCCCCCGAAGAGGTCTTTATTTGGCATTTCAGCTCTGGAGAAGTGGGCCTCCAAAGAGTTTGCACTTCAGCTCTGGTGAAATGTGCCCCCGAAGAGGACTTTATTTGGCATTTCAGCGCTGGAGAAATGGGCCTCCGAAGAGTTTGCACTTCAGCTTTGGTGAAATGTGCCCCCGAAGAGGTCTTTATTTGGCATTTCAGCTCTGGAGAAGTGGGCTTCCGAAGAGTTTGCACTTCAGCTCCGGTGAAATGTGCCCCCGAAGCGGTCTTGATTTGTTTCCTGCCTGCTCGCCCATGTCTTTTCACCATTTGAACCTCAACGATTCCCCATTATCATTTCCAAACCCACATTTCCTTCTTTTGGAAGTAGTTTATTTTATCCAAAGAAGTGTACTTCATTGTTAAGTGAGCTCGCAGCGGCGGACACAAGCTACTTAATCAAATGTTCGTTTGCACAAACGATCTCAATTAGTTTGCAAGGGCCCACCTCCGGTTGAATCACTCACTGTTTGTTTGAAGCACTTCTTATGTAGGATTTGGGTCTGGAATTTTTGTGGCCTGATATTCGCCTGTTGAGCGATTTGTAGGAATCGCTTGGCTTTGTGATGTGTTGACTAGGTGAGCTTTGCTTTGATTGCCTACAACATTAAATATGCATTTTAGCAATATATTTTAAGATATTTGCATATCGAAATGAAACAAGCCTTTTATCGTAATAGAAAGCTCAAGATTTATAGTTCCTATTATTTATTTGCACTGTTTTTACAACGGCATTTTATACAGGAATCATAAATCCAGTATTATTCTATGAATTTTAAGCAAAAGCCATTAAGTGAAATATGGCCATTAGGCACCATCTTCCAGAACAAGGACATTCTCTCCCCCCGGGGCTTGTCTCAAAGCACGAGCATATCTTTCCATCTCGTCCCAACTTCTGTCCGCTGGGTGAGGGCCCCCCGTGATAGCATTAATGAAAAGCCTCTCAGATCCCTGCGTTGCAGTTCTTTCATTTGGGCCGTAATGATGAGTGAGAAGTATTTGCCCCTGAGTGGATGAGGATGGATCATTCCTGTTTCTCCGGACATATTGCTGAAGTTTATTCTCTTTCAACAGCTTCTCAATCAGATCCTTCAAATGGCGACACTCGTCAGTGTCATGGCCAGGTTGATTGTGGAATTTACAGAATCTTTCACTTTCCGTGGCATTTTTCCTTAGTCTCAACTTTTGTGGTTTAGGATATTCAACAATATCCTTTGTTGCCAAGAAAATGTTCTCTGGAGTATCAGTTAAGGGAGTATAATTCGACGGTTCAAAGTGGCGGTTTTTCTTTGGATTTCCCTGCCTTTTCTCATCATCATTCTTCCATTTCTGTCCTCCAGATTCTCCTTTATTAGAAGCAACATTGACATTCTGAATTTCGGTCACGACTGCTTTTGTTGGCATAGGAAAGATTTCCAAGCGCATAAACTCGTCGACCTTCTTATAGAATTTCTCAAGTGAGTTTGGCTCCTTCATTTTTAGCCATTTGCCAAATTCACTCGATTTATCGATAGCTCGCATCAGATAAGTCAAAACCATCCGTGGCTCTGCGTTATCAGCCTCAGCCAAGGCTATATTGAAGCGGTTTAAGAACGATCTGATAGACTCCCCGGGATTTTGTTCTAGACTAGAGAGTGACATTATATCCTTGGCCTTTGTAGCATATAGCCTGAACTGATCTTTGAACTTTCGTGTTAAGTCGGAAAATTGATCCACAGATCTAACTGGCAGCTTTGTGAACCAAAGTAAGGCCACTCCCTCTAAGTATACCGGAAAGTATCGGCACTTGATTTCATCTGTTGCTCTTGCCCCGGTCATATGCCAATCGTACTTGTACAGGAACTGATTAGGGTCACTTGTGCCTCGATAAGCCGGGATAGTAGGAGGTACAAATTTCCTTAGAAACTCCGCCTTCAAGATCTTTTCGGTGAACGGTATCTTACTTGGAGCAAACCCCCAATCATTTTCATCCTCTTGCCTCTGCATGCTCTCTTTCATAATTGAGCGAATCATCCCTGATAGGTAATCCTTATCGTTCAAAGGCTTTGCCGGGAAGAAGTCAGCTGCTCTTTGAGGGATACTTTTCTCTTGGGAATCATGGGCATCATCTGCAAAGGTCTCTTCATTATTTTCTGTTTGACGGTTGCCTCCAAGTAAAGCATTCATTCTTTCCAGCATTAGAGCGTTCTGGGCTTCCATTTGCTGATATAACCCAGAAACTGCAGCATCAAACACCCCTTGTGTAATTCCCACACTCGGAGCTGCTTCATTTGGAGCTGCTTCATTTGGAGCAAGAGAAGTGGTCGTATCCTCATGAGCATCACCGGATCTATCAGATCTGAGCTGTCTTCTAGTAGCCATTATCTTGGATAAACTTCTGGTCTTTAGAGAGATTCTTTCAACAAACTTTCGCGAAGCAATGGTGAAAGTATTCCTGAGTTCAGTTCTCAGTGAAAGCACCAAAAATGTTAACGCTAAAATTTGAACGCTAACACCCCGGTGTATGAAGTGAGATTGTGAAAGCACCACCCGATAGCTCGGGAACAGATTATAAGCAGATAATAGTGAAAAAGCAGTAAACAACAGCAATTTTATAGTGGTTCGGCTTAAGAGAGAGCCTACGTCCACTTTGAATATCTTTATTGACGATTTGATTACAAGTCAATGCAGTTACACTTTGATTACAACACACTTTGAGTTTCAAGTGACTTAGAACAAGTAGCCTAAACTTCAATGTCGATCCAAATCTTTGAACACATGTTAGACATGTTTGATTTCTTCGTGAAGTTCCTTGAAGGTGTTGAAGTGGTTTAGAACGCAACAGAGTAACGGCGCTTGAAATGAATGAGCCAAAAAGTCCCCTTTCTGTTGGAGTTATAGGCGTATTTATAGGCATCTTCGGAGTTAGGTCGTAACTCGTATACGACTCACGATGAGTCGTAACTCGTGTACGACTCATGATGAGTCGTAACTCATATACGACTCATGGTAGGTCGCGGCTGATTTACAGGGTTCATGGCTTGGCCCAGAGTTATGCACCCATCTGAATGAATGATACAAGTTCTAAGTCGTTCACGAGTTAACCAAATGCAGTTTCCTTTATGCTAGCATGAGTCGTACACGACTCATCATAGGTCGTAAGTCGTCAGCGATTCTTCTTACTACACCGTGGTGTTGAACTTGTCTCCAAGTCTTAGGTCGTGAACAACTTATCTTTTGAGCCGTAGACTTCCTGTCGCGCCATCTTCTAACTCGTAAGATTGTTATCTCGTAGACTCTTTAACTCGTGGAGGCCTTAAGCCGTAGATTCTTATCTCATAGACCTTTTAACTCGTAGAGTCTTTAACTCGTAGTGGCCTTAACTCGCAGATCCTTAACACGTAGGTCGTTCAGCCCTTGAATTATTAGGTCGTGAAGACCTTGAGTCGCACAGTTCTTGAGTCGTTGATCCACTGAGTCGGCCTGTCATGAACCGTTAACCCTCTTGAGTCGTTCCATTCCTCTAAGTCGCCTTGAACCTTAACTCGTTAAGTCGTGGCACTTCTTAGGTCGTCCAATCCTTGAGTCGTTAAGCTTATTGAGTCGTTAACCTTATTAAGTCGGCAACCTTATTAAGTCGGTAAGTCGTGCCACTTGTTAGCTCGTTAACCCGCTTCATCAGTTAGGTCGTTGACTTCGAGTAGAAGATAGGTCGCTCCATTCTCTAAGTCGTATACCATTTTGGACGGGGCGCTGCCCCGCACCCCGCCGGGGGCGCTGCCCCCTGGACCCCTGCGACCTGACCGGGCAGGTCGATCACCGTAGCGGTGGCGTTGCCCCGCACCCCCACCTTGGGGGGTTGGCACCTCCCCTGGACCCCCCTCCGTAGGGGATTTTATCTGAAAAGCCATTCAACAGAACTTGCATTGCTGGGATGCTGAGTTGACTATTCTTCGAGACGAACTATCATTGGTTTCTCGGTCAATTTTTGATATCACGGCCTTGCTGAAAAAGTGGAGTTAACAAGTTTTAAATTTAACTTGGTTGGAAATAAATCAATAATTAGACACTTAATCAAAATAATAATTGAACAATAATTACCCTATCTACATAATTAAACAATAATTACTTAACTCCTAATTACTAATCAAATAATAATTAACTTTAATTACTTAACTAATGATGATTACCTTAATTGATTAACACTTAAGTATAAACAACCTTAACTAACTATTGATTAAGTATTGATTACCGTGAGTAGTTAACTAATTAAAAATAATTAAATAAAAAAATAATTGCTTTCTAATTACTTAATTAAAGGTAGAAATCATTTTCAAAAATATTTTAAGTTAAAACAAGTTTGGATTAGAAAAACAATTAGTTTTTCCGAACTTCGCCTATAGCGACTATCGCATACGACCTGTAATTTCAAACCTTGAAATTTCTTTACTAACTTTTAAAACTTTAAAATTTTGAAACCTATCACTTTGAAAACTAAATGGAAAACTTTTTGAAACCTTAAACAACGTTTTAAACTTGAAATATTTGGAAGATAAAAGCAAATTTCAAACCTTTCATGTCGGTTTTAAAAATTAGTTAGTGCCAGCTTTATTATTATGAACTACATGTACCACAAACCGTACCCAACATTTCAACATGACATGATGTCGTATTTGTACTCATAAGCAAGATACTAACTTTAATTTCGTTAAATGAATTTCCATTTTCCAAATGTTAACTAACATCACATAATCACAGCAATACATGTCCATGTCGTCATCACATATCCAAGCATATATATGCACAACTAATGCATAATATCATTATACATCCATCATATAATTCAAGTAATATACTTCATATTTTACAGTTAGTTAGTTAAGTAAAAAAGATAGAACTTTTCCCACCATAAAGCTTCCAAACTCATAGTAATTTAAGGTATGACCTATCACTTCAAAGAAAAAAGATGGAGTCTTGATGGCATTAAAGACTAAGGTGGCTCAGCCTTCAAAGAAAATGGAAGTGAAGTTTATTTTTAGTAAGGTGGAGGGACTTTGGCATATCATCGAACTATCAAAAATCAACTCGAAAATGAATCATATTCCAGGTGATTTTTGGATAAGTTACTCTTGAAATTCTAAAAAGTTGTCATATACAATGCTAAGGAAAATTCTCTTCTCTACTATTTTAAAAAATGAACCATTCAATTTGAATGACTTTTGTGGAAGATATGGTAAAAGTAAGAAGAGGTATTTCCGGACTTGAAAATTTAGGTCTACAAATGCTCTACAAGGAAATGAGATTGAGGCATGGTTAAGCTCAACATTTAAAGAAGTAGGACACATGAATTTGTATGCATTGGAATTATACAAGGATTTTAAAAATAAAATCTCTTTTTGGATCAGATATAAGAAAGCTATGGTAGAAAGAAGTGGAGGCAAAAATAAAGAAATGAAAAGTGTACTTATAAGCAAGAAACAATTCAAATTACCTTAATACCCTTGGTCCTTTACCCTTCACCTCCTCTTGCCACATCACCATGCCACCTCACTATCATGTACCTCAGCCCAGAAGCTTGTCCCCCTTCTTCTTGCTTAGCCAACATTACATTATTGCACGTGTATTTATGTTTTCTTGTGCTTCCAAAAGCATCTTTCATTTTTAAACATCCTTTTATTTTATATTTCATAAAATGTCACAATTTATGTTTATAAAATTAAGTATAATCATGTACACATATTTTCTAAATATGTTAACTTATGTAATTAGTATATTTGCATTAAAAAGTTCATAACACTTCAAACAATTTTTAGCCGATGAAAAGTCGAAAATTTGCAAAACGAATTCTGTTCGCATTTTCAACTTTTCTTCCAACTATTTGTAAAAAAATTCTAAAAAATTCACCATCAATATTCACTATTTTATAAGATTTTTTAATTATAAAATCTATTATTTTACTGTTAAAAATTAATTTAATATTCCAAAATCAAAGCGGTGAAATTCCGGGTCATTACACTCTCCCCCACTTAAAAGAATTTCGACCTCCAAATTTTACCACAGCCCTAAATCCAAAAACACTTAAAACTATTAAATAGTCCAAATGATTTACATAGAACATTCCTATGCAAAATCTAATTGGATCACTCGCTTAAATGCGTAGCTTTTATTCTAATCTAGTATTGCTTAATCGATTCCCTAGTACCGACTCTAATCGTGCTTATAAATTAGAAAAATATGCTCTCCTTACATAGCCATATACTTTGGTAGAAAACATTGGTTCTAAATTAAGAACCCTCACCAAGGTTTGTCATAAAAAATCGATTGATGGATCTTTATTCGGAATAGTGTACATCAAATCAAGTCATGTACTTGAATTTTGGCTTCATAATTATTTGGAAAAAAAATGATATACATACAACCTATGTCTTATCTTATTAGTTCTTGCTATCCAACTAGCGTCTATCCTCCCCAAAATAAATACGAAAACATTTCATAACAATTTTTGCTTAGGTTTAAATATTTCTTTAAAGAAACAACTTACTAACGAAACCTTTTCACAAAATCATTTTAATTTATTAATTTGTTTAATTGTCTTCTGCAACCAAAGAGTATATACAAAACAACTAATTTTAAACCTTATTCATCTATTCTATTTATATGTAGGCCTAAAATAACTTAGGCCTTTAAAATTTGGTCAACCAATCTAACCTCTTTACCCAATTGATCTGGTAAGCAGCTAAGAAGATTAGGATGCTCATATCCAAACTCCGTCCTAGTGTCTACTTTTTCTTAAACAACTCTTAGGTGAAAATGTTTATTAGTCAGCCCAAGAACATCAAATAAATTTTAACTTCCAAGATGTTAAAACCCAAAAGACAATATTTAATGAAACCAAGTTTATTAAATATTCTTGTTAATTCAATTTTAACCTCATTTATCAAATTATTCAATTTTATTAAATATTCTTATTAATTCAATTTGAACCTCGTTTATCAAATCAAGTTTATTCAGTTATTTACAGTTATTTATGGTTATTTGTAGTTATTTTACAGTTGTTTACATCTATTTTAATTTGGAATTTAGCCTACAAATGTAAGTTTCTTTTTATAGAGATTTAATCATTTTTTACGAGAATAAAATATTAAAAAGAAAAGAATTCGCAAATATGGATTAAAAATAGAAAAACAATAAATCTACAGAAATCAGAGGTAAAGGGAGAAAACTGAAATAAAAATAGAGATGGACTGAAATGGGCAAATTTAAGAAATCTACAGGGGTGATTGTAACAAGTGGTTATAACTAGACAAAGAAAATTAGAAGAGGAACAGTTGCAAAAACAATTATAACATAGGTTATAATTAGAAAGAAAGAAATAATAAAAGGGGCTTATTTTAAAACTTAGATCTTGGACTAAGTTAATGAGCAAATATAACAGAAATAACAGAAAAGGCATATTTTGAAACTTAGATTTTGGATTAATTTCATAAGCAAATATAGCAGAAATAAGAAAAGGGGCTTATTTAGAACTTAGATCTTAGATTAAATTAATAAGTAAATATAACAGTAGTGGCCTATACCAGCCAGGGCTGTCAACGGATGAAAACAGATGCGAATATGGCTGTATCTGCATCTGCATCCGAAAATTTAAATCCCCATCCGATATCCGTGGATGTCTGAGAAATAACATCCGTACCCGCATCTGTGGACATTTTTCGGATATCCAAAAATATCTGCATCCGAAAATAAAGAGCGAATATTTTCGGATATTCGAAAATATTCTAAATATCTACATCTAAAATTGAATAAGATTTCTATTATACAAATATTTTTGAACTAAAACAATCACACTATCAAATGACAATACACACACTACAATACTAATTAGTTTTTCAAAGTGGAACAATTCATTTCTAAGTATATTTTAAGTTCATCATTAAATAGTAAACCAATAATAATAATTTTTATTATAATTAATTTGGATCGGACGGATGTTTTTCAGATGTGGATATGCCTATATCTACATTTGATCTGATTTTCTTTTCGCGCATCGGATATCTACATCCGCTTTTTGGATATCGGATAATATCCATTTTTTCGGATATGGATCCGGATGGATTTCGTATTTTTCAGGAATCAATTGACAGGTCGAATACCAGCAGCATTCCCTTTCAGATCTAGGACTGATAGACTCACATGTGGGTGAGGCTGGGCATACTTATGCTGATTTGGGTCAATAAGTTACCAACAGATAAAGGCTCAAATTTGAGGATTTGGGCAATTGGCGCAAAGTTAGAAGATCTGTTTGTTAGCACCCGCATCGTCAGCATTCCCTTTGTGAGGCTGGGCAGACTTATGCAAAATAGGGTAAATAACGGGTCAAATATTGGGCGACGATTAGTGTGTGCTAGCAATGATCGAGCATGTGACATCGATTAAGGCAAATAATTCGCCACTGCGTCCTATGCGCTAAAGAGGTGTCTTTTGCTAGGACCAACAGGATTGGTTTACGGTGGCACAATAGAGATATGAACAACTGATCAATGGGTAGGATTAAGATTTCGGCGTAATCAATATAGCAGTAGAGATAAGATTAGAATTTCATCCTACTCACAGTAATTTAAGACAAAACAAAAAATCAAAGCAAAAAAATCAAAGAAAACAATCAAACATAATCAGAATGGTATTTTATTCGAGTTTCATCTCTTTTGTATCTTCCTTTCATATAGAACTTTTACTTAGTTTATTATCTTTATCTCGCCTAGAAATGCTAGTAATTACTTCCACTCACCAGACTTATTGTCTAACCCACTCCTCTATCTTTCCTTTTCCCCCAATTGGCCAACAGAATTGAGGATAGTTGACTTAGGTTGCTTGGAGATTCATTTCCAAAGTTTCCTCCTTTCAGATGTGCTCTTCTACATTTCATCGTTTTCATTTGGCTTATGATGGATTGGCACTTAAGGGAGGGATTATTTTATTGTTATCTTTATACTCTGATTTTATGAGATTGAGATGTATTTTCATGAGACATGAGATATTTTGAGTTTCTGAAACATGTTATGTTTTAATGACTTATTTTGAGATTAAGTTTAATGTCGAATGACAAATTATTATTTAAATGTTTTCGCTGTTTTTACTTATTTGTCATGTGAATCTTAGTCTATGTTATTCTTTAGCTATACATATAACGCGACACATCCTTTGGCGTGCACTTTTTGGGAATACTAAGAGGTGTGGGGTGCTTTACCTAAAGGTGTAGATTTGGTATGGGTTTTGGTTATTAAGTAGAGTGGGAGGTTTAGATCTTGTCAAAAACTTGGAGGCTCGTTCTTCTTGAGTGTAGGGTGTAAATCTTAAGCTTCGATAGATCTGAGATAGGTTTTGGCCTAGTCGAAAGCCATGGGTATAACTTCTTTGGGTTTAAATCTATAATTGCAGGCTTTGATGTTTAGAGGTTGGGCTTCGACCTTGTCGAAGGCTTTAGATCATAGAGTAAATACCTTCGAATGGGTTACAGAAGATATTAGCTCTTGAAAAGGTATTGACTATGTCGATAGGAGCCTTTCAGTGGAGGTCAAACCTAAAACATAAAGGTGGATCCAATAAAAGTTTAATAGAACAGTAAAGTAATCAAAAGTGCTTAGGACTTCCATTTTTCCATTTAAGGAATCTCAATTTCTGTAAATACCCAAATCAACAATCTTGAAATTAGGGTTACAATGCTTTATTTAAGATAATACAAATTTAGAATGAGAGGAAACAGATCCCTAAAAAGTGACCCCTTAGATCGTATTTATAGATGCGACTTAGAACCTTTCGACCTTTATGCTTTCGATCGGGTTGAAAGTTGACTATAGAGTGACCTAAGTAAGCTGTCATCTTGGTCGAATGTTATGGTGGCACTACCCTGCTTTCAATTATCTTGTAAATGCTTCCTACTTTGTCAATAGCCTTTAATCATCGGTTTCAATGATGTTTTTATCCTTGTACTTTTCCTGATCTGATGCGGAACATTACCTAGGCCACACTGGTTTCGACCTATTTGACAGGTTTACTATAACATTCGAAGGGGTTGCTCCAGATAATAACTTCTTCCTATCAGTTTGAATGATGGTGAAACCATTAGTTTCAAATGGTTTGTCGTATATTCAACGGTCTGTTCTAAATTGTCTTCGGAAGGTGTCTTCAACTTAATCGAAAGGACTTTAGTTGATTGAAGGGTTGCTAATGAAGGAGGAAGAGTGCTTTCAACCACCTTATCTTTTTCAAAACGTGAGGACTTTCTGAAAAAATATTGGAGAAGCCTTCCATCAGCACTTAAAGGTCCTGAAGCTTACAAACCTTGATGGCAGCATACCTTTGACACCTTCGAATGGTTGGACTAGAGCTCATCTCTCTTGCTCCTTGTTTAAAGAGGTCTTGACTTGGTCAAAAGGTAAACATTTGGAGTAACAACTATTGATATAAATAAATAATGGGGAAAGTATTTCTTAGTACTAAAAAATCATCTCATAAATACCATTCTTAAGTAATAATTTAGTGCATGAATAGTATGTATAGCACAAATATTAGCTTATTAATTCAGGCATCATGATTAAAAAAGCTAGGATCTACTTATGTTTATGACCTATGAGATCAATAGCATGATCTAATAATCTTAGTTGTTTCCTTTTATTTTCTTCGACTTTATATTATATGCTTTAATACTAGTGGCCATGTTTAGATCATTATTCACATTGATATAACCAAAACTAGCAACTGGACATAGTTTATTCTCCATGCATGTGTGCATTTGTCTTTTGTGTACCCACAAGTTTCTAAAATTTATTAAAAAGTTTTTATTGCTTTATTACTAATTTTAACATCTGTAAATATATTGGAACTTTAAATATTGTATTATGTCTGCATAGCGTAGGTTCTTTTAAAAGTAGTGGTTTTGTAAGTCCATAATTATAACAACAAAATAAACCATATCTAACAGTTTTTGTATCTCTACATATCAAGTTAATTTCACTTGTGCTTATGGTGATTGTATCCTGTTTTTCCTTTGGCTAATATATTAGAAGACAACACATATGATCTTCCATTCTTTGCATTCATAGTCCATACAAATTACATTGACATCCTATTCTGAAGAATTTGATAACAAAATAATATGATTTCAGATTGAGAAATATAATTTTCTATTTTTATACATTTTATATCCATGTGTAGTGGTTCGAATTACTTGATCTCATTAAAAGATAATTGGTAATTGATGAATCAAAACTAGGTCAGGCATATCATATTTGAAAATTACACTTGCACAAACAGCCTAACTATCAATCCAATACATACAATTCATCACAAATGCACATCAAGTTAACAAAAAATGATTATTTATAGTGTATATGGAGGAAAAACAACTAAATTATCTAAATAATATTGGGACTAGATTCAATGGTGAGGGTGATTTTTTAGGGAATGATTGATAGTATGAGAGAGGATGATATTAAACACAATTAGAGAATTTTGCGTGAAGAATATTTGAATTTTTTCTATAGAAAAATTTAGGAAGACAATATCAAGAATTATGTATTTTTGCATGTTATATATAATAATAACTTTACTTTTTTGTAAAACTAAAAATTAGGGAAGAAAAAATTAAACGTAAAAAATCAAACAGAGCTTACGGTTTACATCCAAAAATCTTGAAGCAACTATTTGTCCTCAATATGATTAATTGCTAATTTTAGTCTAAACATAATGTTATGTTATACATCGACTATTAGCTGATTAATACCATTTAAAATAACATTGTAAAGATGATCTAAATACAACCAATTTACATAAAGGTATATATGTCATTGTTTGTAGCTTTTAAAGAAAAATAATTTTATTGAAATCCAAATACATTATGAGATTGAGATATCTCCGTTTGATTTTAATACATGAGGATAAAATGATGAACTCATAACAAAGGACATAATGATCAATCTTAGCGGTCAAGGTCAGTAAGGACATTATGGATGGGGGCAAGAGGAGGACCATGGTGTTTGCGGGGACGGTGAGGAGTTGGAGCATGCACATGGTGTTTGTGATGATGGTGAGGAGCTGGAGCATGAGCGTGATGTTTGTGTCGATGGTGTGATGTTGGAGCATGACCGCGGTGCTTATGGAGAGGGAGGTGGCTGCGGGGAGAGGGAGCAAAAGCATGGTGCTGGTAAACAACATGATGTTGTTGGCTTTGGGGAGCAGGAGCCTGGGAAGGGTGCTTGTGGTGGTGGTGGGGAGATGGGGCAAGACCATGGTGCTTGTGGTGGCGGTGATGGTGAGGAGCAGGAGCATGAGGACGGAAATGATCAGGATCTGGTTTAATCATATACTCCATTGTTTCTTCCTCTGTATCTTCCATCAAAGCTTCCATTGCAGATTGAATGTTTGTTTGATGGTCTTGTGACATTTCATTCTCACCAACTTCCGTTGACAAAATTTTAATATCAGAATTACCTGCTATTGTTTTTGCATATGTTACTGTCATGACA
Organism: Allium cepa; assembly: GCA_030765085.1. Lineage (NCBI taxonomy): Eukaryota > Viridiplantae > Streptophyta > Magnoliopsida > Asparagales > Amaryllidaceae > Allium > Allium cepa. The sequence continues at coordinate 878,608,472 of CM060939.1, forward strand.
ATAACTACAAAAAAGAGACTTTTTAGAAGATCCATTTTTTAGTTTGATATTCTGCAATGCAATTGTGAGTGAAATTCCCTAAGGTATTTATACAGTTGGTTTGGTATTTGATAAGATTAAGTGGGGAAGGAAATCTAACAGTAAAATTTATTACCTATTAATTAAGCAAGTGGGAATTCATTATGGGGATTAACCTACTATAGTTGGTACATTAATCATATTATACATGTATATATTAAGATATTAGATACAATTTGCAATAATATTTTCCTGTATGTTTTATATTAATAACTCCCAATTATTTCTAATGTACATTCATAATATTATAATAGATTTTATTTCAATTATTTATTTGACGAATCTAGAGAAATTAATAGATTATGGTTCATGTATTAGCATATTCGTTGTTTAAAACTAACTAGAAATCTGAATTGGGAAAATGTAAGCAGAAAAATAATTTAGTACTAATTGCCATTTTATTTAAAATATGCTTAATTATGATGTTTGTTTATAATCGGCTATTTTTTATTTTTTGAAGCCAATGTTGCTTTTCATAATACATCACCGTGGCAATTCGAAAACATTTATTTTGGCACTTTAATTCTTCTGAACAATGTTAAATTGTTATTATGTAAGTTTAAGTTAGAGATATTAATTTTATAACTGGTTTTGTGCTTTTTTCATGAGATTTTTACGATCAATTTTGTGTCAAAAATAATAATTTGATTATTACTGTTTAAGAAAAATAATATTTGTACTATAAAAGTAAAAAAGTGATTTATTTTAGATCAAGATATTTCTTAATCTAGGAAGAATAATTTTCCACAAAGGGAATCTAACATAAGACTCCTATTGAATAAAAATATTTTTTTCCAATATTAAATTAGGTCCATATTCTTATTAATTCCTTTTAAATCCCTATTGTCCAAAATTTTATTTCCATTTGCATTCTATGATGTAGTAATAGCTACTAGAAACACATGAAAAGTCATAATTTTCTTATTTTTATAAATATTGATATTATATATTGTAAAAATTCAATTTCATAGTAGTTGTCTTTCGAAACATGATAATATTTTCCAAAAGCTTGATCAAAAATTTGACATTATTGTCTAAATATATGATTCACATTTGTTTAGATTGTATGCTATTTGATGTTTATAAAATAATTACTGGAAGTTTACATTTCGCCTATTTCAAAAGAAAATTAAACTTCATTCATGTTACTAAGGACAATAAGCTTAATCTAATTAATAATAGAAATTAAATTTCATTATTTTAAGGATAGACAACAAATCTTTCTTTCTCCAAAATTGTTGTTTGATAACCAAAAACTCTTCTTTTCTAGGAATGAAATTAGCCAACTATCTTTCAAATGGAATTCTTTACAACCATGTAACATTTTGTATAGATGAATTATGGTAAATTTTCATTTACGCCATGCATTTGCATATGCATGGTTAGTTGTGTACATATGTACGTACGTAAGCACGTGCAGAGAGAAATAATGGGTATAATGTGTACATTCGCTAATTTTTGTTAATTGTTGACCTTTATTGTAACCATAGTAGTTCGATGGCTTATGTTGATCAAAAGGGTTCTATCAAGACATTAATAAACCATAAATTTCATTTAATCCATGAAAAATGTGCGAAACAAATATAGTAAAAGAGGATTAAATTATGAATAGTATATGCATTTTGAAATGCAATTTAGAGGTATTTAATCCAAACCAACCTACCAACTTACCTTATTAACGCCCCTTCCCCCCAAACCCTATTTTTTGGTTACTTCATTTTTCTCCACCACTTTTCTAAAAAACAAATAGTAAATGTTGTGATATTTCCTTTGGAAAATGAATTCAAAGGAATTTAGGGAAGAAATGTTTAGGAGGACTTTGAAGAAATGCCTCTCAACATCAGGTACCTATAAATGTTCCTTTAAGATTGCTAAGAATACAACACATCAAAATCCTATTCCAAAATTTGATGAAAAGTATAATAATCAACCACATGTCCAATAACGCATAAATGAAACATCATAAAACATAAACATAAAACAAGAAAAAACAAGCTAAGATCTACATCTAAATAAACTACATATTATCAAGCTGTAGATTCTCCCAATTGAGATCACGAACGAGTCAATATCTCTGTGATAAATAAACTACTACAATAAACAAGCTTTCACTAATAACATCACAAACAATGTGTTAAGACAAAAACTGGATCAAAACCAAGAATCAAGATGAAAGAACCAGTTCAGATTAAATAAACAAAAAAGCAAAATATAAATAAGAACAAAACGATGGTTTTATAGTGGTTCGGTGTAATCTCCAGTCTACATCCACTTCAATCTTTTTATTAGTCCTTCTCTCTGTGGATTACAACTAGTCTTCTCAAATCTGACCACAATCTTGTGGATGTAAGATTTACCAAGATATTTCTAGAGAGTTTTAGAGTCCCTTGTACTAAGAGTTTGCTAATCAAAGTGATAAAAAACAGATAGTTGTTTCCTAAATGACTTAAATGGAGAAGAGATTAGAGGTAAAGAAGTAGAATGGTCTCTGTAGTAAGAGAATCCCTTATTTGGTTGCAGGAAGGCTTGTTTTTATAAAGGAAATAGTCATGGTGGCTCAAAAATCCATCTAGGGTAGTGTCTAAATATCGTCCTAAAATATTATGCAATGTTGTAGAATCTCCTGAGCTAAAACCGGATATCGGAGTCGAGACTATCATAGTGGGGTTAACTTCTCACCATAGTTCGAATCACTTCAATTCTTCTTGCTTCCATCATGCTACTTTATTTTTAAGTGTTCTGTCCTATTTCTATGGATCATTGGTAGTCAAAATCAAGTCGGTGCCTACCTCTCTCCAAAATATCTTGATATGAACGTTTTTTCTTGAGAGATTGGTGATGACTTTTTTCCTTAGCTTGGAATGATTCCTAATTTTATGGCACTCTTCTAATTCCATTTGGAGTTGTTCCAAGAAGTCTCAGCATATATGGAGTTTGTATGAGGGGTCGGGGTTGATATGAGAGGTGAGGGTTGACTTATCCCCTTACTGTATTTGGAGCCCAAATTTCTTGAGCACTCTTAGAATGGAAAATGATTCCTATGAAATTTGTATGAGAAATACGAAACCAGGTGTAACGATCGAGATTTTTCGTTGCCGAAAAATCGAACCGTTAGGGTTTTAGAAGAAGAAAGAGGTAGAAGAAGAAAGAAAAGAAAGAGAAGAGAAAACAGAAAAACAAGTAACAGAACGAGAAACAATAACAGAATCTCACAGTCGCAGCGGAACAACATATAATAGATAAATGAATATTCATTAAAACAAAAGAACTATACATTTTATACATTACATCACATTACATTACATCAATCAGAGTGTACGACAACAACAGCGGAAAGAAATACTATATACAATAGATAATAGACTACGCTATCTGGCTCGCCTCCAGATCTGCACAGCAACTCCCGAATCCAGAATAACCTGATAACCTAACTCTAGACTGCCCGTGTGGAAAATAGTGGGCACCCAGAGTTTAGGAAAGGAACAATAAACTCCAGGTCAGTCATGTGACTGGTGTGAGAACTCAAAAACAGTTTATCTTTAAACAAGCAACAAGAAAATTTAAATTTTTAAATCCGCAATGCTTTTTGGAAAATGAAACTACCATAAGGCCTCCCGCCACACACACAATGCAAACGCAGAATTGGAGGAGATTTCTCCTTATGATAGTCAAAGATGCTTACTACGCGAAAATCAAATCATTTTTGATATTATTACTAGTGCATAGTGTAGAAAACAATTTCGAAAGTACAATATAAATCCTAGCCAGCATAGACATTCCGAACTATGCCTACTATAGCTACCATCCAAACAGTGGTGACCACCATAAGTGAATGGCAGGTAATACAACTAAAACCGTACAAGGCGCGTATTGGAGGAATGGATTTCCAACAAATGGTCAGGCTAAGGAACTTCCTACTGCCACATGGGATCGCCTCTGGCGGGACGTCCCGAGAAACTAACGTTACGGTTAGATCTCTGCCAACACAAGGCCGGGTTACCTCTGTAACTAGGTAACTACTACACGAATATGTCATCCCCCGGTCCTTTGGGACCTTTATCCGAGCGCTCGCAACAACAACACCACACAGTAATAGGTATAGTGTATCAACATGAGTAAGTATCTGGGCTCCATACCATGATACCACCCTTTACCAGAAGGAAATGACATACCCTAAAGGGCGCGACCCTCATAACCTTGCCGCATATTCCTGTTTCGACCATTTCCGGGGAGTGAGGTCCTGACGAAGTCTCGTCCACAAAGCTACGCTTTGTGTAACAAAGCCATGCTTCGGGTCCACAGATGACCAAAGCAATAATCACAAAGATAAATGATCAAACAAATGATCATATCACAAATGACCAACCAATGATCATCACACAGCAGCACTCAGCATGCCACATTACCAGATTGGGAAATATCGCTGATAACCTTCAACTACATAACCTCTGAGCTCGTACGTCTCAGAGAAGGGTGTTAAGCTAAGAGAATAAATTCTCCGCCACCAACAGAAATGTATTTGAAAGAAATCTGCTCTATCTCTCAAAATGTAATGTCAGACACGTAACCATACAAGTCTGTTCCGGGTTCGAACAGAACCGAAGGCACTTCCAAGGAAGCCCTTGCAATCCGGGTATTCACAATCCCGATAAAATTTCCCATCACAAAGGAAATCTCCATATCGTAGCTAACAATGCGGAGACAATCGATAGGTCATCCTATCGTTTTCACAAATACCCGGTCTTCACGCCGGTCTTCAAATGCAATCCAAACGACGTATTGCATATCCGGAATGGGATATATGACACAAAGGTCCTCTCCCGGCTAAACCGAATAGCGAGCGCTTATTTTAAAAATAAGTGTGGATTCAATTCCAAACAAACACAACCAATACCATCCCAGGGGTAAATATTGATAGTCGGTTATTTAACTATCAATAAAGATGCGCCACATCATCAGATCCCAAATAATTTTTCCAAAATTATTAAGTCCCAAAATATCTTTACAAGATATATATATATATATACACCATTTACAAATAATTGCCCCAGTTATTTGGTTTACCAAAACCACTTCACGATAAAATTTTCCACACTTAACCAATTGAAAAACCAATTTTCAATTTACCTTTACCATTTGAAAACCAATTTTCAAATTACATTAACCATTTGCAAACCAATTTCAAATCACCTTAACCATTTGAAAACTAATTTCAAATCACCTTAACCCTATATACCTTTTGAAACAAATTTCAAACCACCAAATAAATCTTTACCGATTTATTTTAACTTACGTTCCAAATTCGTAAATTTTATTTTCATATTTAAAAATAAATCAACATTTATTTTTAAACAAATTCCCCTTCATATATATAAATTCCAAAGTGGATTTAAATTCCAAGCATCTACTAGCATACGATTCCCAAATCGATTTCAAGTTATTTGCTTTCAATTACCTTAAAGGTGAATTCACAAAAACCGTTCCATTTCATATTAGAAAACCATTCCCATGCTTATTTTAAAAATAAGTAATTCACAAATTTATTTATTTTCAACGATTTGAAAATATTCCACATACTTAAGTTACCGTTAAGTATTTTATTCCATTCTCTTTAAGGAAACATTCCTTTATTCACATTTATTTGGGTTAAAAACGAATGTTGCGTAAAACATCGTTACGACAACCCAAAAACACTAGTATATGGATTTGAAATTAAAAATAGATATATAAATCCGATACTATACAAATTATCCCCTTCTGTTTCTCGAAAACGTCTATTTCAACAATCAATGTTGAAATCTATGTTTTCAATACTCAATACATTTTAAAACACCTTTAATTCGTTTTAAATTCCATTTAAAACATTCCTTTCCCAAAAACAAACCCATTTTATTTAATAATCTATTCAATATTCAAAATAGTGAATATAGCCCACTTAACAAATTCCCATATTTCAATTTATCAAATTCGATGAATTTCAAATTTATAAACATAGTTTATAAATTCCATTTCTATTATAAACCCCAATTTTATAAATTCCTTTATTAATCCGATGCAATTTACATAACCCAGTTTCATACCCAAAAGCCATATTGTAAGTTAAATACTTATAATATTATTTATTTACCAAATCGTTCCTTTGAACTTCACCAATTTAAAATCTTATCACTTACAAGATTTCTTTATGGTTTATAATAATTTCAACTAATGAAATCTTCATTTATTAACAATTTCTATAAAATTCCCCTTTTTAATGCCCAAATCCATTTCTATAAGTTAATAACTTATAAAACTTCACTTCCCAATAACCATTCTTTTTATAAATTTCACAAATATATATCTATAGATTTATAATGAAATTCATGTTATACATCAACTCAGCATTTTATAAATTTATTCTATAACTCCAATGATTTAATCTAAAAACATCCATTTATAAAATCCTTTATATAAACCATTAATAATAATAACTTCCCAAAAACCAAATTTAACTATTTTATAAAAACCTATTATTGTTAAAAATTTCTTTTAAGTTATATTTTATAAAGATATAAATTTTTAAAACATAAAATTTTGTCCATCTATTTATTTTAAAATTTAATCAATTCAAAATTCTTAATAAACCATATTCTTTGAAAAATCGATTTAAAACCCCTTTTTAAATTCAAAACCGTTATTTTAATTTTAAAAATTTGAATCCGATGATGCAACAACATCAGATGGTCAATCACGGGAATAAGTGTCATATATCAATATGATTATCAACAATCAACATAATATTTATAAACAAATAAATATGTGAGGAATCCAGTTGGATCCCTCCAACCTGTTACCCTGCATCCACAGACGTTAGCACAATACCAATTCCACTTCAAGGTGGAATATCGCGGTATATGGGATTTTATAAATATTCCGCTTAATAACGGCGCAATAGGGTCTCATCCGCTATACGAGGCGGGAAATCAAATCCGATATATACATATGCCAATATATATATATCGCTATATATAGTATATATCCTACTATATCTACTAACACAATCAATCAGCAATCAACAATCAATATTAACTATTCAAAATTTTAAACAAAACCTTTCGATTGAGTGAGGAGTTCTCACCTTGATTTTGTTTCCGTTTTCGCGTTCGTTTCGAATAAAATTAAACGAACGTTTAATTTTACCCGAAATTCAAACGAGCTCCAATCGACTCCAAACCAGTTGCATTGCGAAGAGCACACGAATACGATTCCAACGCAAAAAACCGCGTTCGAATCCGACCTCGCAGTAAAAAGTTATCACGGTTTAAACGTTGAACGATTTGAATTTTGAATTTAAACAAAAAAAAAAATAAAAGAAACAACATCTCACCTCCAACCCAAACGCACGCGGGGCCCACACTCACTATCTCTCCCGTTCGCGTTCTCTTCCCAGGTATACACGCGCGCACGAGAAACCCAAATTCGTGAGCAAACCCTAATGCACGCACCTCCCAAACGACCCCGAAACTCGATCACCACCCCATACATCGAAGCGCCACACCACGCCCTACCCACGGCCAGAGCCGTGGCCAACTCGGTGGTCCCCAGCGCATGGAATTTCGTGCGCAACTTTCGTGCTTCCAGCTCGATTTGCCGCCAATCCGCTTCGAGTTAAACGATCATAACCGTTGGATTCCGAGATCTCAGAGTGCTCTACAATTTACTAGTTGAAGGTTTCGCGAATCGTTGCACGGATTAGAAGATAAATGAGGAAGAAGATCGTTGCTTTTCGGCCATTAAAGCTAAAGTGGCGGCTGGTGATAGTGATTAGGGTTTTGGAAAAGAAGATAACATATATGTTAATATTATTTTAATAATAAAATCTCCAATTTTACACTTTGCAAACGAACTCCAAACGACGCGTGCCGCCAGGCGATCCTAAGGTTTTTCCGCATTCCGGACACAATGGAACAGGTTTCGTAAGCTAATTCGGAAGTATGTGAGAGATACGGCAATAAACAGTCGATTTAAATTTAAACCGATTTAAGCGATTTCTAGGCGTTTTGGCTTGTACCGGACAAACGACAAATCCAAATGACTTGAAATTTGAAATCTTACAATAATATCACATTACGGATCCGATGAAACTGGTTTCGTCGAAATCCGAGACCGTTTGAAAAATGGCTATTTTAACTCGCCGAATTAAAATTAAAACGATATCGATGCGTTTGGAGCTGCCACGGTCAAACGACAACTCCGTTTGCTACGAAATTTGAAATCCGATAATAACTAACTATTACGGATCCAATGGAACTCGTTTCGTTCAATTTCGAGACTGTTCAAAAATTGGCTATTTTTCAGTCGATAATTAAATATTAAAATATTCAATTTTTACAAATTAACTCCAAATTCAGTTTTACAAGTTCTAAAATATTTCTATAACTTTAATATGATTAAATAAAATTTTCCAAATCATTTTCAATCATATTTAACCCAATATCTAATTATCTACGGAATTTCACTATTAATTAATCGATTTAAATGACCAATTAAATCCAATATTCGAAAAATAAATTATTCGACTTAAAAATTCCACTTATTAATATTAAAAATAAATTAAATATTCAAATTCAAGTTATCAAAAATTCTGGGTCGTTACAATCTTCCCCCCTTAAAAGAATTTCGTCCTCGAAATTGCAAGTTAAGGAGAATAATTCATAATCCGTTTATTATTTTTCCAAAACTAATAGTTTTATCAACCTTCTAACACCAATCTTTTTATTAAAGATTTACTATCATTTCAATTAGCTTTCCAAACTCAATTTTAGGTTTCAAACAACTTTGTTTGCTTAACAATTCAAATTTAAATTTAAATTCAAATTTTCAACTTTCAAAATTTCTCAAAATTTTTCTAACTCCCTAAATTTTCGAAAAATTTCGCCAGAGTCTCCTTTGCGCGGCTAGATCGGCACGACTACAAAACGGCCCTACGGCCCCTCAGAATCAAAAAGAAAAGAGAAAGCCAAGTGGCTGGAGAAGGAAATCATCAAATCTCATATAAAAACTGAAATACGTACCTTTTTGTCGAGCGTTACAAATTTTTTTAACTTTGAAATCAAAATCCCAATTCCTTTATATACCTGTATATCCTACTAGTAGTAGTATCCAATTCCAACATTCAAACTATTTTGCCAATTCAAGTTCAAAATTTCCAATACATGCTTCTTACACATTTTTTTAGTTTATTATTGAAGTTGCATATTCATTTTCATTCAACTTTGCATTTCAATTTTCATTTGAATTCAATTACATAGCTTTCAAATTTTACTAATTCAATTTTCATTAACACTTAATGAATTTACATACAACCAACCAACAAGCAAATAACGACCAATGTACATCCAATACAACCAAATTTTATCCATTTTTCTTACATTCAATTTGGTTCAACTGTTTTAATTTCAATTGGTTTAACATTCAATTGATTTTCATTCTACTATTCAACTATTTCAAATGAATTTACACTTGCATGCATCATTTCATATCAACTTATTCATATTCTATTGATTAACATTCAATTCATACTTTAACTCAATTGCTAGTTCTTTTTACAAATAAAATTGAATTTCATTTATATAACTTAAGTTCACCTCTTTAACAATTTCATTTACTCACTTTATTCACTTACTTTGATATTAACATCAATTCTTTCAACATTACTTAACTTGCATTCCATTTCAACTTTATTTACATCATTTAATTCACTTGATTATTTAACTTTGATGCAAAGATCGATTTTTTTTTTATTCAACTTCACTTAAGTTATTCCATTTAAACATCATTTGTTAATTAAACTTAAGTTTTACTTATCAATTCAATTCGGATTTTAAATTCCAAAGTAAATCCTATTTAACTTTTACTTAAGTCAAATTTATATCAATATTCAAATTCATATTCCATTTTACTTAACTTAATTGTTTAACCACTTCAATAACTGGTTTCACTTACATTTTCCCATTCTATAAGTTATAAAACTTATTATTCAACTTCTAACTTATATTATAAGTTCAAAACCTTTTTCACTTATACTTAACAACTTCAAGTTGAATTTTAATTTCAAATTGATTTATTACAACAAAACTTCAATTTTTAAATTCATTTTTGTAGCAAATCCATCACATAGAAACTCGAAAATGATACTGATGATGCTGCAGTCATCACCCTTATTATTTCCCAGTGACAATAGTGAAATCAATGCTAAATATTCTTTCAAAAAGTTTTCTTTCTATTCATAAATCACTTTTATAAACCTTTTACTTATATAATTTTACTTCTTATATACATACATGCTTATCTTACAATTGTAACTCATTATTAATTATAATTTCATCTTATGATTCATTGGTTTATACCATTATTCTTTTACAATAGTTGCTTTTATTAGCTTATTCAAACAACTTTTAATTATTTTATATTTATATCATTTACAACAACCAAGCAATCAATTATATACACACTTCAATAATTCCTGAAAAATTATTTTCTCTTTATATATAAAATATAATCGAGGTAAAATTATTTCATTTACCCAATTTAAAACAATATTGTGTCGAATTGTTCTATTCAAGTGTTTAGGAACCCCTTCGATTCAGTTTTCGAGGCTGCGCCGACGAAGGTTCATATACCACTCAATAAACCAATCATCACAATATAAAACAATTTTATACTCACTAACAAATACGCACTCATATCTATTATTACACTCACACTCATTCTAGAGTACTACTGACTCTATCTCAAATGAGTAATACCCAACAGAGCAGGTTGTCGCTTAACCATAAGCTCTGATACCAAATGTAAAGAACCTCATTTCCGTCAGCAGTAACCGGTAGGCTTTTCAACCATCCCAGCCCCACCGTGGCTTACACTGGTACCCCAGACCTTGCTTTTACAGCCAGCCTCTCGACTGTCACGGCTTACGCCTAACCAACCCCGTAAAGAGGACGTGTAGGGGTAAGAGTCTCCCGTTCGCCACCTAACGCAAAGCGAGAACCCCCCATCACGTTTCACCTAGATAAGCAAGTCTGGTCCGGGTTCGAACAGAACCGAAGGCACTTCCAAGGAAGCCCTTGCAATCCGGGTATTCACAATCCCGATAAAATTTCCCATCACAAAGGAAATCTCCATATCGTAGCTAACAATGCGGAGACAATCGATAGGTCATCCTATCGTTTTCACAAATACCCAGTCTTCACGCCGGTCTTCAAATGCAATCCAAACGACGTATTGCATATCCGGAATGGGATATATGACACAAAGGTCCTCTCCCGGCTAAACCGAATAGCGAGCGCTTATTTTAAAAATAAGTGTGGATTCAATTCCAAACAAACACAACCAATACCATCCCAGGGGTAAATATTGATAGTCGGTTATTTAACTATCAATAAAGATGCGCCACATCATCAGATCCCAAATAATTTTTCCAAAATTATTAAGTCCCAAAATATCTTTACAAGATATATATATATATATACACCATTTACAAATAATTGCCCCAGTTATTTGGTTTACCAAAACCACTTCACGATAAAATTTTCCACACTTAACCAATTGAAAAACCAATTTTCAATTTACCTTTACCATTTGAAAACCAATTTTCAAATTACATTAACCATTTGCAAACCAATTTCAAATCACCTTAACCATTTGAAAACTAATTTCAAATCACCTTAACCCTATATACCTTTTGAAACAAATTTCAAACCACCAAATAAATCTTTACCGATTTATTTTAACTTACGTTCCAAATTCGTAAATTTTATTTTCATATTTAAAAATAAATCAACATTTATTTTTAAACAAATTCCCCTTCATATATATAAATTCCAAAGTGGATTTAAATTCCAAGCATCTACTAGCATACGATTCCCAAATCGATTTCAAGTTATTTGCTTTCAATTACCTTAAAGGTGAATTCACAAAAACCGTTCCATTTCATATTAGAAAACCATTCCCATGCTTATTTTAAAAATAAGTAATTCACAAATTTATTTATTTTCAACGATTTGAAAATATTCCACATACTTAAGTTACCGTTAAGTATTTTATTCCATTCTCTTTAAGGAAACATTCCTTTATTCACATTTATTTGGGTTAAAAACGAATGTTGCGTAAAACATCGTTACGACAACCCAAAAACACTAGTATATGGATTTGAAATTAAAAATAGATATATAAATCCGATACTATACAAATTATCCCCTTCTGTTTCTCGAAAACGTCTATTTCAACAATCAATGTTGAAATCTATGTTTTCAATACTCAATACATTTTAAAACACCTTTAATTCGTTTTAAATTCCATTTAAAACATTCCTTTCCCAAAAACAAACCCATTTTATTTAATAATCTATTCAATATTCAAAATAGTGAATATAGCCCACTTAACAAATTCCCATATTTCAATTTATCAAATTCGATGAATTTCAAATTTATAAACATAGTTTATAAATTCCATTTCTATTATAAACCCCAATTTTATAAATTCCTTTATTAATCCGATGCAATTTACATAACCCAGTTTCATACCCAAAAGCCATATTGTAAGTTAAATACTTATAATATTATTTATTTACCAAATCGTTCCTTTGAACTTCACCAATTTAAAATCTTATCACTTACAAGATTTCTTTATGGTTTATAATAATTTCAACTAATGAAATCTTCATTTATTAACAATTTCTATAAAATTCCCCTTTTTAATGCCCAAATCCATTTCTATAAGTTAATAACTTATAAAACTTCACTTCCCAATAACCATTCTTTTTATAAATTTCACAAATATATATCTATAGATTTATAATGAAATTCATGTTATACATCAACTCAGCATTTTATAAATTTATTCTATAACTCCAATGATTTAATCTAAAAACATCCATTTATAAAATCCTTTATATAAACCATTAATAATAATAACTTCCCAAAAACCAAATTTAACTATTTTATAAAAACCTATTATTGTTAAAAATTTCTTTTAAGTTATATTTTATAAAGATATAAATTTTTAAAACATAAAATTTTGTCCATCTATTTATTTTAAAATTTAATCAATTCAAAATTCTTAATAAACCATATTCTTTGAAAAATCGATTTAAAACCCCTTTTTAAATTCAAAACCGTTATTTTAATTTTAAAAATTTGAATCCGATGATGCAACAACATCAGATGGTCAATCACGGGAATAAGTGTCATATATCAATATGATTATCAACAATCAACATAATATTTATAAACAAATAAATATGTGAGGAATCCAGTTGGATCCCTCCAACCTGTTACCCTGCATCCACAGACGTTAGCACAATACCAATTCCACTTCAAGGTGGAATATCGCGGTATATGGGATTTTATAAATATTCCGCTTAATAACGGCGCAATAGGGTCTCATCCGCTATACGAGGCGGGAAATCAAATCCGATATATACATATGCCAATATATATATATCGCTATATATAGTATATATCCTACTATATCTACTAACACAATCAATCAGCAATCAACAATCAATATTAACTATTCAAAATTTTAAACAAAACCTTTCGATTGAGTGAGGAGTTCTCACCTTGATTTTGTTTCCGTTTTCGCGTTCGTTTCGAATAAAATTAAACGAACGTTTAATTTTACCCGAAATTCAAACGAGCTCCAATCGACTCCAAACCAGTTGCATTGCGAAGAGCACACGAATACGATTCCAACGCAAAAAACCGCGTTCGAATCCGACCTCGCAGTAAAAAGTTATCACGGTTTAAACGTTGAACGATTTGAATTTTGAATTTAAACAAAAAAAAAAATAAAAGAAACAACATCTCACCTCCAACCCAAACGCACGCGGGGCCCACACTCACTATCTCTCCCGTTCGCGTTCTCTTCCCAGGTATACACGCGCGCACGAGAAACCCAAATTCGTGAGCAAACCCTAATGCACGCACCTCCCAAACGACCCCGAAACTCGATCACCACCCCATACATCGAAGCGCCACACCACGCCCTACCCACGGCCAGAGCCGTGGCCAACTCGGTGGTCCCCAGCGCATGGAATTTCGTGCGCAACTTTCGTGCTTCCAGCTCGATTTGCCGCCAATCCGCTTCGAGTTAAACGATCATAACCGTTGGATTCCGAGATCTCAGAGTGCTCTACAATTTACTAGTTGAAGGTTTCGCGAATCGTTGCACGGATTAGAAGATAAATGAGGAAGAAGATCGTTGCTTTTCGGCCATTAAAGCTAAAGTGGCGGCTGGTGATAGTGATTAGGGTTTTGGAAAAGAAGATAACATATATGTTAATATTATTTTAATAATAAAATCTCCAATTTTACACTTTGCAAACGAACTCCAAACGACGCGTGCCGCCAGGCGATCCTAAGGTTTTTCCGCATTCCGGACACAATGGAACAGGTTTCGTAAGCTAATTCGGAAGTATGTGAGAGATACGGCAATAAACAGTCGATTTAAATTTAAACCGATTTAAGCGATTTCTAGGCGTTTTGGCTTGTACCGGACAAACGACAAATCCAAATGACTTGAAATTTGAAATCTTACAATAATATCACATTACGGATCCGATGAAACTGGTTTCGTCGAAATCCGAGACCGTTTGAAAAATGGCTATTTTAACTCGCCGAATTAAAATTAAAACGATATCGATGCGTTTGGAGCTGCCACGGTCAAACGACAACTCCGTTTGCTACGAAATTTGAAATCCGATAATAACTAACTATTACGGATCCAATGGAACTCGTTTCGTTCAATTTCGAGACTGTTCAAAAATTGGCTATTTTTCAGTCGATAATTAAATATTAAAATATTCAATTTTTACAAATTAACTCCAAATTCAGTTTTACAAGTTCTAAAATATTTCTATAACTTTAATATGATTAAATAAAATTTTCCAAATCATTTTCAATCATATTTAACCCAATATCTAATTATCTACGGAATTTCACTATTAATTAATCGATTTAAATGACCAATTAAATCCAATATTCGAAAAATAAATTATTCGACTTAAAAATTCCACTTATTAATATTAAAAATAAATTAAATATTCAAATTCAAGTTATCAAAAATTCTGGGTCGTTACACCAGGAGAAGTCACTACTGACATGATCATGTCAATACCAACTTCCCTCCTTTGCAAACTTTAAATTGAAACTTTTATACGTTGTCGGTAGTCATAGTGGTTAAGCGACATGATATTAGATACTCTTTAAATAAAAGATTAAATAATAATATATCTGTAATTAATTATTAAATAGTCATTTAAAAATTTAAATAATAACCAAATATTAATTAATCTCAATTAATTAGTTAGTTAAGCTTTAAATAAAATTTAATAATAAACTAAACCTTTATTTAAAATACTTTAGTCACAATTAAGTTTTAAATTTAACCTTTGCTTAAATTTTACTTGGTTGGAAATAAATTAATAAGTAGACACTTAATCAAAATAATAATTGAATAATAATTACCCTATCTACATAATTAAACAATAATTACTTAACTCCTAATTACTAATAAAATAATAATCAACTTTAATTACTTAACTAATGATGATTAACTTAATTGATTAACACTTAAGTATAAACAATCTTGACTAACTAATGATTAAGTATTGATTACCTTGATTAGTTACCTAATTAAAAATAATTAAATAAATAAATAATTACTTTCTAATTACTTAATTATAGTTAGAAATCATTTTCAAAAATATTTTAAGTTAAACAAGTTTAGATTAGAAAAATAATTAGTTTTTCCAAACTTCGCCTATAGCGACTATCGCTATACGACCTGTAATTTCAAACCTTGAAATTTCTTTACTAACTTTTAAAACATTAAATTTTTGAAACCTATCACTTTGAAAACTAAATGGAAAAATTTTTGAAACCCTAAACAATGCTTTAAACTTGAAACATTTGGAAGATAAAATCAAATTTCAAACCTTTCATGTCGGTTTTAAAAATTAGTTAGCGCTACCTTTATTATTATGAACTACATGTAACAAAAACCATACCCAAAGATGTCGTATTTATACTCATAACCAAGTTACTAACTTTAATTTCGTTAACCAAATTTCCATTTTCCAAATGTTAATTAACATCACATAATCACACTAATACACGTCCATGCCGTCATCACATATCCAAGAATAAATATGCACAACTAATGCACAATATCATTATACATCCATCATATAATTCAAGTAATATACTTCATATTTTACAGTTAATTAGTTAAGTAAAAAAGATAGAACTTTTCACACCATAAAGCTTCCAAACTCATAGTAATTTAAGGTATGACCTAGCACTTCAAAGAAAAAAGATGGAGTCTTGATGGCATTAAAAACCAAGGTGGCTCGGCCTTCAAAGAAAATGGAAGTGAAGTTTATTTTTAATAAGGTGGAGGGACTTTGGCATATCATCGAACTATCAAAAATCAACTCGAACATGGATCATATTCCAGGTGATTTTTGGATAAGTTACTGTTGAAATTTTACAAAGTTGTCATATATAAAGCTAATGAAAATTCTCTTCTCGATAATTTCAAAAAAAGAACCATTCAATTTGAATGACTTTTGTGGGAGATATGGTAAAAATAAGAAGAGGTATTTCCGGACTTGAAAATTTAGGTCTGCAAATGCTCTGCAAGGAAATGAGATTGGGGCATGGTCAAGCTCAGCATTTAAAGAAGTAGGACACATGAAATTTGTATCCATTGGAATTCTACATGGATTTTTAAAAGAAAATCTCCATTTGGATCAGATATAAGAAAGATATGGTAGAAAGAAGAGGAGGCAAAAATAAAGAAATGAAAAGGGTATTTATAAGCAAGAAACAATTCAAATTACCTTAATACCCTAGGTCCTTTACCCTCCACCTCCTCTTGCCACATCACCATGCCACCTCACTATTATGTACCTCAGCCTAGAAGCTTGTCCCCCTTCTTCTTGCTTAGCCAACATGACATTATTTCACGTGTATTTATGTTTTCTTATGCTTCCAAAAGCATCTTTCATTTTTAAACATCCTTTTATTTTATATTTCATAAAATATCACAATTTATGTTTATAAAATTAAGTATAAACATGTACACATATTTTCTAAATATGTTAACTTATGTATAAATTAGTATATTTACATTGAAAAGTTCATAACACTTCAAACAATTTTTAGCAGATGAAAAGTCGAAAATTTACAAAACGAATTCCATTCGCATTTTTGACTTTTCTTCCAACTATATATTTTTGTAAAAAATTTCAAAAAAAATTCACCATCAATATTCACTATTTTAGAAGATTTTTTTAATTATAAAATCTATTATTTTAATGTTAAAAATCAATTTAATATTCCAAAATCAGAGCGGTGAAATTCCGGGTCATTACACTATCCCCCACTTAAAAGAATTTCGACCTCCAAATTTTACCACGGCCCTAAATCCAAAAACATTTAAAACTATTAAATAGTCCAAATGATTTACATAGAACATTCCCGTGTAAAATCTAATTGGATCACTCGCTTAAATGCGTAGCTTTTATTCTAATCTAGTATCGCTCAATCGATTCCCTAGTACCGACTCTAATCGGGCTTATAAATTAGAAAAATATGCTCTCCTTACATAGCCATATACTTTGGTAGAAAACATTGGTTCTAAATTAAGAACCCTCACCAAGGTTTATCTTAAAAAATCGATTGATGGATCTTTATTCGGAATAGTGTACACCAACTCAAGTCATGTACTTGAATTTTGGCTTTAGAATTATCTGGAAAAAAAATGATCTACATACAACCTTTGTCTTATCTTATTGTTTCTTGCTATCCAACTAGCGTCTATCCTCCTAAATATAAATACGAAAACATTTCATAACAATTTCTGCTTAGGTTTAAATATTTCTTTAAATAAACAACTTACTAATGAAACCTTTTCACAAAATCATTTTAATTTATTAATTTGTATAATAGTCTTCTACATCCTAAGAGTATATACAAAACAACTAATTTTAAACCGTATTCATCTATTCTATTCAGATGTAGGCCTAAAATAACTTAGGCCTTTAAAATTTGGTCGACCAATCCAACCTCTTTACCCAATTGATCTGGTAAGCAGCTAAGAAGATTAGGATGCTCGTATCCAAACTCCATCCTAGTGTCTACTTTTTATTAAACAACTCTTAGGTGAGAATGTTTATTAGCCAGCCCAAGAACATCAAATAAATTTTAACTTCCAAGATGTTAAAACCCAAAACACTATTTAATGAAACCAAGTTTATTAAATATTCTTGTTAATTCAATTTTAACCTCATTTATCAAACCATTCAAGTTTATTAAATATTCTTATTAATTCAATTTTAACCTCGTTTATCAAATCATGTTTATTCGGTTATCTACAGTTATTTATGGTTATTTGTAGTTATTTTATAGTTATTTACATCTATTATAATTTGGAATTTTGCCTGTAAATGTAAGTTTCTTTTTATAGAGATTTAATCATTTTTTACGAGAATAAAAGAAGAAAAGAATTCGCATATATGGATTAAAAATAAAAATATAGTAAATCTACAGAAATCAGATGTAAAAGGAGAAAACTAAAATAAAAATAGAGATGGACTGAAATAGGCAAATTTAAGAAATCTACAGGGGTGATTGTAACAAGTGGTTATAACTAAACAAAGAAAATTAGAAGAGTAACAGTTGCAAGAAAAATTATAACATAGGTTATAATTAGAAAGAAAGAAATAATATAAGGGGCTTATTTTAAAACTTAGATCTTGGACTAAGTTAATAAGCAAATATAACAGAAATAATAGAAAAGGCATATTCTGAAAGTTAGATCTTGGATTAAGTTCATAAGCAAATATAGCAGAAATAACAAAAGGGGCTTATTTTAGAACTTAGATCTTTGATTAAGTTAATAAGTAAATATAATAGTAGTGGCCTATACCAGCCAGGGCTGTCAACGGATGCAAACAGATGCGAATATGGCTGTATCGCATCTGCATTCGAAAATTTAAATCTGCATCCGATATCCGTGGATATCTGAGAACTAACATCCGTACCCGCATCTGTGGATATTTTTCGGATATCCAAAAGTATCCGCCTACGAAATTAAATAGCGAATATTTTTGGATATTCGAAAATATTCGAAATATCTACATCTGAAATTGAATAAGATTTCTATTATACAAATATTTTTGAACTAAAACAATCACATTATCAAATGACAATTCACACACTACAATACTAATTAGTTTTTCAAAGTGGAAGAATTCATTTTTCTAAGTATATTTTAAGTTCATCATTAAATAGTAAACCAATAATAATAATTTTTATTATAATTAATTTTGGATCGGACGGATGTTTTTCGGGTATGGATGTGCCTATATCTGCATTTGCATCTGATTTTCTTTTCGCACATCGGATATCTGCATCCGCTTTTCGGATATCGGATAATATCCATTTTTCGGATATGGACCGGATGGATTTCAGATTTTTCAGGTATCAATTGACAGGTCGAATACCAACAGCATTCACGTTCAGATCTAGGACTGATAGACTCACACGTGGGTGAGGCTGGGTGTAACGACCCGTAGATTTTAATAGTTTAAATGGTTTTATTTAACGTAATTAATTGAAACTTTTGAGAAATTTTATACAATAATATTTTGAAATAAAAATTTAATATTTGGATTATGTCCAATTAAACATAGCAGATTTAAATTTTCAATTTATTTTATCAAAGTTTATTCCATTGTGAAATTCTATTTAATTCAAGCTAACTAATAAATTGCTTTAATAAATACTGCAGAATCAATTTCTTTAATAAATATTGCAGAATCAATGCACATGTGTTATCAATTTCATTTTCATGGTGGTACGTTCCTTTACGTTTCCTACCGGTTAAATTACAAATAATTTGCTTTGATGGTTCAGCTAAATCAAAGCAACGTGACCGTTGCTATTTATTTCTTTTATTAATTCCTACAATTATTTTCACCAAATCAAGGGTTGACTGTTACTTGGCTTTCAAATCTTGGACTCTGCATTCAAAAAGAAACGTAAAATATAATAAGTACTTCATATTTATTTTCAGTACGTTTCACAAAATTTTCTCTGTCCGTTCTTTTCTATTAAATATATACTTGCAGCTGTTATCAATCCATCGTTTCAATTTATTATATGGTCCGTTACTCTGCCTTTTCAGATTTGAACGTGCTGCTGATGGCATTAAAAGTTGCTTTAATTATCCACTAAATTATCGTGACTATCCCGTTACTCTATATTTATTCTGTACGTTTTATCTTTGCTTAAATTTCTCTGTCCATTCCTTGTTCCATTTTAAATATCATTGCCTTTCCAAACTTATTACGTACTATCCAAACAAACAAAAAAGTTATTGCTTTAAATGTAGCTAAATCAACTCATGACCATTGCCATTTCAAAGTTTGAAACGTATAAAATACTATACGTTATTTCGCATCCATTGATTTCTTTTATTTATTTCTTTCTTTCTTTACGTTTCCATTCCAATCTGATTCATAACCTTCCTTGTTCCATTTTAAATATCATTGCCTTTCCAAACTTATTACGTACTGTCCAGACAAACAAAAAAGTTATTGCTTTAAATGTAGCTAAATAAACTCATGACCGTTGCCATTTCAATGTTTGAAACATATAAAATACTATACGTTATTGCGCATTCATTGATTTCTTTTATTTATTTCTTTCTTTACGTTTTCATGCCAATCTGATTTATAACCTTCCTTGTTCTCTTCGTACATTCTATTTATTCTAGTCTGCTCCTCCTTTCTTTTACCTAGTTAATATGTATTTTTTTTCATCCTATCTCTGCAAATTTTCTTTCCACCAAGTGCCTGTCCCCTCCTTCTCCCCTCCTCTTCTCTTAAGAAACACCCTGCCTTCCAGCCGAACCCAACATCTTCCCTATCCACATCGGTAGCCTCATCATAGTAGAGTGTACAACCTAGAGGTATTAATTTCTGACAGCACATAGGTGGCATCAACATTTTCCCCATTTTCTGTAGTTTCTTATTTATTCCTTTTGCCCACCCATCAGCGACTCGAGTTTACATAGGGTATGTCTATACATTGTATTATATTATATAAATTTGCTAGTAGTATACTGCCTTAAATTTACATATTTTAGTGTATATATGTATGACAACTTACGTTATTTATATACATAAAGTAAGCTATATGTACAAACTCAGTGCAACCGCAATTTTCTTTATAAAAGGAAAATAATACAAATTGTAATACGCAAAGATATATATGTATGGCTGTACTTAATAAAAAAAAATTATAAGCTTATATATCAATTTCTGAGTTTATATATATTTTGTTATATTGTTTTTTTTATATATATAATAAGTATGTAAGCTTATTTATATTCACATATTAGTATACATAAGTTGCAATATATTGTTTAATAAGCCTAAAGCATTGTATATCGTCATACTGTTATGATGTGCGTGCTTCAATAACAAAACTATTGACCATGTACAGATAGGTTAAGTAACGTGTATATTTGGTTAATTTATATAAAAGTATATATAACCGTTTCGATTATACTTATAATGAATATATAAGAGAGTTATATAAATGAATTTTATACTATGCGTTAACTAAATACATTGTTATTTATATGATCCAGTTTTTGAATATATGTTTTAAAGGTTTTGATTTTTATATATACAAATATTTTATTTTATACATATATTTTGTTATATATGAAGGTTTTATAAAAAAAATTAAAAAAAAATTTCTTATAAATTGTACTGCATATATACTCTTTAAAAAAAAGAGTAAAAAAAAAGGAGTAAGTTAACAATCTGTTATAAAGAATATTGTTTATCTGCATATATACATGAATAAGTTTGTTTGATTTCCTGCTGGATATTTTAAAAAGGAAAATAATAAACTATAATAATTATATATATACATAAGTATTCATATCAAAAGATTATATATATGTGTGTTGATCTTTAATATATGTGTTTTATGTTAGAACATTGATTTTTAACTATACATATATATTATTTTAATACTGGTTTAAAATGAATATTTATTACATGGAAACGACAACCATAAAATGAACATACTATATATGTGACATTTTGAATAATTATATATTTGTTATTTAACATTAATATGAAATGGAAGCGTTTTAAAGTTATATGGTTTTCATGGGTGTGCATATATATATATATATATATATATATATATATCATTTTTTAAAATGCGTGTTTTGATTTAACGTTCATTTTGAAAGAAAGAAATAAATTAATCATATAATCTTCGTTTCAATTTTATCAAGCTAATTTGATCCGTTCTCATCAATTTCTATCTATCAGCTTTTCCATCGAAATCGTACCATCTAACTTTACTTTAGAAGTCGTGCTTGCATTTCGTAACTCAACTTCATTGTCTATCTCTCTAACCTCGAAAGGTGAGCAATCACTCATGATTAACATATTTTTATTCATTAAATTTGATTTCAATTGAAACGACAATCGAAATATGCTGCTGTAGTTATTTAAACTTGTTATATATGCTATTATCTATAACTGTTCACCTGCGGGATATGAAACCATATCCAGTTGTTTATATTATATTGTTATTGATGATATATGCCTGTTATTTTATTGTATTTTATGTTATCACTCTGCAAGTTCCCTGTAGTTTAGAAATCACGATGGGTTGAAATGATACATACCTGAACAGACTTTAGAATAGGAGAAAATCGTTATGGGTTGAAATGATAAACCCAAGCGATTTTCATTTAATTGAATTTGGGATTACGGGTTGAAATGATATCCACCCGTATATATTTAGTATACGGATTGAAATGATAAATATCCATAGCTCTTGACTATATGATAGGAAATATACACAGACACCGTTGGTCCATATAAATATTTTGAAAGTAATTTCTATAATTTTGGAAAGAAATATATGGTTTAATAAATTTGATTCTTAAGATATTATATAAATGAAAATTGTATATATAGATTTAGTAGTAATATTTGATTTAAATTAGATTGATTTAATACATATAATATGGTTAAGTATTTATGTAAATCTATATTTCAAATAGATTCTCTTGTAATAAATTGAATAATTAAGATTGGGAGATAAATTTGGGTTTATAAAAATGGTATTTAAATAAGGATTTATTTAATTAAATCGATCTGAAATTTTTGAATGGGAAATTTAATGGATATGATTTTATAACTTGATTTTTGATTTAAGTGATTTAATGAATATTTCACGTTTAAATAAATTAAAGAAAATATGGAGTAAAATGTAATTTAAGGTTACTTAAATGATATTGAATCTAATAAGGAGTATTTCAAGACTAAATAATAATGAGGTTAAATCGAGATCTATATGAAACTGTTATATAGAACATTTAAATATTAAAGCCTTGAACTATATTGGAATTTAAATGGTTTATGTTGAGATTCGGATCTGCATTTGAAATCAACGTAGTTGAATTTGTTATTTAGCAACTAAATTGAATTAAAATGAAAATTTAGGTTGAACTAAATTTGAATTTATTATTTAGAAAACTAAATTGAATAAAAATTTAGATGAAACGTTGAATACTTAAATTTTCGAAATATATGGAAATATAAAGGGGTATTTGTGATTATAAACCCGAATTTGAGATCGATAAAATTTATGTGGTTATTTTAGAAATTGAGTTGAATTTAAATTGATAAATTGAGATTGAATTTAATTTGAATGGGAAGGTCGGGTTGATGTTAAAATGATTTGTTAAGTTGAGGAAACTAAAAATACTTTACTGTATAAATTATTTAATATATATAAATACTATTTTAGGAAATATAGAGATATTTGAAGTGAAAATGAGATTTGGTTTTGAAGTATAAATTAAGCTGAAATGACCACGATGTTATAGTGTATATTTCTACCTTGTAGAAAGTTCCATGGACCCTTAGAGGATGGTTATCCCAAACATCCTTTAAGTTATTTGTATTTCAGTTGATATTTCACTTGAGTTGGATTTATTGATAGAAGAATGTTAATCCTGACTCAAGTGTTTTGTATTTTGCTTTACGCTCGGGTCAGACTGAGTGATACAGGATTTGAGACTCACCTTTGCAGTTCGGAGCTTCGTTTGGAAATCCAACTATCGATTCAGATTCTAGCCTTTCCAGTTGATTGGTTCAGAGAAGTCATCTGTTGCATCGGAGACTTCACTGCATTTGAACTATTCGGTTGTGTTTTTCTAACTCAGATATATAGCTTCATGAACTACGATTCTTTATCTATTCCGCTGCACTATATTACTCTATGATCTGTGATTGATTTATTTAATTTATATTTTAAGTTTTGCCAAATTTAAATTAACAATTCGGCATTTTGAATTATTCAAGTCGGATATGTATGGTTTTATTGTCGATTTGAATGGTCCAAAATAGCGGGTCGTTATAGTTGGTATCAGAGCTTTGGCTCTAGGGAAAACTTAGCATATATGGTAAATTTATTTACAGAATCACTTTCGCTCGAGTTGAATCACTTCCTTTTGACTCGATTTCCTTTGAATTTTGGAATGTCCCTCGGTTCTGAAATTCATTCTATCTCTCCCTATTTATATTCGTTTGGTTCTGGAGTATCCCATAACTCCACTGAATGATTTGTAAATGGGGTGAAAACGCCTTTTCAATTGGCATTGACTCACCGAAGATTTTGGTATCCTCGGTTTATGATGCTGCTATATCTTTTTATGCCGAATTCTATATCTTCGGCGATCGAATGTCGAATTGCCTCAGAATTCTACACCGATCTAATTTTGGAATCACGGTTGACCGGTAAAGGTCACCCGCGATTTATAGAAGTATATCCATCTTCTATTTTGTAATTTATTTATCGCATCTTCGATCGAGTCTATCTTCGAATCAGAATTCTATTGATTTGAGTTCCTCTAATTCAAATCTCTATCTTTGTTTTAAAATCCATTCTTAAAATTATCCTCTGAAAATCGGTTATGTTGGCATTTTTGAAATTTTTTTATATATCGAAATTATTATTTTGATAACTACGATTTTATTCTATACATAAAAGTGAAAATGTTTTCGATAAGGATTACATACCTATATATAAAACAAATAAGAAATGTTATTCTATATAAAAGGGTTTTGAAAGGATTTGAAATTTTGAAAAAATATAAGAAATTGATTTATATAAAAATGATTTATAACTGAAGTGTTAAATTTGAAATTCGAGAATTGAATTCCGGTGTTTTGAAATTGGTTTTAAGATTTTTGAAATTATATAATAATACGGTTTGAAAGTATTTTCTAAATATGAAGTGTTTCAAATGACGCAAACGAGTTCCAATGATTTCAATGAAATTTCAAGGAAGTTTTAAGAAAATAGAAGTCCAGAACTCACTTTGTCGTTGGAAAATAATTTCGGTGATGAGTGCACACATCATCGACATTGATTTTCGAGTTTCAGAGTGGAGGAGAGGCCACTCTAGTAGCTTTGCTATGCGAGTGATATTGTGAAACAAATTTGGATTTCAAATTCCGAAGAATATTTCGATATTCGAAAGATATATGTATATATATTTAAAATGATTTAAAGGAAACCTGTATTCAGTCCTCGATTTTCGGATTTCATTTGGTATAATCCTATCTATTTATTGTTGATTTCCAAGTCTTGAATTGGAAATTTGATTCCCTAACTATTTTGAATGTTCGAACACTTCCAAATCGAGATTAAATTTTCAAAGCTAAGAAATTTTGAAGAGTATAAAATGTTTGATAAAGAATATAAATTTAGTTTTGAAATGTTTTGAAAAAAAATAGTTGAATAATGGTTTTCAGAAAGGTAAATTCGATATTTCAAATAGAAATAGATAGTTTTAAAGTTCTAAAGGGATAATTATAAATTTGGAAACCATTTTAAGTATAATTGATTTTGAGAAATTATTTGGTTTTGAAAAGTAAATTGAAATTAAAACCAGTACTTATATGGTGATTTTGGAAATGAATTTGTTTGACTTGAATTATTTTAATTTGGAAACTGGGATAATTTTTTAAACCTATTATTTTTGGAACTTTGAAATTTAGATATTTAATTTGGAAGAAAATTTGGTGAAATCATATATGATTTTGAAACTAAATTGATATTGAAATGATTTGAAATTGAGAACCTTAGATTACTAAGCACTTGATTTGGGAGTGGTCGAACTTATATAAAATGGACTGTATAAGTATGAAGTTGATTTGAAATCTATTGATTTGAAAGGTACTCAATTTGGAAAGAGATTTTACATAATCGAAGTCTATATAAGTATGATTTGATCTACTATTTTTTTGAAAAGTATTCGATTTGGGAAAAATGGAATCCTATATATATGGACTTTATATAAGTACGATATTTGAAAGTGATTTGAAAAGGTACTATATGATATATATTTTCGAAGTAAAGATATGGAAAGTGCCTACTGCTTGATATTCGCTTTGTGGCCACATCGTGGATTCTATCGATATTATTCTCTCTGATTTTTGGTTTTCCGGATGTAATACTCGAGTGTTCCCACCGTGCGGTAACCCATGGTTTTTTTTCTCTCACGACTACATAGCGCAATTGCCTGGCTGAGTCTGGCCTAGGGGTACGGATTGTTTCTTGGGGGACCCAGGCGTAACCATTGTGTATCTTGCACTCTACTAGTCATCATGGCGTAACTCGCAGGGCTGAGAAAGCTTACGGATACGGATTGTTTCCTGGGGGATCCAGTTGTAACCATTGTGTATCTGCGAACCATGGTCGGACAAAGGTTTTGGTTTGGTTGTTTTATTTGGATTGTACTTTCCATATTTGTTTTAAAGGTATTTCGAGTATTTTCATTGGGTGTTGAAACAAATCTACTAAGTACTTGAAGAATTCTAGCTTTGCGCCTGATCAACGCGTGGCCAGAGTCTGCAAGAACGAGGATAACTTGTTGAAACATCGAGTTATAAAAGTAATTTCGAAAGGAAAATTTATTTCGATACAATAGTATTTTATTATAAAAGTATTATTATAAAGGTATTTATTATAAAAGTATTTTTCCCAACAAAGAAATGTTGAATTAATATTTGAAATTTAAATTCTTATGGTTCTAGATTAATTATTCGTGCCCGATACTATTCCTTGCATCTACCTTATCTGCTCAGTTTAGTTATTCACCTTTATTCTGTTTTCCAAATCTACCTTCCTTCCTTGTTGGATATATCCTTTAAAATATTGTTTAATTATATACTACATGATTTAACAGAAATTTTAGTGTTATAAATATTTTAGAAGGTATTTATCTAAAATAAAACATATTTAAAAAAAAACGATTTGTGATCTTATAATAATATTTGGAAGGTATCTAGAAACAAAATAAAAATTTATGAATTTCGGATTTAATATTTCATTAGCTTCTTTGTAAATATAAGTAATAATGTAAATGATTGTTTTAAAAGGAGTTTGAAAAGTATTAAAGTATTAAAGAAAATTAAATTTCAAATGAAGTTATCAAATAAATATTTCAAATAAAATTTATATAGTTTTAAATTAATTGTTTATCTTGTTTTTCAATCTATTTTATTTCTGGTTGTTATATTCTTCAACCTCCTACTTTTTCGGGGACGAAAAGTTTTGAGTGGGGGAGAGTGTAACGACCCGTAGATTTTAATAGTTTTAAATGGTTTTATTTAACGTAATTAATTGAAACTTTTGAGAAATTTTATATAATAATATTTTGTAATAAAAATTTAATATGGATTACGTCCAATTAAACATAGCTGATTTTAAATTTCCAATTTATTTTATCAAAGTTTAATCCATTGTGAAATTCTATTTAATTCAAGCTAGCTAATAAATTGCTTTAATAAATATTGCAGAATAAATTTCTTTAATAAATATTGCAGAATCAATGCACAGATGTTATCGATTTCATTTTTATGGTGGTACGTTCCTTTACGTTTCCTACCGGTTAAATTATAAATAATTTGCTTTGATGGGTCAGCTAAATCAAAGCAACGTGACCATTGCTATTTATTTCTTTTATTAATTGCTACAATTATTTTCACCAAATCAAGGGTTGGCCGTTACTTGGCTTTTAAATTTTGGACTCTGCATTCAAAAAGAAACGTATAATATAATAAGTACTTTATATTTATTTTCAGTACGTTTCACAAAATTTTCTCTGTCCGTTCTTTTCTATTAAATATATACTTGAAGCTGTTATCAATCCATCGTTTCAATTTATTATATGGTCCGTTACTCTGCCTTCTCAGATTTGAACGTGCAGCCGGTGGCATTAAAAGTTGCTTTAATTATCCACTGAATTATCGTGACTGTCCCGTTACCCTATATTTATTTTGTACGTTTTATCTTTGCTTAAATTTCTCCGTCCATTCCTTGTTCCATTTTAAATATCATTGCATTTCCAAACTTATTACGTACTATCCAAACAAACAAAAAAGTTATTGCTTTAAATGTAGCTAAATCAACTCATGACCGTTGCCATTTCAAAGTTTGAAACGTATAAAGTACTATACGTTATTTCGCATTCATTTATATCTTTTGTTTATTTCTTTCTTTCTTTACGTTTTCATTCCAATCTGATTTATAACCTTCCATGTTCCATTTTAAATATCATTGCCTTTCCAAACTTATTACGTACTATCCAGACAAACAAAAAAGTTATTGCTTTAAATGTAGCTAAATCAACTCATGACCGTTGCCATTTCAAAGTTTGAAACGTATAAAATACTATACGTTATTTCGCATTCGTTGATTTCTTTTATTTATTTCTTTTTTTACGTTTTCATGCCAATCTGATTTTATAACCTACTTTGTTCTCTTCGTACATTCTATTTATTCTAGCCTGCTCCTCCTTTTACCTAGTACATCTGCATTCTTTTCATCCTCTCTCTGCAAATTTTATTTCCACCAAGCACCTATCCCCTCCTTCTCCCCTCCTCTTCTCTTAAGAAACACCCTGCCTTTCAGCCGAACCCAACATCTTCCCTATCCACTCCGCAGCCTCATCATAACCGAGCGTATAGCCTAGAGGTAATAACTTCTGACAGCACATAGGTGGCATCAACATTTTCCCCATTGTCTGTAGTTTCTTTTTTATTCCTTTTGCCCACCCATCAGCGACTCGAGTTTACACAGGGTATGCCTATACATTATATTATATATATTTGCTAGTAGTATACTGCCTTAAATTTACATATTTTAGTGTATATATGTATGGCAGCTTACGTTATTTATATACATAAAGTGAGCTATATGTACAAACTCAGTGCAACCGCAATTTTATTCATAAGAGGCAAATAATACAAATTGTAGTACCCAAAGATATATATGTATGGCTGTACTTAATAAAAAAAATTATAGCTTATATATCAATTTCTGAGTTTATATATATTTTGTTATATTGTTTTTTTTATTTTGATTTTTATATAATAAGTATGTAAGCTTATTAATATTCACATATTAGTATACATAAGTTGCAATATATTGTTTAATAAGCCTAAATCATTGTATATCGTCATACTGTTATGATGTGCGTGCTTTAATAATAATGTTATTGATCGGGAACAGATAGGTAAAGTAACGTGTATATTTGGTTAATTTATATAAAAGTATATATAACCGTTTCGATTATAGTTATAATAAATATATAAGAGAGTTATATAAATGAATTTTATATTATGCGTTAACTAAGTACATTGTTATTTATATGATCCAGTTTTTGAATATATGTTGGAAAGGTTTTGATTTTTATGTATACAAATGCTTTATTATATACATATATTTTGTTATATACGAAGGTTTTATAAAACAAATTTAAAAAAATTTCTTATAAACTGTACTGCATATATACTCTTTAAAAAAAAGACAAAAAAGGAGTAAGTTAACAATGTATTATAAAGAATATTGTTTATCTGCATATATATGTGCATAAGTTTGTTTGATTTCCTGTTGGATATTTTGAAAAGGAAAGTAATAAACTATAATAATTATATATATACATAAGTATTCATTTCAAAAGATATTATATATATCTGTGTTGATCTTTAATATATGTGTTTTATGTTAGAACATTGATATTTAACTATACATATATATTATTTTAATATTGGATTAAAATGAATATTTATTACATGGAAATGACAACCATAAAATGAACATACTATATATGAGACATTTTGAATAATTATATATTTGTTATTTAACATTAATATGAAATGGAAGCGTTTTAAAGTTATATGGTTTTCATGGGTGTGCATATATATATATATATATATATATATATATATATATATATATATATATATATGTACATATATTTCATTTTTTAAAATGCATGTTTTGATTTAACGTTCATTTTGAAAGAAAGTAATAAATTAATCATATAATCTTCGTTTCAATTTTATCAAGCTAATTTGATCCGTTCTCATCAATTTCTATCTATCAGCTTTTCCATCGAAATTGTACCATCTAACTTTGCTTTGGAAGTCGTGCTTGCATTTCGTAACTCATCTTCATTGTCTATCTCTCTAACCTCGAAAGGTGAGCAATCACTCACGATTAACATATTTTTATTCATTAAATTTGATTTCAATTGAAACGACAATCGAAATATGCTGCTGTAGTTATTTAAACTTGTTATATATTCTATTTAAACTTGATAAATTGAGATTGAATTTAATTTGAATGGGAAGGTCGGGTTGATGTTGGAACGATTTGTTAAGTTGAGGAAATTGAAAATACTTTACTGTATAAATTATTTAATATATATAAATACTATTTTGGGAAATATAAAGATATTTGAAGTTAAAATGAGATTTGGTTTTGAAGTATAAATTAAGCTGAAATGACCACGATGTTATAGTGTATATTTCTACCTTGTAGAAAGTTCCATGGACCCTTAGAGGATGGTTATCCCAAACGTCCTTTCAGTTATTTGTATTTCAGTTGATATTTCGCTTGAGTTGGATTTATTGATATAAGAATGTTAATCCTGAGCTCGGGTCAGACTGACTGATACATCATTTGAGACTCACCTTTGGAGTTCGGAGCTTCGTTTGGCAATCCAACTATCGATTCAGATTCCAGCCTTTCCAGTTGATTGGTTCACAGAAGTCATCTGTTGCATTGGAGACTTCTCTGCATTTGAACCATTCGGTTGTATTTTTCTAACTCTGATATATATAGTAGCTTCATGAACTACGATTCTTTATCTATTCTGCTGCACTATATTACTCTGTGATCTGTGATTGATTTATTTAATGTATATTTTAAGTTTTGCCAAATTTAAATTAACAATTCGGTATTTTGTATTATTCAAGTCGGATATGTATGGTTTTATTGTCGATTTGAATGGTCCAAAATAGCGGGTCGTTACACTGGGCACACTTATGCTGATTTGGGTCAATAAGTTACCAATAGATAAAGGCTCAAATTTAAGGATTTGGGCAATTGGCGTAAAGTTAGAAGATCTGTTTATTAGGACCAGTATCGGTAGCATTCCCTTTGTGAGGCTGGGCACACTTTTGCAAAATAGGGTAAATAAAGGGTCAAATAGGAGGCGACGGTTAGTGTGTACTGGCAATGATCGAGCGTGTGACATCAATTAGGGCAAATAATTCGCTACTGCGTCCTAAGCGCAAAAGAGGTGTCTTATGCTAGGACCAACAGGATTGGTTTACAATGGCACAATAGAGATAGGAACAGTTGATCAATGGGTAGGATTAAGATTTTGGCATAATCAATATAGCTGTTGAGATACGGTTAGAATTTCATCCTACTCACAGTAATTTAAGACAAAACAAACAATCAAAGCAAAAAATCAAAGAAAACAATCAAACATAATCAAAAATAGTATTTTATTTTAGTTTTATCTCTTTTGTATCTTCCTTTCATGTAGAACTTTTACTTAGTTTATTATCATTATCTTGCCTAGAAATGCTAGTAATTACTTTCACTCACCAGACTTATTGTCTAACCCACTCCTCTATCTTTCCTTTTCCCCCAATTGGCCAATAGAATTGAGGATAGTTGACTCAGGTTGCTTGGAGACTCATTTCCAAAGTTTCCTCCTTTCGGATGTGCTCTTCTACATTTCATCTTTTTCATTTGGCTTATGATGGATTGGCACTTAAGGGAGGGATTACTTTTATTGTTATCTTTATACTCTGATTTTGTGAGATTGAGATGTATTTTCATGAGACATGAGATATTTTGAGTTTTTGAGACATGTTATGTTTTAATGACTTATTTTGAGATTAAGTTTAATTTCGAATGACAAATTATTATTTAAATTTTTTCGCTGTTTTTACTTAATTGTCATGTGAATCTTAGTCTCTGTGATTCTTTAGCTATACCTATTACGCGACACATCCTTTGGTGTGCATTTTTTGGGAATACTAAGAGGTGTGGGGTGTTTCACCTAAAGGTGTAGATTGGTTTGGGTTTTGATCATTATGTAGAGTGGGAGGTTTAGATCTTGTCAAAAGCTTGGAGGCTCATTCTTCTTGAGTTTAGGGTAGAAATCTTAAGCTTCGATAGATCTGAGATACGTTTTGGCCTTGTCGAAAGTCGTGGGTATAACATCTTTGGGTTTAAATCTATAATTCCAGGCTTTGGTGTTTAGAGGTTGGGCTTCGACCTTGTCGAAGGCTTTAGATCATAGAGTAAATAACTTTGAATGGGTTACAGAAGATATTAGATGTTGAAAAGGTATTGACTATGTCGATAGGAGCCATTCAATGGAGGTCAAACCTAAAACATAAAGGTGAATCCAATAAAAGTTTAATAGAACAGCAAAAGTAATCAAAAGTGCTTAGGACTTCCATTTTTCCATCTAAGGAATCTCTATTTCTGTAAATACCCAAATCAACAATCTTGAAACTAGGGTTACAATGCTTTATTTAAGATAATACAAATTTAGAATGAGAGGAAATAGATCCCTAAAAAGTGACCCCTTAGATCGTATTTACAGATGCGGCTTAGAACCTTTCGGCCTTGATGCTTTCGACCGGGTTGAAAGTTGACTGTAGAGCGACCTAAGTAAGCTGTCATCTTGGTCGAATGTTATGGTGGCACTACCCTGCTTTCAATTATCTTGTAAGTGCTTCCTACTTTGTCGACAACCTTTAATCATTGGTTTCAATGATGTTTTTGCCCATGTAATTTTCCTGATCTGATGCGGAACCTTACCTAGACCACACTGTTTCGACCTATTTGACAGGTTTACTATAACATTCGAAGGGGTTGCTCCAGATAATAATTGCTTCCTATCAGTTTGAATGATGGTGAAACCATTGGTTTCAAATGGTTTGTCGTATATTCAAGGGGCTGTTATAAATTGTCTTCGGAAGGTGGCTTCAACTTAATCGAAAGGACTTTAGTTGATTGAAGGGTCGCTAATGAAGGCGGAAGTGTGACGGTCCGGAAATTTTAACAAAGTAAATTGGAATAATTAATCGATTTTAAATATTTAAGGTTAATTTTAACTTGAATTCCAGATATCAATATTTACTTAATAATTAAATTATTGAATTATATAGTTTAATTATTGAATCATATAATTTGAAGTTGAGTAAAAAGCTGAATCTAGAATTTCTAAGTCTGTTTAAAATAATTTAAAGGCTTGTAAAATTTATATTAATAGCACTGAAGGTAGTAAAAATGTTGAAATTTAATTTCAAGGTAATTTGTTCAATTTTAATAATATATCGTTTAAATTGAAATTTAAAAATAGCCTTCCGAGGCATAGTCTCGGAATTTGACGAAACCAGCTTCATTGGATCCGTAATAGTTAGTTATTATTGGATTTCGATTTTCGTAGCAATCAGAGTTGTCGGTAGACCCTGGCAGCTCGAAACGCTTAAATTTAATTTAATCGATTTAATAATAATAATAATAAAATCAACCAGCCACCGTTCTGTAACGATCACGATTTTTCGTTGCCGAAAAACCGAAATGTTATGGGTTTAAGAAAAAGAAAAATGTAGGAGAAGAAAGAAAAGAAAGAAAATAGAACATAGAACAACATCAAAATCTCACAATTCGCAGCGGAACAACATATAATAAGTAAATGAATAATCTTTAAACAAAGAACTATATTAGTTATTACATTATATTACATTACATCATATCATCTGAGTGTACAACATCAAACAACAACAACAATGCAGCGGAAAAAAGAAGTACTATATACTAGTAATACGCAAATGCCATCCATTTTGCTTCCAACAACTCCTGAATTCCAGAATATCCTGATAAACCTAACTCTTGACTGCCCGTGTGGAAATTGGTGGGCACCCAGAGTTTAGAAAGGAAAACAATAAACTCCGAGTCAGTCATGTGACTGGTGCGAGAACTAAAACAGTTTATTTTTCTTTAAAATCAAAATAGAAGAATATTTTTTTAAAAAAATCAATTCGCAATGCTTTTAAAAATGAGACTACCATAAGACCTCCTGCCACACACACAATGCAAACGCAGACTTGGAGGAGATTTCTTCTTATGTTAGTCAAAGATGCTTGATACGCATTAAAATCAAATAAATTTTGATATTATTATTATTGCATAGTGTAGAAGATATTTCGAAAATAGAATATAAATCTTAGCCAGCATAGGTACCATTATATTATGCCTACTATAGCTACTTCCTGGGGAAGCAGGTTCTACAACTAAAACCGTACAAGTCTCGTATTGTTTCTTTGGATTTCCAACAAATGATCAGGCCAAGGAACTTCCCATTGCCACATGAGAATGCCTCTGGATGGACATCTCCGAGAACGAAACCGGATCTCTACCAACACAAGGCCGGGTTACCCCTAACTGAGTAACAACTGACCGAATATGCCATCCGCCGGTCCTTTGGGACCTTTCACCGAGCGCTCGCAATCAATTCACACAATCATAAAGTGTTTTGAACATGAGTAAGTATCTGGGCTCCATACCATGATACCACCCTTTTCCAGAAGGAAATGCACATATCCTAAAGGGCGCTACCCCTCATAACCTTGCTGCATCTTTCCTGTTTTGACCATTCACGGGGTGTGAGGCTCGACGAAGTCTCGTCCACAAAAACATAATTTATACAAAAGCCATGCTTTGGGTCAACAAATGATCATAGAAATGATCACCAAGATAGACGATCAAACAAATGATCCTATCACAAATAATCAACACAATGATCATTTACAGCAACACTCAGCATGTCACATTACCAAATTGGGAATATATTGCTGATAACCTTCAACTATATAACCTCTGAGCTCGTACGTCTCAGAGAAGGGTGTTAAGCTAAGAGAATAAATTCTCCGCCACCAACAGAAATATATTTGAAAGAAATCTGCTTTATATCTCAATTTGTAATGTGAGACATACAATCCATACAAGTCTGTTCCGGGATCGAACAGAACCGAAGGCACTTACAAAGAAGTCCTTGCAATCCGAATAATCTCTAATCACGTTCGGATTTCCCATCACATATGGAGATCTCAATACCGGGGATCAGCCAGTGCAGAGACAATCAACAAGAAACCCTTACGTTTTTGAAAATATCCGGTCTTCAACACCGATCTTCAAATGCAATTCATAACGACGTATCACATATTCGGAATGGGTTATACGACCCCAAGGTCCTTTCCCGGTTAACCCGAATAGTGAGCGCTTATTTTAAAAAAATAAGTGTGGCATTCAATTTCAAGCAAATCACAACAAATACCTATTTAAAGGTAAATATTGATAGTCGGTTATTGAACTATCAATAGATATGCACAACATCACCAGATTCCAAATAATTTTCCAAATTATTTATTTCCCAAAAATATCTTTACAAGATATATATATTCTCCATTCTTCAAAAATAAATCAATATTTATTTTTAAACTCATTTTTCCCAATTCCATTTATAAATTCCATATTGAATTTACATTTCCAAAAATATTCATGAATATACGATTTCCATTCGATTTCTAATATTCATTTTCAATTTATCTTCAAAAAGATAAATTCAAAATATTTACTTAATATTGGAAAAGCATTTCTATACTTATTTATTTATAAGTAATTCACAAGTCTTTTATTTTCTATACTTAGAAAATATTTAATATACTCTAATCGAAATTAAGTATATATTTCATTCTTTAAGGAAATCATTCACTTAACCATATTTATTTTGGGCCAAAACGAATGTTGCGTAAAACATCGTTACGACAACCCAAAATCACTAGTATAGGGATTCGAAATTAAAATAGATATATAAATCCCAATACTACACAAAACATTTCCTTTTGGAAAATCATCTATTATAACAACAGTGTTATAATCTATTATTTCCTTCTATTTCTCAAAAACGTCTATTTCAACAATGAATGTTGAAATCTATAGTTTCGATAGTTAATATATTTTAAAACATCTTTAGATCGTTTTAATTCTATTTCAAACATCACATCCAAAATAATTTCTTTAACATAATATTCCCTATTCAAAAACGTGAATATACCTTGTTAATAAATTTCATCACTTCTATTCGTTTTATTTTAAAGGATTATTCACTGTATAAAACATGAATATAATTCCATTAACAAATTACAACAATTCCTTATCAAAATAAGTCGTTGCGGATTTATAAAACAACGTTTATAAATTCTATTTCTATTTATTTTATATCAACTCCTTTTTATAAATTCCTTTATTAACCTATCCCAATTCATATCACAATGATATACTAAAAATTCATATTATAAGTCAAACACTTAAAATTTATCCAAAAGCTATTCTTTTAAATAACTTTATAAATTTTATAAACCTACTGTTTATAAAATTCCATTTATAACTTCACCGTTATAATTCTATAATTCCAATTTATGAAATTCATTTACAATTCATTCTAATACTTGTAAAAGCTCGTTTTATAATTCCAATATTTTTAATTTATAAATATCAATTTATAAATCTTTCATATAAACAATTTATAATACTATTTTAGAACGTCTTTAAACTCATTTTTAATTTCACCATTATAATTCTATAAATTTCGTTCATTTATGAAATTCATTCACAATTCATTCTAACACTTATAAAAGCTCGTTTGATAATTCAAGATATTCTAATTTATAATTATCCATTTTATAAATCCTTTATATGGATCAATTTATATATTTTTTTTAAACGTCTTTGAACTCCTTTATAATTCATCATTTTGATTTATAAAATAATCAAATTTCATAAATCCTATTTTTAAACTTTTTATAATGAATTCAGAAATCCCAGTTTAAACTTTTTTATAAAATCATTAATCTCATAATTTCAAAAATCAACTTTTAACTGAATTTCTCAAAAATCTTAATTTTTATAATATTAAAATTATAACGTTTACTTATTTAAGATGAATCAATTCCAAAAATATTTTTATAAACGTATATTTCCAAAAATCACTTTAGAAATCAAAATCGTTGTTTTTAAACTTCAAAATTGGATCCGATAATGCAACACATCAAATAGTCAATCACGACTTTCAAACATCATATATCAATATGATAATCAATCAAACATCACAATATCTAAAATCAAATAAATATTTGTGAGGAATCCAGTTGGATCCCTCCAACCTGTTTCCCTGCGTCCACAGACATTAGCACAATACCAATTCCATTTCAAGACGGAATATCGCGGTATATGGGATTTTATAAAATATTATCCGCTTACTAACGGCGCAATAGGGTCTCATCCGCTATACAATGCGGGAAATCAATCAACTACAATATATACATATGCCAATATATATATTGCTATATATATAATATAATACCAATTCCACTTCGAGGTGGAATATCGCGGTATATGGGTTTAATAAATAACCTCCGCTTACTAACGGCGTATAGGGTCTATTCACATCCAATATACATATATATATATATATATATATATATATATATATATATATATATATATTTATATATATATAACAATCATCATTCAAGCATTCAATCAACACAACTAACAATTTTAAATCTAACTATTTAAAATTTAAATAAATCCTTTTGAGTGAGAAGTTCTCACCTTTGCTTTTATTTTGCAATCCATTTCCCATCTTGACTCGATTTTCTAGATTTATACCTTGTATAAATATTTACACAATTTATTAATATTCGAACAGATCGAATAATAAATTTTCAGTTGATAATTTTGATTCATCGTTGATTCCTTTTTAATAGTTTGATTTAACAAAAATTAAATTCAAACTATCCTTTATAAATTCAATTTTTGTCGAACAAATTTAATTTCTATTTAAATAAATTTTATTAACTAACTATTTAATTTAAACAACATTTTCTTTCATAAAATATTCTTTAGTCCTTAATTACCCATTTTTCCAATAATAAATAATATTTTCTTTTGATAAATCATTTTATCAAATAAGTAAAATTTCTAACTGATTTTCCTTTTACAAAATATTTTTCATTTGAAACTAAAATTTCTATTCAACTAATAATTTAGTTTTAAACTAAATTTTCTTCAAGTTTTAAAATCCCTATTATTATTTATTTCTAATCTATATACATTTATTAAAATTCGAACTGATTCCTTTAACAAGTTTATTTAACCAAGATTTTATTTTAAACAAATTTTCTTCTTTTAATAAATTAATTTGAACTAAAAATTAAATTTAATTAACCAAACTCTCTTTTAATAACTTAATCGATTATAAATTCGATTTCTAACTAATAATTTAGTTTTAAATTAACAAGATAATTAAATAAATTCGTTAAACAAATTAACCACCCTAACTATTTATTTTTGAAATACTAGTAAATGAAAATATGGGTATGTACATTTACTTTATTCTTTTCCTTGAATATAATTTGTTAAAATCAACTTTATTTATTTATATAAGATATTTTTTGTTTTTTCAAATTAAAATATGTATGTTTAAAATTAATTTCCTTTTCCTATAACAACAACATAAACTTACTGTTTTTTTCTCTTTACTGTCCTTAATAAAATTTTGAAAACAAAACAAAATTTTCAAAACTACTTTACTGTTATTTAAAATCCCAGTTTATATATATTTGAATTTAAATTAAATTAAATTATAAAAGCAAAATAAAATTTATACCTCACTGCAAATCTCAAACTCAGGCGACCCACTTCCATCGCGCTGCTCGCAGTCGCCGCTTGCGCCCTCTGATGCTCGAAAACCCACGACGTCACCGCCACTTCTCCCCAAACTCCAAACGCCGCTTCATGCTTCGAGCGCGCGCCCTCACTTGCTCGCGAAACCCATCGCGTGTCGTCGCCGTATTGAAGCCCTAGCTCGCGACTTCATCCACGCCACCATCATCGATCGAACGCGCGACCCCTATCATCGCGATGTCGCGCCTCCACTGCATCGCGATACCCTGGCCTACGCGCGCGCGTGTGCCTCGCGACTTCGATTTAGGCTACGACCATTTTTTTGAACGAAGCTTTTTTTTTTATTTACTGAGGCTTCGGCCATTTGATTTTTTAAAACGAACGAGAGGAATGAGGGACATTTAAACGTGAAGGAGGTATGCTCGGCACGATTTCTATCGTGAATTTAGGCATGAATTTAGGGAAGAGAACGTGTGTTAGTTTGACCAATTTAAATTTTAAATTTAAACTGAATTCGATTTGATTTCGACGCGTTTACGTGTCGTATGCTCACATATAAACTCAGAAAAATACGAAATTTGAAATCCGGTAATAATTCAATATTACGGACCCAATGGAACCGGTTTCGTCGAATTCCGAGACTGTGCCTCGGAAGGCTATTTTAAACATCGATTCAAACGATTTAATTTCAAAACTGAACAATTCACTTTCAATTTCAATTCTGAAGCTTCTATAATCTTCAATATTATCAATATGAATTTTACAAGCCTTTGAAATATTTTTTAATTGGCTTAAAATTGAAGATTCAAATTTTTATTCAACTTTCAATAGATTAAATTCTATAATTTAATCGCTAAATTCATTCTGATAATTTGAAATTCAATTCAAACCATCATTCAAATATTTAAAATTAATTAAATATTCTCAAATTAAATTGTTAAAAATTCTGGGTCGTTACACGTTCTTTCATTTCAGCCATCTTCTTTCAGAGCAAGCCGACATACTCTCTGCAGAAATCACGTACTCCTTGTCTTCCCTCAGAAGCCAAAATCAAATCAAGGGCGACAATCGTTCGCTCCAATTCGTATTCATGTCGCTTCGCTCTATTTAGTTACTCGCCCTTCAATTCATCGAACTCAAAAAAATAAAATAAAAATAGAAATGGCCGAAGCCGAGCCTGTTTAATTTCCCAAAATCATTTGCGTCTTCGGCTAATAAAAAAAATGGCGGACGCGAATCGCGAGTGGAAATCGCGAATGGAACGAGCTGAAGGGGATGGTTCGCGAGTTGCTTGTGAGGGCAGCACGAAAGGGTGTGCGAAGTATGGATTGCGATAGCCTCGGAGGCGGTGTGCGATTGGGATCTGGATCGGGCGCGAGTTGAGCGGCGTGCTCGTGGAGAGTTGCTGAGGGTAGGCGGTTGAGGGAGGGGAGCCGTGATGATTAGCAGTATCGTGGAAGCTTGTCTTTTGTTGGATTTGGGGGAATGAGAGTTGGGAAATGGTTCGACAATCACTGACTTCGGTGGGAGCAACAGCAGGGAAGATTGGTCGGGGTTGTGAGGGGCTTGTCACCGAGTTTGGGGCTGGGCATGGCAGTCATACTGTAAGGTATCGGGGTTGAGGGACGTCGCTGGAAGAAGCCGTGTGGGGTTGTGGTGTAAGGGAGGCGCTACAACGGAGGAAATTTGACTTGAGGAGTAGCCGATCTGATTTTGGTCGAACAGCTTCGGGGATGTCGTCAGCATTTTGGTGAGTTTCTCGCTGATGTATAATTGTATATTTATTTTAAACTGAGCAGGTAGGTTCTTAAGCCACATTTGAAATTTTATTAATAGCATGATTAAGGAGAAATTAAGAAAATAAAAAGTTTATCTTAATAGAACTTAAAGATCTTAAGTTAAATTATAGATAAATGATAATTAAATACCAGGTTTATAAAATAAGATTTTAAAGTGATATAATTTAGAAGATAATTAAGGTAAATGACCTATCTTTAATTTAAATTAGGTTTGGGTGATTAAGGTTATTAAATTAATCAGTTAAGCAATTAGAAACTGACTAATTAAAAATTAAAAGGTTAAATTTAAATAATTGGATGATTGGTTGAGTTGTTTTGATGAGCACTGCTGTTGATATGATCTTGGTTTTGCTTAGTTCTCGAGTTATCTGTGGTTTGACTCGAAATATTCGGGTTTTAAATTGTTTAAACTTAAATTAAAATAAAAAGTTTGATGATATGCGATTCATCAAAATCATTAGTGTAATTGAAATGGATAATTTATTAATTAAATTAATGAATAAATCGAGTTGATTAATTAGTAAGTAAAGGTTGAATTCATTTTGGTTAAGTTAATTTAGTCGAATTGATTTAGAAAAATCAATGAATGGTTTGATAGATAATTACTTAATGTAATTAATAAAATAAAATTACTTTGTGAAATTAATCAAGGAATAAATTAAGATGGTTAATTAAGGAGTAATCGATTACTAAATGAAGAAAATAAAAGTATAATTAATTATCGTTTGGAATTAATCGAAATGATTAATATTTTGGTTTAATTAAGGTAATTAAATTTGATTTGGAAAATTAAAATATAATTGGTAATCCTCAACTTATACACAAAAAATGATGATATAATTAAAGATTTGATTAATTAAGACTTATCCATTAATAAATAAGTGACTTATGAGAGATTAATTAATGTAAGTAATTAAGGGTTAATGAAATTTAATAGTTAATAAATTTAAGGAATAATTAAAGATTACTTATTGATTTGGTAAGAAGAATTAATATCGTGAAATTAATTAAAGTTACTTACTTGAATTGAATATTGGAAGGATAATTAATCCGGGGTTATTAATTAAGATTATTTAATGATCCTAGTTGAGACCAATTAATATTGTAAGGTAAATTTAAGGAAATTATTT
This sequence comes from Allium cepa, assembly GCA_030765085.1. Lineage (NCBI taxonomy): Eukaryota > Viridiplantae > Streptophyta > Magnoliopsida > Asparagales > Amaryllidaceae > Allium > Allium cepa. Next base: position 878,650,703 of record CM060939.1, read on the forward strand.
GAATGAAATTGAAAAAAATATTTAATCCAGGGCGATTAATTAGGATGAATAGTGAAGGGCTGACTAATTAATTGATTTGGAATTAATTAATATTGAATGAAGGAATCAAAGTGATTTAAGTTTGAAATTCAATTAGAATCAATTGAATTGATTTGTATGAGATTAAGTTTTGCTTATGAATGAGTAAATGGTATTGGATGTTTGGATGAGTGGGTATCCCTGATAGGGAATGATGTGTATTTCATTGAATACCTTGGGTTAGAATAACATGAGTATCGAAGAGACCAGATTCGGGTATTGGGAAATACCCGAAACCACTTCGAATTTTATAAATTGTTTTGAGAAATCAATAGGGTGGAATAAAATCAGATTAATTTATCTAAGTTTGGTACTTAGAAAATTTATATGTGAAATAAGCCTTGTCTATAGAAAATTGTGAATTGGATGAATTGACAAATGTTACCCCGGGTTTATATAAGTTGATTTATTTGGTATTCCATGTTAGTTGGGTTTACTCACGCTGGTTTCCAGCCTAACCCGAGTGTTACTTTGATGTAATGCTCGGGTCAGACCGAGTATTACAGATTTTCAGGTAGGTACGTTCTAGAGCTCAGGAGGCGAGCTGGATGGCGATATCGTATAGAGTATTCCGCTGTATTTATATTATTGTTAATCTCAGTCATGATAATTGTAAATATTCAGTTCTATGTATATATGTGAAACTCTGATGTATATAAATGTAATCGACAGATATAGTATTCTTTGTAAACTGTTATTATTTATTATTATATTTTATCCACCGCGGATGTGAGATGTTTGGTGTTATGTTCTTCTTCTTATATCTTTTTCTTCTTTTTCATAACTATCTGGAATTTTCGGGTAGAAAATTTCGGGTCGTTACATTTGGTATCAGAGCAGAATGGTTAAGCGAGAACCTTGGCTCTGGTGGGGATTACTCATTTAATAGAGTCCGTAGTACTCTATAATGAGTTGAGTGAATATATATATATATATGAGCCGTACTTGTTATTTTCTTATATAAAGGTTTTAAATGATTTTATATAAGAATTTAATTTGATATATAAAGCTATATTTTCTTCTAATAAATATTAAGGAGATTGGTTGTTAAACTATTGGAATTAAATTAAGAAGTAATATAATACAATCAAATTGAAAACTTGAATTGGGACTAAGTGAAGAAGGAATATAATACAACCAAATTAAAATTAAATCAATTAAAAATGAAATTCTAGAATTAGAACTCAGAAATTAGAATTGTTTGAAACTTTAAAATGAACAAAGTTAAATTTGGTTTAAAAGGGTTTAAACTAATTGTGGAGAATTTAGCTCGAATTATATAATTCGAGATGGTTTAAATTTGAAGTTGGAATTGAACTCATTCAAATTGAATTCAATTTGAATTAATTGGATTTGGGATGGAAGATGTATAAGTTCAAAAATATTTAAATGGGATATTTGAATTGGATTGAATTGAAATGATTGAAATTGAAGTGGGTTCAATTGAATGGATATTAGTCCAAAGTAATTAGAATAACTTTGGAATTGTAATTAAAGTGGAATTGGTTTTAAATCAAAAAGGAATTTGAAATATAGATTGTAAATGTAATTTATAAATAGAGATACACTTCATAAATAAGTGAGATTATAATTTGAAATAGAATTCCGGAGAATATTTGAAAATAAAGTGAGATGAAATTCCAGAGTATTGTTTAAATATGAATTGGATGGATGGGGAATTTGGAATTTTTGGGAAAAGTTTAGAGTTCCTTTGGATTTGGAAGTGGTTTCCAAAGGTTTTGGAGAAATAATAGTATTATTTCGTAAATATTTTTGGTGTTGAATTGGAAATCTGGAAGATTTGAAATTAAAAATATTTGGAAATGTTTTTAAAGAAATAAAAGCATTGAACTCTTTCGGTCACTGGAAAATAACGTCGGTAATGACTGCAGCATCATCGATGTTTATTTTCGAGTTTCTAAAAGAGAAATTGCTACCAAAATGTTTTTAATTGGAATTGTTTGTGAACTGGGTTTGGATTTGAAATTCTGGAATCCTGATAAAATGTTTATGGAATAATAAAAATACAAGTAGAGATAAGTTGAAATGAAGAATTGGACTCAGAAATTCGAGATTGTTTAAAACTTTAAATAAAAGTTAATTTGGTTTAAAAGGTTAAATCAAACTTTGAGAATTTAACTCGAATTTATATAATTTGAGGTAGTTTAAAATTCAAGATTGAAATTGAATTAGTTCAAAATTTAATTTGGTTTGAAGTAATTGGATTGGTGATTGAAAATATATAAGCTTAAAAATTTTAAATGGGAAATTGGAATGGATTAAATTGAAGTGATTTGGATTCTGAAATTAAATTGATAATAATTCAACTTGATTGGAATAATATGAAATTATAATTAAAATTGAACAGGATTAAAATCAACTAGAATTTGATTTAAATTGGGGAAGGAATTAAGATTGATTCAACTTGAATTGGAAATTAATTAAGTCCAATGGAATTTGGAGTTATTTGAATTGGAATTGAGTCAATTTAAATGGAGATTTAAATTGAATTGTTGGGGAAACGAACAGTTGGCTCTGGATTATTTTCAATATAAATTGTTCTGATATAAACTTATTTTTCTAAGCTATTAAATATATACAACCTTTCTTTCTTAAAGCCAAATTATTTTATATACTTGTTTTATGATTATTTTTGAAGCTATTTACCATTTTTCAATTATTTTCTAAACTAATTACTATTTTTCAACAATGTTACACATTAATTACTATTTTACAAATATTTTGCAATTATTTAAGATTTCTATAACTATTTAACTAATTTCCAACTATTTTACAATTAGTCAATTATTCTATAACTATTTTGCAAACTATTGATTATTTTTCAACTACTTATCTATTTTCAAAATTTTCAAGCTATTTCCTAAATATAAACTGGTCGGAGTTCAAACTATTATTAATTTAAATACCCAACTGAGATAAGGATTGAAGTAATAATCCAAAGGGGGATTAATGTAAAGGTGAATAAGGAATGTGAAATGGTTCTTTTGAACTGAAAGAATATTTTGAGAAATATGAAATGAATAAAGATGGAAATTGGATATTTCTATGGTTTTTGAGAGTATTTGGAGTATAAAAGGTGTTTTATACAAGAAAGTAAGGATCCAAAGTTTTAAAAATATATATATTTATATATCTGAATATATATAAAGGATCTTATTGAGAATTTTGGGAAAGGCTTTTGATTTTTTGGGTAAAATCAATATTGAATTGTGAAAGCCTAGTTTGAGAATTATCGATTTTGGAATAATCGATTTTGTGTAAAGGAGCTTTGATGAAACTCATACTAGGGGTATGATTTGAAAGATACTATAAGTGTATAGTATAAAGTATTTTGATGATAGCTCTGGGGAAAAAGGCGCTCCCTTGGAATGATCTTCTCAGGAGTGCTACTGGGTGGCGCTGCCTTGAGCCCCAAGGGGGGTTCTAAAGTTGATCCTGTGTGGAGTCCGGACAAAACTAGTTCCTGAGGATTATGAGTTGAGTTTACCATAGCGTAAGTCGTGTGTGCCGCGGAGAGCCAACAGTTACATGGACTTTTGTTGTGACTGCAACATAACCACGGATGTAACTGCGACCTATGCTAACATTGCGAAAGTCGTGTGTGCCGCTGAGAGCCAACAGTCTGCGTTTGAGTTTATCTCGGTAGACTGCGACTTATGTAGAAGTGGAGAAGTTTCATTTTGATAGCGAGATCAGAGGCCGCGGAGAGCCAACAGTTACATGGACTTTTTTTGTGACTGCAACGTAACCCTGGATGTAACTGTGATCTGTTGTGTGGGTTCCATGGCGTAATCGAGAGTGCCGTGGAGAGCCTGCAGTTACATGGACTTTTTCTTGCGACTGCAACGTAACCCTGGTATGTAACTGTGACCATGGAATGGGGGTGATGATTTCCAGAGCATCCTCACTAAAAAAAAAATTCCTCTATTTTCAAAATTTGTTTTCTATATTTTCAATAAAATTATTTTCCAAGTATTTTCACTGGATGTTGGAAACGGGTTTACCAAGTACTTATAGATTTTCAGTCCTACGCCTGATCAACGTATGACTGAATTTCTGTGAGAACAAGGATGGACTGGTTGAGACATCGAGTTATAATAAATATTTTTATAAAAAGCTATTTTAATTGTATTGACTGAATTTGAAGGCATTCCTAAATTTTAAAGTAAAAAGTGGATTTTAAACTGGAATTATAAAATATAAAATTGGACTCTGGAAATTTCAATGAAGCGATTCTTTGAAATAAAATCGCATATTGATTTGAACATTGGAAGTAAGTTAATTAACAAAATAATTACTTGATTGAGTATGTTAATAAAATTTAACTCGGATAAATAAAATGGATTGTAAGTTAATAATGAAGTTGGAAATGAATTCGAATTGTGAATAGAATTCGACTTGGGTTTGATAATGAATTCAATAAGAGGAGATGTAAATAAAAATAAATAGAGTTGGATCGAAATAGCGATGGTTTGAATTACACATAAAATTCAAGTGTGATTTGAATAAAATATAAAGTAATTTACAAGTAAATTTGATAAAATGGAAGTGTTGTTGAATGAAATGAAAGTGGATTATAATAAAAATGGTTTGGGTTGCAAACAAAACCCAAGTGAATAAAAATAAATTGAGAATGGCTTTGAATTAATAAAATAAATTTGAAAATGAATTAAGTAAGTAAATTTAAAATTTAAAATGGATGGGATAACTAAATTAAATGGAACTTGATTAGGTGAGAATCAAATGGAAGTACACTTAAGTTGATGTTGGAATAAATTAAAGTAATTAACTTAAGTTTAAATTTATTGAAGCTTGGTTTCGAATATGGATTAAATCCCATTAAATAAAAGCTTGGATTAAATTAATTTGGAAATGGTTATTAATTTAGAAGTATTGAATGTGCCAAACTTAATAAATAGTTTGAATGAAGTCAATGCGGAGAAGAAATGAAATGCGTATGTTTGGTTTGTGAATAAATTAAAAATGAATGGAATTAGATATAAAATGAGTTGAAAATTAATTTTAAGAAGTTGTAAACTAAAATAAATTCTCTATTAGGCGAATATTGTCGAATTGCATAAAATGAATTGTCGTGATGTGAATAAAAGAAATTAAAATTCTTTGAGTTGAGAAAGGTTAGATAACTTGAATTTGTAATTAATTGAAGGGAATATGATCTTGTTTGGATTTAAAATAGATTGAATGAATGAGGTTGGGTTGAATGCAAGTAATTGTGTGTAAACCATTAAAATTGAATGAAAGGGCATATAAATTTGGTTGGAAATAATTAGATGTGCTTTAAAACATATAAATTGCTTATTGGAAGTGTTTGGTGCTTGTTATTTATGTAATGCTTGTGTTTAGCTATTAAAAGTAAGTGAAATGTTAATAGATTTTCTATGTATGAAACTTACGTATTTAAATTGAGTAAGTACAGGTACAGGGATGCCGTTTGGCTAGATTTGGGGTATGCTAATTACTAAACTTTATAAACCGCTTGCTTAAATTGCTAAATAAGGTGGTCGATGTATACATATTTATATCTATTGTCAAATTGTAAAAGCTACTCCGTACAAAGGAGACACTGCCAAAATTTTCTGAAAATTTTGGGAGTTAGAAACTTTCTTTGGAAAATTTTGGTTTTCGACAAAATGATTACAAATTTGGGATTAAAGTAAACTAATAAATGAAACAATTATGAATTAGTTAAATGAAAGATAACACTCAATATTAGAAATCGAAAATAAATTAAATTCATATGAAACGGCGAAAACTAATTTGAATAGAAGTGGGTATGAAACTTATGTAAAGAGATGTATAAAATGATTTTGGAATATTGTGATTGGATATTAGTGCTAAGCAGGATATGCAGGTATTATAGAAAGGAAAAGGAAATTGGATTTGATTCCAAATGATAAATGTGAATTGCCTGACAAAAGGTATGTATTTAAATTTCTATATGAAATTGGATTGGGTTTTTGATGCAGCAACTTGGCTTCTGTTTTTTTTGGAATTTGGGAGCCCGTAGAGGCCTTTTGTAGTAGTACCGAGCTAGCCGCGCAAAGGAGACGCTGGCAAAAATTTTTGAAAATTTAGGGAGTTAGAAAAATTTTGAGAAAATTTTGATATTTCAAAATTTGGAATTGAACTAAAATTTAAAGATTGAGCAAAAGGGTATTGCATGAAAACTATAGAAGGTTTTGCGAAGTTGGTTAAGGATAATGGGTCTTTAATGAAAGATGGTTGGAAGGATGTTGAATTGTGAGTTTTGGGAATAGTAAACGGGTCTTGGTCTATTCTTCCTAACTAGTAATTTCGGGGACGAAATTCTTTTAAGGGGGGAGGAATGTGACGGCCCGGAAATTTTAACAAAGTAAATTGGAATAATTAATCGATTTTAAATATTTAAGGTTAATTTTAACTTGAATTCCAGATATCAATATTTACTTGATAATTAAATTATTGAATTATATAGTTTAATTATTGAATCATATAATTTGAAGTTGAGTAAAAAGCTGAATATGGAATTTCTAAGTCTGTTTAAAATAATTTAAAGGCTTGTAAAATTTATATTAATAGCACTGAAGGTAGTAAAAATGTTGAAATTTAATTTCAAGGTAATTTGTTCAATTTTAATAATATATCGTTTAAATTGAAATTTAGAAATAGCCTTCCGAGGCATAGTCTCGGAATTTGACGAAACCAGTTTCAATGGATCCGTAATAGTTAGTTATTATCGGATTTCGATTTTCGTAGCAATCGGAGTTGTCGGTAGACCCTGGCAGCTCGAAACGCTTAGATTTAATTTAATCGATTTAATAATAATAATAATAAAATCAACCATCCACCGTTCTTTCATTTCAGCCATCTTCTTTCAGAGCAAGCCGACATACTCTCTGCAGAAATCACGTACTCCTTGTCTTCCATCAAAAGCCAAAATCAAATCATGGGCGACAATCGTTCGCTCCAATTCGTATTCATGTCGCTTCGCTCTATTTAGTTACTCGCCCTTCAATTCATCGAACTCAAAAAAATAAAATAAAAATAGAAATGGCCGAAGCCGAGCCTGTTTAATTTCCCAAAATCATTTGCGTCTTCGGTTAATAAAAAAAAATGGCGGACGCGAATCGCGAGTGGAAATCGCGAATGGAAGGAGCTGAAGGGGATGGTTCGCGAGTTGCTTGTGAGGGCTGCACGAAAGGGTGTGGGAAGTATGGATTGCGATAGCGTCGGAGGCGGTGTGCGATTGGGATCTAGATAGGGCGCGAGTTGAGCGGCGTGCTCGTGGAGAGTTGCTGAGGGTAGGCGGTTGAGGGAGGGGAGTCGTGATGATTAGCAGTATCGTGGAAGCTTGTCTTTTTTTGGATTTGGGGGAATGAGATTTGGGAAATGGTTCGACAGTCACTGAATTCGGTGAGAGCAACAGCAGGGAAGATTGGTCAGGGTTGTGAGGGGCTTGTCACCGAGTTTGGGGCTGGACATGGCAGTCATACTGTAAGGTATCGGGGTTGAGGGACGTCGCTGGAAGAAGCCGTGTGGGGTTGTGGTGTAAGGGCGGCGCTGCAACGGAGGAAATTTGACTTGAGGAGTAGCCGATCTGATTTTGGTCGAACAGCTTCGGGGATGTCGTCAGCATTTTGGTGAGTTTCTCGCTGATGTATAATTGTATATTTATTTTAAACTGAGCAGGTAGGTTCTTAAGTCACATTTGAAATTTTATTAATAGCATGATTAAGGAGAAATTAAGAAAATAAAAAGTTTATCTTAATAGAACTTAAAGATCTTAATTTAAATTATAGATAAATGATAATTAAATACCAGGTTTATAAAATAAGATTTTAAAGTGATATAATTTAGAAGATAATTAAGATAAATGACCTATCTTTAATTTAAATTAGGTTTGGGTGATTAAGGTTATTAAGTTAATCAGTTAATTAATTAGAAACTGACTAATTAAAATTTAAATGGTTAAATTTAAATAATTGGATGATTGGTTGAGTTGTTTTGATGTGCACTGCTGTTGATGTGATCTTGGTTTTGCTTGGTTCTCGAGTTAACTGTGGTTTGACTCGAAATATTCGGGTTTTAAATTGTTTAAACTTAAATTAAAATAAAAAGTTTGATGATATGCGATTCATCAAAATCATTAGGGTAATTGAAATGGATAATTTATTAATTAAATTAATGAATAAATCGAGTTGGTTAATTAGTAAGTAAAGGTTGAATTCATTTTGGTTAAGTTAATTTAGTCGAATTGATTTAGAAAAATCAATGAATGGTTTGATAGATAATTACTTAATGTAATTAATAAAATAAAATTACTTTGTGAAATTAATCAAGGAATAAATTAAGATGGTTAATTAAGGAGTAATCGATTACTAAATGAAGAAAATAAAAGTATAATTAATTATCGTTTGGAATTAATCGAAATGATTAATATTTTGGTTTAATTAAGGTAATTAAATTTGATTTGGATAAATTAAAATATAATTGGTAATCCTCAACTTATACAAAAAAAATGATGATATAATTGAAGATTTGATTAATTAAGACTTATCCATTAATAAATAAGTGACTTATGAGAGATTAATTAATGTAAGTAATTAAGGGTTAATGAAATTTAATAGTTAATAAATTTAAGGAATAATTAAAGATTACTTATTGATTAGGTAAGAAGAATTAATATCGTGAAATTAATTAAAGTTACTTACTTGAATGGAATATTGGAAGGATAATTAATCCGGGGTGATTAATTAAGATTATTTAATGATCCTAGTTGAGACCAATTAATATTGTAAAGTAAATTTAAGGAAATTATTTGAATGAAATTGAAAAAAATATTTAATCCAGGGCGATTAATTAGGATGAATAGTGAAGGGCTGACTAATTAATTGATTTGGAATTAATTAATATTGAATGAAGGAATCAAAGTGATTTAAGTTTGAAATTCAATTAGAATCAATTGAATTGATTTGTATGAGATTAAGTTTTGCTTATGAATGAGTAAATGGTATTGGATGTTTGGATGAGTGGGTATCCCTGATAGGGAATGATGTGTATTTCATTGAATACCTTGGGTTAGAATAACATGAGTATCGAAGAGACCAGATTCGGGTATTGGGAAATACCCGAAACCACTTCGAATTTTATAAATTGTTTTGAGAAATCAATAGGGTGGAATAAAATCAGATTAATTTATCTAAGTTTGGTACTTAGAAAATTTATATGTGAAATAAGCCTTGTCTATAGAAAATTGTGAATTGGATGAATTGACAAATGTTACCCCGGGTTTATATAAGTTGATTTATTTGGTATTCCATGTTAGTTGGGTTTACTCACGCTGGTTTCCAGCCTAACCCGAGTGTTACTTTGATGTAATGCTCGGGTCAGACCGAGTATTACAGATTTTCAGGTAGGTACGTTCTAGAGCTCAGGAGGCGAGCTGGATGGCGATATCGTATAGAGTATTCCGCTGTATTTATATTATTGTTAATCTCAGTCATGATAATTGTAAATATTCAGTTCTATGTATATATGTGAAACTCTGATGTATATAAATGTAATCGACAGATATAGTATTCTTTGTAAACTGTTATTATTTATTATTATATTTTATCCACCGCGGATGTGAGATGTTTGGTGTTATGTTCTTCTTCTTATATCTTTTTCTTCTTTTTCATAACTATCTGGAATTTTCGGGTAGAAAATTTCGGGTCGTTACATGAAGGGTGCTATCAACCCCCTTATCTTCTTCAAAACGTGAGGACTTTCTAAAAAATATTAGAGAAGCCTTCCATCAGCACTTAAAGGTCCTGAAGCTTACGAACTTTGATGGCAACATACCTTTGACACCTTCGAATGGTTGGACTAGAGCTCATCTCTCTTTCTCCTTGTTTAAAGAGGTCTTGACTTGGTCAAAAGGTAAACATTTGGAGTAACAACAATTGAAATAAATAAATAATGGGGAAAGTATTTCTTAGTACTAAAAAATCATCACATAAGTACCATTATTAAGTAATAATTTAGTGCATGAATAGTATGTATAGCACAAATATTTGCTTATTAAATCAGGCATCATGATTAAAAAAGCCAGGATCTACTTATGTTTTTTGACCTATGAGATCAATAGCATGATCTAATAATCTTTGTTGTTTCCTTTTATTTTCTTCGACTTTTTATTGTATGCTTTAATACTAGTGGCCATGTTCAGATCATTATTCACACTGATATAACCAAAACTAGCAACCGGACATAGTTTATTCTCCATGCATGTGTGCATTTGTCTTTTGTGTACCCACAAGTTTCTAAAATTTATTAAAAAGTTTTTGTTGCTTTATTACTAATTTTAACATCTGTAAATATATTGGAACTTTAAATATTGTATTATGTCTGCATAGCGTATGTTTTTTAAAAGTAGTGTTTTTGTAAGTCCATAATTATAACAAAAAAAAAACCATATCTAACATTTTTTGTATCTCTATATATCAAGTTAATTTCACTTGTGCTTATGGTGACTATATCATGTTTTTCCTTTGGTTAATATATTAGAAGACAACACATATGATCTTCCATTCTTTGCATTCATAGTCCATACAAATTTCATTGACATCCTATTCTGAAGAATTTGATAACAAAATAATATGATTTCAGATTGAGAAATATATTTTTCTATTATTATACATTTTATATCCATGTGTAGTGGTTCGAATTACTTGATCTCATTAAAAGATAATTGGTAATTGATGAATCAAAACTAGGTCAGGCATATCATATTTGAAAATTACACTTGCACAAATAGCCTAACTATCAATCCAATAGATACAATTCATCACAAATGCACATCAAGTTAACAAAAAATGATTATTTATACTGTATATGGAAGAAAAACAACTAAATTATCTAAATAATATTGGGACTAGATTCAAAGGTGAGGGTGATTTTTTAGGGAATGATTGATAGTACGAGAGAGGATGATATTAAACACAATTAGAGAATTTTGCGTGAAGAATATTTGAATTTTTTCTATAGAAAAATTTGGGAAGACAATATCAAGAATTATATATTTTTGCATGTTCTAAATAATAATAACTTTACTTTTTTGTAAAACTAAAAATAGGGAAGAAAAAATTAAACGTAAAAAATCAAACAGAGCTTAAGGTTTTCATCCAAAAATCTTGAAGCAACTATTTGTCCTCAATATGATTAATTGCTAATCTTAGTCTAAACATAATGTTATGTTATACATCGACTATTAGCTAATTAGTATCATTTAAAATAACATTCTAAAGATGATCTTAATACAACCAATTTACATAAAGGTATATATGTCATAGTTTGTAGCTTTTAAAGAAAATTAATTTTATTGAAATCTAAATACATGATGATATAATTAAATAATACGGTTCAATTGTCGTTTTTTTGTAAAGAGCGAAAGGAGACGAAACCCTAGCCGCCCCCGAGATTCGTGTTTCCTCTGCTCGATCCCTCTCCCCTCATCGGTGCTACGCCTACCCATGTCAACGGACCTTCAAGCCATTCGCCCCCCAGATCCCCCTCCATCAGCCGTGGAACCCCCCCAGGATTCCTGCCGCTAGCTTCCAAGGAACGTAACCCTACTGACAATGATGGCTTCACCATGGTGAGTCGACGTAAATGGAAACGTACTCCAAATCCGCTTAATTCGCGAACAGGTAACCCTACTGATAAAGACTTGAATCAGAAAATTACTTATCCATCTCGACCACCCACTATCATCGGTGTTAATAACCCTAGTCAAGGTTCATCACGCCATAATGTTTCCCTACCTCCCCAATCCGTAAACAATTCTGCCCCGAATAGATGGAACTTTTCCACCACAGCCAGTCGAGCTTGGAACGAAGTAGTTAAAGGCATCAATATCCCCGTCACTATCCCATTGAAGTTCTACCAACCTCGTGAATTAAATTCACTCCAATGTGCCAAAATGTCAGAAGAAGTGGTTCTAAAGGCTAAAAAGCAATGGGATAACGCTATAGTGGTATATGTAGTTGGTCCGAAACCGTATTATCCATATTTCAAAGAGTATATTATTAGAGTATGGAAACCAGAAGATGAATTCTCAATTTATTCCAAGGAAAACGGATTCTATGTGATAAAATTCAACAAAAAACAAGACTCTGATAAAATCCTGGAAGGGGTCCTTACTTCTACAACAAAAAATTAATGATGATGAAAAGATGGTCTTTGGGAATGCAACTCAGTAAAGAACTTCTGCACACAATCCCAATCTGGATATGACTCCCTAACCTTCCCCTGGAATATTGGACAGAAGAAGGAATTAGTCGGATTGCCTCAGTGCTTGGCTCCCCAATCAAACTGGATAAGGCTACTGAAGGCATCATCAAAATAGCATATGCAAGAGTATTAGTTGAAATAAAAATCACGTTCAAATTCCCTAATAAAATTCCCCTAATAACTGAAGATAATAAAATAATATGGCAAGAAGTGAGTTACGAATGGAAACCATTTTATGCATGAATTGTTCAAGTTTTTGACATGCTGAAATCAACTGTCAATTTAACAAAGTGTGGCAACCAAAAACAGGTATTGTACCATCTAAAGAGAACAATGCAGATATGATGATAGATAACAATGAGAATACCGTGCATGAAGAAGTAAACAACAGCCATAATATCGATGAGACAATGTCTATCCCTCAGAATCTTTCTGAAACATTAGACCAGACAATACCATTAAACCTTAATCCACAACACACCGGTGTTACAGACACAACACAGAATCTATTAAACCAAACACAGTTGCCATATCAAAATGTTGCCGTTCTGGAAAAAATTACAAATTCAAGTTCAAATATCAATGAATCAGAATCTCTCTCAGGTATACAAATTACAAATGCCGACACATATACTCTCCTTCGTGATCCCAGAGAAGAAAGCACAATCCAATCTGAAGCACACAGTCTGCCTGAGTCCACAGAACAAATCACTAGCTCTTCCCATATTACCAAATCCAGCAACACGCGAAAGGTAAGATCAGATGAATCCCCCTTCGAATTTAAAGCTTCAGCAAACTCTAATGTTGTCGATAGCCCTTCTTGGCATACCATGGTAAATAAATTAAAAGGAAAAAACAAAAATTCAAAAAAAGCGAAGTTATTGGGGATTGCTACTCCCTTAGAAAACAGTAGCAATCCCGAAAACAATTTATAGATGGAGTTCCTCTTTTGGAACATAAGGGGTATGAATTCCCCAGCCAAACAAATGGAAATGGTGAGATTAGTAAACAGTAATAAGTTCTCGTTTATTTGCTTTTTGGAAAATAAACTCTCGACAAATAATATTGATAGCTTCATGAATAAAATCCACAATAAATGGAAATTTGCACATAATATTTTAGATGGTCAGAAAAGTCGTATTCTAATTATCTGGGATTCCAGTCAATGGTCAAACATTATACTCCACACGAATGAACAATACATCACTGGTATCCTACACAATTATAGTGGACTCAGTGTGATATATACATCTGTGTATGGTCATAATGATGAAATGAAGAGGAAGGACCTATGGAAATATATCACTGAACAAGCTATGAATATCAAACTGCCTTGGATACTAGCAGGAGATTTTAACTCAATTCTATCATCTACAGAAAGAATAAATAATGGTACATATACTGATATGGGAGATCATGAATTTATGAACTGCATAAACAATTCAAGGCTAATTGAGCCAGTGTATTCAGGTAGTTTTTATACTTGGAGAGGAGGTCTGCAATTTTCAATACATAGCAAAATAGATAGAGTATTTGTTAACTCTCTATGGACTGACAAGTTCAAACTATACGGCATACACTTTGGAAATCACTCCATTAGTGATCACACTCCTATCATGATTAAACTAAGTATCCAGAACATGAGAAGAAAGCCCATACCTTTCAAATATAATAACTCGTGGCATCGACAGAGTGGATACCAGAGCATCATCCAACCAATTCTGGAGCAGCAACTCCCAGGGAACGCTCTTTTCAATCTCTTGTGTAAATTAAAAACTGTGAAAGCTAAACTGAAAAACTGGATATCAAGTAAAAGCAATATATACTCAGAATTAGACAAATTAAAAGAGGAAACAAACGACATCTACAAGCAATTAGTTCGAGAACCTCTAAACAACTATCTAATTGAAGAATACAGCTCAAAAAATGCACAGATTCATGATATAATGAGGAATATTGCGACAAACAATGAACAAAGGATGAAAATAAACTGGTTGACAAAAGGAGATAACCCACTGAATTTTTCTTCTCAAAAATCAATAATATTAAACCACCAAGGGGAAATAAATTCATTCTACAAGAGAATGGTACTTGGTATTCAGCATCAGAAACTATTGGTGTAGCATCCATAACATATTTCTCAAATCTCTTTTCATCACCTACAGACATAAATCAATTTCCAGACATAATATGCAAAAAAATCCTTTCGAAAAATGCAAAAGAAAACCTCTGCAAACCTTTTAACCTCGAAGAAGTTAAAGAAGCAGTTTTTCAAATTAGTGACAATAGTTCCCCAGGACCGGATGGAATTAACTCTAAATTCTATAAAATTCATTGGTAACAAATCAAGTACGATATATGGAATGCTATGAACAGTATTCTACAAGCAAGGAAAATTATTAAAGAAATCAATCATACATTCATCTGTCTTATCCCAAAAAAACCGAATGCAGTTGAAATGACTGACTTCAGACCAATCTCCCAGTGCAATGTATCTTACAAAATACTTGCAAACCTTTTATGCAATAGAATGAAAGTTCTTATGAATGATCTTATCTCCTATAACCAAAATGCTTTCATCCCTGGAAGAGTTATTACAGATAACTCACTCCTCGCTTATGAAATGATAAGAGGTTTCAACAGAAAAAAATCCAATGAATTATGTCTGAAAATTGACCTGCATAAGGCGTATGATAAAATTAATAGAGATTTCATTCATCATATGCTGATTTCAATGAACTTTCCCCTCAGTTTTGTGGATCTCATATATGAATGTATTACTACTCCCACTTTCTCGGTGTTAGTAGAAGGGTCACCACATGGCTTTATAAATAGTTCAAGAGGATTACGACAAGATGACCCCTTCTCACCTTACCTATTTGCCATAGCTATGGAATACTTGACTATTAATCTGGACATGGAATTTCACAAAGGCATTTTAACCACCATTATTCAAAATGAACCAGTGATTACACATCTAATTTATGCAGATGACATTTTGATCTTAACTAAAGCCACAACTCAAAATGCCACCTGCATCAAACAAATTTTTCAAAATCTGACCAGCATTACAGGTTTGGAGTTAAACCCCAACAAATCCACTCTATTCTTTAGCAAAGGGGCCACAAATAAAAATCAGATAGCTAACATCCTTAATGTTCATATTGATAATTTGCCAATTATTTATCTAGGCATACCACTATCAAATAACAAACTGAGAAAAAGGGATTTTGGAAGGTTAATTGATCAAATTAACAAGAAGTTTAATCATTGGCACAACAAGATGCTAAACATTAGTGGCAGAGCCGAACTAATTAAAACTGTAATCCACCCAATTCTGCAGTTCTAGCTCCAATTTTCTCAATTTCCACTAACAGTTATGCAAAGAATTGATAGTTTGTGTGCAAATTTTTTATGGAAATCTAAAGGTCACCAAATGAAATGGGGAGAAGTGTGCAGAATTAAAACTGAAGGTGGTTTTGGCATTAGGAAAATTGAAGATATTTCTAAAGCAGTGGCTTCCAAACTTTTATGGAATTTTATCAACTGTAAATCCACATGGGCTAAATGGATGCAAAATAAATATTGCAAAAATGCAAACTTCTGGAATGCTAACATTGACCCTACTGCATCAAATACCTGGAAAACATTACTTCGAGCAAGACAGTGGTGCAAGGGCCTCATTAACAAAAACATAGTCAATGTGGCTGACACAAGCCTATGGTTCGACCCTTGGATCAATGGAACCTCTCTATTTGATGACATAGGATGGAATAACATGACAGTGATTAGGGGACATAACAAAAAAGTGTCTGAATTGATCTCCAACAATAAATGGAAACAAAACATCAATTATATCCCAATCAGTATCATCAAACCATATATAATATTAGCATTCAACCACAATTTGAATCAGATTACTGGAATTGGCTACCAAGTAATAATGGACAATTTACAATAAAGTCAGCATGGAATCAACTAAGAAATAAGCATTCAGAATATTTCTGGTCAAAAATCATATGGGGTAAGGGATGCGCCCCCAAAATGTCAACATGTGCTCTTCTGGCCATCCAAAACAAATTGAAAACCAAGGTACGTATTAGCAAATGGAACACAGACATTGACCAACAATGCAACTTATGCGCAAGTCATATAGAAGACAGAGATCATCTATTCTTCAACTGCCCATACTCCAAAAAATTGTTGGAAAATACCATGCAAAAATTGAAATTAGACATAAATCTCAACTTCAACATTATTCAGATTATGGAATGCATAAGTAGCAGTAACAAGAATCAAACTTTAGTTAATCATATCATAAACATAGCGTTTACTTCCTTGATTTGGAACATTTGGTGCGAAAGAAGCAACAGGATCTTCAAAGGTATTGAAATGCCAACGTCAATCAGAAATATCCTGATAAATCATGATGTTAAAACGCTTATGCAATATTTAATCCAAGATAGAGAAGTTAGTAGAGAAGCGAATATTATCTGCGATAACTGGAACATCGTTAGCAGAACCTCAGTTCTGCCGCATCCCCCCTGACTTATTCTCCACTCTATAGGGATACTTCTGGCACCTCCCCGTCAAAGAAGTTTACGTCCTCTTGTGTCTCCAGAACCGATAGATCCATTTGCTTGACATAGGTACCTCTAACTCTCTAGCCATGTCTTTTGCTCCCTGTTCGAGACAGAAGTGGTATCACACTCCTTTTAAGAAGTTTCTAGAATTCATCCTTGTGAAGAATGTCTTTTTCTTTGTTTTTTTTTGTTGTTATATTTTACTTTTAGTTTTTACGGTCCAAGTTGTTATTACGGGTGTTTTTGAGTTCATTTTAAACATTGTTCCCACTCCTCCATCTGTTCAACAACTTGGATTCGTTCTCTCAATGTTGTACCGTTAATATATGGAAGTGATATGTACTCTTTTTCCTTGTAAGGTACCCGACTAGGTTAGGGGGATTGCAAGGTTTTAATGAGGCATATCATGGAAATATATGCCCTACTTTGTGAATAAAGTACCCTTTAAAAAAAAAAACAAAGGACATAATGATCAATCTTAGCGGTCAAGGTCAGCAAGGACATAATGGATAGGGGCAAGAGAAGGACCATGGTGTTTGCGGGGACGGTGAGGAGTTGGAGCATGCACATGGTGTTTGTGATGATGGTGAGGAGCTGGGGCTTGAGCGTGATGTTTGTGTCGATTGTGTGGTGTTGGGGCATGACCGCGGTGCTTATGGAGAGGGAGGTGGCTGCGGGGAGAGGGAGCAAAAGCATGGTGTTGGTAAACAACATGATGTTGGCCTTGGGGAGCAAGAGCCTGGGAAGGGGGCTTGTGGTGGGGAGATGGAGCATGACCATGGTGCTTGTGGAGGCGGTGATGGTGAGGAGCAGGAGCATGAGGACGGAAAAGATCAGGATCCGGTTTAATGATATACTCCATCGTTTCTTCCTCTGTATCTTCCATCAAAGCTTCCATTGTAGATTGAATGTTTGTTTTATGGTCTTGTGACAATTCATTCTCACCAACTTCCGTTGAAAAAATTTCAATATCAGAATTACCTAATATTGTTTTTGCATTTGTTACTGTCATGACAATAACTACAAAAAAAAGACTTTTTAGAAGATCCATTTTTTAGTTTAATATTCTGCAATGCAATTGCGAGGGAAATTCCCTATGGTATATATACAGTTGGTTTGGTATTTGATAAGATTAAGTGGGGAAGCAAATCTAACAGTAAAATTTATTACCTATTAATTAAGCAGGTGGGAATTCATTATGGGGATTAATCTACTATAGTTGGTACATTAATCGTATTATACATGTATATATTAAGATATTAGATACAATTTGCAATAATATTTTCCTCTATGTTTTATATTAATAACTTCCAATTATTTTTTATGTACATTCATAATATTATAATATCTTTTATTTCAATTATTTATTGGACGAATCTAGAGAAATTAATAGATTATGGTTCATGTATTAGCATATTCGTTGTTTAAAAGTAACTAGAAATCTGAATGGGGAAAATGTAAGCAGAAAAATAATTCAGTACTAATTGGCATTTTATTTAAAATATGCTTAATTATGATGTTTGTTTATAATCGGCTATTTTTTATTTTTTGAAGCCAATGTTGCTTTTCATAATACATCACCATGGCAATTCAAAAACATTTATTTTGGTACTTTCATTCTTCTGAACAATGTTAAATTATTATTATGTAAGTTTAAGTTGGAGATATTAATTTTTATAACTGGTTTTGTGCTTTTTTGATGAGATTTTTATGGTCAATTTTGTGTCAAAAATAATAATTTGATTATTACTGTTCAAGAAAGATAATATTTATACTATAAAAGTAAAAAAGTGATTTATTTTAGATCAAGATATTTCTCAATCTAGGAAGAATAATTTTCCACAAAGGGAATCTAACATAAGACCCCTATTGAATAAAAATATTTTTTTCCAATATTAAATTAGGTCCATATTCTTATTAATTCTTTTTAAACCCCTATCGTCTAAAAATTTGTTTCCATTTGCATTCTACGATGTAGTAATAGCTACTAGAAACACATGAAAAGTCACAATTTTCTTATTTTTATAAATATTGATATTATATATTGTAAAAATTCAATTTCATAGTAGTTGTATTTCGAAACATGATAATATTTTCCAAAAGCTTGATCAAAAATTTGACATTATTGTCTAAATATATGATTTACATTTGTTTAGATTGTATGCTATTTGATGTTTATAAAATAATTACTGGAAGTTTACATTTCACCAATTTTAAGAAGAAAATTAAACTTATTTCATGCTACTAAGGACAGTAAGCTTAATCTAATTAATAATAGAAATTAAATTTCATTATTTTGAGGATAGACAAAAAATCTTGCTTTCTCCAAAATTGTTGTTTGATAACCAAAAACTTTTCTTTTCTAGGAATGAAATTGGCCAACCATCTTTCAAATGGAATTCTTTACAACCATGTAACTTTTTGTATATATGAATTATGGTAAATTTTCATTTACGCCATGAATTTACATATGCATGGTTAGTTGTGTACATATGTACGTACGTAAGCACATGCGAAGAGAAATAATGGGTATAATGTGTACATTCGCTATTTTTGTTAATTGTTGACCGTTATTATAACCATGGTAGTCCGATGGCTTCTGTTGATCAAAATGGTTCTATCAAGATATTAATAAACCATAAATTTCATTTAATCCATGAAAAATGTGCGAACCAAATATAGTAACAAAAAAGATTAAATTATGAATAGTATATGCATTTTGAAATGCAATTTAGAGGTAGTTAATCCAAACCAACCTACCAACTTTCCTTATTAACCCCCCTCCGCACAATCCCTATTTTTAGGTTACTTCATTTTTCTCCACCACTTTTCTAAAAAATAAATAATTAATGTTGTGATATTTCATTTGTAAAATGAATTCAAAGGAATTTAGGGAAGAAATGTTTAGGAGGACTTTGAAGAAATGCCTCTCAACATCAGGTACCTACAAATGTTTCTTTAAGATTGCTAAGAATCCAACACATCATAGGCCTATTCCAAAATTTGATGAAAAGTCTAATAATCAACCATATGTCAAATTATGCATAAATGAAACATTATAGAACATAGACATAAAACAAGAAAAAACCAGCTAAAATCTACATCTAAATAAACTACATATTATCAAGCTATAGATTCTCCCAAATGAGGTCATGAATGAGTCAATATCTCTTTGATAAATAAACTACTACAATAAGCAAGCTTTCACTAATAACATCACAAGCAATGTGTTAAGACAAAAACCGGATCAAAACCCAAAATCAAGATGAAACCACCAGTTCAGATTAAATAAACAAAAAAGCAAAATATAAATAAGAACAAAAAGATGGTTTTATAGTGGTTCGGTGTAAACTCCAGTCTACATCCGGTTCAATCTTTTTATTAGTCCTTCTCTCTGTGGATTACAACTAGTCTTCTCAAATCTGACCACAATCTTGTGGATGTAAGATTTACCAAGATATTTCTACAGAGTTTTAGAGCCCCTTGTAATGAGAGTTTGCTAATCAAAGTAAAAAAAACAGATAGTTGTTTCCTAAATGACTTTAATGGAGGAGAGATTAGAGGTGAAGAAGTAGAATGGTCTCTGTAGTAAGAGAATCCCCAATTTGGTCACAGGTGGGCTTGTTTTTATACGGGAAATAGTCATGGTGGCTCAAAAATCCATCTAGGGTAGTGTCTAAATATCGTCCCAAAATATTATGCAACGTTGTAGAATCTCCTGAGCTTACACCGAATATCGGAGTCGAGACTATCATAGTGGGGTTAACTTCTCACCATAGTTCGAATCACTTCAATTCTTCTTGCTTCCATCATGCTACTTTATTTTTAAGTGTTCTGTCCTATTTCCATGGATCATTGGTAGTCAAAATCCAGTCGGTGCCTACCTCTCTCCAAAATATCTTGATATGAACGTTTTTTCTTGAGAGATTGGTGATGACCTTTTTCCTTAGCTTGGAATGATTTGTAATTTTCGGCACTCTTCTAATTCAATATGGAGTCTTTCCAAGAAGTCTCAGCATATATGGAATTTGTGTGAGAGGTCGGGGTTGATATGAGAGGTGAGGGTTGACTTATCGCCTTACTGTATTTGGAGCCCAAATTTCTTGAGCACTCTTTGAATGGACAATGATTCCTATGAAATTTGTATGAGAAATACGAAACCAGGAGAAGTCGCTACCGACATGATCATGTCAATAACAACTTCCCTCCTTTGCAAATTTTAAAATGAAACTTCTATACGTTGTCGGTAGTCATAGTGGTTAAGTGACATGATATTAAATACTCTTTAAATAAAAGATTAAATAATAATATATCTTTAATTAGTTATTAAATAGTCATTTAAACATTTAAATAATAACCAAATATTAATTAATCTCAATTAATTAGTTAATTTATCTTTATATAAAATTTAATAATAAATTAAACCTTTATTTAAAATACTTAAGTCACAATTAAGTTTTAAATTTAACCTTTGCTTAAATTTAACTTGGTTGGAAATAAATTAATAATTAGACACTTAATCAAAGTAATAATTGAATAATAATTACCCTATCTACATAATTAAACACTAATTACATAACTCCTAATTACTAAGCGAATAATAATTAACTTTAATTACTTAACTAATGATGATTAACTTAGTTATTAACACTTAAGTATAAACAACCTTAACTGACTAAAGATTAAGTATTGATTATCTTGATTAGTTAACTAATTAAAAAATAATTAAATAAATAAATAATTACTTTCTAATTATTAAATTAAGGTTAGAAATCATTTTCAAAAATATTTTAAGTTAAAACAAGTTTAGATTAAAAAAAATAATTAGTTTTTCCGAACTTCGCCTATAGCGATTATCGCTATACGACCTATAATTTCAAACCTTGAAATTTCTTTACTAACTTTTAAAACTTTATAAATTTTTCGAAACCTATCACTTTGAAAACTAAATGGAAAACTTTTTGAAATCCTAAACAACGTTTTAAACTTGAAATATTTGGAAGATAAAATCCCTTTCATGTCGGTTTTAAAAATTAGTTAGCGCTAGATTTATTATTATGAACTATATGTACCAAAAACCATACCCAACATTTCAACATGACATGATGTTGTATTTATACTCATAAGAAAGATACTAACTTTAATTTCGGTAACGGAATTTACATTTTCCAAATGTTAACTAACATCACATAATCACACCAATACACGTCCATGTCGTCATCACATATCCAAGCATATATATGCACAACTAATGCACAATATCATTATACATCCATCATATAATTCAAGTAATATACTTCATATTTTACAGTTAGTTAGTTAAGTAAAAAGATAGAACTTTTCCCACCATAAAGCTTCCAAACTCATAGTAATTTAAGGTATGACCTAGCACTTCAAAGAAAAAAGATGGAGTCTTGATGGCATTAAAGACTTAGGTTCCTTAGCCTTCAAAGAAAATGGAAATGAAGTTTATTTTTAGTAAGGTGGAGGGACTTTGGCATATCATCGAACTATCAAAAATCAACTCGAAAATGGATCATATTCCAGGTGATTTTTGGATAAGTTACTTTTGAAAATTTAAAAATTTATCATATATAAAGCTAATGAAAATTCTCTTCTCTACAATTTCAGAAAAAGAACCATTCAGTTTGAACGACTTTTGTGGGAGATATGGTAAAAATAAGATGAGGTATTTCCGGACTTGAAAATTTAGGTCTGCAAATGCTCTGCAAGGAAATGAGATTGGGGCATGGTTAAGCTCAACATTTAAAGAAGTAGGACACATGAAATTTGTATCCGTTGGAATTCTACGTGGATTTTAAAAAGAAAATCTCCATTTGGATCAGATATAAGAAAGAAATGGTAGAAAGAAGAGGAGGCAAAAATAAAGAAATGAAAAGGGTATTTATAAGCAAGAAGCAATTCAAATTACCTTAATACCCTTGGATCTTTACCCTCCACCTCCTCTTGCCACATCACCGTGCCACCTCACTATCATGTACATCAGCCCAGAAGCTTGTCCCCCTTCTTCTTGCTTAGCCAACATGACATTATTGCACGTGTATTTATGTTTTCTTGTGCTTCCAAAAGCATCTTTCATTTTTAAACATCCTTTTATTTTATATTTCATAAAATGTCACAATTTATGTTTATAAAATTAAGTATAAACATGTACACATATTTTCTAAATATGTTAACTTATGTATAAATTAGTATATTTACATTAAAAAGTTCATAACACTTCAAACAATTTTTAGCCAATGAAAAGTCGAAAATTTGCAAAAATAATTCCGTTCACAATTTCGACTTTTCTTCGAACAATATATTTTTGTAAAAAAATTCGAAAAAATTCACCATCAATATTCACTATTTTAGAAGATTTTTTTTCTTTTGAATTGGTACTTTATATACAACAAATCATTGGGACAACATATCCCATGTCAAATAAACGTTCGAAAGCAAGTTTCGAACTTGTGACATCCTGCACCAAAGCCGAATTAATCAACTACTTGGACAAAGGTGCTTGAAATCTATTATTTTAGTGTTAAAAATTAATTTAATATTCCAAAATCAGAGCGGTGAACTTCCGGGTCATTACACTTACCCCCACTTAAAAGAATTTCGACCTCCAAATTTTACCACAGCCCTAAATCCAAAAACACTTAAAACTATTAAATAGTCTAAATGATTTACATAGAACATTCCAATGAAAAATCTAATTGGATCACTCGCTTAAATGCGTAGCTTTTATTCTAATCTATTATCGCTCAATCGATTCCCTAGTACCGACTCTAATCGGGCTTATAAATTAGAAAAATATGCTCTCCTTACATAGCCATATACTTTGGTCGAAAACATTGGTTCTAAATTAAGAACCCTCACCAAGGTTTGTCGTAAAAAATCGATTGATGGATCTTTATTCGGAATAGTGTACAGCAACTCAAGTCATGTACTTGAATTTTGGCTTTAGAATTATCTGGAAAAAAAATGATCGACATACAACCTATGTCTTATCTTATTGGTTCTTGCTATCCAACTAGCGTCTATCCTCCCCAAAATAAATACGAAAACATTTCATAACAATTTTTGCTTAGGTTTAAATATTTCTTTAAATAAACAACTTACTAACCTTTTCACAAAATCATTTTAATTTATTAATTTGTATAATAGTCTTCTACATCCTAAGAGTATATACAAAACAACTAATTTTAAACCTTATTCGTCTATTCTATTCAGATGTAGGCCTAAAATAACTTAGGCCTTTAAAATTTGGTCAACCAATCCAACCTCTTTAGCCAATTGATCTAGTAAGCAGCTAAGAAGATTAGGATGTTCGTATCCAAACTCCGTCCTAGCGTCTACTTTTTCTTAAACAACTCTTAGGTGAAAATTTTTATTAGCTAGCCCAAGAACATCAAATAAATTTTAACTTCCAAGATGTTAAAACCCAAAAGACACTATTTAATGAAACCAAGTTTATTAAATATTCTTGTTAATTCAATTTTAACCTCATTTATCAAACCATTCAAGTTTATTAAATATTCTTATTAATTCAATTTTAACCTCATTTATCAAATCAAGTTTATTCTGTTATTTACAGTTATTTATGCTTATTTGTAGTTATTTTACAGTTATTTACATCTATTTTAATTTGAAATTTACCTGTAAATGTAAGTTTCTTTTTATAGAGATTTAATCATTTTTTACGAGAATAAAATATTAAAAATAAAATAATTCGCAAATATGGATTAAAAATAGGAAACAGTAAATATACAGAAATCAGATGTAAAAGGAGAAAACTGAAATAAAAATAGAGATGGATTGAGATAGGCAAATTTAAGAAATCTACAGGGATGATTGTAACAAGTGGTTATAACTAGACAAATAAAAGTAGAAGAGGAACAGTTGCAAGAACAATAATAACATAGGTTATAATTAGAAAGAAAGAAATAATAGAAGGGGCTTATTTTAAAACTTAGATCTTGGACTAAGATAATAAGAAAATATAACAGAAATAACAGAAAAGGCATATTTTGAAACTTAGATTTTGGATTAATTTCATTAGCAAATATAGCAGAAATAACAAAAGGGGCTTATTTTAGAACTTAGATGTTTGCGTAAAAAATGGCCGCAAACACCCAAAGTCGTATGAGTTGATTGATTTTATGTTGTTCTTAGTGATTTGGGTGATTTATGCAAATATATGAAAAGCAGGGACTAAACTGTAAAAGACACACAGATTTATAGTGGTTCGGCCAGAACGTGCCTACGTCCACTTTATATGTTATTCTCCTTTTTTCTTTAGATTACAAGTACAAAGCTGTGATTGCAAGTATCTAAAGTTGTTTGAGAGTTCCTTCCAGGCTTGAGCTCTCAAACTTCTCTCAAAACTCGTCCCCCCATTGTTGTACCCCTGCCCCTCTATTTATAGAGTGAGGCTGGGGGTAGGGGTCTTGGATGTTTATAGCTGCTGGTGGGCTTGGGCTGAAGCAATCTGGCCTGGCAGAGTTGGTTCGGTATGAAGGTTGGTCCGGTGATGGAGTGGACCGGTGGTAGGTATTTTGGAAGGTCATTCGGTATTGCATAGAGGAGTGTGGTTCGGTGATGGCTTGAGAAGGATTGGTCCGGTGGTTGATGAGAGGTGTGTTTGGCTCGGTAGTGCATGGAGATGGTGTTTCGGTTGTAGCTAATTCGATGGGAAGGGATATGGAGATGGTGATTCGGTGGTAGGGAGGCTTGGTTCGGCGTGGGGTATCACCGAATGGATCTGCCGAATGATGCCTTTGGTTGTGGATGCCGAATGAGCTTTGCTTCATACTACCGAATGGATGAATACCGAATGTACATTGTTGCTGGGAACGCCGGATGAACCTACGTGCTCCGAGTGCCAAATGAGGCCTTGCTTCTTATGGCCGAATGGGCTATGCCGAATGAAACCTTAAAACTTCTTAATATCGAATGAGCTTTTGCACTTGGGTTATGAATGAAATCTTCAACTTGTATACGCTTGCTGGCTGCTTCTTCGAGGTGGAAACGCGCTCAACATGGATATTCCAGTTTTGTCCAAAAATTGGGATAACACTTTGCCCCCCAAAATATGCCTTGCGGTAGGAAGGCGTGTTTTGTAATGCCATGAGCTGGATGTTCATATCCTGTCATCAACCTGTAAAGAATTTGATAGTTTATATGGCCCCAAATGACGACCGTTCGGGATCGAGCTATTCAGGATGAAGCGCGGCCGTTCATGGTCAAGCGCCTAACTTCAAATGACGACCGTTCGCGATCGAGTCATTCGAGGGAAAGTGCGACCCTGCGCGGTCAAGCGCGTAAATCCATGTGTCGATCGTTCGGGATCGAGTCATCTGCGGTGAAATGTGACCGTTCAAGGTCAAGCGCTCAACTTCAAATGACGACCGTTCGGGATCGAGTCATTCGAGGTAAAGTGCGACAGTGCGCGGTCAAGTGGTGGTCCTCAAATGACGACCGTACGCGATCAAGCCATTTGAGGTAAGGTGTAACAGTCAGTGATCAGGTGGCGGACCTCAAATGACGACCGTTCGCGATCGAGCCATTTGAGGTAAGGTGAGTTGTGCCGTTCGAGGCGAGTTGTGCCGTTCGGGGCGAGTTGTGACCGTTCGCGATCATGTGCCATTCGAGGCGATTTGTGACCGTTCGCGATCGGGTGCCGTTCGAGGCGAATTGTGACTGTTCGAAGTCGGGTGCCGTTCGAGGCGAATTGTGACTGTTCGAAGTCGGGTGCCGTTCGAGGCGAATTGTGACTGTTCGAAGTCGAATGCCGTTCGAGGCGAATTGTGACTGTTCGAAGTCGGGTGCCGTTCGAGGCGAATGAGTGTGCCCGGGGGGGACTTAATATTATCAGTGTTGGAGTCATTGTTTGGGGGAATTTTTCGAATCAAAGGCTTTGGCAGTTCGTTGCCATGCAATAGGTGCTCGTGGACCGTTCGTGATCCAACGGGCATACAAGTAAATAATTTTTTCATAGAATTATTGTAAATGTTAAAGCAATAGTATCTTACAGCAGAAATGTCCAAACAGGAAGAATTCAAATGTTCAAATCGAAACAAAAGCAAAACAAGGATGTCAAAGTGTAAGTTCCCACTCCGAAGCAGTCAATGATCATTCAGAGCATGCCTGGAGATCGTTCGCGATCTCGTACATGTGTAAATGATTTAATTGCGTTAGTGGAAGCTTACGACCTGTTCATCGTTATTTTAATCAAGCAATCAAGGGATAATCAAATGGTGCCCCGATCTAGGGTCACCTCTAGCTGACGTAGAGGGCGGTCGCTCTGGCTCCACCGCTGGAGTTCGCCTCCTCACATACTGAAGGAGCATACCGTTCCTGATATGCCCTTCTACCTCGTCCTTCAAATGCCTGCAATCATTAGTGTTATGACCATTCAATTCATGAAATACACAAAACTTATCTGATTTTCTTTCGTCAGAGGTTGGATCCCTTCGCATTGGTTTACGATACGGAACCTGCCCCTTGGTATCCTGATAAATCCGTTCCAAACTCTCATTCAGCTCTGAATGGGTGGTGAAGCGTGGTTCTCTTCGTAGCCACTTTGTCCTGTCATCATTATCCTCAGCCTTTCTTTTTCCTTTGCTAGTCTCCGCACCCTTTCCAGGTGTGTTTCCGCTCTTGATTACGTAAACGTCATCTTCTTCCTCTCTTTCTGCACTAGCATCTTCCAAACGCAGAAACTTTTCAGCCTCATGATAGAACTCTCCCAGATTCATAGGCGGGTCCTTGGTTAATGAATTCTTGAATTCTGTATTACTAGCTATTCCAGATACAGCTGCCATCATGACCATAGATGGATCTGGTCGATCCACTGATGCTGCCGCCGCATTAAATCGCGTTAGAAAGCTCCTCAAACTCTCTCCAGTTTTCTGTTTCAAGGTTGCCAAAGTCATCACATTCTTGGGTCTCGCAATATGAACCCTAAATTGCCTCATGAATCTCTCAGTTAAATCTGCCCATGTTCCTATGGAGCCGCTCTCCAGTTGCCTAAACCATAACGCTGCAATGTCCGTCAAATACAGTGGAAAGCACCGGGCCATAACCTCCTCTGATGCCCCCAGCACTTCCATATGTCTCATATACTTCGTTAGATGGACCGTGGGGTCTGTTTTCCCGTTGTACATGTCCAATGATGGTAGCTTGAATTCTGGTGGGTTCCTAGCCATCCTAATCGCAGAAGAAAAAGGACTCCTGTTTACATCTTCCAAGTCTCTGTTTACTAAACCGCCTCTCATAGCTCTTCTAACCATCTCTGCTAATCTGTCATTGTCTCCAAGCTGTAGTTCTCGTTCACTGTCTTCGACCTGCCCCCCAAGTCCGCGGGAGTTTTCATGTGTATGCCTCCCTGGCTGAACGTTCATTCCTCTATTGCTACCAGGTGGTTCGGATGCCCCCATCTCACTTCCCGGGGTCGGATCAACATGCTCTGCGTGAGTGCCCCCTAGCTCTGGTGCTGCGCCAGATGGTCCTGCTCCGTTCTGAACCCCAGTTGCTCCTTGGATTTGTGCTCCAATTTGCCCAATTTGTTGAAGTAAGTTCTGGATCATCTCTTCTTGTCTTCTCATCATGGCCTCCATCTCATCCCTAGTGATGAAGATCGATGCTTGATTCCCTCCTGAGGAAGCCTCTTGACTTCCTTGGTGTTCACTTCTCTCTGGCCTTTGCCTTCTACTTGTTTGTCTCGTCATAACTCTTAGATCTGAACTCTTAGATTTTCAAATTCAACTTCTATCCGATGTAGCGGAAGCTGGTTCTTCTCAGTGAGAGCACCAAAATGTTTGCGTAAAAAATGGCCGCAAACACCCAAAGTCGTATGAGTTGATTGATTTTATGTTGTTCTTAGTGATTTGGGTGATTTATGCAAATATATGAAAAGCAGGGACTAAACTGTAAAAGACACACAGATTTATAGTGGTTCGGCCAGAACGTGCCTACGTCCACTTTATATGTTATTCTCCTTTTTTCTTTAGATTACAAGTACAAAGCTGTGATTGCAAGTATCTAAAGTTGTTTGAGAGTTCCTTCCAGGCTTGAGCTCTCAAACTTCTCTCAAAACTCGTCCCCCCATTGTTGTACCCCTGCCCCTCTATTTATAGAGTGAGGCTGGGGGTAGGGGTCTTGGATGTTTATAGCTGCTGGTGGGCTTGGGCTGAAGCAATCTGGCCTGGCAGAGTTGGTTCGGTATGAAGGTTGGTCCGGTGATGGAGTGGACCGGTGGTAGGTATTTTGGAAGGTCATTCGGTATTGCATAGAGGAGTGTGGTTCGGTGGTGGCTTGAGAAGGATTGGTCCGGTGGTTGATGAGAGGTGTGTTTGGCTCGGTAGTGCATGGAGATGGTGTTTCGGTTGTAGCTAATTCGATGGGAAGGGATATGGAGATGGTGATTCGGTGGTAGGGAGGCTTGGTTCGGCGTGGGGTATCACCGAATGGATCTGCCGAATGATGCCTTTGGTTGTGGATGCCGAATGAGCTTTGCTTCATACTACCGAATGGATGAATACCGAATGTACATTGTTGCTGGGAACGCCGGATGAACCTACGTGCTCCGAGTGCCGAATGAGGCCTTGCTTCTTATGGCCGAATGGGCTATGCCGAATGAAACCTTAAAACTTCTTAATATCGAATGAGCTTTTGCACTTGGGTTATGAATGAAATCTTCAACTTGTATACGCTTGCTGGCTGCTTCTTCGAGGTGGAAACGCGCTCAACATGGATATTCCAGTTTTGTCCAAAAATTGGGATAACATTAGATTAAGTTAATAAGTAAATATAACAGTAGTGGCCTATACCAACCATGGCTGTCAACGGATGCAAACAGATGCGAATATGGCTGTATCTGCATCTGCATCCGAAAATTTAAATCTGCATCCGATATCCGTGGATATTTGAGAATTAACATCCGTACCCGCATCTGTGGATATTTTTCGGATATCTAAAAATATCTGCATCCGAAAATAAAGAGCGAATATTTTCGGATATTCGAAAATATTCGAAATATCAACATCTGAAATTGAATAAGATTTCTATTATACAAATATTTTTGAACTAAAACAATCACATTATCAAATGACAATACACACACTACAATGCTAATTAGTTTTTCAAAGTGGAACAATTCATTTCTGAGTATATTTTAAGTTCATCATTAAATAGTAAACCAATAATAGTAATTTTTATTATAACTAATTTTGGATCAGACGGATGTTTTCCAGATATGGATATGCCTATATCCGCATTTGCATCTGATTTTCTTTTCGCACATCGGATATCTGCATCCGCTTTTTGGATATCGCATAATATCCATTTTTTCAGATATGGATCCGGTTGGATTTCGGATTTTTCAAGTATCAATTGACAGGTCGAATACCAACAGCATTCCCTTTCAGATCTAGGACTCATAGACTCACACGTGTGTGAGGCTGTGCACACTTATGCTGATTTGGATCAATAAATTACCAATAGATAAAGGCTCAAATCTGAGGATTTGGGCAATTGGCGCAAAGTTAGAAGATCTGTTTGTTAGGACCAGTATTGGCAGCATTCCCTTTGTGAGCCTGGGCACCCTTATGCAAAATTGGGTAAATAAAGGGTCAAATAGGGGGCGACGGTTAGTGCGTACTGGCAATGATCGAGCATGTGACGTCGATTAGGGAAAATAATTCGCTACTGCGTCCTAAGCGCTAAAGAGGTGTCTTTTGCTAGGACCAATAGGATTGGTTTACAGTGGCACAATAGAGATAGGAACAGCTTATCAATGGATAGGATTAAGATTTCGGGGTAATCAATATAGCAGTTGAGATAGGACTAGAATTTCATCCTATTCACATTAATTTAAGACAAAACAAAAAATCAAAGCAAAAAAATCAAAGAAAACAATCAAACATAATCAGAAATAGTATTTTATTCGAGTTTTATCTCTTTTGTATCATCCTTTCATGTAGAACTTTTACTTAGTTATTATCTTTATCTTGCCTAGAAATGCTAGTAATTACTTCCACTCACCAGACTTATTGTCTAACCCACTCCACTATCTTTCCTTTTCCTCCAATTGGCCAACAGAATTGAGGACAGTTGACTTAGGTTGCTTGGAGACTCATTTCCAACGTTTCCTCCTTTCAGATGTGCTCTTCTACATTTCATCGTTTTCATTTGGCTTATGATGGATTGGCACTTAAGGGAGGGATTATTTTATTATTATCTTTATACTCTGATTTTGTGTGATTGAGATGTATTTTCAAGAGACATGAGATATTTTGAGTTTTTGAGACATGTTATGTTTTAATGACTTATTTCGAAATTAAGTTTAATTTCGAATGACAAATTATTATTTAAATGTTTTCGCTGTTTTTACTTATTTGTCATGTGAATCTTAGTCTCTGTGATTCTTTAGCTATACCTATAACGCGACACATCCTTTAGCGTGCACTTTTTGGGAATACTAAGAGGTGTGGGATGTTTCACCTAAAGGTGTAGATTGGTTTGGATTTTTGTCATTAAGTAGAGTGGGAGGTTTAGATCTTGTAAAAAACTTCGAGGCTCGTTCTTCTTGAGTTTAGGGTGGAAATCTTAAGCTTCGATAGATCTGAGTTAGGTTTTGGCCTTGTCGAAAGCCGTGGGTATAACTTCTTTGGGTTTAAATCTATAATTCCAAGCTTTGATGTTTAGAGGTTGGACTTCGACCTTGTCGAAGGCTTTAGATTATAGAGTAAATAGCTTCGAATGGGTTACAGAAGATATTAGATCTTGAAAAGTTATTGACTATGTCGATAGGAGCCTTTCGGTGGAGGTCAAACCTAAAACATAAAGGTGAATCCAATAAAAGTCTAATAGAACAGTAAAGTAATCAAAAGTGCTTAGGACTTCCATTTTTCCTTCTAAGGAATCTCTATTTCTGTAAATACCTAAATCAACAATCTTCAAATTAGGGTTACAATGCTTTATTTAAGATAATACAAATTTAGAATGAGAGGAAACAGATCCCTAAAAAGTGACCCCTTAGATCGTATTTACAGATGCGGCTTAGAACCTTTCGACCTTGATGCTTTCGACTGGGTTGAAAGTTGACTATAGAGCGACCTAAGTAAGCTGTCATCTTGGTCGAATGTTATGGTGGCACTAGCATGCTTTCAATTATCTTGTAAGTGCTTCCTACTTTGTCGACAACCTTTAATCAGTGGTTTCAATGATGTTTTTGCCCATGTACTTTTCCTGATCTGATGCGGAAAATTACCTAGATCACATTGGTTTCGACCTATTTAACAGGTTTACTATAGCATTCGAAGGGGTTGCTCCAGATAAAAATTGCTTCCTATCAGTTAGAATTATGGTGAAACCATTGGTTTCAAATGGTTTGTCGTACATTCAAGGGGCTGTTCTAAATTGTCTTCGAAAGATGGCTTCAACTTAATCGAAAGGACTTTAGTTGATTGAAGGGTCGCTAATGAAGGCGGAAGGGTTCTTTCAACCCCCTTATCTTTTCAAAACGTGAGGACTTTCTGAAAAAATAATAGAGAAGCCTTCCATCAGCACTTATAGGTCCTTAAGCTTACAAACTTTGATGGTAGCATACCTTTGACACCTTCGAATGGTTGGATTAGAGCTCATCTCTCTTGCTCCTTGTTTAAAGAGGTCTTGACTTGGTCAAAAGGTAAACATTTGGAGTAACAACTATTGAAATAAATAAATAATGGGGAAAGTATTTCTTAGTACTAAAAATCATCTCATAAATACCATTCTTAAGTAATAATTTAGTGCATGAATAGTATGTATAACACAAATATTAGCTTATTAATTCAGGCATCATGATTAAAAAAGCCAGGATCTACTTATGTTTTATGACCTATGAGATCAATAGCATGATCTAATAATCTTTGTTGTTTCCTTTTATTTTCTTCGATTTTATAATTTATGCTTTAATACTAGTGGCCATGTTCAGATCATTATTCACATTAATATAACCAAAACTAGCAACTGGACATAGTTTATTCTCCATGCATGTGTGCATTTGTCTTTTGTGTACCCACAAGTTTCTAAAATTTATTAAAAAGTTTTTATTTCTTTATTACCAATTTTAACAACTGTAAATATATTGGAACTTTAAATATTGTATTATGTCTGCATAGCGTAGGTTTTTTAAAAGTTGTGGTTTTGTAAGTCCATAATTATAACAACAAAGTAAACCATATCTAACTGTTTTTGTATCTCTATTAATCAAGTTTATTTCACTTGTGCTTATGGTGACTATATCCTATTTTTCCTTCGGTTAATATATTAGAAGACAACACATATGATCTTCCATTCTTTGCATTCATAGACCATACAAATTTCATTGACATCCTATTCTGAAGAATTTGATAACAAAATAATATGATTTCAGATTGAGAAATATATTTTTCTATTATTATACATTTTATATCCATGTGTGGTGGTTCAAATTACTTGATCTCATTAAAAGAGAATTGGTAATTGATGAATCAAAACTAGGTCTGGCATATCATATTCGAAAATTACACTTGCACAAACAGCCTAACTATCAATCCAATATATACAATTCATCACAAATGCACATCAAGTTAACAAAAAATGATCATTTATATTGTATATGGAAGAAAAACAACTAAATTATCTAAAAGATATTAGGACTAGATTCAAAGGTGAGGGTGATTTTTTAGGGAATGATTGATAGTATGAGAGAGGATGATATTAAACACAACTAGAGAATTTTGCGTGAAGAATATTTGAATTTTTTCTATAGAAAAATTTGGGAAGACAATATCAGGAATTATCTATTTTTGCATGTTATATATAATAATAACTTTACTTTTTTGTAAAACTAAAAATTAGGGAAGAAAAATTAAACGTAAAAAATCAAACAGAGCTTACGGTTTTCATCCAAAAATCTTGAAGCAACTATTTGTCCTCAATATGATTAATTGCTAATTTTAGCGCAAACATAATGTTATGTTATACATCGACTATTAGCTAATTAATATCATTTAAAATAACATTGTAAAGATGATCTAAATACAACCAATTCACATAAAAGTATATATGTCATAGTTTGTAGCTTTCAAAGAAAAATAATTTTATTGAAATCCAAATACATTATGAGGTTGAGATATCTCCATTTGATTTTAATACATGAGGATAAAATGATGAAATCATAACAAAGGATATAATGAACAATCTTAGCTGTCAAGGTCAGCAATGACATTATGGATAGGGGCAAGAGAAGGACCATGGTGTTTGCGGGGACGGTGAGGAGTTGGAGCAAGCACATGGTGTTTGTGATGATGGTGAGGAGCTGGAGCATGAGCGTGATGTTTGTGTCGATGATGTGGTGTTGGAGCATGACCGCGGTGCTTATGGAGAGGGAGGTGGCTGCGGGGAGAGGGAGCAAAAGCATGGTGTTGGTAAACAACATGATGTTGGCTTTGGGGAGCAGGAGCCTGGGAAGGGTGCTTGTGGTGGTGGTGGGGAGATGGAGCATGACCATGGTGCTTGTGGTGGCGGTGGTTGTGAGGAGCAGGAGCATGAGGGCGAAAATGAACAGGATCCGGTTTAGTGATATACTCTATTGTTTCTTCCTCTATATCTTCCATCAAAGCTTCCATTGCAGATTGAATGTTTGTTTGATGGTCTTGTGACATTTCATTCTCACCAACTTCCGTTGACAAAATTTCAATATCAGAATTACCTAACATTGTTTTTGCATTTGTTACTGTCACGACAATAACTACAAAAAAGAGACTTTTTAGAAGATCCATTTTTTAGTTTGATATTCTGCAATGCAATTGTGAGTGAAATTCCCTATGGTATTTATACAGTTGGTTTGGTATTTGATAAGATTAAGTGGGAAGGAAATCTAACAGTAAAATTTATTACTATTAATTAAGCAGGTGGGAATTCATTATGGGGATTAATCTACTATAGTCGGTACATTAATCGTATTATACATGTATATATTAAGATATTAGTTACAATTTGCAATAATATTTTCCTCTATGTTTTATATTAGTAACTTCCAATTATTTTTAATGTACATTCATAATATTATAATAGCTTTTATTTCAATTATTTATTGGACGAATCAAGAGAAATTAATAGATTATGGTTCATGTATTAGCATATTCGTTGTTTAAAACTAACTAGAAATCTGAATTAGGAAAATGTAAGCAGAAAAATAATTCAGTACTAATTGGCATTTTGTTTAAAATATGCTTAATTATGATGTTTGTTTATAATCGGCTATTTTTTATTTTTTGAAGCCAATGTTGCTTTTCATAATACATCACCATGGCAATTCAAAAACTTTTATTTTGGTACTTTCATTCATCTGAACAATGTTAAATTATTATTATGTAAGTTTAAGTTGGAGATATTAATTTTTATTACTGGTTTTGTGCTTTTTTGATGAGATTTTTACGGTCAATTTTGTGTCAAAAATAATAATTTGATTATTACTGTTCAAGGAAGATAATATTTATACTATAAACGTAAAAAAGTGATTTATTTTAGATCAAGATATTTCTCAATCTAGGAAGAATAATTTTCCACAAAGGGAATCTAACATAAGACCCCTATTGAATAAAAATATTTTTTCCAATATTAAATTAGGTCCATATTCTTATTAATTCCTTTTAAATCCCTATCGTCTAAAAATTTGTTTCCATTTGCATTCTACGATGTAGTAATAGCTACTAGAAACACATGAAAAGTCACAATTTTCTTATTTTTATAAATATTGATATTATATATTGTAAAAATTCAATTTCATAGTAGTTGTCTTTCGAAACATGATAATATTTCCCAAAAGCTTGATCAAAAATTTGACATTATTCTTTAAATATATGATTCACATTTGTTTAGATTGTATGCTATTTAATGTTTATAAAATAATTACTGGAAGTTTACATTTCACCAATTTTAAGAAGAAAATTAAACTTCTTTCATGTTACTAAGGACAGTAAGCTTAATCTAATTAATAATAGAAATTAAATTTCATGATTTTTAGGATAGACAAAAAATCTTGCTTTCTCCAAAATTGTTGTTTGGTAACCAAAAACTTTTATTTTCTAGGAATGAAATTAGCCAACCATCTTTCAAATGGAACTCTTTACAACCATCTAACTTTTTGTATATATGAATTATGGTAAATTTTCATTTACGCCATGCATTTACATATTCATGGTTAGTTGTGTACATATGTACGTACATAAGCACATGCGAAGAGAAATAATGGGTATAATGTGTACATTCGCTATTTTTGTTAATCGTTGACCGTTATTATAACCATGGTAGTCCGATGGCTCCCGTTGATCAAAATGGTTCTATCAAGATATTAATGAACCATAAATTTCATTTAATCCATGAAAAATGTGCGAACCAAATATAGTAACAAAAAAATTAAATTATTAATAGTATATGCATTTTGAAATGCAATTTAGAGATAGTTAATCCAAACCAATCTACCAACTTTCCTAATTAACCACCCTCCGCACAAACCCTATTTTTAGGTTACTTCATTTTTCTCCACCACATTTCTAAAAAATAAATAATTAATGTTGCGATATTTCATTTGGAAAATGAATTCAAAGGAATTTAGGGAAGAATTGTTTAGGAGGACTTTGAAGAAATGCCTCTCAACATCAGGTACCTATAAATGTTTCTTTAAGATTGCTAAGAATCCAACACATCATAGGCCTATTCCAAAATTTGATGAAAAGTCTAATAATCAACCATATGTCAAATAATGCATAAATGAAACATTATAGAACATAGACATAAAACAAGAAAAAACCAGCTAAAATCTACATCTAAATAAACTACATATTATCAAGCTATAGATTCTCCCAAATGAGGTCATGAATGAGTCAAAATCTTTTTGATAAATAAACTACTACAATAAGCAAGCTTTCACTAATAACATCACAAGCAATGTGTTAAGACAAAAACCGGATCAAAACCCAAAATCAAGATGAAACCACCAGTTCAGATTAAATAAACAAAAAAAGCAAATATAAATAAGAACAAAAAATTGGTTTTATAGTGGTTCGGTGTAAACTCCAGTCTACATCCGGTTCAATCTTTTTACAAGTCCTTCTCTCTGTGGATTACAACTAGTCTTCTCAAATCTGACAACAATCTTGTGCATGTAAGATTTACCAAGATATTTCTACAGAGTTTTAGAGTCCCTTGTAATGAGAGTTTGCTAATCAAAGTCATAAAAAAACAGATAGTTGTTTCCTAAATGACTTTAATGGAGGAGAGATTAAAGGTG
Organism: Allium cepa; assembly: GCA_030765085.1. Taxonomy (NCBI): domain Eukaryota; kingdom Viridiplantae; phylum Streptophyta; class Magnoliopsida; order Asparagales; family Amaryllidaceae; genus Allium; species Allium cepa. Next base: position 878,687,984 of record CM060939.1, read on the forward strand.
AAGAAGTAGAATGGTCTCTGTAGTAAGAGAATCCCCAATTTGGTCACAGGTGGGCCTGTTTTTATAAGGGAAATAGTCATGGTGGCTCAAAAATCCATCTAGGGTAGTGTCTGAATATCGTCCCAAAATATTATGCAACGTTGTAGAATCTCCTGAGCTTACACCGAATATCGGAGTCGAGACTATCATATTGGGGTGAACTTCTCACCATAGTTCGAATCACTTCAATTCTTCTTGCTTCCATTATGCTACTTTATTTTTAAGTGTTCTGTCCTATTTCCATGGATCATTGGTAGTCAAAATCAAGTCGGTGCCTACCTCTCTCCAAAATATCTTGATATGAACGTTTTTTCTTGAGAGATTGGTGATGACTTTTTTCCTTAGCTTGGAATGATTCGTAATTTTATAGCACTCTTCTAATTCCATATGGAGTCGTTCCAAAAAGTCTCAGCATATATGGAGTTTGTATGAGAGGTCGGGGTTGATATGAGAGGTAAGGGTTGACTTATCCCCTTACTGTATTTGGAGCCCAAATTTCTTGAGCACTCTTAGAATGGACAATGATTCCTGTGAAATTTGTATAAGAAATACGAAACCAGGAGAAGTCACTACCGACATGATCATGTCAATAGCAACTTCCCTCCTTTGCAAATTTTAAAATGAAACTTCTATATGTTGTCGGTAGTCATAGTGTTTAAGTGACATGATATTAGATACTGTTTAAATAAAAGATTAAATAATAATATATCTTTAATTAGTTATTAAATAGTCATTTAAACATTTAAATAATAACCAAATATTAATTAATCTCAATTAATTAGTTAATTTATCTTTAAATAAAATTTAATAATAAATTAAACCTTTATTTAAAATACTTAAGTCACAATTAAGTTTTAAATTTAACCTTTGCTTAAATTTAACTTGGTTGGAAATAAATTAATAATTAGACACTTAATCAAAGTAATAATTGAATAATAATTACCCTATCTACATAATTAAACACTAATTACATAACTCCTAATTACTAATCGAATAATAATTAACTTTAATTACTTAACTAATGATGATTAACTTAATTGATTAACACTTAAGTATAAACAACCTCAACTAACTAACGATTAAGTATTGATTATCTTGATTAGTCAACTAATTAAAAATAATTGAATAAATAAATAATTACTTTCTAATTACTAAATTAAGGTTAGAAATCATTTTCAAAAATATTTTAAGTTAAAACAAGTTTAGATTAGAAAAATAATTAGTTTTTCCTAACTTTGCCTATAGCGATTATCGCTATACGACCTATAATTTCAAACCTTGAAATTTCTTTACTAACTTTTAAAACTTTATAAATTTTGAAACCTATCACTTTGAAAACTAAATGGAAACTTTTTGAAACCCTAAACAACGTTTTAAACTTGAAATATTTGGAAGATAAAATCAAATAAAAAACCTTTCATGTCGGTTTTAAAAATTAGTTAGCGCTAGCTTTATTATTATGAACTATATGTACCAAAAACCATACCCAACATTTCAACATGACATGATGTCGTATTTATACTCATAAGCAAGATACTAACTTTAATTTCGGTAACGGAATTTACATTTTTCAAATGTTAACTAACATCACATAATCACACCAATACACGTCCATGTCGTCATCACATATCCAAGCATATATATGCACAACTAATGCACAATATCATTATACATCCATCATATAATTCAAGTAATATACTTCATATTTTACAATTAGTTAGTTAAGTAAAAAAGATAGAACTTTTCCCACCATAAAGCTTCCAAACTCATAGTAATTTAAGGTATGACCTAGCACTTCAAAGAAAAAAGTTGGAGTCTTGATGGCATTAAAGACTAAGGTGCCTTAGCCTTCAAAGAAAATGGAAATGAAGTTTATTTTTAGTAAGGTGGAGGGACTTTGGCATATCCTCGAACTATCAAAAATCAACTCGAAAATGGATCATATTCCAGGTGATTTTTGGATAAGTTACTTTTGAAAATTTAAAAAGTTATCATATATAAAGCTAATGAAAATTCTCTTCTCTACAATTTCAGAAAAAGAACCATTCAATTTGAATGACTTTTGTGGGAGATATGGTAAAAATAAGAAGAGGTATTTCCGGACTTGAAAATTTAGTTCTGCAAATGCTCTACAAGGAAATGAGATTGGGGTATGGCTAAGCTCAACATTTAAAGAAGTAGGACACATGAAATTTGTATCCATTGGAATTCTACGTGGATTTTAAAAAGAAAATCTCCATTTGGATCAGATATAAGAAAGAAATGGTAGAAAGAAGTGGAGGCAAAAATAAAGAAATGAAAAGGGTATTTATAAGCAAGAAACAATTCAAATTACCTTAATACGCTTGGATCTTTACCCTCCACCTCCTCTTGCCACATCACCATGCCACCTCACTATCATGTACATCAGCCCAGAAGCTTGTCCCCCTTCTTCTTGCTTAGCCAACATGACATTATTGCACGTGTATTTATGTTTCCTTATGCTTCCAAAAGCATCTTTCATTTTTAAACATCCTTTTATTTTATATTTCATAAAATGTCACAGTTTATGTTTATAAAATTAAGTATAAACATGTACACATATTTTCTAAATATGTTAACTTATGTATAAATTAGTATATTTACATTAAAAAGTTCATAACACTTCAAACAATTTTTAGCCAATGAAAAGTCGAAAATTTGCAAAACGAATTCCGTTCACAATTTCGACTTTTCTTCGACCTATATATTTTTGTTAAAAAATTCGATAAAATTCACCATCAATATTCACTATTGTAGAAGATTTTTTTAATTATAAAATCTATTATTTGAGTGTTCAAAATTAATTTAATATTCCAAAATCAGAGCGGTGAACTTCCGGGTCATTACACTTACCCCCACTTAAAAGAATTTCGACCTCCAAATTTTACCACAGCCCTAAATCCAAAAACACTTAAAACTATTAAATAGTCTAAATGATTTACATAGAACATTCCAATGCAAAATCTAATTGGATCACATGCTTAAATGCGTAGCTTTTATTCTAATCTAGTATCGCTTAATCGATTCCCTAGTACCGACTCTAATCGGGCTTATAAATTAGAAAAATATGCTCTCCTTACATAGCCATATACTTTGGTCAAAATCATTGGTTGTAAATAAAGAACCCTCACCAAGGTTTGTCATAAAAAATCGATTGATGGATCTTTATTCGGAATAGTGTACAGCAACTCAAGTCATGTACTTGAATTTTGGCTTTAGAATTATCTGGAAAAAAAATGATCGACATACAACCTATGTCTTATCTTATTGGTTCTTGTTATCCAACTAGCGTCTATCCTCCCCAAAATAAATACGAAAACATTTCATAACTATTTTTGCTTAGGTATAAATATTTCTTTAAATAAACAATTACTTACTAACCTTTTCACAAAATCATTTTAATTTATTAATTTGTATAATAGTCTTCTACATCCTAAGAGTATATACAAAACAACTAATTTTAAACCTTATTCATCTATTCTATTCAGATGTAGGCCTAAAATAACTTAGGCCTTTAAAATTTGGTCAACCAATCCAACCTCTTTACCCAATTGATCTAGTAAGCAGCTAAGAAGATTAGGATATTCGTATCCAAACTCCGTCCTAGCGTCTACTTTTCCTTAAACAACTCTTAGGTAAAAAAATTTATTAGCCAGCCCAAGAACATCAAATAAATTTTAACTTCCAAGATGTTAAAACCCAAAAGACACTATTTAATGAAACCAAGTTTATTAAATATTCTTGTATATTCAATTTTAACCTCATTTTTCAAACCATTCAAGTTTATTAAATATTCTTATTAATTCAATTTTAACCTCGTTTATCAAATCAAGTTTATTCCGTTATTTACAGTTATTTATGCTTATTTGTAGTTATTTTACAGTTATTTACATCAATTTTAATTTGAAATTTAGCCTGTAAATATAAGTTTCTTTTTATAGAGATTTAATCATTTTTTACGAGAATAAAATATTAAAAAGAAAATAATTTGCAAATATGGATTAAAAATAGGAAACAGTAAATCTACAGAAATCAGATGTAAAAGGAGAAAACTGAAATAAAAATAGAGATGGATTGAAATAGGCAAATTTAAGAAATCTACAGGGATGATTGTAACAAGTGGTTATAACTAGACAAATAAAATTAAAAGAGTAACAGTTGCAAGAACAATAATAGCATAGGTTATAATTAGAAAGAAAGAAATAATAGAAGGGGCTTATTTTAAAACTTAGATCTTGTACTAAGTTAATAAGAAAATAGAACAGAAATAACAGAAAAGGCATATTTTGAAACTTAGATTTTGGATTAATTTCATTAGCAAATATAGCAGAAATAACAAAAGGGGCTTATTTTAGAACTTAGGTTAAGTTAATAAGTAAATATAACAGTAGTGGCCTATACCAACCATGGCTGTCAACGGATGCAAACAGATGCGAGTATGGCTGTATCCGCATCTGCATCCGAAAATTTAAATCTGCATCCGATATCCGTGGATATTTGAGAATTAACATCCGTACCCGCATCTGTGGATATTTTTCGGATATCTTAAAATATCTGCATCCGAAAATAAAGAGCGAATATTTTCGGATAATCGAAAATATTCGAAATATCAACATCTGAAATTGAATAAGATTTCTATTATACAAATATTTTTGAACTAAAACAATCACATTATCAAATGACAATACACACACTACAATGCTAATTAGTTTTTCAAAGTGGAACAATTCATTTCTAAGTATATTTTAAGTTCATCATTAAATAGTAAACCAATTATAGTAATTTTTATTATAATTAATTTTGGATCGGACGGATGTTTTTCGGATATGGATATGCCTATATCCGCATTTGCATCTGATTTTCTTTTCGCACATCGGATATCTGCATCCGCTTTTTGGACATCGGATAATATCCATTTTTTCGGATATGGATCCGGTTGGATTTCGGGTTTTTCAAGTATCAATTGACAGGTCGAATACCAGCAGCATTCCCTTTCAGATCTAGGACTCATAGACTCACACGTGTGTGAGGCTGTGCACACTTATGCTGATTTGGGTCAATAAGTTACCAATAGATAAAGGCTCAAATTTGAGGATTTGGGCAATTGGCGCAAAGTTAGAAGATCTGTTTGTTAGGACCAGTATTGGCAGCATTCCCTTTGTGAGCCTGGGCACACTTATGCAAAATTGGGTAAATAAAGGGCCAAATAGGGGGCGACGGTTAGTGTGTACTGGCAATGATCGAGCATGTGACATCGATTAGGGAAAATAATTCGCTACTGCGTCCTAAGCGCTAAAGAGGTGTCTTTTGCTAGGACCAATAGGATTGGTTTACAATGGCACAATAGAGATAGGAACAGCTTATCAATGGATAGGATTAAGATTTCGGCGTAATCAATATAGCAGTTGAGATAGGACTAGAATTTCATCCTATTCACAGTAATTTAAGACAAAACAAAAAATCAAAGCAAAAAAATCAAAGAAAACAATCAAACATAATCAGAAATAGTATTTTATTCGAGTTTTATCTCTTTTGTATCATCCTTTCATGTAGAACTTTTACTTAGTTTATTATCTTTATCTTGCCTAGAAATGCTAGTAATTACTTCCACTCACCAGACTTATTGTCTAACCCACTCCTCTATCTTTCCTTTTCCTCCAATTGGCCAACAGAATTGAGGACAGTTGATTTACGTTGCTTGGAGACTCATTTCCAACGTTTCCTCCTTTCAGATGTGCTCTTCTACATTTCATCGTTTTCATTTGGCTTATGATGGATTGGCACTTAAGGGAGGGATTATTTTATTGTTATCTTTATACTCTGATTTTGTGAGATTGAGATGTATTTTCAAGAGACATGAGATATTTTGATTTTTTGAGACATGTTATGTTTTAATGACTTATTTTGAGATTAAGTTTAATTTCCAATGACAAACTATTATTTAAATGTTTTCGCTGTTTTTACTTATTTGTCATGTGAATCTTAGTCTCTGTGATTCTTTAGCTATACCTATAACGCGACAAATCCTTTAGCGTGCACTTTTTGGGAATACTAAGAGGTGTGGGGTGTTTCACCTAAAGGTGTAGATTCGTTAGGGTTTTTGTCATTAAGTAAAGTGGGATGTTTAGATCTTGTAAAAAACTTCGAGGCTCGTTCTTCTTGAGTTTAGGGTGGAAATCTTAAGCTTCGATATATCTGAGATAGGTTTTGGCCTTGTCGAAAGCCGTGGGTATAACTTCTTTGGGTTTAAATCTATAATTCCAAGCTTTGATGTTTAGAGGTTGGACTTCGACTTTGTCGAAGGCTTTAGATTATAGAGTAAATAGCTTCGAATGGGTTACAAAAGATATTAGATCTTGAAAAGGTATTGACTATGTCGATAGGAGCCTTTCGGTGGAGGTCAAACCTAAAACATAAAGGTGAATCCAATAAAAGTCTAATAGAACAGTAAAGTAATCAAAAGTTCTTAGGACTTCCATTTTTCCTTCTAAGGAATCTCTATTTCTGTAAATACCTAAATCAACAATCTTGAAAATAGGGTTACAATGCTTTATTTAAGATAATACAAATTTAGAATGAGAGGAAACAGATCCCTAAAAAGTGACCCCTTAGATCGTATTCACAGATGCGGCTAAGAACATTTCGACCTTGATGCTTTCGACCGGGTTGAAAGTTGACTGTAGAGCGACCTAAGTAAGCTCTCATCTTGGTCGAATGTTATGGTGGCACTACCCTGCTTTCAATTATCTTGTAAGTGCTTCCTACTTTGTCGACAACCTTTAATCATTGGTTTCAATGATGTTTTTGCCCATGTACTTTTCCTGATCAGATGCGGAATATTACCTAGATCACACTGGTTTCGACCTATTTGACAGGTTTACTATAGCATTCGAAGGGGTTGCTCCAGATAATAATTGCTTCCTATCAGTTAGAATGATGGCGAAACCATTGGTTTCAAATGGTTTGTCGTATATTCAAGGGGCTGTTCTAAATTGTCTTCGAAAGGTGGCTTCAACTTAATCGAAAGGACTTTAGTTGATTGAAGGGTCGCTAATGAAGGCGGAAGGGTTCTTTCAACCCCCTTATCTTCTTCAAAACGTGAGGACTTTCTGAAAAAATAATAGAGAAGCCTTCCATCAGCACTTAAAGGTCCTTAAGCTTACAAACTTTGATGGCAGCATACCTTTGACACCTTCGAATGGTTGGATTAGAGCTCATCTCTCTTGCTCCTTGTTTAAAGAGGTCTTGACTTGGTCAAAAGGTAAACATTTGGAGTAACAACTATTGAAATAAATAAATAATGGGGAAAGTATTTCTTAGTACTAAAAAATCATCTCATAAATACCATTCTTAAGTAATAATTTAGTGCATGAATAGTATGTATAACACAAATATTAGCATATTAATTCAGGCATCATGATTAAAAAAGCCAGGATCTACTTATGTTTTATGACCTATGAGATCAATAGCATGATCTAATAATCTTTGTTTTCCTTTTATTTTCTTCGATTATATTTTATGCTTTAATACTAGTGGCCATGTTCAGATCATTATTCACATTAATATAACCAAAACTAGCAACAGGACATAGTTTATTCTTCATGCATGTGTGCATTTGTCTTTTGTGTACCCACAAGTTTCTAAAATTTATTAAAAAGTTTTTATTGCTTTATTACTAATTTTAACATCTGTAAATATATTGGAACTTTAAATATTGTATTATGTCTGCATAGCGTAGGTTTTTAAAAGTAGTGGTTTTGTAAGTCCATAATTATAACAACAAAGTAAACCATATCGAACTGTTTTTGTATCTCTATATATCAAGTTAATTTCACTTGTGCTTATGGTGACTGTATCCTATTTTTCCTTCGGTTAATATATTAGAAGACAACACATATGATCTTCCATTCTTTGCATTCATAGTCCATACAAATTTCATTGGCATCCTATTCTGAAGAATTTGATAACAAAATAATATGATTTCAGATTGAGAATTATATTTTGCTCTTATTATACATTTTATATCCATGTGTAGTGGTTCAAATTACTTGATCTCATTAAAAGAGAATTGGTAATTGATGAATCAAAACTAGGTCAGGCATATCATATTTGAAAATTACACTTGCACAAACAGCCTAACTATCAATCCAATATATACAACTCATCACAAATGCACATCAAGTTAACAAAAAATGATTATTTATATTGTATATGGAAGAAAAACAACTAAATTATCTAAAAAATATTAGGACTAGATTCAAAGGTGAGGGTGATTTTTTAGGGAATGATTGATAGTATGAGAGAGGATGATATTAAACACATCTAGAGAATTTTGCGTGAAGAATATTTGAATTTTTTCTACAGAAAAATTTGGGAAGACAATATCAGGAATTATGTATTTTTGCATGTTATATATAATAATAACTTTACTTTTTTGTAAAACTAAAAATTAGGGAAGAAAAAATTAAACGTAAAAAATCAAACAGAGCTTACGGTTTTCATCCAAAAATCTTGAAGCAACTATTTGTCCTCAATATGATTAATTGGTAATTTTAGCGCAAACAAAATGTTATGTTATACATCGACTATTAGCTAATTAATATCATTTAAAATAACATTGTAAAGATGATCTAAATACAACCAATTTACATAAAGGTATATATGTCATAGTTTGTAGCTTTCAAAGAAAAATAATTTTATTGAAATCCAAATACATTATGAGATTGAGATATCTCCGTTTGATTTTAATACATGAGGATAAAATGATGAAATCATAAAAAAGGATATAATGATCAATCTTAGCGGTCAAGGTCAGCAAGGACATTATGGATAGGGGCAAGAGAAGGACCATGGGGTTTGCGGGGACGGTGAGGAGTTGGAGCATGCACATGGTGTTTGTGATGATGGTGAGGAGCTGGAGCATGAGCGTGATGTTTGTGTCGATGATGTGGTGTTGGAGCATGACCGTGATGCTTATGGAGAGGGAGGTGGCTGCGGGGAGAGGGAGCAAAAGCATGGTGTTGGTAAACAACATGATGTTGGCTTTGGGGAGCAGGAGCCTGGGAAGGGTGCTTGTGGTGGTGGTGGGGAGATGGAGCATGACCATGGTGCTTGTGGTGGTGGTGGTGGTGAGGAGCAGGAGCATGAGGGCGAAAATGATCAGGATCCGGTTTAGTGATATACTCTATTGTTTCTTCCTCTGTATCTTCCATCAAAGCTTCCATTGCAGATTGAATGTTTGTTTGATGGTCTTGTGACATTTCATTCTCACCAACTTCCGTTGACAAAATTTCAATATCAGAATTACCTAACATTATTTTTGCATTTGTTACTGTCATGACAATAACTACAAAAAAGAGACTTTTTAGAAGATCCATTTTTTAGTTTGATATTCTGCAATGCAATTGTGAGTGAAATTCCCTATGGTATTTATACAGTTGGTTTGGTATTTGATAAGATTAAGTAGGGAATGAAATCTAACAGTAAAATTTATTACCTATTAATTAAGCAGGTGGGAATTCATTATGGGGATTAATCTACTATAGTCTGTACATTAATCGTATTATACATGCATATATTAAGATATTAGTTACAATCTGCAATAATATTTTCCTCTATGTTTTATATTAATAACTTCCAATTATTTTTAATGTACATTCATAATATTATAATAGCTTTTATTTCAATTATTTATTGGACGAATCTAGAGAAATTAACAGATTATGGTTCATGTATTAGCATATTCGTTGTTTAAAACTAACTAGAAATCTGAATTGGGAAAATGTAAGTAGAAAACTAATTCAGTACTAATTGGCATTTTGTTTAAAATATGCTTAATTATGATGTTTGTTTACAATCGGCTATTTTTTATTTTTTGAAGCCAATGTTGCTTTTCATAATACATCACCGTGGCAATTCAAAAACATTTATTTTGGTACTTTCATTCTCCTGGACAATGTTAAATTATTATTATGTAAGTTTAAGTTAGAGATATTAATTTTTATAACTGGTTTTGTGCTTTGTTCATGAGATTTTTACGGTCAATTTTGTGTCAAAAATAATAATTTGATTATTACTGTTTAAGAAAAATAATATTTATACTATAAAAGTAAAAAAGTGATTTATTTTAGATCAAGATATTTCTTTATCTAGGAAGAACAATTTTCCACAAAGGGAGTCTAACATAAGACCCCTATTGAATAATTTTTTTTTTCCAATATTAAATTAGGTCCATATTCTTATTAATTCCTTTTAAATCCCTATCGTCCAAAAATTTATTACCATTTGCGTTCTATGATGTAGTAATAGTTACTAGAAACTGATAAAAAGTCACAATTTTCTTATTTTTATAAATATTGATATTATATATTGTAAAAATTCAATTTCATAGTAGTTGTCTTTCGAAACATGACAATATTTTCCATAAGCTTGATCAAAAATTTGACATTATTGTTTAAATATATGATTCACATTTGTTTAGATTGTATGCTATTTGATGTTTATAAAATAATTACTGCAAGTTTCCATTTCACCTATTTTAAGAGGAAAATTAAACTTCTTTCATGTTACTAAGGACAATAAGCTTAATCTAGTTAATAATAGAAATTAAATTTCATTATTTTAAGGATAGATAACAAATCTTGCTTTCTCCAAAATTGTGGTTTGATAACCAAAAACTCTTCTTTTCTAGGAATGAAATTAGCCAACTATCTTTCAAATGGAATTCTTTACAACCATGTAACCTTTTGTATAGATGAATTATGGTAAATTTCATTTATGCTATGCATTTACATATGCATGGTTAGTTATGTACATATGTACGTACGTAAGCACATGTAGAGAGAAATAATGGGTATAATGTGTACATTCACTAATTTTTGTTAATTGCCGACCGTAATTGTGACCATATTAGTCCGATGACTTCTGTTGATCAAAAGGGTTCTATCAAGATATTAATAAACCATAAATTTCATTTAATCCATGAAAAATGTGCGAACCAAATATAGTAACAAAAAAGATCAAATTATGAATAGTATATGCATTTTGAAATGCAATTTAGATTTAGTTAATCCAAACCAACCTACCAACTTTCCTTATTAACCCCCCCCCCCAAGCCCTATTTTTAGGTTACTTCATTTTTCTCCACCACTTTTCTAAAAAACAAATAATTAATGTTGCGATATTTCATTAGGAAAATGAATTCAAAGGAATTTAGGGAAGAAATGTTTAGGAGGACTTTGAAGGAATGCCTCTCAACATCAGATACCTATAAATGTTTCTTTAAGATTGTTAAGAACACAACACATCAAAGTCCTATTCCAAAATTAGATGAAAAGTCTAATAATCAACCATATGTCCAATAATGCATAAATGAAACATTATAGAACATAGACATAAAACAAGAATAAACCAGCTAAAATCTACACCTAAATAAACTACATGTTATCAAGCTATAGATTCTCCCAAATGAGATCACGAACGAATCAATATCTCTTTGATAACTAAACTACTACAATAAGCAAGCTTTCACTAAAAAACATCACAAGCAATGTGTTAAAACAAAAACTGGATCAAAACCCAGAATCAAGATGAAAGCACCAGTTCAGATTAAATAAACAAAAAGCAAAATATAAATAAGAACAAAAAGATAGTTTTATAGTGGTACGGTGTAATCTCCAGTCTACATCCACTTCAATATTTTTATTAGTCCTTCTCTCTGTGGATTACAGCTAGTCTTCTCAAATCTGACCACAATCTTGTGGATGTAAGATTTACCAAGATATTTCTAGAGAGTTTTAGAGTCTCTTGTACTAAGAGTTTGCTAATCGAAGTCATAAAAAAACAGATAGTTGTTTCGTAAATGACTTTAATGGAGGAGAGATTAGAGGTTAAGAAGTAGAATGGTCTCTGTAGTAAGAGAATCTCCTATTTGGCTGCAGGTAGGCTTGTTTTTATAAAGGAAATAGTCATGATGGATCAAAAATCCATCTAGGGTAGTGTCTAAATATCGTCCCAAAATATTATGCAATGTTGTAGAATCTCTTGAGCTTAAACCGAATATCGGAGTAGAGACTATCATAGTGGGGTTAACTTCTCACCATAGTTCGAATCAATTCAATTCTTCTTGCTTCCATCATGCTACGTTATTTTTAAGTGTTCTATCCTATTTCCATGGATCATTGGTAGTCAAAATCAAGTCGGTGCCTACCTCTCTCCAAAATATCTTGATATGAACGTTTTTTTCATGAGAGATTGGTGATGACTTTTTTCCTTAGCTTGGAATGATTCGTAATTTTATAGCACTCTTCTAATTCCATATGGAGTCGTTCCAAAAAGTCTCAGCATATATGGAGTTTGTATGAGAGGTCGGGGTTGATATGAGAGGTGAGGGTTGACTTATCCCCTTACTGTATTTGGAGCCCAAATTTCTTGAGCACTCTTAGAATGGACAATGATTCCTTTGAAATTTGTATAAGAAATACGAAACCAGGAGAAGTCACTACCGACATGATCATGTCACTAACAACTTCCCTCCTTTGCAAACTTTAAAATAAAACTTCTATACGTTGTCGGTAGTGATAGTGGTTAAGCGACATGATATTAGATACTCTTTAAATAAAAGATTAAATAATAATATATCTTTAATTAATTATTAAATAGTCATTTAAACATTTAAATAATTACCAAATATTGATTAGTCTCATTTAATTAGTTAGTTAAGCTTTAAATAAAATTTAATAATGAATTAAACCTTTATTTAAAATACTTAAGTCACACTTAAGTTTTAAATTTAACCTTTGCTTAAATTTAACTTAGTTGGAAATAAATTAATAATTAGACACTTAATCTAAATAATAATTAAATAATAATTTCCCTATCTACATAATTAAACAATAATTACTTAACTCCTAATTACTAATAAAATAATAGTTAACTTTAACTACTTAACTAATGATGATTAACTGAATTGATTAACACTTTAACATAAACAACCTTAACTAACTAATGATTAGGTATTGATTACCTCGATTATTTAACTAATTAAAAATAATTAAATAAATAAATAATTACTTTCTAATTACTTAATTAAAGTTAGAAATCATTTTCAAAAATATTTTAAGTTAAAACAAGTTTAGATTAGAAAAATAATTAGTTTTTCTGAACTTCGCCTATAGCAACTATCGCTATAAGACTTGTAATTTCAAACCTTGAAATTTCTTTACTAACTTTTAAAATTTTGAAACCTATCACTTCGAAAACTAAATGGAAAACTTTTTGAAACCCTAAACAACGTTTTAAACTTGAAATATTTGGAAGATAAAATCAAATTTCAAACCTTTCATGTCGGTTTTATAAATTAGTTCGCTAGCTTTATTATTATGAACTACATGTACCGAAAACCATACCCAACATTTCAACATGACATGATGTCGTATTTATACTGATAAGCAAGATACTAACTTTAATTTCGTTAACCGAATTTCCATTTTCCAAATGTTAACTAACATCACATAATCACACCAATACACGTCCATGTCGTCATCACATATCCAAGCATAAATATGCACAACTAATGCACAATATCATTATACATCCATCATAAAATTCAAGTAATATACTTCATATTTTACAGTTAGTTAGTTAAGTAAAAAAGATAGAACTTTTCCCGCCATAAAGCTTCCAAACTCATAGTAATTTAAGGTATGACCTAGCACTTTAAAGAAAAAAGATGGAGTCTTGATGGCATTAAATACTAAGGTGGCTCAGCCTTCAAAGAAAATGGAAGTGAAGTTTATTTTTAGTAAGGTGAAGGGACTTTGGCATATCATCGAACTATCAAAAATCACCTCGAAAATGGACCATATTCCATGTGATTTTTGGATAAGTTACTCTTGAAATTTTAAAAATTTGTTATATATAAACTAATGAAAATTCTCTTTTCTACAATTTCAAAAAAGAACCATTCAATTTGAATGACTTTTGTGGGAGATACGGTAAAAATAAGAAGAGGTATTTCCGGCTTGAAAATTTAGGTCTGCAAATGCTCTGCAAGGAAATGAGATTGGGGCATGGTTAAGCTCAACATTTAAAGAAGTAGGACACTTGAAATTTTGTAACCATTGGAATTCTACATGGATTTTGAGAAGAAAATCTTCATTTGGATCAGATATAAGAAAGATATGGTAGAAAGAAGAGGAGGCAAAAATAAAGAAATGAAAAGGGTATTTATAAGCAAGAAACAATTCAAATTACCTTAATACCCTTGGTCCTTTACCCTCTACCTCCTCTTGCCACATCACCATGCCCCCTCGCTATTATGTACCTCAGCCTCGAAGCATGTCCCCCTTCTTCTTGCTTAGCTAACATGACATTATTTCAGGTGTATTTATGTTTTCTTATGCTTCCAAAAGCATCTTTCATTTTTAAACATCCTTTTATTTTATATTTCATAAAACGTCACAATTTATGTTCATAAAGTTAAGTATAAACATGTACACATATTTTCTAAATATGTTAGCTTATGTATAAATTAGTATATTTACATTAGAAAGTTCACAACACTTCAAACAATTTTTAGCCGATGAAAAGTCGAAAATTTGCAAAACGAATTCCGTTCGCATTTTTTACTTTTCTTCCATCTATATATTTTTGTTAAAAAGTTTGAAAAAATTCGCCATCAATATTCACTATTTTAGAAGATTTTTTTAATTATAAAATCTATAATTTTAATGCTAAAAATTAATCTAATATTCCAAAATCAGAGCGGTGAAATTCCGGGTCATTACACTCTCCCCCACTTAAAAGAATTTCGACCTCCAAATTTTACCACGGCCCTAAATCCAAAAACACTTAAAACTATTAAATAGTCCAAATGATTTACATAGAACATTCCCGTGTAAAATCTATTTGGATCACTCACTTAAATGCGTAGCTTTTATTCTAATCTAGTATCGCTCAATCGATTCCCTAGTACCGACTCTAATCGGGCTTATAAATTAGAAAAATATGCTCTCCTTACATAGCCATATACTTTGGTAGAAAACATTGGTTCTAAATTAAGAACCCTCACCACGGTTTGTCATAAAAAATCGATTGATGGATCTTTATTCGGAATAGTGTATATCAACTCAAGTCATGTACTTGAATTTTGGCTTTAGAATTATCTGGAAAAAAAATGATCTACATACAACCTATGTCTTATCTTATTGTTTCTTGCTATCCAACTAGCGTCTATCCTCCCTAAAATAAATACGAAAACATTTCATAACAATTTTTTCTTAGGTTTAAATATTTCTTTAAATAAACAACTTACTAACGAAACCTTTTGACAAAATCATTTTAATTAATCAATTTGTATAATAGTCTTCTACATCCTAAGAGTATATACAAAACAACTAATTTTAAACCTTATTCATCTATTATATTCAAATGTAGGCCTAAAATAACTTAGGCCTTTAAAATTTTGTCAACCAATCCAACCTCTTTACCCAATTGATCTGGTAAGCAGCTAAGAAGATTAGGATGCTCGTATCCAAACTCCGTCCTAGTGTCTACTTTTTCTTAAACAACTCTTAGGTGAAAATGTTTATTAGCCAGCCCAAGAACATCAAATAAATTTTAACTTCCAAGATGTTAAAACCCAAAATACACTATTTAATGAAACCAAGTTTATTAAATATTCTTGTTAATTCAATTTTAACCTCATTTATCAAACCATTCAAGTTTATTAAATATTCTTATTAATTCAATTTTAACCTCGTTTATCAAATCAAGTTTATTCGGTTATTTACAGTTATTTATGGTTATTTTTAGTTATTTTATAGTTATTTACATCTATTTTAATCTGGAATTTAGCCTGTAAATGTAAGTTTCTTTTTATAGAGATTTAATCATTTTTTATGAGAATAAAATATTAAAAAGAAAATAATTCGCAAATATGGATTAAAAATAAAAAAACAGTAAATCTACAGAAATCTGATGTAAAAGGAGAAAACTGAAATAAAAAAAGGATGGACTGAAATAGGCAAATTTAAGAAATCTACAGGGGTGATTGTAACAAGTGGTTATAACTACACAAAGAAAATTAGAAGAGTAAAAGTTGCAAGAACAATTATAACATAGGTTATAATTAGAAAGATGGAAATAATAGAAGGGCCTTATTTTAAAACTTAGATCTTGGACTAAGTTAATAAGCAAATATAACAGAAATAACAGAAAAGGCATATTTTGAAACTTAGATCTTGGATTAAGTTCATAAGCAAATATAGCAGAAATAACAAAAGGGGCTTATTTTAGAACTTAGATCTTAGATTAAGTTAATAAGTAAATATAACAGTAGTGGCCTATACCAGCCAGGGCTGTCAACGGATGCAAATAGATGCGAATGTGGTTGTATCACATCTGCATTCGAAAATTTAAATCTACATCCGATATCCGGGGATATCTGAGAACTAACATCCGTACCCGCATCTGTGGATATTTTTCGGATATCCAAAAATATCCGCATCCGAAAATAAAGAGCGAATATTTTCGGATATTCGAAAATATTTGAAATATCTACATCTGAAGTTAAATAAGATTTCTATTATACAAATATTTTTTAACTAAAACAATCACATTATCAAATGACAATTCACACACTACAACACTAATTAGTTTTTCAAAGTGGAACAATTCATTTCTAAGTATATTTTATGCTCATCATTAAATAGTAAACCAATAATAATAATTTTATTATAATTAATTTTGGATCGGACGGATGTATTTCGGATATGGATATGCCTATATCCGCATTTGCATCCGATTTTCTTTTCGCACATCGGATATCTGCATCCGCTTTTCGGATATCGGATAATATCCATTTTTTTGGATATGGATCCGCATGGATTTCGGATTTTTCAGGTATCAATTGACAGGTCGTATATCAGCAGCATTCCCTTTCCGATCTAGGACTGATAGACTCACACGTGGGTGAGGCTGGGCACACTTATGCTGATTTGGGTCAATAAGTTACCAATAGATAAAGGCACAAATTTGAGGATTTGGGCAATTAGCGCAAAGTTAGAAGATCTGTTTGTTAGGACCAGTATCGGCAGCATTCCCTTTGTGAGGCTGGGCACACTTATGAAAAATAGGGTAAATAGAGGGCTACGGTTAGTGAGTACTGGCAATGATCAAGCGTGTGACATCGATTAGGGCAAATAATTCGCTACTGCGTCCTATATAGCTGATCAATGGGTAGGATTGGTTTACAGTGGCACAATAGAGATAGGAACAGCTGATCAATGGGTAGGATTAAGATTTCGGCGTAATCTATATAGCTGTTGAGATAGGATTAGAATTTCATCCTACTTATAGTAATTTAAGACAAAACAAACAATCAAAGCAAAAAATTCAAAGAAAACAATCAAACATAATCAGAAATAGTATTTTATTCGAGTTTTATCTCTTTTGTATCTTCCTTTCAGGTAGAACTTTTACTTAGTTTATTTTCTTTATCTTTCCTAGAGATGCTAGTAATTACTTTCACTCACCAGACTTATTGTCTAACCCACTCCTCTATCTTTCCTTTTCCCCCAATTTGCCAACAGAATTGAGGATATTTGACTCAGATTGATTGGAGACTCATTTCCAAAGTTTCCTCCTTTCAGATGCGCTCTTCTACATTTCATCTTTTTCATTTCGCTTATGATGGATTGGCACTTAAGATAGGGATTATTTTTATTGTTATGTTTATACTCTTATTTTGTGAGATTGAGATGTATTTTCATGAGACATGAGATATTTTATGTTTTTGAGACATGTTATGTTTTAATGACATATTTTGAGATTAAGTTTAATTTCGAATGACAAATTATTATTTAAATGTTTTCGCTATTTTTACTTATTTGTCATGTGAATCTTAATCTCTGTGATTCTTTAGCTATACCTATAATGCGACACATCCTTTGGCATGCACTTTTTGGGAATACTAAGAGTTGTGGGGTGTTTCACCTAAAGGTGTAGATTGGTTTGGGTTTTGGTCATTAAGTAGAATGGGAGGTTTAGATCTTGTCAAAAGCTTGGAGGCTCGTTCTTCTTGAGTTTAGGGTGGAAATCTTAAGCTTCGATAGATCTGAGGTAGGTTTTGGCCTTGTCGAAAGCCGTGGGTATAACTTCTTTGGGTTTAAATCTATAATTCCAGGCTTTGATGTTTAGAGGTTGGGCTTCGACCTCGTCGAAGGCTTTAGATCATAGAGTAAATAGCTTCGAATGGGTTACAGAAGATATTAGATCTTGGGAAGGTATTAACTATGTCGATAGGAGCCATTCAATCGAGGTCAAACCTAAAACATAAAGGTGAATCCAATAAAAGTTTAATAGAACAGTAAAGTAATCAAAAATGCTTAGGGCTTCCATTTTTCCATCTAAGGAATCTCTATTTCTGTAAATACCCAAATCAACAATCTTGAAATTAGGGTTACAATGCTTTATCTAAGGTAATACAAATTTAGAATGAGAGGAAACAGATCCCTAAATAGTGACCCCTTAGATCGTATTTATAGATGCGGCTTAGAACCTTTCGACCTTGATGCTTTCGACCGGGTTGAAATTTGACTGTAGAGTGACCTAAGTAAGCAGTCATCTTGGTCGAATGTTATGGTGGCACTTCCTGCTTTCAATTATCTTGTAAGTGCTTCCTACTTTGTCGACAACCTTTAATCATTGGTTTCAATGATGTTTTTGCCCATGAACTTTTCCTGATCTGATGCGGAACATTACCTAGACCACACTGGTTTCGACCTATTTGATAGGTTTACTATAGCTTTCGAAGGGGTTGCTCCAGATATTAATTGCTTCCTATCAGTTTGAATGATGGTGAAACCATTGTTTTCAAATGGTTTGTCGTATATTCAAGGGGCTGTTCTAAATTGTCATCGGAAGGTGGCTACAACTTAATCGAAAGGAATTTAGTTGATTGAAGGGTCGCTAATGAAGACGGAAGAGTGCTTTCAACCCCCTTATCTTCTTCAAAACGTGAGGACTTTCTGAAAAAATATTAGAGAAGCCTTCCATCACCACTTAAAGGTCCTGAAGCTTACAAACTTTGATGGCAGCATACCTTTGACACCTTCGAATGGTTGGACTAGAGCTCATCTCTCTTGCTCCTTGTTTAAAGAGGTCTTGACTTGGTCAAAAGGTAAACATCTGGAGTAACAAATATTGAAATAAATAAATAATGGGGAAAGTATTTCTTAGTACTAATAAATCATCTCATAAATACCATTCTTAAGTAATAATTTAGTGCATGAATAGTATGTATAGCAAAAATATTAGCTTATTAATTCAGGCATCATGATTAAAAAAGCCGGGATCTACTTATGTTTTATGACCTATGAGATCAATACCATGTTCTAATAATCTTTGTTGTTTCCTTTTATTTTCTTCGACTTTATATTGTATGCTTTAATACTAGTGGCCATGTTTAGATCATTATTCACATTGATATAACCAAAACTAGCAACTGGACATAGTTTATTCTCCATGCATGTGCGCATTTGTCTTTTGTGTACCCATAAGTTTCTAAAATTTATTAAAAAAATTTATTGCTCTTTTACTAATTTTAACGTCTGTAAATATATTGGAACTTTAAATGTTGTATTATGTCTGCATAACGTAGGTTCTTTTAAAAGTAGTGGTTTTGTAAGTCCATAATTATAACAACAAAATAAACCATATCTAACAGTTTTTGTGTCTCTATATATCAAGTTAATTTCACTTGTGGTTATGGTGATTGTATCCTGTTTTTCCTTTGGTTAATATATTAGAAGACAACACATATGATCTTCCATTCTTTGCATTCATAGTCCATACAAATTTCATTGACATCCTATTCTGAAGAATTTGATAACAAAATAATGTGATTTCAGATTGAGAAATATATTTTTCTATTATTATACATTTTATATCCATGTGTAGTGGTTCAAATTACTTGATCTCATTAAAAGAGAATTGGTAATTGATGAATCAAAACTAGGTTAGGTATATCATATTTGAAAATTGCACTTGCACGAACAGCCTAACTATTAATCCAATACATACAATTCATCACAAATGCACATCAAATTAACTAAAAATGATTATTTATACTGTATATGGAAGAAAAACAACTAAATTATCTAAATAATATTGGGACTATATATATTCAAAGGTGAGGTTGATTTTTTAGGGAATGATTGGTAGTATGAGAGAGGATGATATTAAACACAATTAGAGAATTTTGCTTGAAGAATATTTGAATTTTTCTATAGAAAGTTTTGGGAAGACAATATCAAGAATTATGTATTTTTGCATGTTCTATATAATAATAACTTTACTTTTTGTGAAACTAAAAATTAGGGAAGAAAAAATTAAACGTAAAAAATCAAACAGAGCTTAAGGTTTTCATCCAAAAATCTTGAAGCAACTATTTGTCCTCAATATGATTAATTGCTAATTTTAGTCTAAACATAATGTTGTGTTATACATCGACTATTAGCTAATTAATATCATTTAAAATAACATTGTAAAGATTATCTTAATACAACCAATTTACGTAAAGGTATATATGTCATTGTTTGTAGCTTTTAAAGAAAAATAATTTTATTGAAATCCAAATACATTATGAGATTGAGATATCTCCGTTCGATTTTAATACATGAGGATAAAATGATGAACTCGTAACAAAGGGCATAATGATCAATCTTAGCGGTCAAGGTCAGCAAGGACATTATGGATAGGGGAAAGAGAAGGACCATGGTGTTTGCGGGGACGGTGAGGAGTTGGAGCATGCACATGGTGTTTGTGATGATGGTGAGGAGCTGGAGCATGAGCGTGATGTTTGTGTCGATGGTGTGGTGTTGGAGCATGACCGCGGTGCTTATGGAGAGGGAGGTGGATGCGGGGAGAGGAAGCAAAAGCATGGTGTTGGTAAACAACATGATGTTGGCTTTGGGGAGCAGGAGCCTGGGAAGGGTGCTTGTGGTGGTGGTGGGCAGATGGAGCGTGACCATGGTGCTTGTGGTGGCCGTGATGGTGAGGAGTAGGAGCATGAGGACGGAAATGATCAGGATCCGGTTTAATGATATACTCCATTATTTCTTCCTCGGTATCTTCCATCAAAGCTTCCATTGCAGATTGAATGTTTGTTTGATGGTCTTGTGACATTTCATTCTCACCAACTTCTGTTGACAAAATTTCAATATCAGAATTACCTAATATTGTTTTTGCATTTGTTACTGTCATGACAATAACTACAAAAAAGAGACTTTTTAGAAGATCCATTTTTTAGTTTGATACTCTACAATGCAATTGTGAGTGAAATTCCCTATGGTATTTATACAGTTGTTTTGGTATTTGATAAGATTAAGTGGGGAAGGAAGGCAAACAATAAAATTTATTACCTATTTATTAAGCGGGTGGGAATTCATTATGGGGATTAATCTACTATAGTTGGTACATTAATCGTATTATACATGTATATATTAAGATATTAGATACAATTTGCAATAATATTTTACTCTATGTTTTATATTAATAACTTCCAATTATTTTTAATGTACATTCATAATATTATAATAGCTTTCATTTTGATTATTTATTGGACGAATCTAGAGAAACTAAAAGATTATGGTTCATGTATTAGCATATTCGTCGTTTAAAACTAACTAGAAATCTGAATGGGGAAAATGTAATTCAGAAAAATAATTCAGTACTAATTGGAATTTTATTTAAAATATGCTTAATTATGATGTTTGTTTATAATCGGATATTTTTTATTTTTTGAAGCCAATGTTGCTTTTCATAATACATCACCGTGGCATTCAAAAACATTTATTTTGGTACTTTCATTCTTCTGAACAATGTTAAATTATTATGTAAGTTTAAGTTAGAGATATTAATTTTATAACCGGTTTTGTGCTTTTTTCATGTGATTTTTACGGTCAATTTTGTATCAAAAATAATAATTTGATTATTACTGTTTAAGAAAAATAATATTTATACTATAAAGGTAAAAAAGTGATTTATTTTAGATCAAGATATTTCTTAATCTAGGAAGTATAATTTTCCATAAAGGGAATCTAACATAAGACCCCTATTGAATAAAAATATTTTTTCCAATATTAAATTAGGTCCATATTCTTATTAATTCCTCTTAAATCCCTATCGTCCAAAAATTTATTTCCATTTGCATTCTACGATGTAGTAATAGCTACTAGAAACACATGAAAAGTCACAATTTTCTTATTTTTATAAATATTGATATTATATATTGTAAAAATTCAATTTTATAGTAGTTGTCTTTGGAAACATGAAAATATTTTCCAAAAGCTTGATCAAAAATTTGACATTATTGTCTAAATATACGAGTCACAATTACACTTGCACAAACAGCCTAACTATCAATCCAATACATACAATTCATCACAAATGCACATCAAATTAACTAAAAATGATTATTTATACTGTATATGGAAGAAAAATAACTAAATTATCTAAATAATATTGGGACTAGATTGAAAGGTGAGGGTGATTTTTAGGGAATGATTGATAGTATGAGAGAGGATGATATCAAACACAACTAGAGAATTTTGCGTGAAGAATATTTGAATTTTTTCTACAAAAAAATTTGGGAAGACAATATCAAGAATTATGTATTTTTGCATGTTCTATATAATAATAACTTTACTTTTTAGTAATAACTAAAAAGTAGGGAAGAAAAAATTAAACATAAAAAATCAAACAGAGCTTAAGGTTTTCATCCAAAAATCTTGAAACAACTATTTGTCCTCAATATGATTAATTGCCAATTTTAGTCTAAACATAATGTTATGTTATACATCAACTACTAGCTAATTAATATCATTTAAAATAAAATTGTAAAGATGATCTAAATACAACCAATTTAGATAAAGGTACATATGTCATAGTTTGTAGCTTTTAAAGAAAAATAATTTTATTGAAATCCAAATACATTACGAGATTAAGATATCTCCGTTTGATATTAATACATGAGGACAAAATGATGAACTCATAGGAAAGGACATAATGATCAATCTTAGCGGTCAAGGTCAGCATGGACATCATGGATAGGGGCAAGAGAAGGACCATGGTGTTTGCGGGGACGGTGAGGAGTTGGAGCAGGCGCACGGTGTTTGTGGTGATGGTGAGGAGCGGGAGCATGAGCGTGATGTTTGTGTCGATGGTGTGGTGTTGGAGCATGACCGCGGTGCTTGTGGCGAGGGAGGTGGCTGCGGGGAGAGGGAGCAAAAGCATGGTGTTGGTAAACAACATGATGTTGGCTTTGGGGAGCAGGAGCCTGGGAAGTGTGCTTGTGGTGGTGGTGGGGAGATGGAGCATGACCATGGTGCTTGTGGTGGCGGTTGTGGTGAGGAGCTGGAGCATGAGGACGGAAATGATCAGGATCCGGTTTAATGATATACTCCATTGTTTCTTCCTCTATATCTTCCATCAAAGCTTCCATTGCAGATTGAATGTTTGTTTGATGGTCTTGTGACATTTCATTCTCACCAACTTTCGTTGACAAAATTTCAATATCAGAATTACCTAATATTGTTTTTGCATTTGTTATTGTCATGACAATAACTACAAAAAAGAGACTTTTTAGAAGATCCATTTTTTAGTTTGATATTCTGCAATGCAATTGTGAGTGAAATTCCCTATGATATTTATACAGTTGGTTTGGTATTTGATAAGATTAAGTGGGGAAGGAAATCTAACAGTAAAATTTATTACCTATTTATTAAGCATGTGAGAATTCATTATGGGGATTAATCTACTATAGTTGGTACATTAATCGTATTATACATGTGTATATTAAGATATTAGATACAATTTGCAATAATATTTTCCTCTATGTTTTATATTAATAACTTCCAATTATTTTTAATGTACATTCATAATATCATAATAGCTATTATTTTAATTATTTATTGGACGAATCTAGAGAAATTAATAGGTTATGGTTCATGTATTAGCATATTCATTGTTTAAACTAACTAGAAATCTGAATGGGGAAAATGTAAGCAGAAAAATAATTCAATACAAATTGACATTTAAAATACGCTTAATTATGATGTTTGTTTATAATTGGCTATTTTTTATTTTTTGAAGCCAATGTTGCTTTTCATAATACATCACCATGGCAATTCAAAAAAAATTATTTTGGTACTTTCATTCCTCTGAACAATGTAAAATTATTATTATGTAAGTTTAAGTTAGATATATTAATTTTTATAACAGGTTTTGTGCTTTTTTCATGAAATTTTTTCGGTCAATTTTGTGTCAAAAATAATAATTTGATTATTATTGTTCAAGAAAGATAATATTTATACTATAAAGGTAAAAAAGTGATTTATTTTAGATCAAGATATTTCTTAATCTAGGAAGAATAATTTTCCACAAAGGAATCTAACATAAGACCCTTATTGAATAATTTTTTTTTCCAATATTAAATTAGGTCCATATTCTTATTAATTCCTTTTAAATCCCTATCGTCTAAAAATTTGTTTCCATTTGCATTCTACGATGCAGTAATAGCTACTAGAAACACATGAAAAGACAAAATTTCTTATTTTTATAAATATTGATAGTATATATTGTAAAAATTCAATTTCATAGTAGTTGTCTTTCGAAACATGATAATATTTTCCAAAAGCTTGATCGAAAATTTGACATTATTGTCTAAATATATGATTCACATTTGTTTAGATTGTATGCTATTTGATGTTTTTAAAATAATTACTGGAAGTTTACATTTCACCTATTTTAAGAAGAAAATTAAACTTCTTTCATGTTACTATGGACAACAAGCTTAATCTAATTAATAATAGAAATTAAATTTCATTATTTTAAAGATAGACAACAAATCTTGCTTTCTCCAAAATTGTTGTTTGATAACCAAAAACTCTTGTTTTCTAGGAATGAAATTAGCCAACTATCTTTCAAATGGAATTCTTTACAACCATGTAACTTTTTGTATAGATGAATTATGGTAAATTTTCATTTACGCCATGCATTTACATATGCATGGTTAGTTGTGTACATATGTACGTACGTAAGCACATGTGGAGAGAAATAATGGGTATAATGTGTACATTCGCTAATTTTTGTTAATTGTTGACCGTTCTTGTAACCATAGTAGTCCGATGGCTTCTGTTGATCAAAATGGTTCTACCAAGACATTAATAAACCATAAATTTCATTTAATCCATGAAAACATTGTGCGAACCAAATATAGTAACAAAAAAGATTAAATTATGAATAGTATATGCATTTTGAAATGCAATTTAGAGGTAATTAATCCAAACCAACCTACCAACTTTCCTTATTAACCCCCTCCCCACAAACCCTATTTTTAGGTTACTTCATTTTTCTCCACCACTTTTCTAAAAAATAAATAATTAATGTTGTGATATTTCATTTGGAAAATGAATTCAAAGGAATTTATGGAAGAAATGTTTAGGAGGACTTTGAAGAAATGCCTCTCAACATCTGGTACCTATAAATGTTTCTTTAAGATTGCTAAGAATCCAACACATCAAAGGCCTATTCCAAAATTTGATGAAAAGTCTTATAATCAACCATATGTCAAATAATGCATAAATGAAACATTATAGAACATAGACATAAAACAAAAAAAACCAGCTAAAATCTACACCTAAATAAACTACATATTATCAAGCTATAGATTCTCCCAAATGAGATCATGAATGAGTCAATATCTCTTTGATAAATAAACTACTACAATAAGCAAGCTTTCACTAATAACATCACAAGCAATGTGTTAAGACAAAAACTGGATCAAAACCCAAAATCAAGATGAAAGCACCAGTTCAGATTAAATAAACAAAAAAGCAAAATATAAATAAGAACAAAAAATTGGTTTTATAGTGGTTCGGTGTAATCTCTAGTCTACGTCCACTTCAATCTTTTTATTCGTCCTTCTCTCTGTGGATTACAACCAGTCTTCTCAAATTTGACCACAATCTTGTGGATGTAAGATTTACCAAGATATTTCTAGAGAGTTTTAGAGTCCCTTGTACTAAGAGTTTGCTAATCAAAGTCATAAAAAAACAGATAGTTGTTTCCTAAATGACTTTAATGGAGGAGAGATTAGAGGTGAAGAAGTAGAATGGTCTCTGTAGTAAGAGAATCCCCTATTTGGTCGCAGGTAGGCTTGTTTTTATACAGGAAATAGTCATGGTGGCTCAAAAATCCATCTAGGGTAGTGTCTAAATATCATCCCAAAATATTATGCAATGTTGTAGGAATCTCCTAAGCTTACACCGAATATCGGAGTCGAGACTATCATAGTGGGATTAACTTCTCACCATAGTTCGAATCACTTCAATTCTTCTTGCTTCCATGATGCTACTTTATTTTTAAGTGTTCTATCCTATTTCCATGGATCATTGGTAGTCAAAATCAAGTCGGTGCCTACCTATCTCCAAAATATCTTGAAATGAACGTTTTTTTTTTGAGAGATTGGTGATGACTTTTTGCCTTAACTTGGAATGATTCGTAATTTTACGGCACTCTTCTAATTCCATATGGAGTCGTTCCAAGAAGTCTCAGCATATATGGAGTTTGTATGAGAGGTCGGGGTTGATATGAGAGGTGAGGGTTGACTTATCCCCTTACTGTATTTGGAGCCCAAATTTCTTGAGCACTCTTAGAATGGACAATGATTCCTACGAAATTTGTATGGGAAATACGAAACCAGGAGAAGTCACTACCGACATGATCATGTCAATACCAACTTCCCTCCTTTGCAAATTTTAAAATGAAACTTTTGTATGTTATCGGTAGTCATAGTGGTTAAGTGACATGATATTACATACTCTTTAAATAAAAGATTAAATAATAATATATCTTTAATTAATTATTAAATAGTCATTTAAACATTTAAATAATAACCAAATATTAATTAATCTCAATTAATTATTTAATTAATCTTTAAATAAAATTTAATAATAAATTAAACCTTTATTTAAAATACTTAAGTCACAATTAAGTTTTAAATTTAACCTTTGCTTAAATTTAACTTTGTTGGAAATGAATTAATAATTATACACTTAATCAAAATAATAATTACCCTATCTACATAATTAAACAATAATTACACAACTCCTAATTACTAATCGAATAATAATTAACTTTAATTACTTAACTAATGATGATTAAGTTAATTGATTAACGCTTAAGTATAAACAACCTTAACTTACTAATGATTAAGTATTGATTACCCTGATTAGTTAACTAATTAAAATAATTAAATAAATAAATAATTACTTTCTAATTACTTAATTATAGTTAGAAATCATTTTCAAAAATATTTTAAGTTAAAACAAGTTTAGATTAGAAAAATAATTAGTTTTTAGAACTTCGCCTATAGCGATTATCGCTATACGACCTATAATTTCAAACCTTGAAATTTCCTTACTAACTTTTAAAACTTTAAATTTTTGAAACCTATCACTTTGAAAACTAAATGGAAAGGTTTTTGAAACCCTAAACAAGGTTTTAAACTTGAAATATTTGGAAGATAAAATCAAATTTCAAACCTTTCATGTCGGTTTTAAAAATTAGCTAGCGCTAGCTTTATTATTATGAACTATATGTACCAAAAACCATACCCAACATTTCAACATGACATGTTGTTGTATTTATACTCATAAGCAAGATACTAACTTTAATTCGTTAACGGAATTTGCATTTTCCAAATGTTAACTAACATCACATAATCACACCAATACACGTCCACGTCGTCATTACGTATCCAAGAATATATATGCACAACTAATGCACAATATCATTATACATCCATCATATAATTCAAGTAGTATACTTCATATTTTACAGTTAGTTAGCTAAGTAAAAAAGATAGAACTTTTCCCGCCATAAAGCTTCCAAACTCATAGTAATTTAAGGTATGACCTTGCACTTCAAAGAAAAAAGATGGAGTCTTGATGGCATTAAAGACTAAGGTGCCTCAGCCTTCAAAGAAAACGGAAGTGAAGTTTATTTTTAGTAAGGTGGAGGGACTTTGGCATACCATCGAACTATCAAAAATCAACTCGAAAATGGAACATATTCCAGGTGATTTTTGGATAAGTTACTCTTGAAATTTTAAAAAGTTGTCATATATAAAGCTAATGAAAATTCTCTTCTCTACAATTTCAAAAAAAGAACCATTCAATTTGAATGACTTTTGTGGGAGATATTATAAAAATAAGAAGAGGTATTTCCGGACTTGAAAATTTAGGTCTGAAAATGCTCTGCAAGGAAATGAGATTGGGGCATGGTTAAGCTTAACATTTAAAGAAGTAGGACACATGAAATTTGTATCATTGGAATTCTACATGGATTTTAAAAATAAAATCTCCATTTGGATCAGATATAAGAAAGATATTGTAGAAAGAAAAGGAGGCACAAATAAAGATATGAAAAGGGTATTTATAAGCAAGAAACAATTCAAATTACCTTAATACCCTTGGTCCTTTACCGTCCATCTCCTCTTGCCACATCACCATGCCACCTCACTATCATGTACCTCAGCCCAGAAGCTTGTCCTCCTTCTTCTTGCTTAGCCAACAAGACATTATTGCACGTGTATTTATGTTTTCTCATGCTTCCAAAAGCATCTTTCATTTTTAAACGTCCTTTTATTTTATATTTCATAAAATGTTACAATTTAGGTTTATAAAATTAAGTATAAACATGTACACATATTTTGTAAATATGTTAACTTATGTATAAATTAGTATATTTACATTAAAAAGTTCATAACACTTCAAACAATTTTCAGCCGATGAAAAGTCGAAAATTTGCAAAACGAATTCCGTTCGCATTTTCGACTTTTCTTCGAACTATATATTTTTGTAAAAAAATTCGAAAAAATTCACCATCAATATTCATTATTTTAGAAGATTTTTTTAATTATAAAATCTATTATTTTAATGTTAGAAATTAAGTTAATATTCCAAAATCAGAGCGTTGAAATTCCGGGTCATTACACTCTCCCCCATTTAAAAGAATTTCGACCTCCAAATTTTACCACAACCCTAAATCCAAAAACACTTAAAACTATTAAATAGTCCAAATGATCTACATAGAACATTCCCACACAAAATCTAATTGGATCACTCACTTAAATGCATAGCTTTTATTCTAATCTAGTATCGCTCAATCGATTCCCTAGTACCGACTCTAATCGGGCTTATAAATTAGAAAAATATGCTCTCCTTACATAGCAATATACTTTGGTCGAAAACATTGGTTCTAAATTAAGAACCCTCACCAAGGTTTGTCGTAAAAAATCGATTGATGGATCTTTATTTGGAATAGTGTACTGCAACTCAAGTCCTGTACTTGAATTTTGGCTTTATAATTATCTGGAAAAAATTGATCTACATACAACCTATGTCTTATCTTATTGGTTCTTGCTATCCAACTAGCATTTATCCTCCCCAAAATAAATACGAAAACATTTCATAACAATTTTTGCTTAGGTTTAAATATTTCTTTAAATAAACTACTTACTAAGGAAACCTTTTCACAAAATCATTTTAATTTATTAATTTGTATAATAGTCTTCTACATCCTAAGAGTATATACAAAACAACTAATTTTATACCTTATTCATCTATTCTGTTCAGATGTAGGCCTAAAGCAACTTTGGCCTTTAAAATTTTGTCAACCAATCCAACCTCTTTATCCAATTGATTTGGCAAGTAGCTAAGAATATTAGGATGCCCGTATCCAAACTCCGTCCTAGTGTCTACTTTTTATTAAACAACTCTTAGGTGAAAACGTTTATTGGCCAGCCAAAGAACATCAAATAAATTTTAACTTCCAAGATGTTAAAACCCAAAAGACACTATTTAATGAAACCAAGTTTATTAAATATTTTTGTTAATTCAATTTTAACCTCATTTATCAAACCATTCAAGTTTATTAAATATTCTTATTAATTCAATTTTAACCTCGTTTATCAAATCAAGTTTATTCAGTTATTTACAGTTATTTATGGTTATTTGTATTTATTTTACAGTTAGTTACATCTATTTTAATTTCGAATTTAGCATGTAAATGTAAGCTTCTTTTTATAGATATTTAATCATTTTTTATGAGAATAAAATATTAAAAAGAAAAGAATTCACAAATATGGATTAAAAATAGAAAAACAGTAAATCTACAGAAATCAGATGTAAAAGGAGAAAATTAAAATAAAAATAGAGATGGACTGAATAGGAAAATTTAAGAAATCTACAGGGTGATTGGAACAAGTGGTTATAACTTGACAAAGAAAATTAGAAGAGTAACAGTTGCAAGAACAATTATAACATAGGTTATAATTAGAAAGAAGAAATAATAGAAGGGGCTTATTTTAAAACTTAGATCTTGGACTAAGTTAATAAGAAAATATAACAAAAATAAAAGAAAAGGCATACTTAGAAACTTAGATCTTGGATTAAGTTCATAAGCAAATATAGTAGAAATAACAAAAGGGGCTTATTTTAGAACTTAGCTCTTAGATTAAGTTAATAAGTAAATATAACAATAGTGGCCTATACCAACCAGGGCTGTCAACGGATGCAAACAGATGTGAATATGGCTGTATCCGCATATGCATCCGAAAATTTTAATCCGCATCCGATATCCATGGATATCTAAGAATTAACATCCGTACCCGCATCTGTGGATATTTTTCGGGTATCCAAAAATATCTGCAACCGAAAATAAAGAGCGAATGTTTTTGGATATTCGAAAATATTCGAAATATCTACATCTGAAATTGAATATGATTTCTATTATACAAATATTTTTGAAATAAAACAATCATATTATCAAATGACAATACACATACTACAATACTAATTAGTTTCTCAAAGTGGAACAATTCATTTCTAAGTATATTTTAAGTTCATCATTAAATAGTAAACCAATAATAATAATTTTTATTATAATTAATTTTGGATCGGACGGATGTATTTCGGATATGGATATGCCTATATCCGCATTTGCATCCGATTTTCTTTTCACACATCGGATAACTGCATCCTCTTTTCGGATATCGGATAATATCCATTTTTCGGATATGGATCCGGATGGATTCAGATTTTTCAGGTATCAATTGACAGGTCAAATACCAACAGCATTCCCTTTCAGATCTAGGACTGATAGACTCATACGTGGGTGAGGCTGGGCACACTTATGATAATTTGGGTCAATAAGTTACCAATAGATAAAGGCTCAAATTTGAGGATTTGGGTAATTGGCGCAAAGTTAGAAGATCTGTTTGTTAGGACCAGTATCGGCAGCATTCCCTTTGTGAGGCTGGGCACACTTATGCAAAATAGGTTAAAAACAGCCAAAAGGGGGCGACGGTTAGTGTGTACTAGCAATGGTCGAGCGTGTGACATCGATTAGGGAAAATAATTCGCTACTGCGTCCTAAGCGCAAAAGAGGTGTCCTATGCTAGGACCAACAGGATTGGTTTATAGTGGCACAATAGAGATAGGAACATCTGATCAATGGGCAGGATTAAAATTTCGGCGTAATCAATATAGCTGTTGAGATAGGATTAGAATTTCATCCTACTCACAGTAATTTAAGACAAAACAAACAATCAAAGCAAAAAAATCAAAGAAAACAATCAAACATAATCAGAAAATAATATTTTATTCGAGTTTTATCTATTTATATCTTCCTTTCATGTAGAACTTTTACTTAGTCTATTATCTTTATCTTGCCTAGAAATGCTATTAATTACTTTCACTCACCAGACTTATTGTCTAACCCACTCCTCTATCTTTCCTTTTCCCCCAATCGGCCAACAGAATTGATGATAGTTGACTCAGGTTGCTTGGAGACTCATTTCCAAAGTTTCCTCCTTTCAGATGTGCACTTCTACATTTCATCTTTTTCATTTGGCTTATGATGGATTGGAGCTTAAGGGAGGGATTATTTTTATTGTTATCTTTATACTCTGATTTTGTGAGATTGAGATGTATTTTCATGAGACATGAGATATTTTGAGTGAGACATGTTATGTTTTAATGACTTTTTTTGAGATTAAGTTTAATTTCGAATGACAAATTATTGTTTAAATGTTTTCGCTATTATTACTTATTTGTCATGTGAATCTCAGTCTCTGTGATTCTTTAGCTATACCTATAACGCGACACATTCTTTGGCATGCACTTTTTGGGAATACTAATAGGTGTGGGGTGTTTCACCTAAAGGTGTAGATTGGTTTGGGTTTTGGTCATTAAGTAGAGTGGGAGGTTTAGATCTTGTCAAAAGCTTGGAGGCTCGTTCTTCTTGAGTTTAGGGTGGAAATCTAATGCTTCGATAGATCTGAGATAGGTTTTAGACTTGTCGAAAGCCGTGGGTATAACTTCTTTGGGTTTAAACCTATAATTCCAGGCTTTGATGTTTAGAGGTTGGGCTTCGACCTTGTCGAAGGCTTTAGATCATAGAGTAAATAGCTTCGAATGGTTACAGAAGATATTAGATCTTGAAAAGGTATTGACTATGTCGATAGGAGCCTTTCAATGGAGGTCAAACCTAAAACATAAAGGTGAATCCAATAAAAGTTTAATAGAACAGTAAAGTAATCAAAAGTGCTTAGGACTTCCATTTTTCCATCTAAGGAATCTCTATTTCTGTAAATACCCAAATCAACAATCTTGAAATTAGGGTTACAATGCTTTATTTAAGATAATACAAATTTAGAATGAGAGGAAACAGATCCCTAAAAAGTGACCCCTTAGATCGTATTTACAGACGCGGCTTAGAACCTTTCGACCTTGATGCTTTCGACCGGGTTGAAAGTTGACTGTAGAGAAGCTGTCATCTTGGTCGAATGTTATGGTGGCACTACCCTGCTTTCAATTATCTTGTAAGTGCTTCCTACTTTGTCGACAACCTTTAATCATTGGTTTCAATGATGTTTTTGCCCATGTACTTTTCCTGATCAGATGTGGAACATTACCTAGACCACACTGGTTTCGACCTATTTGACAGGTTTACTATAGCATTCGAAGGGGTTGCTCCAGATAATAATTGCTTCCTATCAGTTTGAATGATGGTGAAACCATTGGTTTCAAATGGTTTGTCGTATATTCAAGGGGCTGTTCTAAATTGTCTTTGGAAGGTGGCTTCAACTTAATCGAAAGGACTTTAGTTGATTGAAGGGTCGCTAATGAAGGTGGAAGAGTGCTTTCAACCCCCTTATCTTCTTCAAAATGTTAGGACTTTCTGAAAAAATATTAGAACTTTGATGGCAACATACCTTTGACACCTTCGAATGGTTGGACTAGAGCTCATCTCTCTTGCTCCTTGTTTAAAGAGGTCTTGACTTGGTCAAAAGGTGAACATTTGGAGTAACAACTATTGAAATAAATAAATAATGGGGAAAGTATTTCTTAGTACTAAAAAATCTTCTCATAAATACCATTCTTAAGTATTAATTTAGTGCATGAATAGTATGTATAGCACAAATATTAGCTTATTAATTCAGGCATCATGATTAAAAAAGCCAAGATCTACTTATATTTTATGACCTATGAGATCAATAGCATGATCTAATAATCTTTGTTCTTTCCTTTTATTTTCTTCGACTTTATATTGTATGCTTCAATACTAGTGGCCATGTTTAGATCATTATTCACATTGATATAACCAAAACTAGCAACTGGACATAATTTATTCTCCATGCATGTGTGCATTTGTCTTTTGTGTACCCACAAGTTTCTAAAATTTATTAAAAAGTTTTTATTGTTTTATTACTAATTTTAACATCTGTAAATATATTGGAACTTTAAATATTGTATTATGTATGCATAGCGTAGGTCCTTTTAAAAGTAGTCGTTTTGTAGGTCCATAATTATAACAACAAAATAAACCATATCTAACAGTTTTTGTATCTCTATATATAAAGTTAATTTCACTTGTGCTTATGGTGACTGTATCCTGTTATTCCTTTGGATAATATATTAGAAGACAACACATATGATCTTCCATTCTTTGCATTCATAGTCCAAGAAAATTTCATTGACATCCTATTCTAAAGAATTTGATAACAAAATAATATGATTTCAGATTGAGAAATATATTTTGCTATTATTATAAATTTTATATCCATGTGTAGTGGTTCAAATTACTTGATCTCATTAATAGAGAATTGGTAATTGATGAATCAAATCTTGGTCACGCATATCATATTTGAAAATTAAACTTGCACAAACAGCCTAACTATCAATCCAATACATACAATTCAACACAAACGCACATCAAATTAACTAAAAATGATTATTTATACTGTATATGGAAGAAAAACAACTAAATTATCTAAACAATATTGGGACTAGATTCAAAGGTGAGGGTGATTTTTTAGGGAATGATTGATAGTATGAGAGAGGATGATATGAAACACAATTAGAGAATTTTGCGTGAAGAATATTTGAATTTTTTCTATAGAAAAATTTGGGAAGACGATATCAAGAATTATGTATTTTTGCATGTTATATAGAATAATAACTTTACTTTTTTATAACTAAAAATTAGGGAAGAAAAAATTAAGCGTAAAAAATCAAACAGAGCTTAAGGTTTTCATCCAAAATCATGAAGCAACTATTTGTCCTCAATATGATTAATTGCTAATTTTAGTCTAAACATAATGTTATGTTATACATCGACTATTAGCTAATTATTATCATTTAAAATAACATTCTAAAGATGATCTAAATACAACCAATTTACATAAAGGTATATATGTCATGGTTTGTAGCTTTTAAAGAAAAATAATTTTATTGAAATCCAAATATATTATGGGATTGAGATATCTCCGTTCGATTTTAATACATGAGGATAAAATGATGAACTCATAACAAAGGACATAATGATCAATCTTAGCGGTCAAGGTCATCAAGGACATTATGGATAGGGATGCTAACGCTTAAAATTGAACGCTAACACCCCGGTGTAAGTTGAGATTAAGTGAAAGCACCACCCGTGAATACGGGAACTAGAAACAAATAGAAAAGTCACAGAGAAAGCAGTAAAAGACAACAGTTTTATAGTGGTTCGGCTTCAGGATAAGCCTACGTCCACTTTAATCTTCTTTATCGCTGAATCAATTACAACTTCACAACAATCTTCAGTTACAACACTGATGGGACAAATAACTAGAACTCCGATGTAGAAGAAGTCTTTGAATCCATGTCGGTTGTGTTAGATTTCCTCTTGAAGTTTGTCGAGATGCCTTTCGTGTTTGAAGTGTCGAGTGAGTAGAGAATTCAGCAGTGTATCAGCATTCCGAAAATGAGCCAAAAGATCCCCTTTTTAGTTGGAGTAGGCGGGATATTTATAGGAGAGTTCGGCGTTAGGTCGTAGGTCGCAAGCGACCTTGGATAGGTCGTAGGTCCTCCGCGACCTAGTGGGAGTGGCTCGACCATGGATAGGTTGTAGGTCGTCCGCGACCTAATGGGAGTGGTTTACAACTCAAATATGGTATACTTGATCATTCTGGATAAACTAACAAGTCATAGGTCATGGCCGACCTAGGTAGGAAGCGGCATAGGAAGCTCCTTTGGTATGTTTAGGTCGTGAGCGACTTAGGAATAGGTCGTCACACCTTAGCTCGCTACAGAACTTCTTCCCTGTTAGGTCGCTCCCCTTATTAACTCGCTAGGTCGTTCAACCCTTAGGTCCCTGAGCTTCTTGGCTTGTTAGGTCGCGGTGCTCTTCAACTGACATTATGTCACTTCATTGGGTCGCAAGGCATCTGAACTCTTTTTAGGTCGCTAAGTCCATTATTCCATTAGGTCGATGTATTGTAGGAGCCCTTAGGTCGTAAGCTCTTTAGGTCGTTAAGACCGCTCCATTCTTAGGTCGCTCTGTCTTCATTTAGTTACTAGGTCGTTGCCGCTTTAACTCCTTAGGTCGCAGCCTGTTATAGATTGTTAAGTCGCGGGCCTTAGGTCGCTAGGTCATTGAGCTCGGTAGGTCGCTGACTAGTTGAGTCGCTACTTTCTCTAGATCGCATGGTCGTAGATAGAAGAGGGTTAACACTTTCCCCTCGAAGTATACTCCTAAGAGTTAGGTCGTGTGCTTCGATATCTTTTAACCCGTGCTAGCTTAGGTCGTTAAGTCATGGGCGACTTATGAAAGAGTTAGGTCGTTCGTGCCGATTCGTGTTCCTCCACCCCTGTATATAAGCTGCCGAGATCACCCCTTGTTCTCTTTACCTGCTCTAACACCCTAACCCGCTTTTTAAAAGATTTATGAGCTTTCGAAGAAGAATTTGAATCAACCAGCCGCCAATCATCTCCTCATCTCACTTCGTAAGTGAATTCGACCATTATTCAACCACGATCACCATTGAATTGTGAATCCCCCAATTTTCGATCCTATCCCGATTTTGCACGCCGCATTTCGCCGTGGATCATGTTACGATTAACTTTTGGTCATTATTAGACGCGTTGTCATTGTGATTCACGAGAATACAATAGTATGTTGGGTTCGTGATGGATCCGAGGCGATTTGAATTGGTTTTGGATGATCTTGCGGTGTGGAGAGATGGTGGATTTTATTGTAGAGAGGCTAGCAGGTTATTGGGTTAACGGGTTAGTGGGTTAGGCGATTTGTTGATAGAAGAAGGGTTAGCGAGTTAAGGAGAGTTAGGTCGTGCTCGACTTAGGAGCCTCGAACGACCTAGGGCTTTAGCGGTTTGAGACATGAATTGCATGACCCAATTGGCTCAACGGTTTAACTGTTTTGCGACTTAACTGGTCAAAATATCACATGGATTCTAAACAGAACGACTTAAGGAAGTCCGACCTATGATAGGTCGCTGGAATAACGTGAAGTTAAAAGCAGAGCGACCTTATAAACTAACGACCTAACTTTCTGTGACGTAAGCTTTAGGTCGCGGCCGAGCTAGGACTTTAACAATTTTGCGTCATTCTAACATGAAGCTTTATTCTCTTATATTCATCATGACTTAAAGAATTAATGACCTAAGTTAACCCGCGACATAGCTTTTAAGTCGTAGACGAGCTAACACTTAGTTTAAAAAATGCTTTGCATGTCTTGAAGCATAATTTCAACTTGAACTCGCATGTCTTGAACTGTCTGAACTTGGAATTGTTTGAACTTTGAAATGTCTGGACTTTAAACTGTTTGAACTTTGCTGCACTTCTTTACAAATTATATTCACTTGTAAGCTAACAACCTGCTGAACACAACATTTGCAGAAAACTAGGCGAATATACTACCATTGACTGCCCACATCGAATGACAGATTAGTCGATAAAAGATAATCAACTTAAAGAAATTTTATGAAGTGTTATGAATAAAAAAATTCAAGTAAAGTATTAAAGCAAAGCAATATTAATCAATTAAAACTGATTTGTTTGCATCAATACTGCACTTGCATTTGGACTTAAAACAACAAAACCTGAAACTTTGTAACTGACAAATGCCTGTTAGTTTAATTTCAGTTATATTTGCTTGTCATTTTATTAGTTCTGCACAACACTTCATACATTTAGGAAACGTGCACCTTCATATTTGAATATCCAGTTCCTTGTGTAGAATGTCTTCTCAAGAAGAGATAATCGAGCAATCTGAAGGAATCTTCCCGATAGCCAACCCATTGGATAATCCTCCGGAAAGAACTCCAACTACCCTGAGTCAGCGGGCATTCAACCAATTACGTATTCAATTTGGGATTGCCGAAGCGGATGCTATCCTTCCTGGGCCAAATGATACCGCTGACAGGCCACCTCTCGGTTTTGTCGCCGTCAACCGTCAGATGTTCCTTTGTGGTGCCATTCCTCCTTTCAATGAATTTCTTCATCAACTCCTTTTCCGACTAACCATCTCTCCCTTTCAACTGCATCCCAATGGCTACGCCATCCTGATGGGATTGTGTGTTTTATTCAGGAGGACACTCAACCATCTTCCAAGCTTCGAAAAAATCTTCTACTTATGAAAATTCGCAAAGAATAAATACCACCCCTCCATTATACTCGTGAGAAGTGCCAGAAATCGTAAACTTATCACCGATCTTTCCGAAAGTGCTCACGGTTTTCCGAATCAATTCTTTTTCGTTCGCTGCCCCTCAGGGTTTTATGCCATCTGAAGAATAGGAAGTAAGATTTCTCATCCTTGTTCTTTCCATTTCTGAGTTTTTTGAGATCTGAATTGCTAAGTGCTAATTTCATTCTTTTCTTTTACAGCACTTCCTCCTCCCTCTAGAAATCCCAGTCACAAAACGACTTTTGAAAGATTAAGTGCCGTGCCGGTTGAAGAAAGAAGTATTAAGTTTTTGCTGAAAGATGAACTTCTACACCAATACGGGCTTCTGCACACTTCCCGTTCTACTCAGCCTCATGAAGTCCCTGATTCTCCAGTAGAGACATCGGATGCCCTAGTTTCCGTCGGAGAACTTACGCCGAAAGAACATACTGTTGAGCCTTCATTGGTAAAGTGTTCTACTTCACTTGATGTTGCGGGTCATCCGGCAAACTTGCACTTGCCCCGGTCATCGAAGAAGAGGAACCTCCCTAACAATCTGGGAAATCTGGTGATGAAGGAACTGAGAGAACAAGTCCTGCCAGGCACAGCGGTGATGATACTTTTGAGGGGTTGAGCGACCTGATGATTACTTCATAGGAGCTTTTTAAAAATGATCCTATCACTGCTAAGGTTACTTCTCCAGCAGTTGAAGCAACATCCATTCTACAACAAACTCCATCAGCCCAAGAGTTGACACTGGCTGTAAAATCCATCATTGCCCCCCAACCCCGGAGTGGTTCATAGTTTGACGCGCATAGTTTGCACGTTACACATACTTAGGACTTTTCAGCACTTATATGCGTTCAATTTTCTTCCTTTGAAGATTTCTGAGTTTATTTTTCTTCATTTTCAGGTTCTCCAATGGGAAGAAGTGGCTCTTACTACGACGATTTCCGGCGTTACGGGAAGCGCGGTTCTTATGACCCCAGGAGGCATCTTCCAACCTCTTGGGAAACCAACGAAGAAAGAGCTGCGAGGAAGGGTTGTGAGAAGCGCGCTTATGAAGAGCGCTACGGGAGACGGACGAAT
Source organism: Allium cepa (assembly GCA_030765085.1). Lineage (NCBI taxonomy): Eukaryota > Viridiplantae > Streptophyta > Magnoliopsida > Asparagales > Amaryllidaceae > Allium > Allium cepa. The sequence goes on from CM060939.1 coordinate 878,727,203, forward strand.
GACATGATTCTTTCCAGAGAGAGGATGATTCCCACAAGCGAAAATCCCTGATGACAAGGGAAAAAGCCATGTCACCGAGGACCCGAGTAAACGGGCCAAACTTGGTGAAAAACTAACATCCAAACTCTCTGAAAAGCGCACTGCTCCCGTCTCTTTGGAAATTCCTTCCAGCTCTCCCTCCCTTCGAATAGCTGATATTCAAACAGTCATAAGTAGCCCCCCTATCAAGTTGGATAGGGTCCGGCTACTCTTCAAAGCTGATTCCCGCACTGGTGCTTAAAGGGAGTGCGTTTCGACCCTGACTTGGTCCCGATTGACAAACAAGCCATGTTGCGTAATCTTGATGCCTCAAACTTGATATCGAGAGAATGTCTGGCTGGCAGAAACTCGTAGACAAGCTTCAAAGAGTGAATCGCGCAAAGCTTGAAGCCATGCTGACTATGGAAAATGACAAATCCAAGTGGTAGAAAACACTCGAGCAGCATGATGCAGAGATGAAGAGTATTGCCGCTTATAATGAGAAGCTTGAAGCGGAGGTTGAAAAACTTAAGGAAGAGCTTGCCACTTCTTCCACTTCTTATTCTCAGAGAGAAGAAGTGCTTCAAAAACAAGTGAGAGATGCTCACGCGGCACAGAGAGATGCTGAAGCTAAATTTGAAGCACAACAACAAGTTGTGGACAGCTACCGAGCCGATGTTGCTCATCTACAAGAAAAGACCAACTCCCAGAACATGGAAAATGAACTGCTAAAAACTCGACTTTCTACGGCTGAAAAAGAGCGCGACGAAGCTATTACCGGCAAAACTGCAGCCGAAGAATCTCTATGGCAACTAAAGCCGATGTCAGCTCCACTTTATTCGAGTTTTACATCCATAGTGTTCTGGGGCGCGGTAGCCTTAAATTTTTGGGACCGGAGTATGAAATTACTTTGGCCAAAGTGTAGGAGGCCATACTTGATATGCTTGGAGGTGCCGGATATGCCGAAGTAGATTTAATGGCGCACTATCTAGATGATGATGCATGTGCCGCTCTTGCCAGGGGAAAGGAGCAACTTGCCAAAGAGAGAGCCAGAATGGCAGAAGGAGAACATTTAGGAAAGACGATCTCAACCGACCCAATTCTACCTTCAGTTTCGGTCGACATCGATATTGCTGGCTCAAGTTCCCATTCTCCACCTCCTGCTCAAATTGTTATTGAAAGTGCCATCGCACGCAATGGAGATGAGGTCCAAGAAAGTACTGACGCGCAAGCTTTTGAAGTTGACATAATAAAACCTACTTCTCCAGGTAATCTCAATGTCGATCTCGCTCAACTGGACTGCTTGTTCACTTCGACCGAGTTCGATGAGCTTCTTGCTTATTTCTTAAGTGTCGATGAGCCATTATCCCCTCTTTCTATGAGGAATACTGACTTTAACTTTTCTTCTCCTATAGAGAAAGCACTAAGTATTGTTCAGACTTTCCCTCCTCCAGTTGTCCCCCCTCTGTCTCTTCAGATTACTCCTCCTTCTATCTCTCAACTGGGGTCGCAAGAAGAGCAGATAGAAGCTCTTCGTGACTTGGACGATCTTGTTGCTTCTCAAGAACAAAAGGCCGAAGAACATGAAGAAGGGCAGAGAACTCCGGAGCAGACTGCTTCTAATGACATAAAATTGTCCGCTCTTTTCACTCCGGGCAGTGAGACTTCTTCTAAGAAGAGGGGAAAACGCGGAGTTTCAAAGAAAAAGAATGAAGCTTCTGCCGGCGAAGAAAAAGCAGAAGAGAGTCCAATCGCACCCTTCCTCTTTCTTTCCCTACTCTCACAAGCCGGCCCAAAAAGTTGATCATCTGGCCAGGTGAAGGCTCGAAAGGTGGCAGGAAGAAGAAGTGATGGGTTTGGGACTTATGCTTTTCACCTCGCTTTTTTGCTTGTATATATAAAGACTTGTGTTAACCGGAGATTGTGTGGGTACCGGTCCCCGCCTTCTTTTGTTTTGAAACCTCCACATGTATAAAAAAATTTGTAGCATGGAATAAAATGATTCTTTTACTTGTACAAACCCCCATCTGTATTTGAGAATGCATTTATTCTTTTTTTTCATACAAGTTTTTTTATTTTCTCTATGTGATGTTGCAGTAAACCTATGGTATGTTAATTGAGCATTGTTTTTATTTTTGCAACTATATTATATTGTCCCCATACCATGGTTTATTGCAATCCCTTTCACATTGGAAAATTTTTGGAGAACAACTCTTCTGTTTCGAGAAGACTTGTACTCTTTCTTTAGAGAACAACTTTTCCACTTGAAGGAGATTTGCATCTGTACTTTATAAGATAATATTTCCGTTTTAAGGGAATATTTTTCTGATTTAGTAGAATGCGTCTCATATTGGAGAAGTCTTCTCTTTTTTTTGTTGCGAAGTTTTTACGCTTCACTTTTGGAGAAAGTCACTTTTATTTTAGCAAGTGAATTTTCCTTCGTGGTAAAGTGGGCCTCCGAAAAAGGGCTTAGACCTATTTGTGCCTCCGAAGAGGGCTTTTGTTTGATTGTGCCTTTGGGAATAGGGCTTTTTTGTTTGATTGTGCCTCTGGGTAGAGGGCTTTTTTGTGTGTGTGCCTCTGGGGAGAGGGCTTTTTTTTGTTTCTGCCTCAGGGGAGAGGCTTTTATTTTTTCCCTGTCCGCTGAGAAGCGGTCCTCCGTAGAGGGCTTTTCACATTTCGACTCGTGTGAAGTTTTATTTCAGATCACGGTGAAATGTGTGCCTCCGAAGAGGTCTTTTAGCATTTCAACTATGGTGAAATGAGCCTCCGAAGAGGGCTTTTCACATTCCAGCACTTGTGAAGTTTTATTTCAGATCTCGGTGGAATGCGTGCCTCCGAAGAGGTCTTTTCACCTTTCAACTCGTGTGAAGTTTTATTTCAGTTCACGGTGAAATGTGTGCCTCCAAGTAGGGCTTTTTCCTGGAAGTTTCCTTCTCTCGGTTGGATGGATTCACGGGGCGGACACAAGTTACTTGGATTGTTTGTTTGCACAAACATTCTCAGCTAGTTAACGAGTGTCCTGTGCCACCGGTCATTCCATAACTTTTTGTTGAGAAAGAGAATTTTCTTTTTCTGGCATGTCCCATTAGAGGTCTTTATCCTCCAAAGAGTTGTGCCTCCGAAGAGGGCTTATGCCTCCGAGGAGGTCTTTTGTTGTTTGCTGCCTGCTCGCCCATGTCTCTTCGCCATTTGCTCATATCAGCGGTTCCCTGTTATCATTTCCAAGCACATATTCCTTTCTTTTGCAAGTAGCTTATTCTATCCAAAGAAGTTTACTTCATTGTTAAATGAGTTCGCAGGGGCAGACACAGGCTAATTAATCGAATGTTTGTTTGCACAAACGATCACAATTAGTTAGGAAGGGTCTACCTCTGGCGGAACCACTAACTGTTTGCTTGAAGCACTTCTTATATAGGATTTGAGTCTGTAATTTCTTTGGCTAGAAATTCACTTGTTGAGTGATGTCAGGGATCGCTTGGTCTTATGATGGTAAGCTTTGTTTTAATGGCCTGCAATATTAAATCGACATTTTAGCAATTCAATTGAAGTACTTTATATATCGAAATAAAACAAGAAGTTTATAATAGTATAGAACACAAGATTTATAGTGGTTCGGCCAAGAACTGGGCCTACATCCACTTTATAGTTCTTATTATTCACTTGTACTGGCTTTACAATGGCTTTCAACACAAGAATCATACATTCATAATTCTTTTACAGTATTTCAGTAAAGCTTTTTAAGTAAAATATGGGTGCAAATGATTGCTGTTCCAAGCTCTTGGAACTGGATCTCCTTCGACAGTTGTCAGTTTGAAAGTGCCATCGAGAAGTTTTTTGCCTACGACATATGGCCCTTCCCTGTTTGGCGCAAACACTCCTGTGCTGTCATGACCCTTTTCAAGACTAGATCTCCAATCTCAATGCTGCATTGGCGAACTTTGGAATTGAAGTGCCTGACAATTCTTTGCTGATGGGCTGCAATTATGAGCTGAGCCTCTTCCTTTTTTTCATCAAGGAAGTCAAGTGCTTCAAGTGCAACTCTTCATTTTCAGCTTGGTTGAAATGAATTCTTCTATGTGAAGGGACTTTTATTTCCACCGGAATCATTGCTTCTGATCCATATGCCAATGAAAATGGAGTGTGCCCAGTCGTAGTTTTGTAGGTAGTTCTATATGCCCATAGTGCTAGTGGAAGCTTATCGACCCAACCACCTTTCGCTTTTTGCAGCTATTTTTTGATGGTCGATTTGATAATTTTGTTTACTGCTTCCACTTGCCCGTTTGCCTACGGATGAGCCACTACTGAGAAGCTTTTTTGGATCTTAAATCGCTTGCAAAAATCTTGGAACTCTTCACTTTCGAATTGGGTTCCATTATCTGTGATTATCTTTTGAGGCACACCATACCTGCAAAAGATATTCTTAGTTACAAAGTTTATCATCTTTTTAGAAGTAATAGTAGCTAATGGTTCAGATTCAGCCCATTTAGTAAAATAATCAACAGCAACAATAGCATATCTGATTCCGGATTTGGCGGTTGGCAAAGGCCCGATGAGATCTATTCCCAATAGCAAATGGCCACGGACTGACCATCTGTGTTATCTCGGTGGAAGGTGCTCTTGCGATTTTTGCAAATCTCTGGCATTGGTCACATTTTCGGGCATAACTTGCAGCATCACGATTAACATCTGACCAAAAATACCCATAGCGGAGAATTTTTTTTGCCAGAGTTTGATCACCTGAATGGTCTCCACACTCTCCTCCAAGTACTTCATCTAGAATTGTATCAGCTTCTTCCTTGGTTACACATCGGAGTAATGGCATTGAGAATCCCCGTCTATACAATCGTCCATCTTGAATTATATATCTAGAGGCTTTTCTTAGCAACTTCTGTCGTTCTTTTGAATTTTCTGGTTGAGAACCATTGAGCAGATATTCCATTATCAGAGTCATCCATGATTCTTGCTCCTGAGATATAGTCATGATCCAGTCAATATCCATCTCATCAGTGCTTGGAGCTGACAGGACTTCTACAGGTACTAATCACAATAATTGAGCTTCACCAGTGCTTGCGTACTATGCGAGAGAATCTGCCTTCATGTTCTCTTCTCGGGGGTACATGATTTATCATATAATGGTCAAGATGATCGAGAAGTTCCTAGGCTCTTGACAAATAAGCACGTAGATTTCCTCCTTTAGTTTGAAACTCTTTGTTGACTTGACATACAATAAGCTGTGAATCATTGAAGATCTGCAACACTTTGACATTCACTTCTTTAGCAATTCTCAAGCCGGCAATAAGAGCTTCATATTCTGCTTCATTGTTTGTCGAAGGGAATTCCAATCTTAGCACAATGACCGCCCTTCAGGGGTTTCAAGCACAACCCCAGCTCCGGAACAGTAATCGTTTCTTGCACCATTAACATATAATTTCCATCGAATTGGAGGATTATCAGTTACTCCTTCCTCATTATCACCTTTATCTGTACATTCTACGATGAAATCTGCCAAAGCTTATCCATTGATTGCTCTCCGGGGGTGATAAGTGATGTCATATTGGCTGAGTTCAGTATTCCACTTCAAAAGACGACCCGAAGTCTCAGGACGAAACAGGACTTGCTTTAGAGGCTGATCAGTGAGGACTTTGATAGGATGTGCTTGGAAATACGGCCTCAACTTTCTTGATGCAATCAGTAGACAATAGGCGAGCTTTTCCAGTTTTGAATAATTCATCTCTGCCCCGGTAAATCTCTTGCTGATATAACAGACCGGGCGCTGAATTTTTGCGTCTTCCCTTACCAACGCTGCACTAAGAGCATGAGATGGGATTGCCAAATATACGAAAAGATCATCACCATCGTCGGGGTTAGAAAGTATTGGAGGCGTTTCCATATGATGAATCAATTCGTCGAAAGCTTCCTGGCATTCAGGAGTCCAATCAAAATTCTTCCTTCCTTTCTTCAGTGCATCAAAGAATGGAATGCATTTATCAGTAGCTTTAGAAATGAATCGACTCAAGGCAGCGACTTTTCCATTAAGACTTTGCAATTCCTTCTTCGATCTAGGAGCTTTGACTTCTTTAAAGGCAGCGATTTGAGTAGGATTAGCTTCAATGCCCCTAGCACTCACAATAAAACCCAAGATCTTTCCGAACGCCACCCCAAACGAACATTTCAAAGGATTAAGCTTCATTCCATACTTCCGGAGGATTGCAAACATTTCCGCCAAGTGGTCCATATGGTTTACCGCTTTCTTTGACTTCACCAACATATCGTCAACATAAACTTCCATAGTTTTGCCAATCTGCGGTTTGAACATAGCATTGACGTGTCTTTGGTAAGTTGCCCCTGCATTCTTAAGCCCGAAGGGCATAACTCTATAGCAGTAGAGACCAACATCGGTGGTGAAGCTTGTGTCTTCCTGATCCGGCTCATGCATCATAATCTGGTTGTATCTGGAGTAAGCATCCACGAAAGATAACAATTCATGCCCCGCTGTTCCATCCACCAACTGATCTATCCTGGGTAACGGGAAGCAGTCTTTGGGGCAGGCTTTATTTAAATCTGAGAAATCAATGCAAACTCTCCATTTTCCATTAGCTTTCTTAACTATTACTGGATTTGAAACCCAATTCGGATAAGTAGACTCCCTGATGAAACCATTCTCCATAAGCCGGTCCACCTCTTCTTTCAACGCTGCTGACCTTTTAGGACCCTGGGTTCTTCTTTTCTATTTTACCGGTGTAAACTTCGGATCAGTATTCAGAGTATGTACTGCAATTTCTGGGGATATTCCGCACATATCAGCATGAGTCCAAGCGAATACGTCCAAATTTGCTTTCAAGAATGATATTAAGGAATTTTGAACCGTCACATTAAGTTGCGAACCCACATTCACTACTTTGTTCGGATCTTTCGGGTCAACAGGTACTGGCACCGTTACTTCCACTGGCACCACTCTATTCTCCCCTGCACTAGCTTTTCTGGGGTCCATTTCTCTTCGTGCCCCGCTATGCTCGCCAGTGCAGGGGCCACCCTGTAATTACTACAAGGTTGGTTCTTTGATGCGGATTGGGGCTGCCGCATCTTTTCCCATCTCTCTCTTCCTCGCTTCACGCAACTCTATTAGAAAACATTCTCGCCCAGCATTCTGATCTCCATTAATAACTCCAACGCCATTATCCATGGGAAATTTCATAGTGAGGCACCACAGGGTGAGAATTGCCTTAAAAGCCGCAAGAGTTGGTCGGCCTAGGAAGGCGTTGTAGGCAGAAAATTCATCAACAATTATAAAAGTCTGTTTCCGAACCACCTTTCTCTGCCCCTCTCCAAGCTCCAAGAACAAGTTGATAGTTCCAATGGGCTGCTTCGGTTCCCCTATAAACCTAACGATCTTTTGAGATGAGGCTTGAACGTCAGCCATCCGAATTTTCATTTGGTCAAACGTCTTTTTGAAGAGAATATTGCAAGAAGAACCGCAATCTACAAGCACTCTTCTCACAATAGCCGGCCCAATGCCTGCAGAGATGACCAAGGGATCCATGGTTGGAGCTTCAATACCCATAGATTCCCTGGCTTTGAACACAATATCATCATTGAAAGTTTTCTGCTGCTTCAAAGGTGCATCGTTTTCTAGCACAAAAACACTCTCTTCTGCTGGTACATACTTCAAGGCACGGGCATATCTTTTCATCTCGCCCAAGCTTCTGCCTGCTGGGTGAGGACCTCCTGTAATCACATTGATAACAGGCCTTTCCGATTCATGCACGGTATTCCTCTCACTCGAGCTAGATGGATGAGCAGGAAGTTGCTGGCCCTTAGTAGATGAAATTAGGTCACTTCTACTTCTCTTAACATATTGCTGCAACTTGTTCTCTCTTAGTAGTTCTTCAATTAAACTTTTCAGATGGCGACACTCGTTGGTATCATGACCGGGTTGATTATGAAACCGACAGAATCTCCCACTCTGAGCATCTTTTTTGCTAACTCTCATCTCCGGCGGTTTAGGATATTCTACTGCATCTTTGGTAGCAAAAAAGATATTCTCCGGAGTGTCAGTCAAAGGTGTGAAATCTGAAGGTTTTAAGAGGCGAGGTTTCTTCATATCTTTCTATTTCTTCCCACCATTATTCTCCCTTTTCTGACTTCCGGATTCCTTTTTGGTAGGAGCAGTAGTATTATTCTTAACCTCTGTCAATGCCACTTTAGTTAGTGCTCGAAGGTTTTCCAAGCGCATGAATTCATCAGCTTTCTTATAGAATTTCTCAAGCGAATTTGGTTCTTTCATCTTCAGCCACTTCCCAAATTCGCTTGATTTGTCGATTGCCCTCATCAAGTATGTCAAGACCATCCGTGGTTCTGCATTATCCACTTCAGCCAAAGCTATGTTGAAGCGGTTCAAGAAAGACCTGATAGATTCCCCAGGATTCTATTCCAGGCTCGGCAGTGACATAATATCCTTAGCCTTTGAAGCATACAACTTGAATTTCTCCTTAAACTTCCGAGTCAAATCGGCGAACTAGTCTATGGATCAGACCGGAAGCTTTGTGAACCAGAGCAGAGCCACTCCTTCCAAGTATACCGGAAAGTACCGGCATTTGATCTCATCAGACGCACCAGTCATGTGCCAATCATACTTATACAGGAATTGATTGGGGTCGCTTGATCCCTTATAAGCCGGGATGGTAGGAAGAACAAACTTCCTTGGGAATTCCGCCTTTAGAATCCTTTCAGTGAACAGAGTTTTTCTTGGAGCGAATCCCCATTCCCTCTCATCTTCATCCCTCTGCATGCTTTCTTTCATGATTTGTCGCACCATGCCCGAAAGGTATTCCTCATCGTTTAAAGGATCTGTAGGACAGACTTCGGCCATTTTCTCGGAAGTTTGTCGGGAGAAACGTTCGCGGAGAGTTTGCTATGGTCTCAATCCTCCAGGTTGAGGAGGTGTTTCTTTAGCGGGGCTAGCTGCTCTTTGAGGAATATTCCTCTCTTCAGGATTATGAACATCATCTGCAAGGTTTTATTCATTACTCACTGGTTGACGGTTAGTTCCGAGCAATGCATTTAACCTTTCAAGCATCAAAGCATTCTAGGCTTCCATCTGTTGGTATAGCCCAGATAATGTAGCATCTAACTCCGCTCGTGTATTTCCGGTGCTTGGTGCCGCTTGACTTGACGAAGGAGAAGTTGCAGTATTCTCATGGACATTACTAGGTCTTGTAGATCCACGCTTTCTTCCAGGAGCCATTGTCTCTGATAGACTTTTGGTTTTGAGAGAGATTCTTTCAACAAATTTTTGAGAAGCAATGACGAAAATAGCCTGAGTTGGGTTCTCAGTGAAAGCACCAAAAATGTTAACGCTTAAAATTGAACGCTAACACCCCGGCGTAAGTAGAGATTAAGTGAAAGCACCACCCGTGAATACAGGAACTATAAACAAATAGAAAAGTCACAGATAAAGCAGTAAAAGACAACAGTTTTATAGTGGTTCGGCTTCAGGTTAAGCCTACGTCCACTTTAATCTTCTTTATTGCTGAATCAATTACAACTTCACAACAATCTTCAGTTACAACACTGATAAGACAAATAACTAGAACTCCGATGTAGAAGAAGTCTTTGAATCCATGTCGGTTGTGTTAGATTTCCTTTTGAAGTTTGTCGAGATGCCTTTCGTGTTTGAAGTGTCGAGTGAGTAGAGAATTCAGCAGAGTATCGGCGTTCCAGAAATGAGCCAAAATATCCCCTTTTTAGTTGGAGTAGGCGGGATATTTATAGGAGAGTTCGGCGTTAGGTCGTAGGTCGCAAGCAACCTTGGATAGGTCGTAGGTCGTCTGCAACCTAGTGGGAGTGGCTTGACCTTCGATAGGTCATAGGTCGTCTGCGACCTAATGGGAGTGGTTTACGGCTCAAATATGGTATACTTGATCATTCTAGATAAACTAACAAGTTATAGGTCGGGGCCGACCTAGGTAGGAAGCGGCATAGGAAGCTCCTTTGGAATGTTTAGGTCGTGAGCGACTTAGGAATAGGTCGTCACACCTTAGCTCGCTGCAGAACTTCTTCCTTGTTAGGTCGCTCCCCTTATTAACTCGCTAGGTCGTTCAACCCTTAGGTCCCTGAGCTTCTTGGCTTGTTAGGTCGCGGTGCTCTTCAACTTACATTATGTCACTCCATTGGGTTGTAAGGCATCTGAACTCTTTTTAGGTCGCTAAGTCCATTATTCCATTAGGTCGCTGTATTGTAGGAGCCCTTAGGTCGTAAGCTCTTTAGGTCATTAAGACCGCTCCATTCTTAGGTCGCTCTATTTTCATTTAGTTAATAGGTCGCTGCCGCTTTAACTCCTTAGGTCGCAGCCTGTCATAGATTGTTAAGTCGCGGGCCTTAGGTCGCTAGGTCATTGATCTAGGTAGGTCGCTGGCTAGTTGAGTCGCTACTTTCTCTAGATCTTCAGGGTCGTAGATAGAAGAGGGTTAACAAGGGGCAAGAGAAGGACCATGGTGTTTGCAGGTACGGTGAGGAGTTGGAGCATGCACATGGTGTTTGTGATGATGGTGAGGAGCTGGAGCATGAGCATGATGTTTGTGTCGATGGTGTGGTGTTGGAGCATGACCACGGTTCTTGTGGAGAGGGAGGTGGCTGCGGGGAGAGGGAGCAAAAGCATGGTGTTGGTAAACCACATGATGTTGGCTTTGGGAAGCAGGAGCCTGGGAAGGGTGCTTGTGGTGGCGGTCGAGAGATGAAGCATGATCATGGTGCTTGTGGTGGCGGTGATGGTGAGGAGTAGGAGCATGAGGACGAAAAAGATCAGGATCCGGTTTAATGATATACTCCATTGTTTCTTCCTCTGTATCTTCCATCAAAGCTTCCATTGCAGATTGAATGTTTGTTTGATGGTCTTGTGACATTTCATTCTCACCAACTTTCGTTGTCAAAATTTCAATATCAGAATTACCAAATATTGTTTTTGCATTTGTTACTGTCATGACAATAACTATAAAAAAGAGACATTTTAGAAGATCCATTTTTTAGTTTGATATTCTGCAACGCAATTGTGAGTGAAATTCCCTATGGTATTTATACAGTTGGTCTGGTATTTGATAAGATTAAGTGGGGAAGGAAATCTAATAGTAAAATTTATTACCTATTAATTAAGCAGGTGGGAATTCATTATGGGGATTAATCTACTATAGTTGGTACATTAATCGTATTATACATGTATATATTAAGATATTTGATACAATTTGCAATAATATTTTCCTCTATGTTTTATATTAATAACTTCCAGTTATTTTTAGTGTACATTCATAATATTATAATAGCTTTTATTTCAATTATTTATTGGACGAATCTAGAGAAATTAATAGACTATGGTTCATGTATTAGCATATTCGTTGTTTAAAACTAACTAGAAATCTGAATGGGAAAATGTAAGCAGAAAAACAATTCAGTACTAATTGGCATTTTATTTAAAATATGCTTAATTATGATGCTTGTTTATAATCGGCTATTTTTTATTCTTTGAAGCCAATGTTTCATTTCATAATACATCACCGTGGCAATTCAAAACATTTATTTTGGTACTTTCATTCTTCTGAACAATGTTAAATTATTATGTAAGTTTAAGTTAGAGATATTAATTTTCATAACTGGTTTTTTGCTGTTTTCATGAGAATTTTACGGTCAATTTTGCATCAAAAATAATAGTTTGATTATTACTGTTTAAGAAAAATAATATTTATACTATAAAGGTAAAAAAGTGATTTATTTTAGATCAAGATATTTCTTAATCTAGGAAGAATAATTTTCCACAAAGGGAATCTAACATAAGACCCCAATTGAATAAAAATATTTTTTTCCAATATTAAATTAGGTCCATATTCTTATTAATTCCTTTTAAATCCCTATCGTCCAAAAATTTATTTCCATTTGCATTCTATGATGTAGTAATAGCAACTAGAAACACATGAAAAGTCACAGTTTTCTTATTTTTATAAATATTGATATTATATATTGTAAAAATTCAATTTCATAGTAGTTGTCTTTCGAAACATGATAATATTTTCCAAAGCTTGATCAAAAATTAGACATTATTGTCTAAATATACGGTTCACATTTGTTTAGATTGTATGTTATTTGATGTTTATAAAATAATTACTGGAAGTTTACATTTCACCTGTTTTAAGAAGAAAATTAGACTTCTTTAATGTTACTAAGGACAATAAGCTTAATCTAGTTAATAATAGAAATTAAATTTCATTATTTTAAGGATAGACAACAAATCTTGCTTTCTCCAATATTGTGGTTTGATAACCAAAAACTCTTCTTTTCTAGGAATGAAATTAGCCAACTATCTTTCCAATGGAATTCTTTACAAACATGTAACGTTTTGTATAGATGAATTATGGTAAATTTTCATTTACTCTATGCATTTACATATGCATGGTTAGTTGTGTACATATGCACATACGTAAGCACATGCAGAGAGAAATAATGGGTATAATGTGTACATTCGCTCATTTTTGTTAATTGTTGACCGTTATTGTAACCATTGTAGTCTGATGGCTTCTGTTGATCAAAAGGGTTCTATCAAGACATTAATAAACCATAAATTACATTTAATCCATGAAAAATGTGCGAACAAAATATAGTAACAAAATAGATTAAATTATGAATAGTGTATGCATTTTGAAATGCAATTTAAAGGTAGTTAATCCAAACCAACCTACCAACTTTCCTTATTAACCCCCCTCCCCCCCAAACCCTATTTTTAGGTTACTTCATTTTTCTCCACCACTTTTCTTAAAAATAAATAATTAATGTTGCGATATTTCATTTGGAAAATGAATTCAAAGGAATTTAGGGAAGCAATGTTTAGGAGGACTTTGAAGAAATGTCTCACAACATTAGGTACCTATAAATGTTTCTTTAAGATTGTTAAGAATCCAACACATCAAAGGCCTATTCCAAAATTGGTGAAAAAGTCTAATAATCAACCACATGTCCAATAATGCATAAATGAAACATTATAGAACATACACATAAAACAAGAAAAAACCAGCTAAAATCTACACCTTAATAAAGTACATATTATCAAGCTATAGATTCTCCCAAATGAGATCACGAATGAGTCAATATCTCTTTGATAGGTAAACTACTACAATAAGCGAGCTTTCACTAATAACATCACAAGCAATGTGTTATGAAAAAAACTGGATCAAAACCCAGAATCAAGATGAAAGCACTAGTTCATATTAAATAAACAAAAAAGCAAAATATAAATAAGAACAAAAAGATTGTTTTATTGTGGTTCGGTGTAATCTGCAGTCTACATCCACTTCAATCTTTTATTAGTCCTTCTCTCTGTGGATTACAACTAGTCTTCTCAAATCTGACCACAATCTTGTGGATGTAAGATTTACCAAGATATTTCTAGAGAGTTTTAGAGTCCTTTGTACTAAGAGTTTGCTAATCAAAGTCATAAAAAAACAGATAGTTGTTTCCTAAATGACTTTAATGGAGGAGAGATTAGAGGTGAAGAAGTAGAATGGTCTCTGTAGTAAGAGAATCCCCTATTTGGTTGCAGCTAGGCTTGTTTTTATAAAGGAAATAGTCATGGTTGTTGTAATAAGTAAATAAATAAATTATAGATCTGAATACATACAACCCACATTGATTCTATCGAGAAACAAATATATGAAATTAAATAGTTCAGAAGAAGTCGTACCTGAATCCATTGATGTTTGCAAAAAGAAGATCAAATAGGTTTTAGATCTTCCAAATTGACACAAGCATAGATCTGAAAATTCTCTTTAGAAGAGGGTGGAGAGAATATAATAAGACTTGTGTAATTTGGGGACCGTAACCCCATATATATAGTGTGTGACATTTTTCAACTCGGCCCTTCAACAAACTAAAATTGTCACTCTAGTATCCACACATTATAAATTTACATGACGAATATACCCCTTAAGTCTTGTTGTATTTATTCCAAATAGATCACATAATTAAACTTAATCCCAAGATAGCCCATACATTCAAATATTAAAATATATGGCCCCATAATGCTGAATTATTCCAACAATCTCCCCCTGGCCACATATGTAACCATATAGAATGTATATAACTTTATGAGCTCTCAAATAGCTATCTTGACAATATGGTATATCCATAACAATCTCGTCCATTGATTGTGCTAACATAGGATCAAAGCGGTTTTCATTATCGTTAGTGTAACTAAACCCATCAATGGTCACGTATATCAAAATAGTCAAATGACGTAGATCAATCATGTATGTGTAGCATGGAAATTACATGAAATGTGATCTTTACATGTCTATTTCCAACTGGTCCTACTTTATTTTAATGAGATCAAAATCTAAACATATATAAATAACTTGAGTGCAATTAAAACTTTATTTCCGATCAGAAAAACTGAAGCATATCCACAATTAAAATATAGAGCAACGTCACAAAAGAAATGACTTAGTACAAACTCCCTCTAAACCAAAATACTCTTACATAAAAGATACACCCATTTTAGCAACATGCTTATGAAAGACCTTGGGAGGTAATGCTTTTGTAAGTGGATCCGCTAACATGGAATTTGTCCCAATATGCTCTATGGATATTAACCCATTTTGCACTCATTCCTTCACAACTAGAAACTTGATGTCAATGTAATTTGACTTACTTGAGCTTCTATTGTTATTAGAATATAATACTGCTGATCTATTGTCACAAAACAACTTTTGTGGTCTTTCAATATTATCTATAATGCGCAGCCCTGTAACAAAATTTCGCAACCATTTTCCATGATTAGATGCCTCATAGCAAGCCACAAACTCTGCTTCCATAGTGGAAGAAGCTATAAGCGTTTGCTTAATGCTCTTCCATGATATAGCCCCTCCGCTCAACATAAATATGCATCCTGAAGTGGATTTTCTGCTATTCGGACATTCAGCAAAATCAGAATCAGAATACCCAATGATCTCCAACTGATCTGATATTCTATATGTAGGCATATACTCCTTTGTTCTTTGAAGTTACCTCATAACCCTTTTTGCTGCTTTCCAATGATCCATTCCAGGGTTACTAAGATACCTGCCTAACACTCCTACAATGTACGCAATATCCGGACGCGTACATACTTGAGCATACATTAGACTCCCTGTAGCAGATGCATAAGGGATCTTCTACATTTCATTAACTTCAAGGATGTTATTAGAGCATTTTTTGAGACAAAACTTATCTCCTTTAGCGACAGGGGTATCACCTGGTTTACAATCTTGCATGCCAAATCTCTTAAGCACCTTTTCTATATAGTTCTTTGTGACAATCCAAGAATGCCTCATGAACGATCACGATGTATTTGGATCCCTAATACAAAAGAGGCATCACCAAGATATTTCATTTCAAAATTATTTGAAAGAAATCTCTTAGTTTCGTGCAACATATTTAAATCATTGCTGGCATGCAATATATCATCAACATATAAAATTAAAAATATAAATTTACTCCCATTAAACTTGTGATACACAGTTATCAATGATGTTTGCCTCAAAACCAAAAGAGGTAATAACATTATGAAATTTGTGGTACCATTGACGAGAAGCTTGTTTGAGTCCGTAAATGGATTTCTTTAGTTCACAAACCATATTCTTTGGATCTTCGACCACAAAGTTTTCCGGTTGCTCCATATAAATTGTTTCCTCAATGTCTCTATTGAGAAATGCAGTCTTAACATCCATTTGATGCAACTCAACGTCAAAATGTGCAACAAGTGACAAAATTATTCTAAAAGAATCTTTCGATGAAACCGGAGAGAAAGTATCTTTGAAATCAATGCCTTCCTTTTGAGTAAAACCTTTTGCTACAAGACGAGCCTTATATCTTTCTACTTTACCTTTTGCATCCCTCTTGGTTTTAAATATCCATTTACAACCAATGGGCTTCTTGCCTTCAGGTAAAGGGATAAGATCCCAAACTTTATTGTCTTGCATTGATTTATACTCTTCATTCATTGCTTCAATCCACTTTTGAGAATTAGTATCTTGCATGGATTGGTGAAAGTTGATAGGATCATCTTCCATCAATCCATTATTATCCTCTAACTTTTGAAGAAATACAACTTAATCATCCGGAATAGCATTTCTTCTTTCCCTAGTGGATCTTCTTAATGGCAATTCATTTTGAGGTTGTTGAATTTGTTCTTGTGGAACATTAACTTCAACTTGAAGAGGATTTTCTTCAACACTATTTTGTTGGGGTTCTGGATTCACTTCTTGATCAATGACTGGAACAATAATCTACACATTGTTCGAAGAAGTAACTGTAGTAGGAATCATAGACGATGATTCCTCCTCAAAAACAATGTTCCTTACTTCATTTCTCCCTCTCAACTCAACATCCTAAAAAAATGTTGCATTTCTCATCTCAAATATTTTCCTCAGTATGGGATCATAAAATTTATAGCCCCTAGATCGCTCAGAATAACCAATAAAGTAGCTACTCACTGTTTTGGAGTCCAATTTTCTTTCATTTGGCCTATATGGCCTTGCCTCATGTGGACATCCCCAAATGTGAAAATGCTTTAGAGTAGGCTGTTTGCCTGTCCAGAGCTCATAAGGTGTTTTAGTAGCTACTTTAGTGGGTATTCTACTAAGAATATAAACTGCTGTCTTTAATGCCTCTCCCCAGAGTGATTTTGATAAGGTAAAATGACTGATCATACTCCTTACCATGTCTTTAAGAGTCCGGTTTTGTCTCTCAGCAACACCATTCATGCTAGGTGAACCTGGCATAGTGTATTGTGGGACTATTCCACATTCCTCTAGGAATATGGCAAATGGTCCTAGAAATTGTTCACCTGATCCGTCAGATTTACCATAATATTCACCACCATGGTCAGATCTGACAGTTTTAATCCTTTTGTCGAGTTGGTTCTCAACTTCTACCATAAATTTCTTGACATGTCTAAGGATTCTGATTTATCACGAATAAGATATAGATAGCCATATCTTGAGTAGTCGTCTATGAATGTTATAAAATATTGCTGACCATTCCACGATGCCTCAGGGAATGGCCCACAAATGTTTGTATGTATTAATTCTGAGACGTCAGTTGCTCTATTGGCACCTATTTTCTTATGTTTGGTCTGTTTTCCCTTGATACACTCTACACAGACATCAAGGTTTGAAAAATCAACGGATTCCAAAATGCCATCTGACACGAGTCTTTGAATTCTATTTTTAGATATATGACCTAAGCGCTTGTGCCACAATGTGGCTGAAGTTTCCTTATTAGCTTTTCTTTTAGTACCACGTGACTCTACATGCAAGGCTTCATTATAAGAGGTATTAACATCAAGCATATATAAGTTATCATAAACATTAAGAGAAGCAGTTCCAATAAGAGTTGAATTCATTGATAAACTAAAAGTACCGTTCCCAAATGAAAAAGAATAACCAAATTTGTCCAACTTAGAAACATAAACCAAATTCCTTCTAAATGACGGTATAACAAAAGTTTCAAATAAATCCAAATAAAACTGAGTTCTTAATAACAACTTAAAATGCCCAATAGCCTCCACTTCTACCGATTTTCCATCACCCACATAGATGTATCTTTCAGCATCAGTTGGATTACGGTAGCTCAGGCAACCCTGCATAGAAACACTTATGTGAGTAGGAGCACCAGAATCTAACCACCAAGTGTCTCTAGGTACTGTAGCTAAATTTACTTCAGAACAGAACAAAGCAAAAGATGTACTTTTCTTAACATGCCATGTGTGGTATTTGGCACAATATTTCTTCAAATGTCCAGCCTTTTTGCAAAAGTAACAACCATCAGTCTCCTTTTGTTGTTTCTTTTCAGTCGGACCCTTAGCAGTTTCTTTATCCTCCTTTCTCTTTTTGTCTTTTCCCTTAGAGGTGTATGCTAAATGATCACTTTCAGCCTTATCATGCTTCAATCTCTCTTCTTCTTGTACACAATACGAAATGAGCTAATTAAGAGTCCATTTCTCCTTTTGACAGTTATAACTGATCTTGAACTGGTTGTATTGTGAAGGAAGAGAGATTAATACCAAATGCACGAGCAAATCATCTGAAAGCTCAAGCTTAAGTGCCTTAAGTTTTGAAGCAGTGTTAGACATTTACATAATGTACTCCCTTATGTTTCCTTTGCTTTGATACTTCATGGAAATCAAGCGATGCAAAAGCGTGCTTATTTCCGCCTCATCGTTTTTAGCAAAACGTTTTTCAATCTCAGCAAGGAAATTTTTAGCATTGGTTATCTTTTCATATACCGCACCCCTAAATGCCTCTGGAATGCCACGCATTTTGATCATTAGACTCATGTGGTTTGAACGATCCCACCTCTCAAAGTTCTTTATAATATCAGAAGAACTTTCATCTGTAAGAGGGGTGGGTTCATCTATCCTAAGTGCAAGGTCAAGATCCATGCAGCCAAGAACAAGTAATATGTCATATTTCCAATCCTTAAATTTGTTCCAGTCAGAATAGGAATGTTGTTCAGATTGGCAGATACCATAGTCAAATTAGCTATAATTCTAAACTAATCAAATATGCTTACGCTATAAAACAACTGTAGTAAATTTAAAATAATTGGTAAGTCTTTGCTTAAGATACCTAGCACAACATTAATATCAAGTCTTTGGACAGTAATATTAACTGTAAGTGGTATTCTTGTTGTAATCATCAAATATTAACAATAAATTCAAGTCAAATAGTAATCTTCCTTTGGGCCGATTAATTATTCTCTTGTAAAACTTTATAATTGTTACATATTTATCATCACGCATGTGTATCTAATTTGGCCAGATATTAACCTTCCTTTGGGCCAACTAACATTCGCATAAATAAGTACACTCAAATATCTAACATTTTTCATGAGCAACTAAAATAAGGGAGGTCACTCTGGTGACATATTATTTCAATTAATTCGCTTGTAATGTGGGATATTCACAATCAATTTGCAAAAGACGCCAAATAGTATATGAATTTATTTTAACTCTTTCATTTATAAATTTTCCATAAATATCAATGTCAAATTTGACATCAAGGAAACTGTAATAATACATAAATGAATAATACTTGCAATAATAATTAGTATCAGATTATTGCATACTTTATTTAACTGCTACTATTCAAAATAGAAGGTGAAACATATTAAGTAGTTATAAATTTGCCATAAATATCAATGTCAAATTTGACATCAAGGAAACTGTAATAATACATAAATGAATAATACTTGCAATAATAATTAGTATCAGATAATTGCATACTTTATTTAACTGCTACTATTCAAAATAGAAGGTGAAACATATTAAGTAGTTATAAATTTGCCATAAATATCAATGTCAAATTTGACATCAAGGAAACTGTAATAATACATAAATGAATAATACTTGCAATAATAATTTATGCTTTTGCAGGAGAAAACAACCACAAAGATGTCATGGTACAATTATTATAAAAGATGTAGATGAATTCTTAGATCATAAATCCAATGATACGGTTCAATTAAATCCAAATTTCTATCATTTCAGGAAACTTTTGGTCCAATCAACAGAATCCAATATTTCATTAAATCTATGGATCCATGTATAATACTGTTTATTAACATGTTTTGAATCACCATAATTGAAGCATTCATAAATCAGAACGAAATAAGTGAATCAGGTGAATCAACCGAAAATTGTAAATCCAAGAACCTTAATTTCATATGTTCTTAAAACCAAAGAATTTCTCCACAAAATCAATGTTGGGTGGCTCTGATACCACATGTTGTAATAAATAAATAAATAAATTCTAGATCTGAATACGTACAACCCATATTGATTCTATCAAGAAACAAATATATGAAATTAAATAGTTCAGCAGAAGTCGTACCTGAATCCATTGATGTTTGCAAAAAGAAGATCAACTAGGTTTTACTTCTTACAAATTGTCACAAGCTTAGATCTGAAAATTCTCTTTAGAAGAGGGTGGAGAGAATATAATAAGACTTGTGTAATTTGGGGACCATAACCCCATATATATAGTGTGTCACATTTTTCAGTTCGGCCCTTCAACAAACTAAAATTTTCACTCTGGTACACACATTATAAATTTACATGACGAATATACCCCTTAAGTCTTGTTGTATTTATTCCAAATAGATCACATAATTAAACTTAATCCCAAGATAGCCTATACATTCAAATATTTAAATATGTGGCCCCATAATGCTGAATTATTCCAATAATGGTGGCTCAAAAATCCATCTAGGGTAGTGTCTAAATATTGTCCCAAAATATTATGCAATGTTGTAGAATCTCCTAAGCTTACACCGAATATCGGAGTCGAGACTATCATAGTGGGGTTAACTTCTCACCATAGTTCGAATCACTTCAATTCTTCTTGCTTACATCATGCTACTTTATTTTTAAGTATTTTGTCCTATTTCCATGGATCATTGGTAGTCAAAATCAAGTCGATGCCTACCTCTCTCCAAAATATCTTGATATGAACGTTTTTTCTTGAGAGATTGGTGATGACTTTTTTCCTTAGCTTGGAATGATTTGTAATTTTACGGCACTCTTGTAATTCCATATAGAGTCGTTCCAAGAAGTATCAGCGTATATGGAGTTTGTATGAGAGGTCGGGGTTGATATGAGAGGTGAGGGTTAACTTATCCCTTTACTGTATTTGGAGCCCAAATTTCTTGAGCAATCTTAGAAGGGACAATGATTCCTACGAAATTTGTATGAGAAATACGAAACCAGGAGAAGTCACTACCAACATGATCATGTCAATACAACGTTCCCTCCTTTGCAAATTTTAAAATGAAACTTCTATACGTTGTCGGTAGCCATAGTTGTTAAGCGACATGAAAGTGTCACAGTGACATCTCAAAATTTGGTGATGCCATTGCAACAAATTTTAAACTTTAGAACATCTGCGTTGCAATGGCATCTTTAAATTTAGCGACAACATTGCTATGTTTGATCTTTAATATGAATCACAATTGCGTTGCAAAAATTAAATGATGCCATTGCTACGCCAATTTAATAACATCTTAAAAAAGCCAAAAAGTTAAGTGACACCCTTTTTTTGGGGCTTCCGACATCGATAAATTTTATGCGATGCCAAATGTATGTCAGAAAACCATAGATTTGTAGTAGTACGTAAAAATTTAGGATAATATAATTAAACGGATTGATTGCATTATGTATGTCAAACAAATGCAATTGTTCGATAATATCACATGGCATAAAATAGAATGTACAAAACCATATCAACATTTAGAGTAAATATTTTTCAGTACAACTTTCATGCAATTGTTCAAATTTTGTAATAATAGCTTAAGATGACGTTCGATCAAAATAGTGTTATGAAAATAGTAGCGTTTTGTGGAAGCTTCTGTCATCCAAATCGCAAAGAGATAACTTGGATTGAAAACAAGACGGATTTGAAATCAAAACACAATAACAAAAAATATTTCACCCAACGACCCACTTTGTTGATTCAATAAAATTTTGTTTACAATTAATAGAACAAAGCTAAATTTAATAAAATACCATTGAATCAATAACCAAATTAAGAAGGAGAGCAAATATCTATATGGCTAAAATTGTTGGATAAAAAGAACAAATATGAAGAAGAGAAAATTAGCAAATAGATTTTCCACCTCACTTTTACCCTCTTCTAGTCTCTATTTATATAATCAATAACTTAATGCCCAATTTAACATTAGATGACAAAAAAATTGTGTACCTATTAGAGAGAGAAATAAACATACTCCAATATGCCTATTAATTAGAGGAAACGAAATCTTCTATTTCTTTCTTTTGCATATTTATTTCCCTCTATTTGTGATTTTGTATCACTAAAATTTAACACTCCTTCTTGATACAAAATCACATATCTCCAACATATCAAACATGCCATATCTAGATCTATCACAAATACCCTTATCTCAACCGCACTAAATTACAAACCTTAACCACCGTCTGCAAGTGGTGCATCTCGCACATGAGGTGCACTACACAAATCCAGTCTCAGAAAAGTTTGTAATACCACAAAGATCTCCGTCTTGTCTTTGTGGAGTTTGCAATTCAACACCCGTCTATCACTGGATCTGAGCTCATTACCTGATCGCTATTGATTCCTGAGCACCATCAACATGAAGACCCCTGTCTAAAATACGATCCTCAATGATAAAATCATAAGCAGTGACCACATTAACCTCTCCAACTTACTGTGCACTAGGCCCTTCAACCGTCACTCGCTTTCCATTGTCGGCTATAGAACCAACCAAGCTATAAAGGTTTCCTTCTTCCAATACTACTCTCATCCTTACACTACCACTTTTCTTCACTCTCAAAACTCTACCTTGAGTCTCATAAGTGCAACCACGGCGATCCAACTGACTAAGAGAAATAAGATTGTGTGAACAAGTGGGTACATGTATTACTCTTAAGACTTCTCTAACCACGCCATCATGCAAACAAAATCGGATAGATCCAATAGCACAAATCGGTTGTTCTTCTCCATTGGGTGTCCCAATCATACCGAAACTCTTCTCATAAGAAGAAAAACAATTCACATCTTTAAAAATGTGAAAACTGTCTCCCAAATCCATCTTCCAAGGCTTATTTTTACTAAAGAGGACATCACAATAAGTAGCACTATCGGTACCTTCAACAAAACATGAATGTACATCATGCTAGCATCACCATGCGCAGCCTTTTCTGATCTCTTTTATAAGCATAACACTTGCCGCATATGTGACCTTTCTTATTACAATAACGGCAAGTGATAACACCTTTACCATTAGCGTTCTTCTTCTTCCAAATTGTGACTTTCTACGAGTCCCTTGCCACCATAGCCCCACTTTGAATTGATTTCATACCCGTCCCTTTTCTTCTAAGCTTCTCATTCAAAAGACTGCTTTGAACAGTCGCCAGAGAGATAGTTCTATTAGCATTGGAATTACTCAATGAAATAACTAATGTTCCTCAACTTTCTTAAAGGGAACTCCTGTAACTTATTATCAAAATTGACCTTCATATTTGCCAATTGATTTATTACATCTTGAAATTCATTCAAATGCTCTACAACAGACTTCTCTTCATCTAATCTCAGTTATACCAACTTGTCCTACAAAGCCTTCACGGGTTCACAACAAGCCACATGATGGAAAACTGAATCATCAAGATACTAGCGAATCAAAGCAATCATCTTCTTATCCATCTTCTTCCATTTTCCCTCATCTACATTAGAGGGCTTCTTTCCATTTCCATCAATAGGATCATGAAGATCATTGAGATACAAAAAATAATCCATCTTAGGCTTCCAAATGCGACAATTTTTCCCATCCAAGATAGCCATCTTTGAAAATGAAATCATATCTGACATCAATAAATTTTCACTCTAAGCTTTGTGATGATCTGTGCTATGATACCAAACTGTTATGAAAACAGTAGCGCTTTGCGGAAGCTTTTATCAACAGATCTTTGTCACCCAAATCACAAAGAGATAACTTGGATTGAAAACAAGAAGGAATTGAAATCGAAACGCATGAACACAAAATATTCCACCCAACCACACACTTTATTAATTCACCAAAATTTTGTTTACAATAATAGAACAAAGCTAAAGTAAACAAAATACCATTGAATCAATAACCAAATTGAGAAAGGGAGCAAATATCTATATGGCTAAAATTGTTGGAAAAAAAACAACGATGAAGAAGAGAAAATTAGCTAATAGATTTTCTACCACACTTTTACCGTCTCTTCTCATCTCTATTTATATAATCAATTACTTAATGCCCAAGTTAACATTAGATGGTAAAAAAATAATTTGATTAGCCAATTAGAGAGATAAATAAACATACTTAAATATGCCAATTAATTAGAGAAAATAAAATCTTCTCTTTCTTTCTTTTGCATATTTATTTTCCTCTATTTGTGAAATTGTATCACCAGAATTTAACAAATAGCATATACATTAGATACATTATTTATAAAGCCAGTCTAAACAAAATTTCACTTGGTACCTAACCTATATGTAGTGAAGTAATTAGCAATTATCACATCCACGGTAATAATATCATGAGAGAAAATTGTGATTTTCTATACGACTTAATATTGCATAAATTAGAATAATCAAGAATTACTCAACTATACTGACAAATAATCAATTTAATTTAGAGATCTATTTTTAGTTTTTATTGGAACCTCATGTTTTAACTGGAAGGTTTTGGACAAGTGAAAAGGGGAAGATGGTAGGGGTAACAATGTTTGATATTTATATTTACAAGTTTGAGCTTTATTATGTTTTAATTAGAGCCTAAAAGGTGAAAATAATGTGAATTTTAAATTTAAGTCGCAAAATTATAGTAAAAAGAAAGCATGAACAACAATGTTTCAATTACATAACTATGGGATAGAATAGATAGATATGAACGAGAGTGAAAGAAGCAAACTTATTTTTGTATTTTTACTTCAGGAAAGTTTTAAATCTAGTTACTAACTGAATTCTACATAAAGTACTAAATATAAACTAAGTCTTTTATTAAATGCATACACAATTTAAAATTTGGACAAATTGAAGATTATGTTGAATTTATGGCAATAGTAAGCACAATTTAAAATTTGGATAAATAGAAGATTATGATTTATTTATGGGAATAGATATACACTTAGTTATGCAACTAGGCCACTGCTTTTTCTACTAGTTTTTCCATGAATCCTTAGGCAGTGATCATATGTTGGCATATCCGTTGTTGCTAAACCTACATTATGCAAATGTTTCTATTTTTAAGACAATGATCTGTTTTTTAGTCATTGCTTGTCAATTTATCGATTGAAAAGATGCTAGATCTTAGATTTTAGTAGTTCCGTTCCAGAAGCATCAGCTTCATTATTAACTTGACTTGACTTTTCCTTGGTGATATCAAACTTGTCTTCAGCAACCATACTTCCTTCACTAGCTCAAGTAACCTAAGTCTTTTCTCCTTGGTCACTAATTTCTCCATCATTTTGTTTCTAGTCTTCTGGTCCTAGTAATACTAAATATTTGAAGACAATTATTATAAATCACCAAAGGGGGAATACACTTAGGGGGATGAATATGCGAAAGCTTCCAGCATAGCGATATTGTCGAAATTATTAGGGTTTGGATGCATAAAGGTTAAGTCAAAGATTACTTATGATTTTTACTAGGTTAAATTATCCTCTAAAATTCTAACATAAAAAATGGTAAGGAGGAGGACAATATTTTTAGAAACTCAAAAATTAAGAGAAGTAGAAAGGAAAGCTAAATTTGTTAATGAAAAGTTTCCAAACCATGTTTCAAAATTAAAAATACGCTTATGGTCTAAAAAAACTACCCATGCTTGGTATGATGGATTCAAAAGCCATTTCTTAATTCTAGTTTTCAAATTAGGAAAATCGACTCCATGTTATTTAACAAAAAGGAAAATGGTGACATGTTAATCATTCAAACTTACGTTGATGATATAATATTTAAATCTATAATGATAATTTGTGTAAAGGTTTTGCAACTACTATTAAAATGAACTTGGAATGTCTTAATGAGAGAATTAAATTTCTTTTTAGGAGTATAAATTAACGAATTAGAAAATGAAATTTTCATTTAACAAGAGGAATATTATAGGGAATTATTAGTGTGACGATCTAGAATTTCGAGATATTTGAAATTGAAATATTTAATTGATTTTAAATATTTTAAAGTTAGTTTAATTTGAATTTCAAATACCACTATTTATTGGGCAATTTAATTTTTGAATTTAATTATTGAAAGTTGGAATTTAATTATTGAAAGTTGGGGAAATGGTTGAATCTGAAATTTTAGGCTTGTTAAAAATAGTTTAAAAGCTTGTAAAATTATATCGGTAGTGTTGAAGATAGTAAAAGTGTTAAACTTGAATTTGGAAGTGGTTTGTTAAGTTTCGAAAATATATTGTTTAAATTGATATTTAAAAATAGCCTTCCGAGGTATAGTCTAGGAATTCGACAAAACAAGTTCCATTGGATCCATAATAGTGTATTATCATAGGATTTCAATTTTCGTATTGTTTGGAGGGATCATTTGGCCGTACGGTAGATAAACGCGCTGAAATCTTTAACGAAAATTTAATATAATATCTTCGTTCAAAAATCTATCTTCTCCATACGATCGAATTGGGACTCGAAACCTTTTCCATTGTGTTCGGAATAGGGGTTTAACATTATAAATGCCTAGCAGCACGCCTCAATAGAAGTTCGAAATTTTGAGTTGCGATAATCGAGATGATTTAAAATTTGATATATATTTTATATTCTGAGTATAGTTTTCACTATTTAATATATATCTCCCCTCCAACACTTGGCAACCTTTCCCTCTTTCTTTAGCCACGCGTTCCTCTTTTTTTTAAAGAAAACAAATGGCCGATCAAATAAAAAAATATAGAAAAATCTTGTTTTACTTCCGCTAGTTTCAGATTTAAACTCACTTTACCCTTTTGATTTTGAAAAAAATATGGCGGACAATGAAGGAGAGTTTCGTCCAGTCCAAACCATCGAAACCAAACAAAATCATTTTCGTTTGTAAATCATCGCGTTCCACTTTTCCCTTAATCGAGTTATAATCGCTAATCTTGGAGTGTTCTCAAGTCGAGCAAGAAGTAAGAGGGGGAGGGAAACATTGCCAGCTTCAGTTGCTAGGCTTGCCGTGTAGCGTGAGGATGTGGGGCCTGTTGGAATTCGAGAGGAGTCGTGGTGGTCTCCGACGCCACGTGGAGGAGGAATGGCCGAGGTCTTCGAGCTTTAGAAGCTGTCGCTTGTGTTAGGTATTAAGTTATTTTGAATTTTTTCTACCCTTCGGTTTTAACTTTTTTAATGAATTTATATGTAGATAAAAGCAATTAAATGTATATAAAGTTTAAAATAGAAAAATCTATTCAGCAAGGATGGCAGAAGTTATATATATATATATATATATATATATATATATATATATAGAAAAAAACATATAGATAAACATGATTTAAATGAAAACAAGAAGGTAACGTTTATCTTTAATAATATTTAATTAAATATGTTTTAAAACAGAGAGATGTATATGCATGTGGGTTAGAGAAATTATTAGTTCACAAAAAATGTTTTTATCTTTGAAGGAAATATATATATATATATATATATATATATATATATATATATATATATAGTAAAATGTATATGCAATTTCCAAATTGATTTATACATACCGAAATATTTATAAACAGCAGAGAAATTTATACAAACAAGTTTTTGAAGTAAAAATAGAAATTTTAAAATATTTGCAAGTCCAAAAAAATAGATTTTTGAGAACCTATAATTATTTTTATAAGTATATGTATATGCATATGATTTCAAAAGAAAAAGAAAAGAGCTTGAAAATTATATAGGGATTTTAAAATGTTCGAGGAATTTATAAATGTAGATTTTGAAAATCTATAATTTATTTTTATTAGAGTATGTGTACTTTCAAAGGAAAATTAATAGTTTAATAAAATCAATAGTCAATTAAAAATTTATTACATGGAAATTGATTATTAAATTAATTCAAATATTAATAAATTGTATAATGTTTATACAAGGTCAAAAACCGAAAAGGAAATGGCTGGTTCGGGTCGGATTGCGAAACTAAGGTCAAAGGTGAGTTAATCTCACTCATCTGGGTATTATTTAAATTTAATAGCTAAATTTAAATATTTGGTTGAATGATTGAATTGATTGGATGTGGTATATTATATAGTAGTATATATACTGGATTTATTTGATTCCCGCATTATATAGCGGATGAGACGCTATGCACTGCATAATAGCGGATGAGATGATATAACCCTATATACCACGATATTCCACCTCGAAGTGGAATTGGTATTGTACTAACATCTAGGATGCAAGGAAACAGGTTGGAGAGATCCAACTGGATTCGTCAAAATTATTTAGATTGTTTAATATACTATGATACGGTTTATTTCTATGATAGTATATTAAACAATCTAAATAATTTTGACGAATCCAGTTGGATCTCTCCAACCTGTTTCCTTGCATCCACAGATGTTAGCACAATACCAATTCCACTTCGAGGTGGAATATCGTGGTATATGGGGTTATATCATCTCATCCGCTATTATGCAGCGCATAGCGTCTCATCCGCTATATAATGCGGGAATCAAATAAATCCAGTATATATACTACTATATAATATACCACATCCAATCAATTCAATCATTCAACCAAATATTTAAATTTAGCTATTAAATTTAAATAATACCCAGATGAGTGAGATTAACTCACCTTTGACCTTAGTTTCGCAATCCGACCCGAACCAGCGATTTCCTTTTCGGTTTTTGACCTTGTATAAACATTATACAATTTATTAATATTTGAATTAATTTAATAATCAATTTCCATGTAATAAATTTTTAATTGACTATTGATTTTATTAAACTATTAATTTTCCTTTGAAACTACACATACTCTAATAAAAATAAATTATAGATTTTCAAAATCTACTTTTATAAATTCCTCGAACATTTTAAAATCCCTATATAATTTTCAAGCTCTTTTCTTTTTCTTTTGAAATCATATGCATATACATGTACTTATAAAAATAATTATAGGTTTTCAAAAATTTATTTTTTTGGACCTGTAAATATTTTAAAATTTCTATTTTTTCTTCAAAAACTTATTTGTATAAATTTCTCTGCTGTTTATAAATATTTCGGTATATATAAATAAATTTAGAAAATATGCATATACATTTTACTATATATGTATATATATTTTTCCTTCAAAGATAAAAACTTTTTTTGTGAACTAATAATTTCTCTAACCTACATGCATATACATCTCTCTGTTTTAAAACATATTTAATTAAATATTATTAAAGATAAACGTTACCTTGTTGTTTTCATTTAAATCATGTTTATCTATATGTTTTTTTTTCTATATATATATATATATATATATATATATATATATATATATAACTTCTACCATTCTTGCTGAGTAGATTTTTCTATTTTAAATTTATATACATTTAATTGCTTTTATCTGCATATAAATAAACCGAAGGGTAGAAAAGTTTCAAAATTACGTAATACCTACACAAGCGACAGATTCTAAAGCTCGAAGACCTCAGCCATTCCTCCTCCACGTGGCATCGGAGACCACCAGGACTCCTCTCGAATTCCAACAGGCCCCACATGCTCACGCTACACGGCAAGCATAGCCACTAAAGCTCGCGATGCTTCCCTCCCCCTTTACTTCTTGCTCGACTCGAGAACACTCCAAGATTAGCCATTATAACTCGATTAAGGGAAAAGTGGAACGCGATGATTTACAAACGAAAATGATTTTGTTATGTTTCGATGGTTTGGACTGGACGAAACTCTCTTTCATTGTCCGCCATATTTTTTTCAAAATTGAAGGGGTAAGGTGAGTTTAAATCTGAAACTAGTGGAAGTAAAACACGATTTTGCTATATTTTTTTAATTGATCAGCCATTTGTTTTCTTTAAAAAAAAAGAGGAACGCATGGGTAAAGAAAGAGGGAAAGGTTGCCAAGTGTTGGAGGGGAGATGTCACGACCCGAAATTCAACGTTCGAAATTTGACGTCAAATACCTCACTTGTACTCGACCGTCAATGATTCAAACATCGAACTCCAGTCGGATGGAGCTTATAACAACATTAGATGAATATATAACAGTGGAAAAAAAATGAAAATCATGCATCACATCACAGATACAACACCACAATAATATCTGTTACAACATCAGAGTACATAATACATGAATAACAGCTCCAAATAGAATGACATAATAGAACAACTACATATCATATGTCAAAATCTTTGAAAGGATAGAGAATGATAGTGAACGCCAAACTAAGCACCTCAAGATCCAAAAGCTTCCAAAATGTCTCTAAGGTATGAGACTCCAAAAACCACAAATCTCCAAACCAAAATACTCCAAAATTATATAGTTATCAAAAAGATATAGAGATTGGATTTTTGACGGAAAATAAAAGGAGAATTTTAAAGTAATTAATTATATAGGTTTGGATAAATAAATTGGAAAAGGATAAAAGAGGACTTTTAAATTTTAATAAATTCCGAGCACGGGAAGTATATTTTGAATAAAGAGGAATAAATGAATTTTAAACTTATTGATATTATTTAAAGGAATAAAGAAATTATTTTCAAATTAAATACTTAAATTTGGAAAAGATAAAAAAGAAATTTGGGAAAAGTATGAAATTTGTATTTTAGCTTAAATAAGATTTTGAATGATAATAAAGAAGTTAAATCTGAAATTAATGAGTTTTGAAATAAAATTGAGTAAGTAAGGAAATTTATTTTAAATGGAGTAAATTTTGAAAATCAATTTGAAAATTGATTTAAGTGTTTGAAATTGGAATTTTAAAGGAAGCTGAGACTATGAAATTTATAAACTGGGTTTGTAAAGTGAAATGGATATTGGTGGATATTCGGGAGTATAAATTCACCGTAGGAATTTATAAAGGAATGGGTAATTTGTTTTAAAAATAAATAGTAGTTTATGTGATCTATGTGATGGTAGATATGATAGTGAAGAGCATTCACTGTTTCGAACACTGAATTCAGAGTTGCACAAGCATGACTTTTGTAAGATTAGTTTTGCAAATGCGAGTTTATGTAAAGGAGGATCAAGAAAGCGATGGCATGATGCGCATGTTTGTTTGGTCGAAGATGCCGTTGAAGATGTTTTGGCCAATTTCGAGCAAAAGATGGTCAAAACAATGCGATCCTTCGGTTCTGCTACCGATTAATTTCACCCGCATTGGATATAGTCATCATCCTGAAGGTAAATTTCAGGTTAAAATTGGTTCGCAGTATAGAGATTGTTTATTTCAATTATTATTGTTATCATTATCAAAGATTCCTTATCTTCAAAAGATACTTCTCCATGTTTTTTCTAAGAGCATTTCCAACATATTCAGCCATTAATATTTAAAAATGCCCAATAGTCATATGCTTATTTACTGGTCGTTTGCCCATTTGTTATTTAATAGGCACCAGGTGCCAAGGGCTTATTACTATAATCCTTATGACACAAGAAACTGGAACGTGCAGGTGTATTGATCAATTGATCACACGTTAGCCTCGAAACTTTCAGAAGAAAACCGCACAACAAAAAGCTGCATTCACCACGCCTATGTGGAAGCAATCCGCAGAGCGAAAAATTTCATACACATCGGAAACCAATACCTCATGGGTGGCTGCCACCTATGGAGCCAGGATCAGAACAGCAGCTGCACCTACCTGATCCTAACTAAAATTGCTTTAAAGATATGCACCTAATTAAAGGCTAAAGAGAGGTTCGTGGTGTACATAGTAATTCCAATGTGGCTAGAAGGAGTTCCAGAAGGCGATACGGTTCAGGACATGCTGCATTGGACCAAGCTCACCATGCAAATGATGTACAAATTAATAGCAGATGCGATTAAAGAATATGGAGTTTCTGATTGTCGCCCTACTAACTATTTGAACTTCTTCTACCTTGCCAATAGGGAAGTAAAGGGTTTTGATGAATATTGTCCAAGGCCGTCCTAGTTAGTTGAGTAATTACTGGAGGGCTCAGATGAATAGAAGGTTTATGATATATGTGCATTCAAAAATCATGACAGGTACAGTAAAAATAAGTAGTTTCATCACTAATGTCTTTATCTATGCATTTGCTAACAAGTGACTGATTCTACTTACACATCAAAATTTGCTATACATCCATGATATTTTCTAACAAAAAATTTAAGACTAAGATATAACTTATGTGCCAAAAATAAAAATAAAACAGTAACTTATGTATTTTTATTACCTTCTACATACAATACCCTAAAACCGTTATTAAACTTTTCACATTTTTTCCCTCTATTCTATTATTGGTAAAAGATAGGTTGAATTCACTTATTACACAACGGAAATACAACATAGTGCCTCCGTTAGGATTATTATGTACCATGTATAACTTTCTTATACTTATATCATTACATCATAATTGCTCTCCTAACTTTCATAATTACTCTCTTAACTTTTTTATTATTATCTCATAGCTGTCCTTCCAGAAATCTCGATCACAACAATAAAAAAATTAATAGTTGTAAAAAATGAAGACAGTGGAAGAGTAATTATGTAAATTGCAAGTTGTTTGTAATACAAAAAATGGTGTGCAATATTTTGTGAGGACAAATTTTCATTTTATGGTCAATAAAAAAATTACTATAAATTTAGGCCTGTTTCAAAACAAATTACAAAAACAGATCTGATTTCTTATGCATTTATAGAATGCGCAAGCTATATTAAAAAAAGAAAAAAATTTAGTTTGTGCATTTTTGAAAAGTGCAAATACAAATATAAATAGGTATGAACAATGGAGCTGACTGGTTATTTCAGCCTCGAAAATACTTTTGCGCATTCCAAAAATGCGCAAATACAAATACATAGTTTGCACATTTTGGAATGTGCAAGCTATATATTTTTTTTTAAAAAAAATATAGCGTGCATACTCCATAAATGCGCAAAACCAGACCTATTTTTAAAATTACTTTTGAACTACATCTAAATTTGAAATAAGCTTTTGTTAAGTCTAAAACGAAAATTTGTCCATTTTGTAAAATTTTTGCTGTATGTTTATAAAAACATGGTGTATGAATAAAATCAGTCCTAACAGAAAAATATTATTGTATTGACGACAAGTATATGATAATTGGATCAGCGAACATAAATCAAAGATAGATGGATGGAGAGTGAGATACCGAAATAGCCATTTGATGCTATCAACCAAAATATACAAATGCAAATGATGCAACTAGCTATGAAGGAGATATTCATGAATATCGTATGTCACTGTGGTATGACCATACTACAACTATAGATACCTTATTTCCTGAACCGGAAACAATGGACTGTGTTAAGAAGTTGAAGCAAATTGGGAAAGAGGCGTGGGGTGTGTATAGTACGGAAGAAAAATATCTGATATGGGAGGTGTGCATTTGGTGAATTATCCTATAGTCATAGGTGATGATGGTAGTGTTAAGGATGATATTGGTGTTTATCCTGATATAAGCGCTTTGATTGACAAGCTTATCATCTCTCGTTTGGCTCTCGCCAATCCTTTCCACAAGAGTAGGTCTTATTGATAAGTTTGCCAACATCTTAGGTTCCAATTTACATCTAGGCCTGAAATCAAATCCGGCCAAATACTCAAGACTCTTCCATTCCGAAAACATGGCTCCCAATCCTGCATGTCTTCGACTTAACGCATCTGCCACTGCGTTACCTTTTCCCGGAGTATAGGCTATACCAAAATCATATGATGCTAGAAACTCTAACCACCTCTGTTGTCGAAGATTCAAATCCCTTTGGGAGAACAGATACTTCAACGACTTATGATCCGTAAACAACTCGAATCTAACTCCCAATAGATAATGTCTCCACATCTTCAAAGCAAACACAATCGCTGCTAGCTCCAAATCATGGGTCGGATAATTCCTTTCATGCAGCTTCAGTTGTCGGCTTGCATATGCAACAACTTTATCCTTCTGCATTAGCACTGCTCCAAGTCCAGTTCCACATGCATCGGTGTAGATCACCATCTCATCATTCCCACTTGGAATAGTCAAAACTGGAGCACTTGTCAGTCGCTCTTTCAGGATTACGAAAGCTTGCTCACACTTATCATCCCATCTGAACACTTGGTTCTTCTTCGTCAATCCTGTTAACGGTGCAGCTATCTTGGAAAAGTCTTTGATAAACCGACGATAATATCCTGCTAACCCAAGAAAACTTCTCACATCAGATGCATTCTTAGGTCTAACCCAATCCTGGATCGCTGCTACCTTAGCGGGATCAACCGCTATTCCATTTCCAGAGATAACATGACCTAAGAACCTCACTTCACTCTTCCAGAAGTGACACTTCGAAAACTTAGCCTTCAGCTGGTGTTTCCGCAAGATTTCCAAAACAATCCGCAAGTGCGTCTTGTGCTCTTCCTCAGTTCTGGAATAAATCAAAATATCATCCACAAACACAAGCACGAACTTATTCAACTGATCTCTGAATACTCTATTCATAAGATCCACAAAATATGCTGGTGCGTTAGTCAATCCAAACGGCATTACCAGCCACTCATAAAACCCGGATGGTGTCCTGAAAGCAGTCTTCGGCACACTATCCTTTGCCACTCTCAACTGGTGAAATCCCGTTGCCAAATCCATCTGAGAAAACACCTTAGCCTCGTGAAGCTGATCAAACAAGTCATCTATTCTCGGCAGTGGATACTTGTTCTTCTTAGTCACCTTATTCAGCTCACGATAATCAACACACAACCTCAACGATCCATCCGCTTTGGTTGCGAACACAACTGGTGCACCCCATTCGGACACACTACGCCGAATGAATCCTTTCTGCAAAAGGTCATCAACTTGCACCTTCAACTCTTGCTGCTCCCTAGGCGCCGTCCGCCTAAGAGGCATCACAACAGGTCTGGCTCCCTCAACTAGATCGATACGAAACTCGATCTCCCTATGCGGCGGTAACCCTTTGACCTCGTCAAAGACGTCCTCAAATCCATTCACAATAGGCACCGACGACAGTCCATTCCGTGGAACAACTAGCGAATACATGAAGCTCATGAAGACGCCTTCCTTATGCTTACATCGTATCACAACCTTTCGCCCTTCCACATTTCCGACTGTCACCTCCAGCCTCTCACAATCAATCCTTGCCGCATACCTCCTAAGCCAGTCCATACCCAAAATAATTCCGAACCCCGTAAAGTTCAGAACAAAGCAATCACAGATAAACGAGCAATCATGACTCGACACAACTAGACCACGGCATAACATACACAAACAAGTCGAACCCCCAACT
Source organism: Allium cepa (assembly GCA_030765085.1). NCBI lineage: Eukaryota > Viridiplantae > Streptophyta > Magnoliopsida > Asparagales > Amaryllidaceae > Allium > Allium cepa. The sequence goes on from CM060939.1 coordinate 878,762,189, forward strand.
GGATTAGTCACAACCAATGGCCTATCAACAATATCCGGTTTCAAACCTAACCGGCCTACCAAATCATCACAAACAAAAGAATGCGACGCTCCAGTATCAAACAACACTCTAACTGGAACACCACAAATAGAAAGAGTACCTTGAACCACCACACTCTTCCCCTTCTCTTCAGCAATAGGAGCTTTTGAAGACGACGGCACAGCTCCCAAAGCATAAGCTTGCACAACCTGCCTATCTTTCCTCGGTTCTGGACAGTCCTTCTTGATATGTCCCAGCTTATCACAGTTGTGGCACTTCAACTGCACCTTTGGATTCTTGCAATCCCGGGAGAGATGACCCTTCTGTCGGCAGTTGTAGCAAGTCACTTCGCCTTTCAACTTCTTCTGGCCATCCTTACCCTTCTGCTGCTGCTGCTTCCTCCTCTTATTGCCATTCTGGTGTGGTTTAGATCCTTCCCTGGTTACAGCAACAACAGAACTTTCCTTAGGAAACAAACTCTCATGCCTAAGGGCTTTCTCCACAAGCTTCTCAAATGGATCGTCCAAATGATCCACTAACTGCCTCCCAAGATAAGCATCCAGACCAGTCACAAACTTTTCATTCTTCTGGTAGGGAGAATCAATATACGATCTGGCATACTTGGACAAGGCTTCAAACTCAGAAATATACTCAAGAACGGGTCTCCCACCTTGCTTGAGCTCCACAAACCTCTTAAACAAAACAGATTTCTGAGCCGTAGAGATGAACTTGGCTTCAAATATGACTTGGAATTGCTCCCAAGTGATCCCTTCCTCTGGAGTATCGATGGTGATGGAATTCCACCAATCAGCAGCTCTTCCCTGAAGCTGTCTTGATGCAAGCTTCCTCTTGGTTGCATCCTCAATTCCCAAGTCCCCAAAGATTCTTTGGCAAGCATCAATCCACCTCTGCACTTCAATAGTCGACTCTGTCCCCAAGAAAGCTTTTCCTCCAAGAGAAGTATAGTCCTTGCAAAGCTTAGCAAAATCCACTGGTCTTGGAGCTTGAACTTGAACTCCAACATCTACTGATGATCCTGAAGCTGGTATCCTTCTCATGATCGAAGTCATCATCGCTTCGAACATAGTTCCATAATCAACAGCTCCTTCAGTAGCACGGCCTTCCCTTGCAGTTGGTCTCCCTCTTCGACTCATCTTTAGTATCTAGAAAAAGGAATGATTAGAACACCTTAAGAAACAACTGCATAAGGAGTTCAAATCCTTCTAAGCTACTATATTATATATAGTAATCATCCATCAAAATACAATTACGTCTCTCATACATAGTTACGTCGGCGAGCGTTGGCTAAAATCGATTAACCAAAGCTCTGATACAAATTGTGACGACCGCCCATGACTCCCGCACCAAAACAAGAGAATAGTGCGCTGAAAGGTGTGCCAGGCAGCCATGGACGATAGTCAGGGTAAAATAAAATCGCAGAATCTCTATCGTAACTCACAGCGCATGGATAAAATACAATAGAGAAATATATATATAGTGAAGCCTCATAACAGAGAAATATCATCATATAAGCATCACAGTAGTTTTATACAATCATCTCAACAAATCCATACAACAAGACCTCACTACAAAACACTCAATCAAATACAGCAGCGGATCCCAGTACATATAGAAAGAAATAATATGCATAGCCTCCTGCCCGTCTTCGTCATCATCAGCGGATCACCCTAAGCACAGCACCTGCCACCTGCTACCTAGTCTGCCCATCCCAACATGGATGAACAGCCCAAGGTAATAAGAGGAGACATAAAACCTTGAGTCAGACAAAGTCTTAGTGAGCAGTAAATTAACAATCAAGCATACCAAAAGAGCATAAGGGATAAAAGGAATAGGAACCAAACCATCCCACTCCACCTCTTTCTACAGTGATAGCCCCCAGACACACACTAAGGAGAAGTAAGCAAAACATAGCAGATAAGTAAGGTAAAGCAATAACCACTCGAGTCAAGGACGATGTTCTCCAAATACAAACCCCCAAGGCCTAAACCAAGATCAGATAGGTACCCAGAAAACACCGCTCTTGAGACCGAATGATGATACAACCAAACATCCATGACTCTGGCTATCACCGTTATCATTGCCTTGATTTCACCGTTAGTTGAATGACCACCTGTCAAGGGCTAATGGTAACCCCGGCTTTAGACATAACTCCGCACGTCATCATGACCCGTGCCTAAGCTGAACGCATCAGCCCAGAGTACTAGCACGTCATCGTGACCCGTGCTTGGAACGTCATCATGACCCGTTCCAACGTACCCTTGCTTGAGTATGTTAGAACCTTCAACAACGATGAGATCTTAGCCTCCTAGTCATCCTCCATGACGACTATTTCCATACTAGCTCATGCGCCTCTCAAGCTAACCATTATCCACACCAACCCGGACCGCATCACCGAGTTATAACTTCGCACGTCGTCATGACCCGTGCTTGGAACGTCATCATGACCCGTCCCATCTCAACATATGTCTTGCCTCATCATATCATAGCAAAGTCTCTCATCTTGGAACGTCATCATGGCCCGTCCCATTTCAACATATGCCTTGCCTCATCACACCATAGCAAAGTCCCATATCAACATCATGCTTTTCCTTCTCACACCATGGCAAGATCCCACATCCTCGAATCCATTCATATGAGCTTCCACCTCCGCTTCATATGCTACAGGCAGCTTTCACCATTCAAGAGCCTTTCCACTTAGCTTTTGAATCAACTTCAACCTTCTTGTTCCAAATCAACGACAAGCTAACTTGAAACAATAAAATCAACCATACATCCAACATTCAAGCATTCAAACAAGATCTAATAAGAAATATCAACTATAATGGCAATTTCGTAAATAAATGAGAAAAATTCCAGCATGCATGATTCATAAGTTTCTAGCATAGATCTATCAAATATAAAACATGGGTTTTGTTTCTATAACTTAATAAATGAACTTGCATAGGTAAACATCTTCACAAACAATGGATCTATACTTGGATCTAAGGAAAATGCACAAAATCACTATCTACAACACTCCAACAAACCACCAATCCAATATACTCCTTTGGATCCGCGTGAGAGATAACTACCACTCACCGAATCACCCAAACACTTCAAAAACTAATCACTTCAGATCTGGACAGCGAGGATCAAGGCTTGATCCGACAATATCTTGCTTCAATCGACGAAATCTCTCTCGAACGGATGAAGATCTTCAACTTTGGCCCTTGAATCTTTGATCTTGATCTTCGATCTTGGATGGATGCTAGAACTAGATTGAAAAGGAGAAAAGAAGATGAAGAAATGTTGTAGTCGAGTTCCCAAAATGGCAGCACTTCGTCGCTTCAAAAACCGGTGCCAAAAAGTGAGCCAAAGCCCTCTATTTATAGGCTGATTTGCCCATGAGTCGTTCGCCCGATGAGTCGTCCCCGACTCACGACTCAAGCCTACTAACGACTCACGCGACTCAACGGCTCATGCCTTAACACGACTCAAAACACACACGCACAAGCCCAAGCCTTATCTCGCCTACGACTCATCTATGCTACGACTTATGACTAAGTAAGGCCACACGACCTAAGACACACACGACTCAAACCCGAAGCCTAAGTTCCAACGACTTACGACTCAAGACAACTCAAGACCCTGCCGACTCAACTACCCACGACCTAAGCCTTAACCCCTTGAGTCGCTAACCCATGAGTCGGCATCCCTTAAGCCGTTGGTTCCTTAAGTCACTCTACCTATAGGTCGGCAACACCACTGACTCGCCTACCACCTTAAGTCGGTCCCCTATGAGTCGTTAGCGACTTAAGACTCTATTAACTCGAACGCAACTCAGCACTTAACACGTTAACTTGACAACATACTAACTCCAAGTAGCTCTTGAGTCGGCCTTCTATGAGTCGGCCAATCCTTGAGTCAGCTACCAACTTAAGTCGCTCCATCACTCCAACTCTTAACTCGGAAATTCTTAGGTCGTTGCTTCTACTAATTCACTGACTCGGTCAAACGGCTTAACCCACTAAGTCGGCTGAGCCTATGAGTCGGTCACGACTTAACACTTATCTCACGAGTTATCTTCCTATACGACTTAGGCTAGAAACATCACAACAATACTAACGACCTGATAATTCTACGATATATCGACACGTAAAATACGGGTCGTTACAATTACATATTTCTTCTATATCACTTCTTGATTTCAGATCGTCCTTAGTCTTGCCCTTAACATTCAAAAATGTATTAAACACATTATCGAATATGTTTTTCTCGTTATGCATCACGTTAATGTTATGACGGATTAAAAGATTTTTCCAACAAGACAACTCCTATAATATACTCTGTTTGCACAAACTATGAAACGTCGATTTACCTTGGATTTTAGTTTGCTGCCCGGTTTCATGTATCTTTGGATAATCCTTTACAAGTTCATATATATCTTCACTTGACCAAATCATTGGTGGCTGTAAAGTCTCATATCTATTAGCTATGAAGTTTTTTTGTTTCCTCTAAAAGTATGATTAATATGGAGAAAACGTCGATGACAATCAAACCACGAAATTTTCTTCCCATGCCGTAAAGAAAATGCTCGTGTTTATTTCATACAGTAAGGACAAGCAAAACGACCGGATGTACTCCAACCCGAAAGCATTGCATATGCAGGAAAATCGCTAATTGTCCATAACGAAGAAGCGAATATCCGGAAAAAAAATTTGATACGTCGTATGTTTCAACTCCTTCATACCACGGGGGTATTCATTGATACCTTGTGTCGGATCATCAGGCCCAGGGACGACAATAATGAGAAACATATATGGAGTTTTCATACACATCCATGGGGGTAGATTGTAAGGTGTAATGATTATAGGCCAAGATGAATATTTAGAAACAAACTGAGAAAACGGTGAAAATCCATCAATACACAAACCTAGTCAAACGTTATGGCACTCCGCTGCGAAATCGGGGCATTTCTCGTCAAAATACTTCCATGCTTCTCCATCAGATGGGTGTGTTAACGTACCTTCTTTAGGTGTTCTCACAAAGTGCCATCTCATATGATGCGCTTTTACAGATGATGCATATAACCTTTGAAGTCTAGGAGTGATAGGTAAATAATGCATACGCTTGTATGGAACTTCTTTTCCCCTTTTTTTCCTTGGTTTGTATCTTTTTTGATTATATATTTTACAATTCCGAAGACTGACATCATCTTTCCAAAACAGCATGCAACTATTTAGACATGTATCAATTTTTTGATACGGCAAACCGAAAGATGACATAAGTCTTTTCATTTCATAATAATTTTCGCACATTAAATTATCTAATGGCATATAGCGTTTAGCAGCTTGTACAACGGCCGTAAATCCAACTTATGTGAGGTTGTACTTTGATTTCATTGCAATGTACTCTGCAGTTGCTGATAATTGAGTGCCGCTAGTACATCCATTCGAAAGCGGTTTCTTAGCAGCATCCAATATATAACAACCCTGTATTTTATGATTATTTTAGTTGTATCTTTTAATTATTTTATTTGAATTCCTGATTTAAGAAATTATTTTATTTATGAAAATGGATATATTTTGTTATTTTAAATATATATTTTGATTTTTCTGTAAATTAGAATTCCAAACATGAATAAATAGAATATTTTCCAAAATTGTGAATTTTGGCCAAAACGGTCAAACTTTGACTTTAAAATTTAAATATTTGAAATTTTGAATTTTATATATTACTATTAAGATAAATAAAATTTCAAGAATACTGCTTTTTGTTTCGTTGAAATCTGATTAATATTGTGGAAGCTATGCTTTTTACAATATTGTGTGTAAATTGTTTTATTTAATAAAATTGTTTATTTTAATTTTTATAAATAATATTTTTGTTTACCATATCATGTGTATATATACGTGACATGACATGTTATGTATATATTTTATTTTTGAAACATTTTTAAAGTGTTATTATAATTTTTAAATGTTTATTGTACATTGTTCATATTTTTAAATGCTAGTTTCAATATATTAGCTATGTTCCAATTTATATTCTATTTTTTCCTTAAAATAATTATTTATTTTCCTTTTTCACTTTTTTTTTCTTTTCTATTTTATTTTCCTGAATTGTTTTTGCTTTATTTTGATTTAAAGAAAAGGAAATTTAAAGAGTCCTTTCATTTTCCTTGTGCCTTTTCATTTACACTTGTCTTTCCATTTTCCCTTTTGCCTTTTCATTTCTATTGGCCGATCATTTTTTTATGATAGCCAAGTATTCCTTTTTAGCATTCATGTGAGAAAATGTTTCTCATCTTCATTCACGGCCAGAAAGCAAAAAAACTATGATAATGGCTTCTTTCCTTATCACTTTTCTCTTTTTTTTCTATGTTTTGCCTTGTTCTTTCCCTTGTTCGCTCGGCCTAGTTCTCCCCTCCATCAGCTCCACCATTACCTCCTCCATCTATAGTAGCCATCGGCCCCTCCTCTGACCAAAAGGTCAATCCATGACCACTTGAAGTTGATAGCTCCACAAAATTTGCACAAAACTCCACAAAACCTTGCCTAGCCAAGCATAATTCCACCCTACCCTTCACATACTCCTCTCGGCCACCCTAGAACCGCCACTACCTGACCATTGGCCACTGCTGCACCATCACAGATCTGAAACAAGCATGGCCGAACCACCACATGCCCATGGCCGAGCCAAGAATGTCACAAGAACTCCACTAATTTAGCCTTGACCCTATGTATGCTTTGTGTTGCAACCACTACCCTTCATCTCCACTTGTTGTCGTTCCATATTGATCTCATACCTGAGCTTAACAACATCTTTGGCCGAGCGTAAATATCCCCTTGGTTGAGCTTTTGAATGGTTGTAGCAAGGTCAAGTTATCTTGTCTTTGTTGCGCTTTAATTTCAACTCATTTCAATGTGCTTTGTCTTGTATATTTTATGTTATATTGTTTTGTCCTATTGGTTGTTATAAGATGATTATCTTGGCTCTCTCAACTCATTTGAATCCAATGTCGTGCTATAGTGCTTTCAGGATTTGTTTTGTGTGTCTCGATTTGCTAATTCCAGCTTGAAAAGGTGAGTCTTTCCCACTCTGACATGTTTACTCATGAAATAGTGAATTGATGACAAGTGTTTAGTAATTTAAAATGTTATGCAAGTAAATGACGATGATATGATATGATATGCCATGTTATTACCATGTTAACTTTATTAATTATCACCTGACATCTGATATATGACATTATATTGTGACATTGACATGTTAGTTTATATTGTTTATATTATTTATGCATATTTTCGCACTGCAAGTTCCCTGTTAGAATAGAATCACTATGGGTTGAAATGATACATACCCGAATGGATTTTAGAATAGAAAAAATCATCATGGGCTGAAATGATAGGCCTGAGCGATTTTTATTATATTTTATTTGACTTGGATTGCGGATTTGAAATGATAGAATCCGGTTTTCTTTTTGAATTGCGGATTGAAATGATATATATCCGTATCACTTGACCTAGGTTAGAAAATTATATACAGACCCTGTGGCATATATTGTTAAATGATTTTTCTTAAGATATGTATTTTTGAAGTGTGAAATTTTGATTTAAAAATATATATTTAATGGTTTTTAAGAAAATTAAATATTAAGTCTTGAAATTGTGAACTTAAGTACGTAAATTTGAAGTTATTGTGATTTTGACTTTAAATTTTATTTTTAAAATGTAAGTAAATAATGGAAACTAAATTTAAAGTTTTGAAATGATATTTGAAGTAAAATACTAAGTTTTATTAAATTTATAAGTTAACAAACAGTGATATTTTGACTTAATAAATGAAATGAGTTTTTAAATTTAATATTTGATTTTAAAAATTTTGTTGTGATAAATCATATATTAAAAGTATTTAAATGTGAAAATTTGAAGTCTAGAAATATGATTTATAAATTTAAATAGAATAAATTTTGAAGTTTTATTGCTTTTGAAAAGTTATAATAAAATTTGGAATTTTATTAATAGCATTTCTAAAATGTTGTAGTTTTATGACAGCACTTTAAAATGCTGTTGTTTTGAACTTAACTATGTTTGAAATAACTGAATATCTATTACGGCATTTTATAAATGCCGTTATTCTTGAACTAAACTATTTTGGAAACTATAAGCTACGATAACACTTTATAAATGCTATCGTTGCTATATTTTGACAATGTTTGAAATGTTATAAATTTTAACACGGTTTGAGTTATATTTTGAAGTGTTAAATGATTTAACTTTTTGAAATTGATTATTTGTGAAATATAAGGAGTTTTGAATATAATTTAATATTTAAATTTAAATTTTAAGAAATTTAAATTGAGTTTGAATTTAAATAAGGTTTACTTGGTTATGTGTTAAATGGAATGAAATGTAATAAGATAAATGAATTCTTGAATGAAATATTGAAATGTGTTTTGTAATGATATTTGAAATAATAAATGGATGACTTATTTGATTTAAAATGATATTTAAATTTGAATATTTGAATTTGAATTCAAATAATGATTTGATAATGAAGTTTTGAAAGGATGTCATATTTTGATGATTGAAATGGTTTGGAAATGATTTAATCATTATTTTGATAAAGAATGTGAATTTGAAATGATATTTGATTTTGATATTTGAATAGTTGAAGTTTATATTAGTATGAAAGGATATTTGGTTTACTTGTAATTTGAGTTTATTTAAATAATTTTGGATTTATGAAATGAATATTTCAAAACTAAGTAAAAATGAAGTTAAATCAGAGTTATATGAAATTATAAAATTTAGTTTTGAAATATGGTATATTAAAGCTTTGAAATATATTAAAAATTGAATAGTTTATTTTATGGATCAATTCTATATTCGAAATTGATAAGATTTGAAATGGTTTGTTGTGAAACTAAATTGAATTGAAACTGATGGTTTGAATTTAATTGGAAATTTGAAAATTTAGGTTTAATTGAATAAATTTGTAATTAAAGGAATGTTCCATGATTTCAAATGTATGATTTTTTTTATGTTATGATTTTAAAGTGTAATGATTTCAAGTATTTTGGTTTCGAAAGAGTTATAGCTTTGAAAGTATTATGATTTTTGAAAGGTGAATTTATGTTTGAAATGGAAATGTTATAGTATTGATTTGAATATATTTCCAAAATAAAAATGGTTTTGGTTTCAAAGTACAAACTATTTTGAAAGGAATATAGTTTGAGATGAAATGATGTGATTTTTGAAGTATAAATTATTTTGAAATGATCACTGCGTAATAATAATGTTTGGTTGTTAAAGAGACCGGGATCGGAAGTTGTCATACTCTCTGCCAACTCCGAAAACCACTTTAACAACTGTGTACGTGGTGGAGATTCCAGAACGAAGTAGGATGGTGGCGACGTCCTTGAGGCATATTACGTGGACACAACTCCCATGAGTTGGCATAAGGTGGCTAAAACAGGAGCGGTCTCTGGCCAAGTGTGGTCATTCCTCCAAACTGATACATTTCTTCGATACTATTCTCTTACTAGTGGTTGATTTGATGGCCATCCTCCGATTTTGATTTGATGGGCGTATGTGGCTGCTACGTTACCACCAGCCGTGTGCGTAATTGGTATATCTACTATGACATTGCCTTGTGTGCCATCTCACCTATCATAGCGAGCCTTACTATGAGTTTGTTTTTCTCCCGTAGCCCATGGAATATTTAGGGTACTCTCCGGATCTGGAGATATGCTGATACTAGATGAACCACTGGGACTATTACGTGTTAAGGCGAATATTTGGTCACTCTTTAACGCTATTTTAAAGTAAGTTTATTTTACTATAGACATTATTATAATAGCGCAATATTACTACATAGTAAATAGTTTAAAGGATCCTTAATGGATGGGTGATCCCAAGCATCCTTTAAGTTACTGATGCATTTCGTTACTGTTCACTTGAGTTGATTTACAATTCATAAGTATTTATGTCCTGACTCGAGTGTTTTGTGTTTTGGTTTACGCTCGAGTCAAATTGAGTGATTCAGCATTCAAGACTCACCTTCGGAGTTGGAGCTTTGTTTGAAGATCCAGCCATCTATTTTGCTTTCAGTATTCAGTGTTTCAGTGATGTATTCTGATTTGTATCTGATGTATCCTGTTACTTTTCTATTGTATCTTATTTAACTCTGATGTACCTTATTTTTATATAGTAGCTTCATGAACTACTATCTCTTTTACTTCCGCTGCATTATTAAATACTCTGCGTCGGTGATCTGTGACTATTTATTTACTATATATTTTGAGATTTGCCAAAAAAAATTTACAACGCGGTATTTTGAGCTATTCAAGTCCGACATATGCGGATGCGAATGGTTGAAAATATCGGGTCGTTACATTTGGTATCAGAGCTTAGGTAACTCTAGGAAACCTTAGCATATTGGTAAATGTATTTACAGAATCACTTTCATTCGAGTTTGAATCTCTTCCTTTTTGACTCGATTCCATTGAATTTTGGAACGTTCCCTGCGGCTCCAAAATTCGTTCGTGTCCCTCACTATTTGTCCTCTTTTGATTCTAGAGATTCCCATAACTCCACTTCGAATGATATTTATACTGAGTCGGCGGTTCCGCCAATCTCAAATTGATTTGTAAAGGGGGAAACTCCTTTACAACAGCATCGATTCACCGGAAATTTTGTATCCTCGGTTTAGATGCTAGTATCTCTTATAATTCCAAAACTCTATCTCCTGAGACTGAATGTAGACTTACCCTAGAAAATCCACATCGATCTTAATCTTTAAGTCACAGTTGACCCAATTAAGGTTGCCGGCGATTATATAAGCTTATCCATCTTCCTATTCTGTTATTTAATCATCTCATCTTTGTTTCCAACTCATCTTCAAATCATTCTTGAAGTGTATTTGTAAAATAATATTCAATTTTTTTTATATATTGTGTTGTTTGAGTTGTTGACGTTGATTTGGGTTTCTGATCGATTCGTCTGATCAACGCTATCGATAAGATTTCGAAAACACTTGAACAGAGCAAACTGACACAATATGCTTTTCAAATTTAGTAATGAAATAAATTTTTGTAACTATATTAAATTTTTTCTTGATTTTATTGAATGGGTTGTTAAGAAATAATATTGATTTTACATATCATTATCTCTTATTTCATATATAAATTATTGAAATATAAAACATGGTTATAAATTTATTTGGAAACTTAAAATGAATTTAAAACAAGAAGTTGAGAATTAAATTTCCGATGGATTTCAAACCTTGTGTTTAAAGTTTTAAAGGATATACTATTTAAACTATTTTCAAATAGAAACTTGTTTCTAAAGAATTTTAAAGTTTAAAATTAGTGTTCTTCTCTTTGTCGTGGAAAATAATTTCGGTGCTGACTACAACATCATCGACATTCATTTTCGAGTTTCGAAGTGAAGAGACCGTCTGTAGTCTGGCTACAGTTTTGTTTTGGGAAATTTAATTGATTTGAATTTCTAAAATAAGACTAGATTTATAACATATGCGGATATATGATTTAAATTTGAATATATATATATAGTGTGTGTGTGTGTGTGCATTTATTTATCTCTAAATAGTTTGGAATTTATCAAAAACATAATTCCTAAATTTTATCTTGAAGGATGATTTTTAAATATAAATTTCAAGATTTGGATAAATATTCAAGCTTGAAATGATTGAATTAGAAAGTTTTATTGTATAATACACAACTCCATTCTAATATAACTTACCTAGATTTTCAGAAGTTGAATATGTAATTGGATAATATAGAATATGAAAAGCTTTTATAAATAAAATTTGAGTGGTTATAACAAATGTTATACACTTATATTTTAGTTATAAAAAGATTAACAGTTATAAATTAAAAAGAAAGGGTAATGGAATAATATACAATATAAAATGATGTTAAAGGAAATAAGAATAAAATTAATGAAGTTATAATAAGTATAAATATATTTAACAAATGTGAGAAAATATATTGAGATGAATAAATTTAACTTTAATTAGGAATAAAGAATTATTATTTTATTAAGCACATTATGAGTATAACAAATGATTTTTTTTCAAATCCATGATTTTTAGGGATGTTTAAGATAATTGGATGATAAGATAATGAAATTTGAGATGATTAAGATTTATTTAACTTATGCAAAATTAATTATCAATTTAAGTTGAAATTTTCATGGTTTCAAAATAATTATCTTATTTTGTTTTTCAATCTATCTTTTAGTTGTCCTTATTTCCCTTATCTTGCTACAGAATGGGGATGCTATTGCTTATACCAGTCTGTTTAGAAATCTTTCTATAATCTTTCACAGTTTTTGGTACTCATCTTGAATCTGAGCACTGCTTGCCATCCACAGACCGTCGGTCAAACGGAAAGGGTGAATCAGATTCTAGAAGATCTTTTCGTGCTTGTATTCTTGATTCTAGAGGATCTTGCGAAGATCATCTCTACATTGTTAAACTTACCTATAACAATAGTTATTAGGTAAATTTCAATCTTCTTGTCACTTGTCTTAATCCTATTCCATTCTGTCTTTTTTTGGTGCTTTCCCGTACCTCAGTCCTTTACGGGGACGAAAAGTTTTGAGTGGGGGAGAGTGTAACAACCCTGTATTTTGTGATTATTTTAATTGTATTTTTAATTATTTATTTGAATTCCTGATTTAAAAAAAATTATTAAAATGAATATTGTTATTTTAAATATATATTTTTATTTTTATGTGAATTAGAATTCCAAACATGAATAAATAGAATATTTTCCAAAAAAGTGAATTTTGGCCGAAACGGTCAAACTTTGACTTTCAAATTTAAAATTTAAATATATTGAAATTTTTAATTTTATCTTTTATTATGAAAATAAATAAAATTTCAAGAATACTGCTTTTTGTTTCTTTGATATCTGATTAATATTGTGGAAGTTATGCTTTTTACAATATTGTGTGTAAATTGTTTTATTTAATAAAATTGTTTATTTTAATTTTATAAATAATATTTTTGTTTATCACATCTTGTGTGTATATATGTAACATTACATGTTATGTATCTATTTTGTTTTAAAACATTTTTAAAGTGTTGTTATAATTTTTAAATGTTTATTGTACATTGTTTATATTTTTAAATGCTAGTTTCAATATATTAGCTATTTTCCTATTAATATTTTATTTTTTCCTTAAAATAATTATTTATTTTCTTTTTTCACTTTATTTTTTTCTCTTCTATTTTATTTTTTTGAATTGTATTTTCTTTATTTTGATTTAAAGAAAAGGAAATTCAAAGTGGCAAAAGTCCTTTAATTTTCCTTGTGCCTTTTCATTTGCACGTCTTTCCATTTTCCCTTTTCCTTATCATTTCATCTATTGGCCGACCATTTTTTTTTCTGATAGCCATATATTCCTCTTTAGCATTCATGTGAGAAAATGTTTCTCATCTTCAATTCACGGCCAGAATGAAAAAAATTATGATAATGGCTTCTTCCCTTATCACTTATCTCTTCTTCTTTTCTATGTTTTGCCTTATTCTTCATCTTGTGTGCTCCGACTAGCTCTCCACTCCATCGGCTCCACCATCACCTCATCCATCTACAGCAGCCATCAGCCCCTCCTCTGACCAAAAAGACAAGCCATGACCACTTGATGTTGATAGCTCCATAAAATTTGCACAAAACTCCACAAAACCTTGCCTAGCCAAGCTTAATTCCACCCTACCCTTCACATACTCCACTCGGCCACCCTAGAACCACCATCTCCAGCCACTACCTGACCTTTGGCCACTATTGCACCATCACCAAATCTGAAACAAGCATGGCCGAGTGGCCACATACCCATGGCTGAGCCAAGAATGTCACAAAAACTCCACTTATTTAGCCTTGACTTTATGTATGCTTTATGTTGCAACCACTACCCTTCATCTCCACTTGTTGTCGTGCCATATTGATGGCATACCTGAGCTTAACACCATCTTTAGCCGAGCATAAATATCCCCTTGGTTGAGAATTTGAACGGTTGTAGCAAGGTCAAGTTATCTTGTCTTTGTTGCTCTTTAATTTCAATCCATTTCAATGTGCTTTGTGTTGTATATTTATGTTATATTGTTTTGTGTTATTGGTTGTTACAAGATTCTCATCTTGGCTTTCTCCACTCATTTGAATCCAATGTCGTGTTGTGTCATTCTATAGTGCATTCTGGATTTGTTTTGTGTGTCTCGATTTGCTAACTCTAGCTTGAAAAGGTGAGTCTTTCTAACTCTTACATGTTTACTCATGAAATAGTGAATTGATGATAAGTGTTTAATAATTTAAAAGTTATGCAAGTAAATGATGATGATATGATATGATATGCCATGTTATTACTACGTAAACTTTGTTAATTATCACCTGACATCTAATACATGACATTATATTATGACATTGACATGTTAGTTTATATTGTTTATATTGTTTATGCATATGTTCACACTGCAAGTTCCCTGTTAGAATAGAATCACCATGGGTTGAAATGATACATACCCGAACGGACTTTAGAATCGGGAAAAATCGTTATGGCCTGAAATGATAGGCCCGAGTGATTTTTATTATATTTTATTTGACTTGGTATTGCGGGTTTGAAATGATAGAACCCGGTTTTCTTTTTAAAATTGCGGATCGAAATGATATATATCTGTATCACTTGACCTAGGTTAGAAAATTATATACAGACCTCGTGGTATCTATTTTTAAATGATTTTTCTTAAGATATGTATTTTTAAAGTATGAAATTTTCATTTAAAAATATATACTTTGTGGTTTTTTAGAAAACTAAATATTAAGTCTTGAAATTGTGAATTTAAGTATGTGAATTTGAAGTGTGATTTTGACTTTAAATTTTATTTTTAAAATGTAAGTAAATATTGGAAACTAAATTTAAAGTTTTGAAATGATATTTGAATTAAAATACTAATTTTTATTAAATTTATAAGTTAATAAACAGTGAAATTTTGACTTAATAAATGAATTGAGTTTTTAAATTTAATATTTGATTTTAAATTTTTTGTTGTGATAAATCATATAGTAAAAGTATTTAAATGCGAAAATTTGAAGTCTAGAAATATGATTTAAAAATTAAATAGAATAAATTTTGAAGTTTTATTGTTTTTGAAAAGCTATAATAAAATCTAGAATTTTATTAATAGCATTTCTAAAATGCTGTAGTTTTATGACAGCACTTTAAAATGTTGTTGTTTTGAACTTAACTATGTTTGAAATAACTAAATATCTATTACGGAATTTTATAAGTGTCGTTATTCTTGAACAAACTATTTTGGAAAATATAAGTTATGGTAACACTTTATAAATGCTGTCGTTGTTATATTTTGACAATGTTTGAAATGTTACAGATTTTAACTCATTATATTTTAAAGTGTTAAATGAGTTAACTTTTGAAAATTACTTATTTGTGAAATATAAGGAGTTTTGAATATAATTTTATATTTAAATTTGAATTTTTAGGAATTTAGAATTTAAATAAGGTTTACTTGATTGTGTGTTAAATGGAATGAAACGTAATAAGATAAATGAATTTTTGAATGAAATTTTTAAATGTGTTTTGTAATGATATTTGAAATAATAAATGGATGACTTATTTGATTTAAAAATGATATTTAAATTTCAACATTTGAATTTGAGTTCAAATAATGATTTGATAATGAATTTTTGAAAGGATATGATATTTTTATGATTGCAATGGTTTGGAAATGATTCAATCTTTATTTTGATAAAGAATGTGAATTTGAATTGATATTTGATTTTGATATTTGAATAATTGAAGTTTATATTAGTATGAAAGGATATTTGGTTTACTTGTAATTTGTGTTTATTTAAATAATTCGGGATTTATGAAATGAATATTTCAAAATAAAGTAAAAATGAAGTTAAATCAGAGTTATATGAAATTATAAAATTTAGTTTTGAAATATGGTATACTAAAACTTTGAAATGAATAGTTTATTTTGTGGATCAAATCTATATTTGAAATTGATAAAATTTGAAATGGCTTGTTTGGAAACTAAATTGAATTGAAACTGATGGTTTGAATTTAATTAAATTGGAAATTTGAAAATTTGGGTTTAATTGAATAAATTTGTAAATAAAGGAATGTTCCATGATTTCAAATGTATGATTTTGAAATGTTATGATTTTCAAAGTGTAATGATTTTAAGTATTTTGTTATCGAAAGACTTATACCTTTGAAAGTATTATGATTTTTGAAAGGTGAATATATGTTTGAAATGGAAATGATATAGTGTTGATTTGAATATATTTCCGAAATTAAAATGGTTTTGGTTTCGAAGTATAAACTATTTTGAAAGAAATATAGTTTTGAGATGAAATGATTTGATTTTTGAAGTATAAACTATTTTGAAATGACCATGGCATTATAGTAACGTTTGTTTGTTAAAGAGACGAGGATCGGAAGTTGTCATACTCTCTATCAACTTCGAAAACCACTTTAACAACCGTGTACGCGGTGGAGATTCCTGAATGAAGTAGGATGGTGGCGACGTCCTTGAGGTATATTAGGTGGACCCAACTCCCGTGAGTTGGAATAAGATTGCTAAAACAGGGGTGATCTTAGGCCAAGTGAGGTCATTCCTCCGATCAGACACATTTCTTCGATACGATACTCTTACTTGTGGTTGATTTGATGGCCATCCTCCGATTTTGATTTGTGAGTGTTTTCTGATGTGGGCGTATGTGGATGCAACATTACCACGGCCCGTGTGCTTAATTGGTATATCTACCTTGGCATTGCCTTGTGTGCCGTGTCACCTACCATAGCGAGCCTTACTACGAGTTTGTTTTTCTCCCGTAGCCCGTGAAGTATTTAGGGTAGTCTCTCGATCTGGTGATATGCTGATACTGAACGGACTAGTGGGACTATTACGTGTTAAGGGAAATATTGGGTCACTCCTTAACTCTATTTTAAAGTACGTTTATTTTACTGTAGACATTATTATAATAGCGCAATATTACTACACAGCAAATAGTTTAAAGGATCCTTAAAGGATGAGCGATCCCAAGCATCCTTTAAGTTAATGATGCATTTTGTTACTGTTTACTTGAGTTGATTTACAGTTCATATGTATTTATGTCATGGCTCAAGTGTTTTGTGTTTTTCTTTACGCTCGAGTCAGATTGAGTGATTTAGCATTCAAGACTCAACTTTGGAATTGGAGCGTTGCTTGAAGATCCAGTCATCTATTTTGCATTCAGTGTTTCAGTGATGTATTCTGATTTGTATCTGAAGTATCTTGTTACTCTTCTGTTGTATCTTATTTAACTCTGATGTATCTTATTTTTATATAGTAGCTTATGAATTACTATCTCTTTTACTTCTGTTGCATGATTAAATACTCTGTTCTGTGATCTGTGGCTATTTATTTACTGTATATTTTGAGATTTGCCAAATTTTATTTACAACGCGGTATTTTGAGTAATTCAAGTTCGACATATGCGGATGCGAATTGTTGAAGATATTAGGTCGTTACACTGTAAATCATATATTTTTTCGCTCCAACATTTGGTTCCTCTTCGACATTGACATCGTCGTTATTAATTTCAACAATAGAGACCATTGATCGTGCTGCATCTTCAACCATATGTTTTATGAGATTCGTCGTACTAATTTCATCATTAATGACCTCTATTGACCGTTCTTCGTTACGTGTTATAATTTCTCCATGACGATCCCACACCAAATAATTGGTTACGAAACCATATTGACGTAAATGAATCCTTAACATATTCGGTACTGAATGCTTCAACAATTTGCACTTACTACATGGACAACGAATTTCTACGTCGTTTCCAATATTAATTAAAGCAAATTCGACAAACACATTTACCCGTTATGAAAATGTTTACTTACTGAGCCTTCTATTTCTCTTCCTTGATACATCCAGCTCCGATCAATAAAATAATTGACCATTTTTCCTACTGTAAAACCTATGATCAATAGTAAAAAAAATTATTAATCAAATTCGATAAACACATTTAGATTTTACTGTTTTTTATAATCCATTTTCGTTTATATACAAAGTTATATTTCTTGATATTTTATTCACATTTTTATACCTTTTGTGATGGTCGGTCATCCTACTTCCATTACAAGCATAATAGTAATTACATTTCATAAATCATATCATTATAAATGATTTTCCAAAATTTCGGCAGCACTTCTCCCGTGTTCCTTGTATCGTACACATATGCATGTACCCAAGGAACGGAAAGGAAAGGCCATAGAAATTTTGTGAACCGTTTATAATGATATGATTTATGAAACATAATTACTATATAGTGTTTGTAACTTGTCCAATACAGGGACAAATCCAACAAATATTGTATCAGATGAATATGAATATCCGTTTTGCAATAAAAACGAATATTGATACAATGAACATATACAACACTTGTTAGATGGGGCCAAAAATTCACTAAGGGATGTAAATTTTGTTTATATGTTACAACTTTATAAAATATATAAAATAAAGCATATTATGCATTATTTTATTTATATTCTACTATTTTATTAAATATATAATAAATTATATGATTTTTACTATTTCGCAAAATATATAATTCATGTGTATATATGTACTAAATTATATACTTATCTAATGCTAATTTATTTTGTAAAAGATAAAATTCATGTTCGTAAAATATTCGACTAATTCATGTTTGCCTAATATTTTACAAAACATACACAAAATAATTTAAATCAATGCTAACTAATCTAACGCTAACTCAAATGCTCATTTACACTAAATTATCAATATATGTATATATGTGCATAATATATATACACAAACAATTTGAACATTTGGATGGAAATAATGGTAACTAGCACTTAGTTTGGTATAATAAACAATCAATAGGCCATTAGATACAACTATAATAACAAACTAAACACAAAATTAGCAAAATTTAAAATTTTAGGGGTTTTAGCCAAAACCTGATTTTGGAGATGTATTTGGATGGAGAGAGGCCACTGGTGTTGATTGATGGCGTCAAAGTGGCTGCCGGTTGCATGGGCAGGCTTGGAGCAAGAAAAGAGGAGGAGTGGAGGAAGATGGAGATGGATTTGGGTGGTTTTAGGGAGGAAGAGATGAATGAATTGCTGTCTCGCCTTGGCTGCAGGTTTACACGAATAATTCCAATGGCTTCCAACTGTCGCAAACGGCATTTTTACAACGGTTACCAACGACTACCAATGGCTTGCTAAGAAATAACGAACCATTGGTAGCCGTTGGAAATTCCCGTTGGCGGCCATTGGAAGCCTGTCGTGGCTATATACTGTAGTTCTAGTTAGTGTAGAAATTTTAACTCTAAGTGACACTAACAGGTCAGCAACAACTGCTGGTTGATTATATTGTTGATCTTTTTTGAGTTTTCTTCCCTCATTTTTCAGGTGAAAGATAAATTTTGGAAGCATAAACAAAAGTATCCTCTTTAAAAAGTACACAGATGCATGATTCAGTGCTGATATCATTATGAAGATCGGGTCTAAAGCATTTGTGCATTGAAAGTTATCAGGAGACAGAGTAAGATAGACTGGAACCACCTTTCTTTGAAGCATAAACGTCAATAAGCTAGCATGGCTAGCTACTATAAACATAGTTCCTAGATGGCCCCATAACCATCTAAACCAATAAATCAATCCACAAGAATTACAAATACTCAAATTTGAAATGACTCATTCGTACGTTGTCCAATCATTTGTACCCTGTCCGCCTGGACTCCAATATGCTTCTCTAAAACCAAAGCTACCCATTCCTTTGTCTTCGTAAAACAATTTTGTAACATACCCTAAAATTTCAGCTTATAACTCACTGAATTTTGTTTTTTGGAAATGCTTTTATTTTTTTCAAGTGAATAATATTATTCATCATTTCTCCATTTACCTGACATACTATTATTTTTCTAAGAAAATCTATAACTAAATTACACTTCTTCTTTGTTCCATTTTTAGTATTTTTCTTATAACCCATCAAACAGAAAACATCAACACTACAAGAAAGAGCATCATTTTCGATGGTAAGCATCGGTGGCCGTCGGAAGGCTATACGAGCCGTCGGAAATAAAGCTTCCATCAATCAGTCCTTCCGACGGTTTTGTCGTTGGCTTTGCAATGGCTATCAGTGGCGACTTCCGACGGCTTTTCGACAACCGTTGTATACATATAACAATTTGTGATTCAATTGTACATATGTCAGAAACTGTTGATTTCGTACCGCCAGAAACTATTGTGTGCCATCGTTTATTTTTTGCTAATAAATCATCCGTAGCCACCGATAGCCTAATCTATTTTGAGCGCTGAACTTGGGCTATATTTGTGTTTGTTAGTAGGTTTCAAAAGAATATAGGCAATTTAAATTTTTTATAGTAAAATCAATGCAGTGGGTGTTAAAAAGATTTAATTTATCGGGCCTATGCAAATAGCGTTGCTTAAAGCAGATCCGCTAAAATAGCAAAATTGCGAAAGTGTAATGTTTGAAGAAGCAATTTACGGTCAGATTTGGAGGGATACATTAGAGCTTTAATTGAATAGATTTAACACTAATGACTGTTAACAGTCGCAAATACAATGAGATCTCAATGTTTAGAAAATAAAACATGAAAATCATACCACCTCGTCCTGCACCTACGCCCCTTATAAAGCGTCTACTTCTTTTCCTCTAATATATGATTGAAGCAGTAACCAGTCAATGGCATTGCCTTTTTCTCGCATCCCTTCCGGTTGCACTTAACTCTTTCTACGATGTTATGTTTTTGCATTGTTGTGCTTTCCTTGTTGTTTTCGAAAGGACTCTTACCGGTTTCCCAAACGTACTTACTGTACATAGCCCTAGCTTCCTCCGTCAATCCCCAATATTGATTTCTGTAGATTCTAAGCAATTCTCCAGCATGATGCAATCGACGAAGAATCACGTCTTCACGTGAGAGGAATCTTTTGGAATTAGAATCAAGCATTACTATTGGGTCTGATAGAGGAACGATGGGCATTTATTTCAGATTTTTATCACAACTGAGAAATTAGGGAGTATCGAGTAGCTTGATGATTTTAGGGCAGAAGATATATTCAAAATAAAAGACGTGGCAATATTTATGTAAGGGCCGGGCCATATGAACACAAAATTAAACACAAAATGGTGACACAAAAGATCCGGACCATTGAATTTTTTTGTCTTTATGGTGAAGGTGGAATTCAGGAGGCAATCCAATGGTGAGATTCTTTATGTGGCCAATTGTGACTATATTTTGTGTCTAAATAGACTTTCCCTTTATATAAGCACAAGGTAGCTTTATTTTAGTGAGTGGAACATGGTTCTTTGCTTAGCAACACGCTTATTTTAATACGTGCAATTAATGCTTTGAATGGTTAAAGAATATTTAGTATTAATGAATAGTTCGCTCGTAGTTGGAATTTATCAAAGTTGGAAATGGGGATTGACAGATCATTTTTATGTGGAAAACTATTATGGATTATGGAACCATGTTTTAAATTTTATTCGTACCTTTATTCTAAAAAAATTGGATTTTGAGTTTTTTCGAAAATTAAATTCAAGCATAACCGTATGATTTTATGATTGGAATTCAAATAAATTCATGAGTGCCTGCAGTTGTCGTTCGTTCTCTTATACTCAAAAACTCGGCTTTCCAAGCAAAATAGCTCTAAAGACTTCTCAGATGTACCGCAACTTCATTTCCTAAATAATGAAAGGAAAATACTTTCCGAAGTGCTATTTTATTATCTTTTTTGAAGCCATGCATTTGAAAAAATAAAGATTTGAGTCAATATTGTCCTTTTTTAGTATTAGGCTTTCTCAGATTTTAGAATTGGATTCAAGGCAACAGCAAAGAAAGTCACATCAAGCTCTATCCCAATAAAGAAAAGGGAAATTCTCAATTGTTACACATATCTCAATCAGATGTAAAAAGTATAATGACCGATTTTTTCGACCCTTGAAAATCGACACTAATACATTCTCAGTATTTATCCGCTGCAAATTCAAGTGCCGAAAATGCATATTGACCAAGAATAACAAGAAAATAACATAAAACAGAATATAAAACAGAATCTCATACGAATGGAATAATCATATATTATTTACTATAAAATCTTTTACAGGGGAAAATTTTGAATATCAGAGTCTAACGTAAATTTAGCCTGAACAATTATAAATCCTTTTCCCTTATAAATGATGAAAAATGATGTAGCACACAATGCCTTAAATCTTAGGTCGCCTGTTTTGAGATGCGAGCTATGCCTTAGGTCTCTCACTAACAAGCTACAACCTAACGAGCTAAAGGTTCAAGAAGAATTAAGCAACCTGCAACGCGCCAGCGAGTTATGCGAGTTACGACCTAACACGGGCGAGCTAACTATAAGTCAACATGATAAGTCGCTTGAGCGACCTAACGAGTATTAAGTCGCTGCCGTATGTACATTAAGTCACTTGAAGCTGCTTCAGTTGGTCGTTCAAACTTAAGTCGCTCCGCCCTTAAGTAGCTCCTATGCCGCATTGTTTAAGTCGCTCTCACAAGTCACCCAGAAGTTAGGTCGCTGAGATTTCCTTATGTCGCTCAAATTGATAGATCGCTCAAGTTGCCTGTTGCCGTGGTATTGTTAAGCTAAGGTCGTTTTTCTTATACCGCTTGTAAATGTTAAGTCGCATTATTGTTGTGTCGTTTATTGGTTTGTATGTTGTAGGTCGCGTGTGTTGTAATTAAGTCGTAGGTCGTGTAATGTAACCCGTGTTGTAGGCGTAGGTCGCATGCTATTAGGTCGGTATGTTGTGTTGTAAAATCTCTATAAATATGGGTGTGTTGTCATTGTAAAAGGAGTTGATTTTGGATAAAAATTTTGAGTGCTTTGTGCCTCTTTTAAAATTAGAAGTTGAGTGTGAGCACGTTTCTCCATCTTCAGTTATTCGAGTGCGCTCGAATCAACGGATTTGAAGCCGATTCACAAAATCTCGTGCGTGAGATCAACGTCCAAGTATCGTAGATCTTTTAACATGGTATCATGCGCGATCAACGTGTTTAAGATAGCTAGAATCTGGTATCTCGAGAGATCAACGGATTTGGGCATTTATCCTGGGTATCATCAATTCATCAGTTTATCATTGTACCGTTCCATCGTTGTTTTGTTGTTGTTGCATCGTTTGGTGACAACTTGTTTAATCTGTTGCGTCAGTTTGGTATCAGAGCTTGAAGAGCTAAGTTGAAGCTAATTGAGATCAAGGACGAACAAGAGTAAGTCGTGGCCGAGCTAAGCTAGGTCGAAACCAAGTCAGGCCGAGTCGAGCTAAGTCCTAGTGCAAGCCGAGTTAAGTCGAACTATATCAAAGTTAGATCGGGAAAGAGTTTGTTGATAATCATGCCTTCGAGACGTGCTAATCGATTTCAAAACGTTGAAGATGTATATAGAAGACAAGAAGCTGAGCAGATGGAGCAGCGTATCAATGAAAAGTTCGATGAAGGCATTGGAAAGTTAGAGAAGTTGATGAGAGACATGAATCAAAGTCAAAGGAGAACTTCACTAGTTTCGCACCATAATGGAAATAGAGTTTCACCTTCAGTTTCGGGAGAAAGAGATGTGCGTGGTAGCAGAAATGTTGATGGTCAGAATCGACATCGACATACTTCAGATTTGGAGGAATTCAGTGATGGTGATAGTAGTTTTTATCGAAACCATGGCCAAGGACGAAGTCGAAATAGGGATTTTGAAGATGATCGTCGATGAGAGTCAGGGATGAAAACAGAGATTCCAGAATTCAAAAGGGGAATGATAGCAGAAGAATTCCTGGATTGGTTATCAAATGTTGAAGAAATTTTTGACTTCAAGGAAGTACCCGAGCATCGTAGAGTTAAGTTGGTTGCTACACGATTGAGGGAAAGAGCTATGGCATGGTGGCAACAAACTAAACTTACACGGGAAAGAATGGGAAAGTCAAAGATTATTTCATGGAAAAATATGAAGAAGTTGACGAAGGCTACTTTCTTGCCTTATAGTTATCAGTCTCTTATGTATCGGCGCTTACAGAATTTGAGATAAGGGCCAAAGTCGGTAAATGATTATGCAGATGAATTTTATCAACTGATTGCTAGAAACGATATCATGGAAACGGAGGAATACTTGACATCTAGATTTGTTAGAGGATTGAGAATGCAAATTCAGGATATGGTAAATATGTTTGATCCAAGATCCGGTGCTGAAGCACACCAGAAGGCTCTAACTTGGGAGAAGCAAGGTAGGAGAGGAGGTGGTGCGTTTACAAGTTCGATCAATCAGGTGAAAGGGGCTAGTAGCAATACTAATGTTTCCAAGGCTGTTAGTAAACCGCTTGTCAATGAAGTTGCTAAGACCAAGGTCAACAACAATTTCAAGTGTTATAATTGTCAAGAGTGTGGTCATAAGAGCAATGAATGCCCGAGGCCAAAGAAGCGAGCGATGGTTGCTGAACTTGAGGATGAGGATGCAGAAATAGAATGTTCCAATTCACCACAAGTTGAGGAGGAAGAAGAATTATTGACGGGAGACGAGGGATATTCTTTAATGATGAGGAGATCTTGCTTGACGCCAAAACAGGAAGAGGAGACTAGCTGGTTGAGGAGTAATATTTTTCAGTCGACGTGCACTATTTTGGGAAAGGTTTGTTAGTTTGTTATCGATGCAGGAAGTTGTGATAACATCATTTCAATGGAAGCTGTAAAGAAGTTAGCGTTAAAGATAGAGAAGCATCCCAAACCTTACAAATTAGCTTGGTTGAGGAAAGGTGGGGAAGTGAAGGTTAGTCGAAGAGCTTGTGTAACTTTTTCCATTGGAAAGAAGTATAAGGATGAAATTTGGTGTGACGTGGTAGACATGGATGTATGTCATTTGTTGTTGGGAAGACCATGGCAATTCGATTGAGTCGTGCAACACGATGGAAGGACTAACTGCTATAGTTTCATGTTCAATGGCACTAAAATCACTTTAGTTCCTAAACAGTGACAACAAAGTGAAAGCAAGTTGGAGGAAATCGAGGAACTAAAGACTCTCTTATCTTTGAAGGAGTTTATCAAAGAAGTAGAGGACGGGCCTGAAGTATTTCTGTTGATTGGACGTGAAAGTAGTGAAACAATTGAAATTCCTGAGGAAGTTAAGCCAGTGTTGAAGGAATTTGAAGATGTATGGCCTGAAGAATTACCAATAGAATTACCACCATTGAGAGACATACAACACCAGATTGATCTTGTTCCGAGAGCTGTGTTACCACATAGACCACATTATAGAATGAGTCCAAAGGAGTACGAAGAGTTGAGAAGGCAGGTGGACGAGTTACTTGAACAAGGGCGCGTACAAGAAAGTTTAAGTCCTTGTGCAGTACCAACCTTGTTAGTGCCAAAGAAGGATTGAACTTGGAGAATGTGTACAGATAGTCGAGCACTAAACAAGATTATAGTGAGGTACAGATTTCTGATGCCAAGATTGGACGACTTGTTAGAAGAGTTGAGCGGAGCTGCTATCTTTTCAAAGATTAATCTGAAGAGTGGGTATCATCAGATTCGAATTCGATCAGGGGATGAATGGAAGACTGCATTTAAGACGTGGGAAAGGTTGTATGAATGGCTGGTCATGCCATTTGGTCTTTCGAATGCACCCATTAATTTTATGCGAGTGATGAATCAGATCTTTCGACCGTTTGTTGGAAAGTTCGTGGTGGTATACTTTGATGTTATATTGATTTACAGTGGAAGCACAGAAGAACATCTACAACACTTGCGGGAAGTGTTGATGATACTTCGTCAGGAGCAATTTTACGCGGCAACAAAGAAGTGCATGTTCATGGCACACAGTGTTTTGTTTTAGGGGCATGTGTTGTCCAAGGAAGGAATCCATGTGGATCAAGGAAAAGTTGAAGCAATCAAGGATTGGCCAAAACCCAGGACTGTAACGGAAGTGAGAAGTTTCCATGGGTTAGCATAATTCTACCGAAGGTTTATTCCACATTTCAGTAGCGTGATGGCACCAGTGATAGATTGTATGAAAGGAAAGCAGTTTGTGTGGACTGAAGAGGCTGAATCTGCTTTCCAACAGATCAAGCTTTTGACTACAACACCGATTCTTAGATACCCGGATTTTCAGTTGCTCTTTGAGCTAGATACTGATGCGTCTAAGGTTGGAATTGGTGGACTATTAAGTCAGAAGGGTCGTCCAATTGCTTATTTTAGCGAGAAACTTTCTGGAGCCAAGACAAGATACAATATCCATGACTTGGAGTTCTATGCTATTGTCCAAGCCATAAAGCATTGGAGACACTATTTGTTTCATAAAGAGTTTGTGTTATATACGGACCACGAAGCTTTGAAGCATTTGCAGGAAAGGATAAGATTGCAGCCAGGCATGCTTCATGGATTGCATACTTGCAACAGTTTACATTTGTTGTAAAGCATAAGCCGGGAGTTACAAATCATGTGGCAGACGCATTGAGTAGAAGAAATCATTTGTTGACTACGATGAGAGTTGAAGTGACGGGGTTTGATGTATTTCCAGAGTTGTTTGTTGAGGATCCTTACTTTGCTAAGATTGTAGATGAAGTTGAGAAAGGGAAGACGGATGAGTATGTGTTGGTAGATGGTTTTCTATTCAAAGGAAATCGGTTGTGTATACCAGTGCGGTTTACAAATGAAGATTGTGAAAGAATTGCATGAAGAAGGTCATGTGGCAAGAGATCGTACCTTGCAGTTGATTTCTCAATCATATTTTTGGCCTTCCATGAGGAAAGAAGTTGAAAGATTTGTGCAGAGATGTCACATATGTCAAGTTTCCAAAGGGACAACTACGAATAAAGGATTGTATATGCCATTGCCCATGCCTACTAGACCATGGGTTGATGTTAGCATGGATTTTGTTTTGGGTTTGCCAAGAACTCAACGAGGGAATGATTCTATATATGTTGTGGTGGATAGATTTTCGAAGATGGCACATTTCATAGCTTGTAAAAAGACCGCCGATGTAGTCCGTGTTGCTCTATTGTTCTTTAAAGAGGTTTATCGACTACATGGGCTACCTGAGACCATTGTTTCTGACCGGGATACTCGATTTCTAAGTCATTTTTGGTTAAGTCTATGGAAGATGGTTGGGACTGAGCTGAATTTTAGTAGCTCCTATCATACACAAACGGATGGGCAAACGGAAGTGGTGAACAGATCTTTGGGAAACTTGTTGAGATGTCTTGTGAAGGATAATTTGAAGAGCTGGGATGTGAAATTGTGTCAGGCAGAATTCACACATAATCATGCCATTAATCGAAGTACTGGATTCATTCCATATCAAGTAGTATATTCAACCATTCCGAAGGGACCGTTGGATTTGTCGACAGTTCCACGTCAGAAAGGGGTTGTTAAACGAGCTTGTGGTTTCGTGAATGAGTTGCAGGAGTGTCACAGGATTGTTCATGAACGATTGCTTATGTCAAATGAGAAGTATAAGCAACTGGCAGATAAGAAGCGAAGGAGTGTAGACTTCAAAGAGGGTGATTTTGTTTACGCGGTATTGATGAAAGATCGTTTTCCAGTTGGAACTTACTACAAATTGAAAGCTAGAAAGATTGGTCCAGTAGAAATCTTGAAGAAGATCAATGAGAATGCGTATCGGTTGAAACTGCCGGATCGTATCCACACCGTTGAGGTTTTCAACATCAAACACTTGATCCCATATCATGAATATGAATATGTCGAAGAAGAGGAAAGTGTGAATTCGGGGACGAATACTTTTCAACCAGGGGAGGATGATGTAGCGCACAATGCCTTAAATCTTAGGTCGCCTGTTTTGAGATGCAAGCTATGCCTTAGGTCGCTCACTAACGAGATACGACCTAACGAGCTAACGGTTCAAGAAGAATTAAGCAACCTGCAGCGCGCCAGCGAGTTATGCGAGTTACGACCTAACACGGGCGAGCTAACTATAAGTCACCGTGATAAGTCGCTTGAGCGACCTAACGAGTCTTAAGTCGCTGCCGTACGTACATTAAGTCGCTTGAAGACACTTCAGTAGTTCGTTCAAACTTAAGTCGCTCCACCCTTAAGTCGCTCCTATGCCGCATTGTTTAAGTCGCTCTCACAAGTCACCCAGAAGTTAGGTCGTTGAGATTTCCTTATGTCACTCAAATTGATAGATCGCTCAAGCTGCATGTTGCCGTGGTATTGTTAAGTCGTAGGTCATTTTTCTTATGTCACTTGTAAATGTTAAAGTCACATTGTTGTTGTGTCGCTTGTTGGTTTGTATGTTGTAGGTCGCGTGTGCTGTAATTAAGTCGTAGGTCGTGCAATGTAACTCGTGTTGTAAGTGTTGTAGGCCATAGGTCGCATGCTATTAGGTCGGTATGTTGTGTTGTAAAATCTCTATAAATATGGGTGTGTTGTCATTGTAAAAGGAGTTGATTTTGAATAAACTTTTTGAGTGCTTTGTGCCTCTTTTAAAATTGGAAGTTGAGTGTGAGCTCCTTTCTCCATCTTCGGTTATTCGAGTGCGCTCGAATCAACGGATTTGAAGCTGATTCATGTAATCTCGTGCACGAGATCAACGTCGAAGGATCGTAGATCTTTTAACATGGTGTTAACGCTAAAATTTGAACGCTAACACCCCGGTGTATAAAGTGTAGTTGTGAAAGCACCACCCGATGATTCGAGAACAGAGTATAAGCAGAAAGTCACAGAAAAAGCAGTGAATAACAACATTTTATAGTGGTTCGGCTCAAGGCAAGCCTACGTCCACTTTAATTCTCTTTATTGCTAAACCGATTACAACTTTACAACAATCTTCAATTACCATTACGACGAGACAAACAACTAGAACTTTGATAGAGAAGAATTCTTTGAATCCATGTAGATTGCGTTAGATTTTCCCTTGAAGTTAGTTGAGATGACTTTCGAACTTGAAGTGTCGTGTGAGTTGAGAATTCGGCTGAGTATTGGCGCTTGAAATGATTGGCCAAAAGTCCCTTGAAAGTTGGAGGTGGTCGCGTATTTATAGGAGTTCTTGGTGTCACATTGCAGGTAGTAGCCGAGGCAGGTTAGATCGTGAGTCGGCTCCGGGTTAAACTAGGTCGTGGGTCGGCACCGATCTCTTATGCCCGGTCTACAGCTTAAGCCAAAGACCAATGTTTTTCCAGCCTCGTTTCTTAAGTCTTAGGCCGTTACCGAGTTAATGTGCTCTGCGTTAGGTTTTAACACCGTATCTCCTTTGTATCCTTAGGTCGCGGCTGACCTAGCATAATCATAAGTCGGTCACGACTCAAGTGTGGACCAATTTGTTCTTAACAGTTAAGTCGGGGACCAACTTGGGTAGTTAGATCGGTACACGCGTTGGGTCGGTGGACTTATGTAAGCCCTAGGTCGGAATCTCCTTAAACCTTAAGTCGACATCATTTCAAGATGTTAGGTCGGAACTCTCTTTGAGGCATTAGGTCGGCATGCTTCTCAAGTCCCTTAGGTCGGTATTCCTCTTAAGCCTTATGCAGTTAGGTCGGTCTTCCATGCTAAGATACTAGGTCGGCATCCCTCTGTGCCTTAGGTCGGCAGAACGCTTGGTCGCTAACTGTTTGATCTGCTAGATCGGTGGGTCTTTTAGGTCTGTTATTCTTGGATTGGTAACACTTGACCGAGGTGGAGTTAACATTTGCCCCTCGAAGTACACTCCTAATGGTTAGGTCGTGTGCTTCGATAGCCTTTAACTCGTCCCTTTTAAGTCGGTAGGTCATATGCGACCTAACAGTTAGACTGTACATGTCGCTTCAAGTCTTCCATTGCAGGGTATAAGTTAGCCTTCTTCCTCTTTCTTCGTCACTTACTCTCTTGCTTAATTCCGCCATTGAAGTATTCTCAAATTCCTAAAGGCGATTTCATCCCAACTGATCACCGATAACCTCTACTATCCATCGCGTAAGTAATTCACTCTTCTCTCGATCGTAGATTACTGTCAATTCATTAGTCCTGCCGCTCGAATTCAAATCGTCTTCTTGAGCAATGCACCACCACGAATCCCATCATATTTGTAGTTGACGAAGCTTAGGTTTCTCAAGATGATCGCTGATTCAACGAAGGCAGTTTATCACCTCAAGTTCGATGATGTCTGATGGCAGAATGCTGGATTTATAACGATTTCGAGTTGTTTAATTGGGTGATTCGATAGCATGAGTAGAGGCGGCTGCTGATGAAATGGTTATTGGGTTAACGGGTTGAATGCCATGAGATGTTGGTTCGGGAACGAGTTAGTGAGTTTAGGTGACTTAGTTTTTGGCCGACCTGGCTCTTAAGTCGTGGCCGAGATAATACATGGAGAAATTACTGCCTTTCGAATCGGAGCTTGCTTTCTTATCTCCCCCTTGCGACCTAGAGGAATGAGTTGCCGAACTAAACTATCCAGGCTTCGACCCGCTACCGACTTAGTGCTATCCTGCAAGAGACTTTTAAACCGTCGCCGAGTTGACCCTTAAGCTTTGGGCGTGTTGACATTTTAAGAGCATAGACCCACTTTGAGTTTCTGACTCGAACTGCCAAACTAAGTTGCCTAAATTTTGAACTGCCCCAACTTTAAATTTGTTTGAATCTCATTGTATTATTTCACAGATTGTATTAACTTATAAGCTGCCAACCTGCTGAAAATAATAAACAAAGAAAACCAAGGCGAAAATACTGCCATTGACTGCCCACATCAAATGACAGATTAGTCGAGACAAGATAAGCAACTTATATACACTGTATAAAATGTTGTAAATCAATCGACTAAAGTGAAGTATTAATGCAAATCATCACTAACATAAACCGACCTGTTTGCATCAACATTACACTTGCATGTTAGAATAACGAACTCCGGATTTTATAACTGACAAGTATTTTGCTAGTTTTTTATTCCAGTTGCATTTGCTTATTGTTTGATTGATTTTACACAACACTCCACACACTTTAGGAAACGTGCACCTTCATGTTTGAATATCCAGTTATTTATATAGAATGACTTCCCATCAAGAAGAAATGGCAGCTCAAGAGGAAGAAACTTTTCCGGTAGCTTTACCTATAGAGAACCCTCCAGAGAGAACTCCAACCATTCTAACCCCGAGAGCATTTACTCAGCTGCGCACTCAATTTGGTTTTACTGAGAGTAATGTCCTGCTCCCTGGGCCAAGTGATACTGCCGACAATCCTCCCCGTGGCTTTATTGCAACCAATCGTCAAATGTGTTTAAGCGGAGCGATCCCTCCTTTTAATGACTTTCTCCGAATTCTTCTCCTTCGGTTGTCAATCTCTCCGTCCCAACTTCATCCTAATGGTTATGCCATCTTGATGGGGTTGTGCGTTTTGTTCAGAAGAACTTTTGATCGCTTACCAAGTTTTGAAGAAATCCATTATTTATGCTCGTTTGCAAAGAGTAGAGATCATCCTTCCCTTATAATTGTGAGGAGTGCTAGAAACCGCAAACTTATTTCCGACCTTACCGAAAGCGTTCATGGATTTCTGAACCAATTTTTCTTTGCTCGCTGCCCCCCAGGGTTTTATGTCGATTCGAGAGTAGGAAGTAAGATTACTTGTCTCCATTTTTAAACTTTCTCGAGATCCGAATTACCAATTGCTAATTTCATTCTTTGCTCTTTTCAGCACTTCCTCTTCCCTCTAGAGATCCGGTCCATAAGCAGACTTTCGATAGATTGAGTGCCTGGCTGTAGCAGAGAGTAGCATCAAGTTTTTGTTGGGGGACGAATTATTGCACCAATACGGGCTTTTGCATACTTCTCGTTGTACACATCCTCATGAAATCCCAGACTCCTCGGCTAGAGCATTGGATGCCCCAGCTTCTACAGATACATCCAAACCAAAAGGACCTGCTCCCGAGGCTTTGCTAGTGAAATGTTCCACTTCTGTTGATGTTGCGGGGCCATCTGACGAACTTGCCCCGGTTATTGAGGAAGAGGAGCCTCAGGGATCTCCCCGACGTTCACAGAAATCCGACGAAGAAGCCGAGAAAACTAGCCTTGCCAAGCAGAGCAGGGATGATACTTTCGAAGGGCTGAGCGACCTCTTTGCCACCTCGCAGGAAATCTTTAAAGATGTTCCTATCACTACTGGGGTTTCTTCTTCAGTAGTTGAAGCAACTTCTGTCCTGCAGCAGACTCCGTCAACTCAGGAGTTGACCCTGCCTATTACACCCACAACCACTCCTCAATTAAAGAGTGGTTCGTAGTTTGATGCGCGTAGTTTGCACGCCACACACACTTAGAATTTCTTTTCGGCACTTTTATGTTTCTCACTTTTTGTACTTTGAAGACCTCTAAAACTTATCTTTTTTTATTTCAGATTCTCCGATGGGGCGCAGCAGCTCATACTACGATGATTTCCAGCGCTACGGGAGGCGTAGCCAATATGATTATAGGCGTTACCTCCTCTCTTACAGAGAATCTGATGAAGAAAGAGCCGCCCGAAAGGCTCAAGAGAAGAGGGCTCAAGAGGAGCGCTACGAAAGAAGAGAGAGGGAAGAGCGCCACGATTCTTCACAGAGAGGTGACGATTCCCATAAAAGAAAAACCCATAATGACAGATGAAAAGGTCATGTGGTTGAAGATTTGAGCAAGCGAGCTCGACATGGTGAGAAGCACACCACTACAACTCCTGAAAAGGTTACCGCCCCTGCCTCGCTTGATATTCCTTTCGGCTCTCCCGCTCTCGGGAAGTCAGACATCCAAACTATAATTAGCAGACCCAAATTCCAAGTTGGACCGAGTCCTGCCACTTTGCAAAGTCGATTTCCTCAGTGGTGTCTGAAGGGAGTAAGGTTTGACCTTGACTTGGTCCCCATTGACAAGTCTTCCATGTTACGAAACCTTGACGCCGTTAAGCTTGATATTGAGAGGATGTCGAACTGGCATAAACTTGTTGACGAGCTTCAGAGGGTTAATCGTGCAAACATAGAGGCCATGCTCACCATGGAAAATGATAAAGCCGAATGGCTAAAGGTGCTCGAGCAACATGACACCGAGATGAGAAGCATTGCTTCTTACAATGAGGAGCTTGAAGCAAAAGTTGAAGAACTGAAACAAGAGCTTGCTGCTTCCTCTACTTCTTATTCTCAAAAAGAAGAAGTGCTCCTCAAACAAGTGAGAGATGCCCATGCTGGCCAAAGGGATGCTGAAGACAGGCTCGAAGTACAGAAAAGAATTAGCGAGGGCTATGTCGCTGACATTGAAGAGCTTCGGAAGAAGAATAACTCCCAAGAGGCGGAGATCCAAATGCTTAAGCTTCAACTTTCTAAAGTTGAAATGGAGCGTGATGAGGCCGTTGCCGGCAAAATTGCAGTTGAAGAATCTCACGAGGCAACGAGGGCCAACATTAGCTCAACATTATTTGATTTCTATCTGCATAGCATCTTGGGGCGCGGTAGCCTTGCCTTTCTAGGCCCTAAGTATGAAATTACACTAGCTGAAGTTTGGGAGGCAGCACTCGATGTGCTCGGCGGTAAAGGCGCTGGCTACGCTGAGTCAGCTCTTGAAGTGCATTATCTTGATGATGATACCCACGCCGCTCTTGCCAAGGGGAGAGAATAGCTTGCAAGATTAAGGGCCGAAACAGCGGCAGGAGAATATTCAGGAAAAATCAACTCAACTACTCCTATTCAACCTTCTCCTTTAGCCGAAATTGACATTATCGATTCTAGTTCTCATTCCCCATCTCCTACTAAAGTCACCACTGATATTACAAGCATACAAGGTGGAGATGAGGGCGGCGAGAGTGCCGAGGCACAGGCTTACGAAGTTGACATCAGGGAACCGACTTCTGCAGGTAACCCTACTGACAATCTTGCCCAAGTAGACTGCTCATCTGTTTCTTATGAACTTGATGGGCTTTTTCACTACTTCTTGAATCTCAACGAACCTTTATCTCCGCTTTTTGCTGACTTAAACTTTTTTCCTTCTGCAGGGGAAACGTCAGGCATTGTTCAGGCTTCTCCTCCTCCAAATATTCCTTCTCCGCCTCCTAAGGTCACTCCTCCTTCTGCCTCGCAACCCGGGTCACAGGAAGAGCAAATAGAAGCCCTTCACGGCTTAGATGATCCCGTTGCTTCTCAAGATCCGAAAGGAGAAGAAACTGAAGGAAGCGAGAGGACGCCAGAACCCACTGGCTCCGACGCTGAACCGTTATCCAAACTTCTTTCTCCAGGGAGTGGGCCTTCCTCCAAGAAGAGAGGGAAGCAGGGAGTTTCCAAGAAGAAGAATAAGAAGGAATCTTTAACTGGCGGAGAAGAGACGGAAGAAAGTCCGATCGAGCCCCTTTCTCCTTCATCCCCTACCCTTACAAGCCGACCTAAAAAGTTGGTCATTCGGCCAGGTGCGGGCTCAAAAGGTGGGCGGAAGAAGAAATGATGGCTCTGGTTCGGTGGCTTTCATATCGCTTTTTTGCCTTTTTTTTGCATGCAATGACCGGAAATTGTGCGGGTACCGGCCCCCCTCCGCTTTTCTTTTGTTGGAACCTGTACCTGTATATAAAATAGTGTTGAATAAAATGATTCTTTTTCTCTGTATAAACTTCTGTCTATATCTGAGAATGCATTTACTATTTATTTTTGTACAAGTTTCTTTGTACGATATTGCAGTGAGCTTGTGGTATATATTGTTCGAGCGCAATTTTACCGATGTAGTTACGCCATGCTGCCCCTTTACCATAAGCCCATTGTAATATTTTATTTTATGAGGAATTTGTGCTTTTATTTTTTAGAGAATAATTATTCCACATTTGGAGGAATATGATTTCATTAAAAAAATAGAGCACAAATAAGTTTCTTCGCTTCAACTTTCGAAGATATCACTCTTTATTTTGTGCATATACACATTTTATTGAATGAAATCTTCTATGTGGTAAAGCGGGTATTTGTAAAGTACTTCAACTTCTTTTTGAGGAAGAGAATTTTCTAGAACAAGTAATTCACTCTTCCTTTGAAAGTTAAAGTGTGCTCTTAATGAGGATTTTTTTTTTTTTACTTGCCACAGTAAAGAGCTTCTTGATTTTTGTTTCTTTGAAAAGTTGCACCTCTGAGGAAATTTTTTTCACATTTCAACACTTGGAAGTTTTACTTCAATCTTGGTGAAACGTGTGCCTCCGAAGAGGTCTTTTCTGCTTGATTGTGCCTCCGGGAGGAGGTCTTTTCATTTCTGCCTCTGGGAAGAGGTCTTTCTGTCTTATTGTGCCTCTGGGAAGAGGTCTTTCTGTCTTATTGTGCCTCTGGGAAGAGGTCTTTCTGTTTCTGCCCCTTGGGAGAGGCTCTCTTTTTTTTTTAGCATTTCATCTCCGGTGAAGTGAAACTCCGAAGAACGGTTGTTACACTTCAACTCCTGGCGAAATGGGCCTCCGAAGAGGGCTTTTATTTTGTTTTACATTTCAACTCTGGTGAAGTGAAATTCCGAAGAGCGGTTGTAACACTTCAACTCCTGGTCAAATGGGCCTCCGAAGAGGGCTTTTATTTTGTTTTACATTTCAACTCTGGTGAAGTGAAATTCCGAAGAGCGGTTGTAACACTTCAACTCCTGGTGAAATGGGCCTCCGAAGAGGGCTTTTCTTTTGTTTTACATTTCAACTCTGGTGAAGTGAAATTCCGAAGAGCGGTTGTAACACTTCAACTCCTGGTGAAATGGGCCTCCGAAGAGGGCTTTATTTTGTTTTACATTTCAACTCTGGTGAAGTGAAATTCCGAAGAGCGGTTGTAACACTTCGACTCCTGGTGAAATGGGCGTCCGAAGAGGGCTTTTATTTTGTTTTACATTTCAATTCTGGTGAAGTGAAATTCCGAAGAGCGGTTGTAACACTTCAACTCCTGGTGAAATGGGCCTCCGAAGATTGGCTGGAAGTTACTCTCTCATGGTTGGAGGGTCATGACTCCTCCAATCTTTTTTGGTTGAGTAGAGAACTTTCTTTTTTGCGGCATATGCTTCGTTAGAGGTCTTTATCCTCCGAAGAGTTGTGCCTCCGAAGAGGACTTGTGCCTCCGAAGAGGGCTTTAGTTGTCCCTTGTCTACTTGCTTATGCCTTTTTAGTGATCCTCTATTTTTTATTTTTATTTTTTTTTAAGCTTGCACTCCCTTCTCTTACAAGTAATTTGTTTAATCCAAAGAAGTGTACTTCATTGCTAGGCCAGTTCACGAGAACGGACATAAGCTTCTTAATCGGATGTTTGTTTGTTCAAACTTCTCAATTTATTAGCTAAAGCCCGTTTTCGGCGAAATCATTGACCGTTCAATTGAAGCTCTTCTTATCTAGGATTTAAGCTCGGGAATTTTGTGACTTGGAATTTGTTTGTTGAGTGATAACAAGAATCACTTGGTCTTGTAATGTGCAAGTTTTGTTTTCGTTGCCTGCAAAAATTTAAATCGACATTTCAGTAATACATTTAATGTACTTTTCATATCGAAAATAAAGCAAACATGTAATAATAATAAGGAACACAAGATTTATAGTGGTTCGGCCAAGAATTTGGGCCTACATCCGCTTTATAGTCTTTCATTGTTCACTTGCATCGGTTTTACAATCGCTTTCAATTACAGGAATCGTACATTCATAATTCTTTTTACAATATTTCAACAAAGCTATCAAGTAAAGTATGGACGCAAGTGATTGCTGTTCCAAGCTCTTGGAATTTGATCTCCTTCGACAGTAGTGAGTTTGAATGTGCCGTCAAGAAGCTTCTGACCTATGACATATGGTCCTTCCCAATTTGGCCCAAACACACCTGTCGCTGTCATAATTCTCTTTAGGACTAGATCTCCAATTTCAAAGCTGCGTTGGCGAACTTTGGAATTGAAATGTCTGGCTATCCTTTGCTGATGAGATGCGATTCTGAGCTCAGCCTCTTCTCTTTTTTCATCAAGGAGATCTAGTGCCTCAAGCTGTAGTTTTGCATTCTCCGCTTGATTGAAATGGATTCTTCTATGTGAAGGGACCTCTGTTTCTACCGGAATCATTGCCTCTGATCCGTATGCCAATGAAAACGGAGTATGCCCAGTCGCAGTTTTGTGGGTAGTTCTGTATGCCCATAGTGCTAGTGGTAGCTTATCGACCCAACCACCTTTCGCTCTTTCAAGCTGCTTCTTGATGGTTGACTTGATAATTTTATTTACTGCTTCCACCTGCCCGTTTGCCTGCGGATGAGCTACTGCTGAGAAGCTTTTTTGGATTTTGAATCGTTTGCAAAAATCTTGGAATTCTTCACTTTCGAACTGAGTACCATTGTCTGTAATTATATTTTAAGGCACACCATATCTTCAAATGATACTTTTAGTCATAAAACTTATCATCTTTTTTGAGGTGATAGTAGCCAGTGGTTCAGCTTCTGCCCACTTAGTAAAATAATCTATAGCAACAATGGCATATTTAATTCCAGATTTGGCAGTTGGTAACGGTCCTACAAGGTCTATCCCCCATATTGCAAACGGCCATGGACTAACCATCTGTGTGAGTTCAGTGGAAGGAGCTCTAGGAATTTTGGCGAATCTTTGGCATCTGCCACATTTTCGGGAATAGTCTGCTGCATCTCGATTAATTTCTGGCCAAAAATATCTGTATCGGAGAATCTTTTTCGCTAAAATTTGACCACCTAAATGATCACCACATTCTCCCCCATGCACCTCAGCTAGGATTGTTTTGGACTCTTCCCTGGATACACATCGAAGTAACGGCATTGAGAATCCCTGTCTGTATAACTGGCCATCCTGGACTATATAGCGAGAGGCTTTCCTCAGTAGCTTCTTTCGTTCTTTTGAATTTTCCGGTAAAGAGCCATTGAGCAGATATTCTGTTATTGGAGTCATCCATGATTCTTGCTCTTGAGACACGCTCATGATCCAATCAATATCCATCTCATCAATGCTCGGAGCTGACAGGACCTCCACTGGAGTCAACCCCAGAAATTGAGCTTCGCCTGTGCTAGAGTACTTTGCGAGAGAATCTGCTTTCATGTTTTCTTCTCGAGGAATATGACTTATCATGTAATGATTGAAATCACCCAGGAGTTCCTAAGCCTTTGACAAGTAGGCGGGCAGATTTCCCCCTTTCGCTTGGAATTCCTTCTTGACTTGGCATACAATAAGCTGAGAATCACTGAAGATCAGTAACGCTTGGATGTTAATCCTTAAGCCAGCGATAAGGGCTTCGTATTCTGCTTCATTGTTTGTTGAAGGAAATTCCAATCTTAGTGCATAGCATAATGATCGACCTTCAGGGGTCTCAAGTACAACTCCGGCTCCAGAACAATAGTCGTTTCTCGCGCCATCGACATATAACTTCCATTGGATTGGGGAATCGTCGATCGTTTCGTCCTCACTGTTACCCTTATCTGTGAATTCTGCGATGAAATCCGCTAAAGCTTGTCCGTTGATTGCTTTTCGGGGATGATAAGTGATGTCATATTGACCGAGTTCAATATTCCACTTTAGAAGACGACCCGAAGTCTCAGGGCGAAACAGGACTTGCTTTAGAGGTTGATCAGTGAGGACTCTGATAGGATGAGCTTGGAAATATTGCCTCAACCTCCTGGATGCAATCAGTAGGCAATAGGCGAGTTTTTCCAACTTAGAGTAATTCATCTCTGCCTCAGTGAGTCTTTTGCTGATATAGTAAACTGGATGTTGAATCCTCTTGTCTTCTCGTATCAGCGCTGCACTTAAAGCATGAGATGATACTGCCAAGTATATAAGAAGATCCTCGCCATCACCAGGCCTAGAAAGTATTGGAGGCGTTTCCATTTGGCGAATCAATTCATCAAAGGCTTTTTGGCATTCGGGAGTCCAATCGAAGTTTTTCTTTCCTTTCTTTAGGGCGTCAAAGAATGGGATGCATTTATCTGTGGCTTTGGAAATGAACCGACTCAAGGCGGCGACTTTTCCATTGAGACTTTGCAATTCCCTCTTCGTTCTAGGAGCTTTGACTTCCTTTAAGGCAGTAATTTGAGCTGGACTAGCCTCAATGCCCCTAGCGCTCACGATGAAACCTAAAAACTCTCCGGATTCCACTCCAAATGAACATTTTAAAGGGTTGAGCTTCATTCCGTATTTTCGGAGGACTGTGAACATGTCTGCTAAGTGTTCTATGTGATCCATTGCTTTCTTAGACTTTACTAACATGTCATCGACGTAGACTTCCATAGTCTTGCCCAATTGCGGTTTGAACATAGCATTAACAAGTCTTTGGTATGTTGCCCCTGCATTCTTCAGCCCGAAGGGCATAACTCTGTAGCAGTAAAGACCAACGTCGGTGATAAAGCTCGTGTCCTCCTAATCTGGCTCATCTATCATGATCTGGTTATATCCAGAGTAGGCATCCATAAAAGATAACAATTCGTGTCCCGCTGTTCCGTCTACCAGTTGATCGATCCTGGGTAATGGGAAGCAGTCTTTGGGGCAGGCCTTGTTTAGATCTGAAAAATCGATGCACACTCTCCATTTTCCATTGGCTTTCTTAACCAGCACTGGATTTGAAACCCAATTCGGATAGGTAGATTCTTTGATAAAGTTATTCTCCATGAGCCGATCAACCTCTTCTTTTAACGCTGCTGACCTTTCTGGACCTTGAGTTCTCCTTTTCTGCTTCACAGGTGTAAATTTTGGATCAATATTCAAAGCGTGTACCGCAACTTCTGGGGATATTCCGCACATATCGGCATGAGTCCAAGCAAAAACATCCAAATTTGCATTTAAAAAAGATATTAGGATATTATGAATTGACACATTAAGTTGTGAACCCACATTCAACACCTTGTTTGGGTCCTTTGGGTCAACAGGTACTGGTATTGTCGTTTCCACTGGTACCACTCTATTCTCCCCTGCATTGGCTTTCCTAGGATCCATCTCTTTCCGTGCTCCGCTGTGCTCGCCAGTGCAGGGTCCGCCCTATAATTGCTACAAGGCTGGTTCTTTGATGTGGACCGAGATTGCCGCATCTTTTCCCATCTCTCTTTTCCTTGTTTCTTGTAGCTCTGTCAGATAACACTCCCGCCCAGCATTTTGATCCTCTTTTATAACTCCCACTCCATTATCTGTGGGAAATTTAATGGTGAGGCACCATGGCGCCAGAACAGCTTTAAATGCTGCGAGAGTTGGATGGCCAAGGAAAGCATTATAAGCAGAAAACTCGTCAACAATCACAAAAGTTTGCTTGCGGACCACTTTTCTTTCTCCCTCTCCAAGTTCTTACAAGCAAATCAACGGTTCCTATCGGCTGTTTTGGCTCCCCAGTGAAGCCAGTGATTTTCTACGATGATGCTTGCACATCAGCCATAGGGATCTTCATTTGGTCGAATGTTTTCTTGAAGAGGATATTGCAGGATGCGCCACAATCAATGAGAACTCTTCTGACAATAGCTGGCCCGATACCAGTTGAGATGACTAAGGGATCCAAGGTAGGAGCTTCAATACCTGTGGAATCCCTGGCTCTGAACACAATATCATCATTGAAAGTTTTTTTGTTGTTTCAGGGGCATAGCACCTTCCAAAACAAATACATCTTCCTCGGTCGGTACATACTTCAAAGCTCGGGTATACCTTTCCATCTCACCCCAGCTCCTGCCTGCTAGGTGAGGTCCTCCCGTAATGACATTGATAACAGGCCTTCCAGATTCATGCCCTGCAGTCTTTTCACCTGACCTGGGCTGATGAGCAGGAGCTCGTTGCCCCTGACTAGTCGAAGCGGGATTGCTGCTATTCTTTTCCACAAATTGTTGCAGCTTGTTTTCCCTTATCAATTCTTCAA
Source organism: Allium cepa (assembly GCA_030765085.1). Classification (NCBI taxonomy): domain Eukaryota; kingdom Viridiplantae; phylum Streptophyta; class Magnoliopsida; order Asparagales; family Amaryllidaceae; genus Allium; species Allium cepa. Next base: position 878,803,050 of record CM060939.1, read on the forward strand.
TCAAAATTTTCAATTGGCGACATTCATCGGTATCATGACCGGGTTGATTATGGAAACGGCAAAACTTTCCGCTTTGTACAGCTTTTTTCCCGGTTCTCAGAACGGGAGGTTTAGGATAATCAACAGAATCTTTAGTGGCAAGGTAAATACGCTCCGGCGTATCTGATAAAGGGGTATATTCCGATGGCTTGAAGGAACGAGGCTTCTTTAGATTTTTCTGTCTCTTCCCATCATTATTTTCCCTTTTCTGTCCTACAGATTCATTCTTGCGTGGGGCAACAACGTTATGTTCATCTTTTTCCAATGCTGCCTTTACCGGTACAGGACGGCTTTCGAGACGTATGAACTCATCTGCTTTCTTGTAGAATTTTTCAAGGGAATTTGGTTCCTTCATGTTAAGCCATTTTCCAAATTCGCTCGACTTGTCGATGGCCCTCATCAAATAGGTCAAGATCATCCGTGGTTCTGCATTGTCTACCCCGGCCAGCGCTATATTAAAGCGATTCAAGAAAGATCTGATAGTTTCACCTGGATTCTGCTCTAAACTTGACAACGACATAATATCTTTGGCTTTTGAAGCGTATAGTCTGAACTGCTCCTTGAATTTCCGGGTTAAGTCAGAAAACTGATCTATAGACCGGATTGGCAACTTGGTGAACCAAAGCAGAGCTACACCTTCCAGATATACAGGAAAATATCGGCACTTTATTTCATCATAAGCTCTGGCACCTGTCATGTGCCAATCATACTTATATAAGAATTCGTTCGGATCACTTGTTCCTTTGTAAGCTGGGATAGTTGGAGGGACGAACTTCCTTGGGAACTCAGCCTTTAAGATTCTTTCGGTAAACGGGGTTTTACTTGGAGCGAAACCCCATTCCTTCTCATCTTCATTCCTTTGCATGCTTTCCTTCATGATTTGTCGAACCATTTCAGAAAGATATCCCTCATCATTTCGAGCTTTAGATCCACCAATTTCAGGAAATGTCCGCTCAAAGGGGTTAGCAGCCCTCTCAGGAATGTTTCTTTCTTCATCCTCATGAATGTTGCCAGCAAAGTTCCTTTCATTACCCGTTGGTTGACGGTTTACCCCAAGCAAGTCATTCAACTTATTCAAAATTAGGGCATTTTGGGCGTTCTGAGCTTCCAATTGTGCACTTTGGGCATTTATCTGTTGGTTCAGCCCTAAGATTACAGCATCCAACTCTGCTTTTGTAACTCCAACAGGTGGAGTGGCTTGATTCGGTACTGGGGAAGCGGAGGTTCCCTCTTGAACATTTCCAGATCTAACAGATCTACTCTTTCTCCCTGGAGCCATGATTTCAGATAAACTTCTAGTCTTCAGAGAGGTTACTTCAACCAACTTCCGTGGAGCAATGATGACGATTTGCCTGAGTTCAGCTCCCAATGAAAGCACCAAAAATGTTAACGCTAAAATTTGAACGCTAACACCCCGGTGTATAAAGTGTAGTTGTGAAAGCACCACCCGATGATTCGGGAACAGAGTATAAGTAGAAAGTCACAGAGAAAGCAATGAATAACAACGATTTTATAGTGGTTCGGCTCAAGGCAAGCCTACGTCCACTTTAATTCTCTTTATTGCTAAACCGATTACAACTTTACAACAATCTTCAATTACAATTACGACGAGACAAACAACTAGAACTTTGATAGAGAAGAATTCTTCGAATCCATGTAGATTGCGTTAGATTTTCCCTTGGAGTTAGTTGAGATGCCTTTCGAACTTGAAGTGTCGGGTGAGTTGAGAATTCGGCTGAGTATTGGCACTTGAAATGATTGGCCAAAAGTCCCTTGAAAGTTGGAGGTGGTCGCGTATTTATAGGAGTTCTTGGTGTCACATTGCAGGTAGTAGCCGAGGCAAGTTAGATCGTGAGTCGGCTCCGGGTTAAACTAGGTCGTGGGTCGGCACCGATCTCTTATGCCCGGTCTACAGCTTAAGCCAAAGACCAATGTTTTTCCAGCCTCGTTTCTTAAGTCTTAGGCCGTTGCCGAGTTAATGTGCTCTGCGTTAGGTTTTAACACCGTATCTCCTTTGTATCCTTAGGTCGCGGCTGACCTAGCATAATCATAAGTCGGTCACGACACAAGTGTGGACCAATTTGTTCTTAACAGTTAAGTCGGCGACCAAATTGGGTAGTTAGATCGGTACACGCGTTGGGTCGGTGGACTTATGTAAGCCCTAGGTCAGAATCTCCTTAAACCTTATGTCGGCATCATTTCAAGATGTTAGGTCGGAACTCTCTTTGAGGCATTAGGTCGGCATGCTTCTCAAGTCCCTTAGGTCGGTATTCCTCTTAAGCCTTATGCAGTTAGGTCGGTCTTCCATGCTAAGATACTAGGTCGGCATCCCTCTGTGCCTTAGGTCGGCAGAACGCTGGGTCGCTAACTGTTTGATATGCTAGATCGGTGGGTCTTTTAGGTCGGATATTCTTGGATTGGTAACACTTGACCGAGGTGGAGTTAACACATGGTATCGTGTGCGATCAACATGTTGAAGATAGCTAGAATCTGGTATCTCGAGAGGTCAACGGATTTGGGCATTTATCCAGGGTATCATCAGTCATCAGTTTATCATTATACCGTTCCGTTGTTGTTTTGTTGTTGTTGCATCATTTGGTGTCAACTGGTTTAATCCACTGCGTCAAAAAACAATAATAAAATGTAGTGGAAAATAGAACACGTCCATACGTTGATGAAGATGTCTAGCTCTCCTATGCAAACTCCAAGCGTCTTTAGCTAAACCTGAAACTACTCGGATCTGCCTTGAGTATTAAAAATACCTGAATCAGGCTTGATAAACTAGCGTAAGAAAAATCGAATCATAAATGTATATAATAGTGTTATAGATTACGTTGATGCCAATCAGAACCTTTGAAAAGAAGGGTACCTCGTAAGACCACGCCGTACATAAATACGGACGAGTATTAACCTTACCATAACTAAATACTATATATCAAAACAAATTTGATATTATTATTATTGACATTGGTTTGAAAACTATTTTCAAATAAATATATAATGAAGGTAACAATACCTAGATAATGTCAAACAGTGTATATGATACCAAAGGGGTAGTTGAAATGTTAGAAAGCATTACAACTATTTTGAGAGTATAGCTAAAATTGTAAAGCTCATATTGGAATTGGATTTCCAGCATGATAGGTAAGTAGCGGCCATTTCCTTCAATGTGAAATCCACGCATTACATCTTAGTCTCCGATGACTACTTACTTTTCTTAAGTAAGTGTTAACCCGCCTTTTGTCAAGGCCATAAACAGACGGACAACCTAACCAACTTTACGATTATTGAGGCTAGAATATGATGGATTCGATCTAAATGGAAGAAGCTCGTTTGGATGGGCCGCTCGAAATTGAGGTTCGTCGTTGTGGCTCGGCATTGCGGTGAGGATAGAGTAGCTCGGCATTGATGTTCGTCGGGGTCGCTCGGCATTAAGGTTCGTCGGGGTCGCTCGGCATTGTGGTGAGGACAGAGTGGCATGGCATTGATGTTCGTCAGGGTCGCTCGACGTTGAGATTCTTCAGGGTCTCTCAGCATTGTAGCTCGGTAAGGTCGCTTGGCATTGTGGCTCGGTTAGGGTCGCTTGGCATTGTGGCTTGGTCAGGGTCACTCGGCATTTTGGCTCGGTCAGATGGACTATGCTCGGCAAGGGTCTGGAGCGACCAGGATTCGGCCGAGGACCTAGGTCCCAGATTATTTATCGGTTACTATTTCAGGTCGTCGAGTATGGACTATGCTCGGCAAGACTCCGAAGCGACCAGGATTTGGCTTAGGACTTAAGCCATGGCATTATTTAGCGTTGAGGGACACTGAACAAGGATCACCATCGGTCTATGACTTAGGTCGAGACATTGCACTCTTCTAATTCCATATGGAGTCGTTCCAAGAAGTCTCAACATATATGGAGTTCGCATGAGAAGTCGGGGTTGAGATGAGCGATCAGGGTTGACTTATCCCCTTATTGTATTTGGAACCTAAATTTCTTGAGCACTCTTAGAATAGGTGGAAAATGATTCCTATGAAAATTGTATGAGAAATACGAAATCAGGAGAAGTCGCTAACGACATGATCATGTCGATACCAACTTCCCTCCTTTGCAAATTTAAAATGAAACATCTATATGTTGTCGGTAGTCAGAGTGGTTAGGTAATCCGAAAGTGTCACAATGACATCGCAATATTTAGTGATGCCATTAGGACAAATTTTAAACTTAAGAACATCTGCGTTGCAATGGCATCTTTAAATTTGGCGACAACATTTCTATGTTTGATCTTTAATATGAATCGCAAATGTGTTGCTAAAATTTAACGATGCCATTGCTATGCCAATTTAATAATGTCTTGACAATGCCAAAAAATTAAGTGGCACCCTTTTTTTTGGGGCTTCCGACATCGCTAAATTTTAAGCGATGCCAAATGTAAGTCAGAAAACCATAGATTTGTAGTAGTGCTTAGAAATTTTGTGGTAAAATAATTAGATGAATTGATAGCATTATGTACATCAGACAAATGCAATTGTTCAATAATGTCACATAGCATAAAATAGAATGTGCAAAACCAAAATAGGGTTTAGAGTAAATATTTTTCAATACAACTTTGGTGCAATTGTTCAAATTTTGTAACAATGGCATAGGAAAACGTTCGATCAAAGTAGTGTTATGAAAATAGTAGCATTTTGCGAAAGCTTTTATCAATGGGTCTTTGTCACCCAAATCACAAAGAGATAACTTGGATTAAAAACAAGAGGGATTTGAAATCAAAACACAATAAGAAAAAATATTCCACCCAACTACCCACTTTGTTGATTCACCTAAATTTTGTTTACAATTAATAGAACAAAGCTAAACTAAACAAAATACCGTTGAATCGATAACCAAATTGAGAAAGGGAGAAAAAATCTACATGGCTAAAATAGTTGGAGAAAAAGAACAAAGATGAAGAAGAGAAAATTAGCAAATAGATTTTCCCCCACACTTTTACCCACTCTTTTAGTCTCTATTTATATAATCAATTACTTAATGCCCAAGTTAACATTAGATGACAAAAAATAATTTGAGTAGCCAATTAGAGAGAGAAATTAACGTACTAAAATATGACTATTAATTAGAGGAAACAAAATCTTCTCTTTCTTTCTTTTGCATATTTATTTTCCTCTATTTGTGATTTTGTATCACCAAAATTTGACACTCCTTCTTGACACAAGTATATTCACAAAACCTTTTTTAAAGATTTCTCATTTCCAAATCATATCAAAGGATCAAAATCAAATGTTGTTTAAATTAGAGATAAAGGTAACCTCAGACAATATTCCTTCGGTGTTAAGTGTGGAACGAATGTCCGTGCCACCAGAATTAAGGTCAGTTAGAGGAAATCTAATCTCAATTCTTTTAAAATTTTCTTCTATAAATCCACTTCATCAATCTCTTTTATTTACTAATCTCCTTTACTTAAATTCCAAACCCATTTACAAAACTCTTTATAAATCGTTAATTTAAACTAAAAAAAATTCATTTATAAATATCAAAACCATTTATGTGTCTCTTTTTAAATCCCACAAATTATTTATAAATCTTCCTTTATAAATATACAAAAATCATTTATAAAAATTCTTTAAAATATTCCTTATTTAAAACAAAACTCCTTTGATAAAGTCATTTAATAAAGTCCTTTTGATAGATGAAATGATTGTTTAAACACCATTACTTAAATCATTGCTTGACTTGAAAACATTATTAAAAAAAGATTGACCTTAAAAATAAAAAAGAAGCTTAGTAATATCAGTGGTTCTCGTTTAACCGAGTTTACCTTTCAAGTAATAACATGAGTATTCAGATAACAAGCAGTTATGTATAAGGGAATCAACCGGAAATAAACAAATCAACATATTAGTAAGATGTCCAAGTTAATATAATAGCAGAATGATTTTTTATTCTACTAAACACATGCCAAAGTGAATATAATTGTAGAATGGGTTTTTATTCTCCTTAAATAGATGCCTGCATAATCTACATGGGAAGTAATAGTAGAAGTATGATTTGTTCTACCAAATAGATGTCCAATTTAACTTAATTAGCAGTGCAGGGTTTTATTCTCCTAGATAGTTATCATTGGGTTTCATTTTCAATTGGGGTTAATTAGGGTTAATCAACAAAGAAATCACTTAGATTTAAAATCATCCTTTAAAATAAATTTTCTTCTAAAAAACAAAGTTGATCTTTAGAATTAAAGTTATTTAAAACTTTAAAACTTTTATTAAAAAATTAAATAACATTTAAACCTTTAGTTTAATGATAATTAAACCTTTAATTAATAATTAAACAAAAATTGACTGTTAAATAAATAATTAAATAATAACTAACCTATAAATAAATAATTAAATATTAGGTACTCTTTAAATAAAAGATTAAATAATAATATATCTTTAGTTAATTATTAGATAGTCATTTAAACATTTAAATAATAACTAAATATTAATTAATCTCAATTAATTAGTTAATTAATCTTTAAATAAAATTTAATAATAAATTAAATGTTTATTTAAAATACTTAAGTCACAATTAAGTTTTAAATTTAACCTTTGCTTAAATTTAACTTGGTTGGAAATGAATTAATAATTACACACTTAATCAAAATAATAATTGAATAATAATTACCCTATCTACATAATTAAACAATAATTACTTAACTCCTAATTACTAATCAAATAATAATTAACTTTAATTACTTAAATAATGATGATTAAATTAATTGATTAACACTTAAGTATAAACAACCTTAACTAACTAATGATTAAGTATTGATTACCTTGATTAGTTAACTAATTAAAAATAGTTAAATAAATAAATAATTACTTTCTAATTACTTAATTAAAGTTAGAAATCATTTTCAAAAATATTTTAAGTTAAAACAAGTTTAGATTAGAAAACTAATTAGTTTTTTCGAAATTCGCCTATAGCGACTATCGCTATACGACCTATAATTTCAAACCTTGAAATTTATTTAATAACTTTTAAAACATTAAATTTTTGAAACCTATCACTTTGGAAACTAAATGGAAAACTTTTTGAAACCCTAAACAACGTTTTAAACTTGAAATATTTGGAAGTTAAAATCAAATTTCAAACCCTTCATGTCGGTTTTAAAAATTAGTTAGCGCTAGCTTTATTATTATGAACTACATGTACCAAAAAACATACCCAACATTTCAACACGACATGATGTCGTATTTATACTAATAAGCAAGATACTAACTTTAATTTCGTTAACTGAATTTCCATTTTCCAAATGTTAACTAACATCACATAATCACACCAATACACATCCATGTCTTCATCACATATCCAAGCATATATATGCACAACTAATGCACAATATCATTATACATCCATCATATAATTCAAGTAAATATACTTCATATTTTACAGTTAGTTAGTTAAGTAAAAAAGATAGAACTTTTCCCACCATAAAGCTTCCAAACTCATAGTAATTTAAGGTATGACCTAGCACTTCAAAGGAAAAAGATGGACTCTTGATGGCATTAAAGACTAAGGTGGCTCAGCCTTGAAAGAAAATAGAATTGAAGTTATTTTTAGTAAGGTGGAGGGACTTTGGCATATCATCGAACTCTCAAAAATCAACTCGAAAATGGATCATATTCCAGGTGATTTTTGGATAAGTTACTCTAAAAATCTTAAAAAGTTGTCATATATAAAGATATTGAAAATTCTCTTCTCTACAATTTCAAAAAAAGAACCATTCAATTTGAATGACTTTTGTGGGGGACATGGTAAAAATAAGAAGAGGTATTTCCGGACTTGAAAATTTAGGTCTTCAAATGCTCTGCGAGGAAATGAGATTGGGGCATGGTTTAGCTCAACATTTAAAGAAGTAGGACACATGAAATTTGTTGCCATTGGAACTCTACATGGGTTTTAGAAAGAAAATCTCCATTTGGATCGGATATAAGAAAGATATGGTAGAAAGAAGAGGATATAAGAAAGATATGGTAGAAAGAAGAGGAGGCAAAAATAAAGAAATGAAAAGGGTATTTATAAGCAAGAAACAATTCAAATTACCTTAATACCCTTGGTCCTTTACACTCTACCTCCTCTTGCCACATCACCTGCCACCTCACTATCATGTACCTCAGCCCAGAAGCTTGTCCCCCTTCTCCTTGCTTAGCCAACATGACATTATTGCATGTGTATTTATGTTTTCTTATGCTTCCAAAAGCATCTTTCATTTTTAAACATCCTTTTATTTTATATTTCATAAAATGTCACAATTTATGTTTATAAAATTAAATATAAACATGTACACATATTTTATAAATATGTTAACTAATGTATAAATTAGTATATTTACATTAAAAAGTTCATAACACTTCAAACAATTTTTAGCCGATGAAAAGTCAAAAATTTGCAAAACGAATTCCGTTTGCATTTTCGACTTTTCTTCGAACTATATATTTTTGTAAAATAAATTTGAGAAAATTCACCATCAATATTCACACTTTTAGAAGATTTTTTTAATTATAAAATCTTTTATTTTAATATTAAATATTAATTTAATATTCCAAAATCAGAGCGGTGAAATTCCGGGTCATTACACTCTCCCCCACTTAAAAGAATTTGGACCTCTAAATTTTACCACAGCCCTAAAACCATAAACACTTAAAACTATTAAATTGTCCAAATGATTTACATAGAACATTCCTATGCAAAATCTAATTGGATCACTCGCTTAAATGCATAGCTTTTATTCTAATCTAGTATCGCTCAATCGATTCCCTAATACCGACTCTAATCGGGCTTATAAATTAGAAAAATATGCTCTCCTTATATAGCCATATACTATGGTAGAAAACATTGGTTCTAAATTAAGAACCCTCACCAAGGTTTGTCGTAAAAAGTCGATTGATGGATCTTTATTCGGAATAGTGTATAACAACTCAAGTCATGTACTTGAATTTTGGCTTTAGAATTATCTGGAAAAAAATGATCTACATACAACCTATGTACTTATCTTATTGGTTCTTTCTATCCAACTAGCATCTAACCTCCCCAAAATAAATACGAAAACATTTTATAAGAATTTTTGCTCGGGTTTAAATATTTCTTTAAATAAACAACTTACTAATGAAACCTTTTCATAAAATCATTTTAATTTATTAATTTGTATAATAGTATTCTACATCCTAAGAGTATATACAAAACAACTAATTTTAAACCTTATTCATCTATTCTATTCAGATGTAGGCCCAAAATAACTTAGGCGATTAAAATTTGGTCAACTAATCCAACCTCTTTACCCAATTGATCTGGTAAGCAACTAAGAAGATTACGATGCTAGTATCCAAACTCTGTCCTAATGTCCACTTTTTCTTAAACAACTCTTAGGTGAAAATGTTTATTGGCCGCCCAAGAACATCAAATAAATTTTAACTTCCAAGATGTTAAAACCCAAAAAGACACTATTTAATGAAACCAAGTTTATTAAATATTCTTATTAATTCAATTTTAACCTCATTTATCAAACTATACAAGTTTATTAAATATTCTTATTAATTCAATTTTAACCTCGTTTATCAAATCAAGTTTATTCAGTTATTTACGGTTATTTATGGTTAGTTGTAGTTATTTTACAGTTATTTACATCTATTTTAATTTGGAATTTAGCTTGTAAATGTAAGTTTCTTTTTATAGATATTTAATCATTTTTGATAAGAATAAAATATTAAAAAGAAAAGAATTCGCAATTATGGATTAAAAACAGAAAAACAGTAAATCTACAGAAATCAGACGTAAAAGGAGAAAACTGAAATAAAAATAGAGATGGACTGAAATAGGCAAATTTAAGATATCTAAAGGGGTGATTATAACAAGTGGTTATAACTAGACAAAGAAAATTAGAAGAGTAACAGTTGCAAGAACAATTATAACATAGGTTATAATTAGAAAGAAAGAAATAATAGAAGGGGCTTATTTTAAAACTTAGATCTTGGACTATGTTAATAAGCAAATATAACAGAAATAACAGAAAAGGATTTTTTTGAAACTTAGACCTTCGATTAAGTTCATAAGCAAATATAGTAGAAATAACAAAAGGGGCTTATTTTATAGCTTAGATCTTAGATTAAGTTAATAAGTAAATATAACAGTAGTGGCCTATACCAGCCAGGGCTGTCAACGGATGCAAACAGATGCGAATATGGCTGTATCCGCATCTGCATCCGAAAATTTAAATCTACATCCGATATCCGTGGATATGTGAGAATTAACATCCGTACCCGCATCTATGGATATTTTTCGAATATCCAAAAATATCCGCATCCGAAAATAAAGAGCGAATATTTTCGGATATTCGAAAATATTCGAAATATCTACATCTAAAATTGAATAAGATTTCTATTATACAAATATTTTTGAACTAAAACAATCACATTATCAAACGAAAATACACGCACTACAATACTAATTAGTTTTTCAAAGTGGAACAATTCAATTCTAAGTATATTTTAAGTTCATCATTAAATAGTAAACCAATAATAATAATTTTTATTATAATTAATTTTGGATCGGACAGATGTTTTTCGGATATGGATATGCCTATGTCCGCATTCGCATCTGATTTTCTTTTCACACATCGGATATCTACATCCGCTTTTCAGATATCAGATAATATCCATTTTTCGGATATGGATCCGGATAGATTTCAGATTTTTCAGGTATCAATTGACAGGCCGAATACCAACATCATTCCCTTTCAGATCTAGGACTGATAGACTCACACGTAGGTGAGGCTGACACACTTATGCTGATTTGGGTCAATAAGTTGCCAATAGATAAAGGCTCAAATTTGGGGATTTGGGCAATTGGTGCAAAGTTAGAAGATTTGTTTGTTAGGACCAGTATCGGAAACATTCCCTTTGTGAGGCTGGGCACACTTATGCAAAATAGGGTAAATAAAAGGTCAAATAGGGGGCTACGGTTAGTGTGTACTGGTAATGATCGAACATGTGACATCGATTAGGGTAAATAATTCGCTATTGTGTCCTAATCACTAAATAGGTGTCTTTTGCTAGGACCAACAGGATTGGTTTACGGTGGCACAATAGAGACAGGAACAGCTGATCAATGGGTAGGATTAAGATTTCGACGTAATCAATATAGTAGTTGAAATAGGATTAGAATTTCATCCTACTCGGTAATTTAAGACAAAACAAAAAATCAAAGCAAAAAATAAAAGAAAACAATTAAACATAATCAGAAACAGTATTATATAAATGTTTTCGCTGTTTTTACTTATTTGTCATGTGAATCTTAGTCTCTGTGATTCTATAGCTATACCTACAACGCGACAAATCCTTTGGCGTGCACTTTTTGGGAATACTAAGAGGTGTGCGGTGTTTCACCTAAAGTTTTGTAGATTGGTTTGGGTTTTGGTCATTAAGTAGAGTAGGAGGTTTATATCTTGTCAAAAGCTTGGAGGCTCGTTCTTCTTGAGTTTAGGGTGGAAATCTTAAGCTTCGATAGATCTGAAATAGGTTTTTGCCTTGTCGAAAGCCGTGGGTATAACTTCTTTGTGTTTAAATATGTAATTCAAGGCTTTGATGTTTATAGGTTGGGCTTCGACCTCGTCGAAGGCTTTAGATCATAGAGTAAATAGCTTCGAATGGATTACATAAGATATTAGATCTTGAAAAGTATTGACTATGTAGATAGGAGCCTTTCAATGAAGGTCAAACCTAAAACATAAAGGTGAATCCAATAAAAGTTTAATAGGACAGTAAAGTAATCAAAAGTGCTTAGGACTTCCATTTTTCCATCTAAGGAATCTCTATTTCTGTAAATACCCAAATCAACAATCTTGAAATCAGGGTTACAATGCTTTATTTAAGATAATACAAATTTAGAATGAGAGAAAACAGATCCCTAAAAAGTGACCCCTTAGATTGTATTATAGATGCGACTTAGAACCTTTCGACCTTGGTGCTTTCGACCTGGTCGAAAGTTGACTGTAGAGTGACCTAAGCAAGCTGTCATCTTGGTCGAATGTTGAGGTGGTGCTACCTTGCTTTCAATTATCATGTAAGTGCTTCCTAATTTGTCGACAGCCTTTAATCATTGGTTTTAATGATGTTTTCGCCCATGTACTTTTCCTGATCTGATGCGTAACATTTCCTAGACCACACTGGTTTCGACCTATTCGACGGGTTTATTATAGCATTCGAAGGGCTCGCTCCAGATAATAATTGCTTCCTATCAGTTTGAATGATGGTGAAACCATTGGTTTCAAATGGTTTGTCATATATTCAAGGGGCTATTCTAAATTGACTTCGGAAGGTGGCTTTAACATAATCGAAAGGACTTTAGTTGATTGAAGGGTCGCTAATGAAGGCGGATGAGTGCTTTCAACCCCCTTATCTTCTTCAAAAGGCGAGGACTTTCTGAAAAAAGATTAGAGAAGCCTTCAATCACCACTTAAAGGTCCTTAAGCTTACAAACTTTGATGGCAGCATACCTTTGACACCTTCGAATGGTTGGACTGGAGCTCATCTCTCTTGCTCCTTGTTTAAAGTGGTCTTGACTTGGTCAAAAGGTAAACATTTGGAGTAACAACTATTAAAATAAATAAATAATGTGGAAAGTATTTCTTAGCACTAAAAAAATCATCTCATAAATACCAATTTTAAGTAATAATTTATTGCATGAATCGAATGTATAGCACAAATATTAGCTTATTAATTCAGGCATCATGATTGAAAAAGCCACGATCTACTTATGTTTTATGACCTATGAGATCAATAGCATGATCTAATAACCTTTGTTGTTTCCTTTTATTTTCTTCGACTTTATATTGTATGCTTTAATACTAATGGCCTGTTTAGATCATTATTCACATTGATATAACCACAACTAGCAACTGGACATAGTTGATTCTCCATGCATGTGTGCATTTGTCTTTTGTGTACCCACAAGTTTCTAAAATTTATTAAAAAGTTTTTATTGCTTTATTATTAATTTTAACATCTGTAAATATACTGGAACTTTATGTATTGTATTATGTCTTCATAGCGTAGGTTCTTTTAAAAGTAGTGGTTTTGTAAGTCCATAATTATAACAACAAAATAAACCATATCTAACAGTTTTTGTATCTCTATATATTAAGTTAATTTCACTTGTGCATATGGTGACCGTATCTTGTTTTTCCTTTGGTTAATATATTAGAAGACAACACATATGGTCTTCCATTCTTTGCATTCATAGTCTATACAAATTTCATTGACATCCTATTCTGAAGAATTTGATAACAAAATAATATGATTTCAGATTGAGAAATATATTTTGCTATCATTATAAATTTTATATCCATGTGTAGTGATTCAAATTACATGATCTCGTTAAAAGATAATTCGTAATTGATGAATCAAAACTAGGTCAGGCATATCATATTTGAAAATTACACTTGCACAAACAGCCTAACTATCAATCCAATACATACAATTCATCACAAATGCACATTAAATTAACTAAAAATGATTATTTATACTGTATATGGAAGAAAAATAACTAAATTATTTAAATAATATTGGGACTAGATTCAAAGGTGAGGTTGATTTTTTTGGGAATGATTGATAGTTTGAGAGATGTTGATATCAAACACAATTAGAGAATTTTGCGTGAAGAGTATTTGAATTTTTTCTATAGAAAAATTTGGGAAGACAATATCAAGAATTATGTATTTTTGCATGTTCTATATAATAATAACTTTACTTTTTTGTAACACTAAAAATTAGGGAAGAAAAAATTAAACATAAAAAATCAAACAGAGCTTAAGGTTTTTATCCAAAAATCTTGAAACAAATATTTGTCCTCAATATGATTAATTGCCAATTTGAGTCTAAACATAATGTTATGTTATACATCGACTATTAGCTAATTAATATCATTTAAAATAACATTGTAAAGATGATCTAAATACAACCAATTTACATAAAGTTATATATGTCATAGTTTGTAGCTTTTAAAGAAAAATAATTTTATTGAAATCCAAATACATTATGAGATGGAGATATCTCCGTTTAATTTTAATACATGAGGATAAAATGATGAACTCATAACAAAGGACATAATGATCAATCTTAGCGGTCAAGGTCAGCATGGACATCTTGGATAGGGGCAAGAGTAGGACCATGGTGTTTGCGGGGTTGGTGAGGAGTTGGAGCAGGCGCATGGTGTTTGTGGTGATGGTGAGGAGCTGGAGCATGAGCATGATGTTTGTGTCGATGGTGTGGTGTTGGAGCATGACCGCGGTGCTTGTGGCAAGGGAGGTGGCTGTGGGGAGAGGGAGCAAAATCACGGTGTTGGTAAAAAACATGATGTTGGCTTTGGTGAGCAGGAGCCTGGGAAGTGTGCTTGTGGTGGTGGGGAGATGGAGCATGACCATGGTGATTGTGGTGGCGGTGATGGTGAGGAGGAGGAGCATGAGGACGGAAATGATCAGGATCTGGTTTAATGATATACTCCATTGTTTCTTCCTCTGTATCTTCCATCAAAGCTTTCATTGCAGATTGAATGTTTGTTTGATGGTCTTGTGACATTTCATTCTCACCAACTTCCGTTGACAAAATTTCAATATCAGAATTACCTAATATTGTTTTTGCATTTGTTATTGTCATGACAATAACTACAAAAAAGAGACTTTTTAGAAGATCTGTTTTTTAGTTTGATATTCTGCAATGCAATTGTGAGTGAAATTCCCTATGGTATTTATACAGTTGGTTTAGTATTTGATAAGATTAAGTGGGAAGGAAATCTAATAGTAAAATTTATTACCTATTTATTAAGCAGGTGGGAATTCATACATTAATCACATTATACATGTGTATATTAAGATATTAGATACAATTTGCAATAATATTTTCCTCTATGTTTTATATTAATTGTAATCTATATCTTGCGAATAACATAAACCCTAAGATCTTGAATTACATGATTATCACATATGCAAAGAATTAATAAAACATACCTCAAGACATCATGTATGCGAATCAGCATTGGATGTTGTCGAAAGCTGTTTCAATTGAGAAAGGAAATGGTTTCTCTCTCTTTTCCTATATATTTCTTTATGTGTTTTTCTATATCCTTTGTGATGGGCAAAGGTTAATATTTATAGGTAAAGAGAGGACCCAATTTCTAGATTTGTAGACTTAATCTTGATCGTCCATCAAGATCAAGAGGAGAGAAATTAACGCTCTAGATTATAACCGTTTTATTTGTTTAGCATATTAATAGGAAAAACCTTTTAGATTCTATTGACCAGATAATGAGGAAGGAAACGGTCCATTAATGTATCACATAATGAGGAAGGAAACGGTCCATTACTGTTTTCGCATTAATTTCCTTACAAAAGGGTCAAATTTCCTTACAGTCTCCCACTTGGTCAATAGTAAAATCTATTACTATTTTTTTATTAAGGTCATAAGGCGTGCATGATATGCTAAACTTTTCTTTAGTCGGTTATCATAAGTGTCTTGGCTAATCTAGTGGTCAATGGAAGTCATGACGTGTACACGTTATTTTGCAACATGCTTACTTCCATGTACTATGACATTGACAACTTTCATAACTAGACCGTAGATGAGCATAACTTAATGGTCATATAATGTCCTGAAGCAAAAGACTATTTCTGTTATCATTTATCTAAATATAAATGTGTACAAATTATAAAACAGAAATAAAAGATGTCCAAATTATTAAGAGCTCAATAATTGTTATGTCTAGACAAGTACAAGATAAATGGCATAATAAGAAGATAATTAGGAACTATCTGCAAGACCCATGCTATCAGTATGTCTCTGAAAGGTCTTTGGAGGTAGTCCTTTCTTGAATATGTCTGCCACTTGTAAGTATGTACTTATTGATTCAACAAAAATTTTCTTTAGTTTAACATCTTGCTTTAGTAGTAGGTATTTAAGGTCCATGTGTTTGGAACCTTTGGTTATCCTATCATGCTTGGAGTAAAAGGTTGTAGCTTCATTGTCGCAGTAGACAGTTAGTGGATTAGAGATAAAACTTAAAGTGCCAAATTGTGAGACAAAATTACGCAGCCATGTTCCCTGAATTGAAGCCTCATAACATGCTACGTATTCCGCCATCATGGTGGATCCGAAAAGCATCTCAGATTTCTGGCTTCTCCATGATATTGCACCTCCACATAAGGGGTACACATAGCCAAGAGTGCAGATCCTAGTGTCAGGACATCCAGCAAGGTCTGAATCAGAATAACCAGTTACCTGTAGGTAATTTGATTTTCTATAGGTGAGCATGTAATTCCTTGTTCCCTTTAGGTATCTTAGTACCTTCTTTGCAGCTTTCCAATGAGCGATTCCTGGGTTACTTTGAAATCTACCCAGCATACCAACTGCATGACTGATATCAGGTCTTGTACAGACCTGTGAATACATCAAACTCCCTACAAGAGATGCATAAGGATATTTGGTCATTTCTTCTCGTTCCATAGGAGTCTTTGGGAACTTCTCAAGAACAAGTTTGTATCCATTCTGTAGTGGGACAGGACTAGAGGAACAATTCGCCATGCCAAATCTCTCAAGAATTTTGTCAATATATGCTTTTTGAGACAATCCTAGAATTCCTTGTGATCTATCATGGAATATTTCTGTTCCTATCACATAGGATGCCTCACCCATATCTTTCATTTCAAAGTTCGTTGAGAGATAATCCTTAGTTTCACGTAATAAACCAAGGTCGCTGCTAGCTAATAATATGTAATCAACATACAGAATAAAAAATATGAACTTGCTTCCACAGAAGTTGAGGTATATACAAGGGTCAACTATGTTTTCTGTGAAATCGAAAGCGGTGATGATTTAATGAGACTTTAGATACCACTGTCTAGAAGCTTGTTTCAGTCCATATATTGATTTCTTAAGTTTACAGACCATGTCTTCCTGTCCTTCAATTATGAAGCCTTCAGGTTGACGCATGTAGACTTTTTCTTCCAAGTCTCCATTTAGAAAGGCTGTTTTCACATCCATTTGATGTAACTCGAGATCATAATGAGCTACTAATGCCATGATAATTCTAAGAGAATCTTTCCTGGAAACAGGAGCAAAAGTTTCATTATAGTCAATGCCTTCTTTCTGATTAAAACCTTTGAAAACAAGTCTAGCTTTATATCGTTCAATTTTACCATTGCAGTCACGTTTGGTTTTGAAAACCCACTTACAACCGACTGCTTTATGTCCTTGCGGTAATTGAACGATTTCCCAAACTTGATTATTATCCATAGATTTCAGTTCATCTTTCATGGCATCAATCTATTTAATAGAATTAACATCCTTAATGGCTTGTTAGTAAAAAATTGGGTCTGTAGTTCCTTTAGATTCTATTAGATAAAGCATGTAATCATCAGGAATAGCTGATCTTCTTTGTCTTTGAGATCTTCTTAATGCTAGTTCATGTGGTACTTCATCAACATTATGATTGGTGATCATTTCATTATGGAGTTGTTGATCATTTATTGGGTTTTCCTCATTGTGAAAATGTTCAACAATAGGGTGATTTCCAATATATTTCAAAATAGAGGGTAAGATAATGGGTACCCTTATTTCATGAATGTCCACTTCTTATTGTTTTGTACTCCCACTGATTTCACCATTCTCATAGAATTTAGCATTTCCGATTTCAACAATTCTTGTACTATGGTTAGGACAATAAAATCTATATCCTTTAGATAAGTAACCACTGGCTGTCTTAAAATCCAATTTCTTTTCATTTGGATTGTACAGTCTATCTTCAACTGGGCAACCCCAAATTTGGAGATGTCTTAAACTAGGTTTCCATCCTTTCCAAAGTTCAAAAGGAGTCTTTGGAACGGCCTTACTTGGAACTCTATTTAAGATGTAGACAGCTGTTCGTAATGCATCCATCCATAATGATATAGGTAAATTTGCATGACTCATCATGGATCTAACCATTTCCATGTATGTACGATTTCGCCTTTCAGCTACACCATTCTGCCATGGAGATCCAGGCGTTGTGTATTGTGCAACAATTCCAAGTTTTTGAAGAAGTCCAGCAAAAGGTCCAGGGCGTTGTCCCCTTTCATCATACCTTCCATAGAATTCACCACCCCTATCTGACCTAATGATTTTCACTTTTCTTTCTAATTGTCTTTCGACTTCAGTAATGAACACTTGTACAGCGCCCACTGACTGAGATTTTTCATGCAACAGATAAAGAAAGCAATAACATGAAAAATCATCGATAAAAGTGATGAAATATTTCTCTCCTCCAAAAGTTGGAACATCAAAAGGTCCACAAATATCTGTATGTATTATTTTAAGAAGTTGTGTACTTCTTGTGGCTCCTTTCTTTGTACTTTTTGTTGTTTTTCCTTTAATCCAATCAACACATGCTGTAATGTTAGCGAAGTCTAGGTCCGGTAGGACACCATCTTTCACTAACCTTTTGATTCTTTCACTGGATATATGACCCAGTTTTTTATGCCACAATAAGTAAGAGTCATTCTTAGATGACTTTCTTTTAGTTTCTTTTCCATGCAGGGTGAGTTGGACTTCAGCATTTTGTTTAAGATGAAGTTTATAAAGTCCATCAATTAATATTCCAGAACCAATAAGACTAGAATTTTTAAATAAACTAAAATTTCCATTTCCAACTTCAAAAGAATATCCAAACTTATCAAGTACACTTACAGAAATCAAATTACGAGAAATAGACGAAACATAAAGAGTTTGACATAAATCTAACTGATAACCGCTATCTAAAATAAGACGAAAAGTTCCAATAGATTCAACTGGAGCTTTATCTTTATTCCCCATTAAAATGAAATTATCGCTTGGGTTTGTGGTTTGGATCGTAATGTATCCCTGCATAGAATTCAAAACGTGAACGTTAGCAGCAGTATCAATCCACCAAGTAGAAGAAGGTACATTAGTAAGATTTGATTCGAAATGACTTACGAAACCCATTGGGTTACCTTTCTTTTCGAACCATGCTTTGTCCTTAATGCAATCTGCCTGGAAGTGTCTAGGTTTCTTGCAGAATTTGCACACATCATCCTTCGTTTTCTTCGTGGATGGTTGAGTGGCGTCATCAAATTTGGGTGGTGCTCTTTTATGCTGTGAGTTGTTCTTTCTGCCAGCTTGTTTTCCAATCCCTTGAGTGAAATAAGAAACTTTAATGCCTTGCGAGCCTTGCCTAGACTCCTCTTGAACCAGTTTGTTAGTCAATTCATTTAGACTCCACTTTTCCGTAATAGTGTTGTAATGAATTTTGAATGGTTCATACTGAGGAGGTAAGCTAGTGAGAATGAATTGGACGAGAAAAGCATCGTCCACAACCAATCCCAAGTTCTTAAGTTTGGCAGCACGGTTAATCATTTCAATGACATGAGCGCTCATTGAGCGAGAACCATCAAACTTCATGGTTACAAGATCAGCCATAAGTTTCCCAGCAAGGGATTTGTCTGCAGTCTTGAACCGATTTTTAATGGATTGCAAATATACTTTTACGCTTTCAGTTTTGGGTAGGGAGGTTTTGATGTTGGTATCAATCACCATTCGCATAAACATCATGCTGAGCCTATTAGATCGTTCCCAATCATCATGGAGTTCGTTTTCGTCGGGCGTACTTGTGTCAGTAAGTGGGGCTGGCTTTTCCTTAAGGAGAGCCATGTCCAGTTCAAGTACGCCTAAGGAAAACTCAACTTGCTCTTTCCATTCTAAGTAGTTGGTTCCATTGAGTTTGACGATAGACATAGCGTACGAATTAAGGTTTGTGGGCATTGCAACTGCAGATATAAAAGAATTGTAGGCTTCTTTATTAGAATAAAACACATGTCATAATAAGAGGTTAGGTTTAGCGCCTCATGTGGGTAGGCAGTAGAACCATACTCATGAAAGAATGATAAACATTAATGTTTCATGCGTTATTGTGCAAGTAGCAGCCGCCTGTGGACGGTACTGTATGCATCAGATCGGAGGAAACAAGGAATTTAAGCACGGAAGTGTAAAATAAAACATGAGAAAAAAGAGAGAAACATTAAGGTGTTTTTTTTGCATAAACATTTGTCATGCTTTCAAGTAATCCACAGCAAGGATAATAAATGTCTAGTAACTCCAAGTAAATTCCATATATGAATTTAACATATAAATAATTATTTTGCAAATCATATATAGACAAGTATCGTGCAAGTTCCAAGTCATGAATTTAATGTCAAACTAGAAAATAATTGTTTTCAATATGCATACTTTCTGAAAAGTATTCGCATACAATAAGTTGTTCCGTATTATACAGTAGGTCCAATATTAAAGTAGAAAAAAATCAACTTTTGCGGAAATATAAACTTTCCAGATCCAGATTTAAGAATACAGTAAATAGAACAATGTTGATAATCATGATTACTGTAGCAACTTAAATAATATGAATATTAAACTTGAATCATATTATCATTAATAATCATTATCATTATCATAGAAAAATTACAAACATCATATCAAAGATCTATGGTAGTTTCGTTTTATATATTGATGGATAATCATGAATTCTAAAACCATGCTTTGATACCACATGTAATCTATATATTGCGAATAACATAAACCCTAAGATCTAGAATTTCATGATTATCACATGTGCAAAGAATTAATAAAACATACCTCCAGACATCTTGTATACGAATCAGCAATGGATGTTGTCGAAAGCTGTTTCAATTGAGAAAGGAAATGGTTTCTCTCTCTTTACCTATATATTTCTTTATGTGCTTTTCTATATCCTTTGTGATGGGAAAAGGTTAATATTTATAGGTAGAGAGAGGACCAAATTTTCAGATTTGTAGACTTAATCTTGATCGTCCATCAAGATCAAGATGAGAGAAATTAACGCTCTAGATTATAACCATTTTATTTGTTTAGCATATTAATAGGAAAAACCTTTTAGATTCTATTGACCACATAATGAGGAAGGAAACGTTTGAGGAAGGAAACGGTCCATTAATGTACCACATAATGAGGAAGGAAACGGTCCGTTAATGTCTTCGCATTAATTTCCTTACAAAACGGTCAAATTTCCTTACATTAATAACTTCCAATTATTCATAATATTATAATAGCTATTATTCCAATTATTTATTGGACGAATCTAGAGAAATTAATAGATTATGGTTCATGTATTAGCATATTCATTGTTTAAAACTAACTAGAAATCTGAATGGGGAAAATGTAAGCAGAAAAATAATTCAATACTAATTGACATTTAAAATATGCTTAATTATGATGTTTTTTTATAATTGGCTATTTTTTATTTTTTGAAGCCAATGTTGCTTTTCATAATACATCACCGTGGCAATTCAAAAAAATTTATTTTGGCACTTTCATTCTTCCGAACAATGTTAAATTATTATTATGTAAGTTTAAGTTAGAGATATTAATTTTTATAACTAGTTTTGTGCTTTTTTTCATTAGATTTTTATGGTCAATTTTGTGTCAAAAATAATAATTTGATTATTACTGTTTAAGAAAAATAATATTTATACTATAAAAGTAAAATGGTGATTTATGTTAGATCAAGATATTTCTTAATCTAGAAAGAATAATTTTCCACAAAGGGAATCTAACATAAGACCCCTATTGAACAAAAATATTTTTTTACAATATTAAATTAGATGTACATATGCATGGTTAGTTGTGTACGTATGTACGTACGTAAGCACATGCGGAGAGAAATAATGGGTATAATGTGTACATTCGCTAATTTTTGTTAATTGTTTACCGTTATTGCAACCATAGTAGTCTGATGGCTTCTGTTGATCAAAAGGGTTCTATCAAGACATTAATAAACCACAAATTTCATTTAATCCATGAAAAATGTGCGAACCAAATATAGTAACAAAAAAGATTAAATTATGAATAGTATATGCATTTTGAAATGCAATTTAGAGGTAGTTAGTCCAAACCAACCTACCACTTTCCTTATCAACCCCCCTTCCCCTCCCCCCAAACCCTATTTTTTGATTACTTCATTTTTCTCCACCACTTTTCTAAAAAATAATTAATTAATGTTGCGATATTTCATTTGGAAAATGAATTCAAAGGAATTTAGGGAAGCAATAGGGAAGAAATGTTTAGTAGGACTTTGAACAAATGCCTCTCAACATCAGGTACCAATAAATGTTTCTTTAAGATTGCTAAGAATCCAACACATCAAAGGCCTATTCCAAAATTTGATGAAAAGTCTAATAATCAACCATATGTCCAACAATGCATAAACGAAACATTATAGAACATAGACAAAAAACCAAAAAAAACCAGCTAAAATCTACACCTAAATAAACTACATATTATCAAACTATAGATTCCCCCAAATGAGATCACGAATGAGTCAATATCTCTTTGATAAATAAATTACTACAATAAGCAAGCTTTCACTAATAACATCACAAGCAATGTGTTAAGACAAAAAATGGATCAAAACCCAGAATCAAGATGAAAGCACCAGTTCAGAGTAAATAAACAAAAAAAGCAAAATATAAATAAGAACAAAAAGATGGTTTTATATTGGTTCGGTGTAATCTCTAGTCTGCATCCACTTCAATCTTTTTTTAGTCCTTCTCTCTATAGATTACAACTAGTCTTCTCAAATCTGACCACAATCTTGTGGATGTAAGATGTAACAAGATATTTCTAGAGAATTCTAGAGTCCCTTGTACTAAGAGTTTTCTAATCAAAGTCGTAAAAAAAAAATAGTTGTTTCCTAAATGACTTTAATGGAGGAGAGATTAGAGGTGAAGAAGTAGATGGTCTCTGTAGTAAGAGAATCCCCTATTTGGTTGCAGATAGGCTTGTTTTTATAAAGGAAATAGTCATGGTGTGTTAACTCTGCCCCGGTGACGACTTAGCAACTCGAAAGGATGCCGACCTACAGCTTAAAAGGGGGTTGCCGACCTAACAGTTCAACAAGTGTGACGACCTAATACTTTAACAAGGCTACCGACTCAACTGGTTGCCGACCTAACTGCCTTATCAGGGAGACCGACCTAAGGCACGAAGGGATACCGACCTAAGGAGCTTGAGTAGCATGCCGACTTAAGACTCGAAGAGGTGCCGACCTAACAGGCTAAGGAGATGCCGACTTAAGGCCCAAATGGATACCGACTTAGGGCTAAACAGTTGCCAACCTAAAACTTAACAAAATGGCTACCGACCTAAGATAGCTACCGACCTAAGACAGAAGACGACCTAACCATCCAGAGAATTTACCGATCTAACCACTTAGAACAGGGACAAGATCATGAACTACACCTAAGTCGCGACCGACCTATGACCTATGTTAAGTCGTTCGCGACCCAAGGCCACTGAATATAAGTCCGATGCCATATTATTGAGAAGAGGTGTGTTGACTCGGAGGCGACCTAGGACTTGTACAAATGAACTCTCGTGAAGCCGTGAAGGGGCCAGATGAATCAGCCACGACTCACCTTAAACCGGCCACGACTCACCTTAAACCGGCTACGACTTATCTTAAGTCGGCCACGACTTAGGACTTGGCAATAATTCCAGACCAGAACTCTCTATAAATAGGCGACCACCTCCAACATTCAAAGGACTTTTTTTTGGGGCACATTCTCTTCATACACCGTTACCTTGCTGCATTGAGAACTTCATCAACACTTAGAGCTTTCAAGATTAGAGGAATACATCAAAGAACTTCACGAAGAAACCACACATCTTCAACATGAATTTAAGGACTTTAATCGACATTGAAGCTTAAGCTACTTGTTCCAAATCACTTGTAAAGTATATTGTACTTGAGAAGAATTGTATCAGCTTGTAACGGGATTATTAATAAAAGTACTTAGAGTGGACGTAGGCTATACCCTTAAGCCGAACCACTATAAAATTGTTGTTGTTTACTGCTTTTCCGCTATTACTTGCTTGTAATTCTTTCCCGATCTACCGGGTGGTGCTTTCACAACTACACTTCACACACCGGGGTGTTAGCGTTCACATTTTAGCGTTAACATTTTTGGTGCTTTCACTGAGAACTGAACTCAGGCAAGTTATCATCATTGCTTCACAGAGGTTTGTAGAGAGAATTTCCCTGAAAACCAGAAGTCTATCCGAGATAATGGCTCCTGGAAGGAAGAGTAGATCTGTCAGAACTGGGAATATTCAAGAGGGAACCTCCGCTTCCCCTGTACCTAATCAACCCATTCCGTCTGCTGGGGTTACGAAAGCAGAGTTGGATGTTGTAATATTAGGACTGAACCAGCAGATAAACGCCCAGAATGCACAATTAGAAGCTCAGAGTGCCCAAAATGCTCTAATTCTGAATAAGTTGAATGATTTGCTCGGGGCAAATAATCAACCGGCTGGTAATGGAAGGAATTATACTGGCAACATTCATGATGCTAATGAGAGGAATGCTCCAGAAAGGGCTGCCAGTCCCTTTGAGCAAACGCTTCCTGAGGTTGGTGGATCTGGAATTCGACATGATGAGGAGTATCTTTCTGGGATGGTCCGGCAAATCATGAGAGAAAATATGCAAAGGGTTGAAGATGAGAAAGAATGGGGTTTCGCCCCAAGTAAAACTCCATTTACTGAGAAAATCTTAAAGGCGGAGTTTCCAAGGAAGTTTGTCCCTCCAACTATCCCAGCTTACAAAGGGACAAGTGATCCGAATGAATTCTTGTATAAATATGATTGGCACATGACAGGTGCCAGGGCCTCAGACGAGATAAAGTGCCGATATTTCCCCGTATACCTTGAAGGTGTGGCTCTACTGTGGTTCACCAAGTTGCCAGTCCGATCTATTGATCAGTTTTCAGACTTGACCCGAAAGTTCAAGGAACAGTTTAGACTATATGCTTCAAAGGCCAAAGACATCATGTCATTGTCAAGTATAGAACAGAATCCTGGTGAATCTATCAGATCTTTCTTGAACCGCTTTAATATAGCGCTGGCAGAGGTGGACAATGCTGAACCGCGAATGATATTGACTTATCTGATGAGGGCTATTGATAAGTCGAGCGAATTTGGGAAATGGTTAAACATGAAGGAGCCAACCTCCCTCGAAAAGTTCTACAAAAAGGCAGATGAATTCATACGCCTGGAAAGCCGTCCTGTACCGGTGAAGGCAGTGTCAGAAAAAGCTGAAGATAACACTGTTGCACCACGCAAGATTGAATCTGTAGGGCAAAAAAGGGAAAATAACAATGGGAAGAAACAGAGTAATCTGAAGAAGCCCCGATCCTTCAAGCCATCAGAGTATACTCCTTTATCAGACACGCCGGAGCATATCTTCCTTGCCATTAAAGATTCTGTTGACCTCCCTAAACCTATCCCTTTGAGGACCGGAAAAAAGGCTATACAAAGTGGGAATTTCTGCCGCTTCCATAATCAACCCGGTCATGAGACTGATGAATGCCGCCAGTTGAAAAATCTGATTGAAGAATTGCTAAGAGAAAACAAGCTGCAGCAATTTGTGAAAAAGAATAGCAACAATCCTGCATCGTCAAGTCAGGGGCAACAGGCTCCTGTTCATCAGCCTAGGATAGGTGAGAAAGCTACGGGGCATGAATCTGGAAGGCCCGTTATCAATGTCATTACAGGAGGGCCTCACCCAGCTGGCAAGAGCTGGGGTGAGATGGAGAGATATTCTAGGGCTTTGAAATATGCTCCAGCCGAAGAAGACGTCTTTGTTTTAGAAGACACTACGCCCCTGAAACAACAGAAAACTTTCAGCGATGATATTGTTTTCAGAGCCAGAGATTCCACGGGTATAGAAGCTCCTACCCTAGATCCCTTGGTCATCTCGGCTGGTATTGGACCGGCCATTGTCAGAAGAGTCCTCATTGACTGCGGAGCATCATGTAATATCCTCTTCAAGAAGACATTTGACCAGATGAAAATCCCTATGATCGATGTACAAGCCTCATCACAGAAGATCGCTGGCTTCACTGGGGAGCCAAAGCAACCAATTGGGACCATCGATCTGCTTGTAGAACTTGGGGAAGCAGAAAGGAAAGTGGTCCGCAAGCAAACATTTGTGATTGTCGATGAGTTTTCTGCTTATAATGCTTTTCTTGGCCGTCCAACACTCGCAGCATTCAAAGCTATCCTAGCCCCGTGGTGCCTCACTATTAAATTCCCTACTGACAATGGAGTAGGAGTTATAAAAGGGGATCAAAATGCTGCGCGAGAGTGCTATTTGACAGAGCTGCGAGAGTCAAGAAAAAGAGAAATGGGAAAGGATGCGGCGACCCCAGTCCGCATCAAGGAACCAGCCTTGTAGCAATTACGGGGCGGACCCTGCACTGGCGAGCACAGCGGGGCACGGAAAGAAATGGATCCCAGAAAAGCCAGTGTAGGGGAGAATAGAGTGGTACCGGTGGAAACGACAGTTCCGGTACCTGTTGACCCGAAGGACCCAAATAAGGTGTTGAATGTGGGTTCACAGCTTAATGTGTCAATTCAGAATATCTTGATATCTTTCATGAATGCAAATCTGGATGTCTTTGCTTGGACTCATGCCGATATGTGTGGAATATCTCCAGAAGTTGCAGTACACGCTCTGAATATTGACCCAAAGTTTACGCCAGTTAAACAGAAAAGAAGAACCCAAGGTCCAGAAAGGTCAGCAGCATTAAAAGAAGAAGTTGATCGACTCATGGAAAATAACTTCATCAAAGAATCTACATATCCGAATTGGGTTTCAAATCCTGTGCTGGTCAAGAAAGCTAATGGAAAATGGAGAGTGTGCATCGATTTTTCTGATCTAAATAAGGCTTGCCCCAAAGATTTCTTCCCGTTACCCAGGATCGATCAACTGGTAGACGGAACTGCGGGACATGAATTGTTATCTTTCATGGATGCCTACTCCGGTTATAACCAAATCATGATGCACGAGCCGGATCAGGAGGATACAAGCTTTATCACAGATGTTGGACTTTATTGCTACAGAGTTATGCCCTTCGGATTGAAAAATGGAGGGGCAACCTACCAAAGACTTGTTAATGCTATGTTCAAACCGCAATTGGGCAAAACTATGGAAGTCTACGTCGACGACATGTTAGTGAAGTCCAGGAAAGCAGCGGATCACATTGAACACTTAGCAGAAATGTTCGCAGTCCTTCGGAAATACAGAATGAAACTTAACCCTCTGAAATGTACATTTGGGGTCGAGTCCGGAAAGTTCTTAGGTTTCATCGTCAGTGCTAGGGGCATTGAGGCTAGTCCAGCTCAAATTACTGCCTTGAAAGAAGTTAAAGCTCCTAGAACGAAGAAGGAATTGCAGAGTCTCAACGGAAAGGTCGCCGCCCTGAGTCGGTTCATTTCCAAAGCCACTGATAAATGCATCCCATTCTTTGACGCCCTGAAGAAAGGAAAGAAGAATTTTGAATGGACTTCCGAATGCCAAAAAGCCTTCGATGAGTTGATCCGTCATATGGAAACGCCTCCAATACTTTCTAGGCCAGGCAATGGTGAGGATCTTCTTATATACTTGGCAGTATCATCTCATCTTCTAAGTGCAGCGCTG
The DNA here is from genome assembly GCA_030765085.1 of Allium cepa. Taxonomy (NCBI): domain Eukaryota; kingdom Viridiplantae; phylum Streptophyta; class Magnoliopsida; order Asparagales; family Amaryllidaceae; genus Allium; species Allium cepa. The sequence continues at coordinate 878,830,666 of CM060939.1, forward strand.
ATACGGGAAGACAAAAGGATTCAACATCCGGTTTACTATATCAGCAAAAGACTCACTGGGGCAGAGCTGAATTCCTCAAATTGGAAAAACTCGCCTATTGCCTACTAGTTGCATCAAGGAAACTGAGGCAATATTTCCAAGCTCATCCTATTAGAGTACTCACTGATCAACCTCTAAAGCAAGTCCTATTTCGCCCTGAAACTTCGGGTCGCCTTCGAAAATGGAACATTGAACTCAGTCAATATGACATCACTTATCACCCCCGAAAAGAAATCAACGGACAAGCTTTAGCTGATTTCATTGCAGAATTCACAGAGAAAGATAATGGTGAGGAAGAAGCGATCAATGATTCCCCAATCCAGTGGAAGATGTATGTTGATGGCGCAAGAAATGACTACTGTTCTGGAGCCGGAGTGGTACTTGAAACTCCTGAAGGTCGATCATTATGTTATGCACTAAGATTGGAATTTCCTTCAACAAACAATGAAGCAGAATATGAAGCTCTTATTGCAGGTCTGAAAATCGCTAAAGAGCTAAACATTCGAGCATTACAGATCTTCAGTGTTTCTCAGCTTATTGTATGCCAAGTCAAGAAGGAATTTCAAACAAAAGGTGGAAACTTGCCTTCCTACTTGTCAAAGGCTTGGGAACTCCTATGTGAACTCGATCACTATTCAATAAGCCACATTCCTCGGGAAGAGAATATGAAGGCAGATTCCCTCGCAAAGTATTCAAGTTCTGGTGAAGCTCAACTATTGGGATTGGTCCCTGTAGAAGTCCTTTCAGCACCAAGTATAGACGAGATGGATATTGACTGGATTATGAATGTATCTCAAGAACAAGAGTCATGGATGACTCCAATACTGGACTACCTACTCAGAGGTTCTCTGCCAGAAAATTCGATAGAAAGACGAAAGCTACTAAGGAAAGCCTCTCGCTATGTAATTCAGGATGGCCGATTGTACAGACGGGGATTCTCAATGCCATTGCTTCGATGTGTATCCCGGGAAGAGTCCAAAACAATCCTAGCTGAGGTGCATGGAGGAGAATGTGGTGATCATTCAGGTGGTCAAACATTAGCAAAGAAAATTCTCCGATACGGATATTTTTGGCCAGAAATTAATCATGATGCTGCAAGCTATTCCCGAAAGTGTGACAAATGCCAAAGATTTGCCAAAATTCCTAGAGAACCTTCAATGAGCTCACACAAATGGTCAGTCCATGGCCATTTGCAATTTGGGGAATGGATCTCATTGGGCCGCTACCGACTGCCAAATCAGGGATTAGATATGCTATTGTTGCAGTTGATTATTTTACGAAATGGGCTGAAGCTGAACCATTGGCTACTATCACCTCTAAGAAGATGATAAGTTTCGTGACCAAGAATATCATTTGCAGGTATGGTGTGCCTCAGAAAATAATCACAGACAATGGTACTCAGTTTGAAAGCGAGGAATTCCAAGATTTTTGCAGGCGATTCAAAATCCAGAAAAGCTTTTCAGCAGTTGCTCATCCGCAGGCAAACGGGCAAGTGGAAGCAGTAAACAAGATCATCAAATCAACCATCAAAAAGCAACTCGAAAGAGCAAAAGGTGGTTGGGTCGATAAGCTACCACTTGCACTATGGGCATACAGAACCACTCACAAAACTGCGACTGGGCACACTCCTTTCTCATTAGCATACGGGTCGGAAGCAATGATCCCGATAGAAACAGAGGTTCCTTCACACAGAAGGATCCATTTCAACCAAGCAGAAAATGAAAGGCTACAGCTTGAAGCGCTAGATTTCCTTGATGAAAAAAGAGATGAGGCCAATCTCAGAATTGCAGCTCATCAGCAAAGAATAGCCAGACATTTTAATTCCAAAGTTCGCCAACGCAGCTTTGAGATTGGAGACCTAGTCCTGAAGAGAATTATGACAGCGACAGGTGTGTTTGGGCCAAATTGGGAAGGACCGTATGTAATAGGTCAGAAACTTCTTGACGGCACATTCAAACTCACCACTGTTGATGGAGATCAAATTCCAAGGGCATGGAACAGCAACCATTTGCGTCCATACTTTACTTGAAAATTTTGTTGAAACATTGTAAAAAGAATTATGAATGTACGATTCTTGTAATTGAAAGCAATTGTAAAACTGATGCAAGTAAATAATGAAAGAATATAAAATGGATGTAGGCCCAATTTCATGGCCGAACCACTATAAATCTTGTGTTCCTTATTATTATAACATGTTTGCTTTATTCTCGATATAAAAGGTACATAGAATGTATTGCTGAAATGTCGATTTGAATTTTTGCAGACAATGGAAGTGAAACTTGCACATAAAAAGACCAAGTGATTCTCGCCAAATTTCAAGTCACAAGAGCCCCGAATTCAAATCCTAGAGAGGAAGTACTTCAATTGAACAGCCTATGATTTCGACAGAAACGGGTCTTTGCTAATAAATTGAGATCGTTTGAACAAACAAACATCCAATTAAAAAGCTAGTGCTCGTTCTCACGAAATTGCTTGGCAATGAAGCACACTTCCTTGGATTAAACAAGTTACTTGTAAAAAAAAAGAAAAAAGAAAAAAAAAGGGGGGGCAGAGGATCATTGAAAAGGCATGAGCAAGTGAACAGAGGAACAACCAAAGCCATCATCGGCAGCACAAGTCCTCTTCGGAGGCACAACTCTTCGGAGGATAAAGACCTCTAATGGGTCATACGCCACAAAAAAGAAAGTTCTCTACTCAACAAAAAAGATTGGAGGAGTCATGACCCTCCAACCATGAGAGAGTAACTTCCAGGCGATGAAAACCCTCTCTGAGGCACATTTCACCAGGAGTTGAAGTGTTATGACCGCTCTTCGGAATTTCACTTCACCAGAGTTGAAATGCAAACAAAAATAAAAGCCCTCTTCGGAGGCCCATTTCACCAGGAGTTGAAGTGTTATGACCGCTCTTCGGGATTTCACTTCACCAGAGTTGAAATGCAAACAAAAATAAAAGCCCTCTTCGGAGGCCCATTTCACCAGGAGTTGAAGTGTTATGACCGCTCTTCGGGATTTCACTTCACCAGAGTTGAAATGCAAACAAAATAAAAGCCCTCTTCGGAGGCCCATTTCACCAGGAGTTGAAGTGTTATGACCGCTCTTCGGGATTTCACTTCACCAAAGTTGAAATGCAAACAAAATAAAAGCCCTCTTCGGAGGCACATTTCACCAGGAGCTGAAGTGTAACAACCGCTCTTCGGAATTTCACTTCACCAAAGTTGAAATGCAGAACAAGATAAAGACCTTCCTGGAAGCCCATGTTTCACCGAGATTGAAATAAAACTTCCAAGTGTCGAAACGTGAAAAGGCTTTCCTCGAAGGCACAACTCTTTGGAGGTACACGTTTCACCAAGATTGAAATAAAACTTCCAAGTGTTGAAACGTGAGAAATCCCTCCTCAGAGGTACAACCCCCTCTCGGGGACACAATTAAAAAGAAAAAATCCTCATCAAGAGCGTACTTTAACTTTCAAAGGAAGAGTGATTTACCTATTCTAAAAAAAAAAAAAAAAAAAAGGAAGGGGGAAAGAAAGTTACAGTACATTCAGAGGTCCGCTTTACCACATAAAAGAATTCACTTGGCAAAATATATACATACGCAAAAGGAAAAAGTGATTTCTTCGAAGGACAAAGCGTAGAAACTTATATGAAGGAAGTTGCACTCTACGAAAATTCTCTTCGAGAATGAAGTAATTATTCTTTAGAAAACGAGAGTGCAAGTCCCCTCAAAGTATACGATATTGCAGTAAGCTCATGGTATAGGGGCAACATGGTATAGTTACATACAAAGCGGTATAACTATGTCGGTAAAGTACGCTCAAACAACATACCACGAGCTCACCGCAACATCGTATAAATAAACTTGTGCAAAAATGAATAATAAATGCATTCTCAAATTCAAACAAAAGTCTGTACAAATAAAGAATCATTTTATTCAATTGCAGATATTGCAGATACAGGTTTCAAAATAAAAAAGCAGGGGCCGGTGCCTGCACAACATCCGACCATTACACAAAAAAGGAATCAAAAGGCTTAACTCTTCATTTCTTCTTGCCGCCTTTAGACCCTTTACCCGGCCGAGTGGTTAGCTTTTCAGGTCTTTCAGGTTGGTCTGAAGGCATAAGGGAAGAAGGGGAGGGAGGTGCAACTGGTGCAATTTCCGGTTCCTCTTCAGTGGTGATAATTTTCTTCCCCCTCCTCTTCGATGTCCCATGCTTCTTTCTTTTCTTCGAGGAAGACTCACTCCCCGGAGTAACGAGAGCGGACAAAACTACGTCGTCAGAAGGAGTCCGCTCCGGAGAGATCTCGCCTCCTTCGAGTCCCTCATCTTTTTGCTCCTGCGAAGCAATAGGGTCATCCAAACCATGAAGAGCCTCAATTTTCTCCTCTTGTGACCCAGGTTGTGAAGCAGAAGGAGGAGTCACCTGAAGAGATGGAGGAGGAATAACCAGAGAAGGCGAAGTCTGCACGGCACTTGTTGTTTCAACTGCAGAAGAAGAAAAATTGAAAATGTTAGTATCTTCCCGAAAGAAGGGAGATATGGGTTCATCGAGATTCAAGAGGTAATCGAGAAGCTCATCAAATTTTTGAGGAATAAGCAGGTAATCCACCTGAATCGGACCAATGTCGAAATTACCTAAAGATGTTGGCTTCGTCAGTTCAATCTCATAATTCTGAGCCCCAATGTCCTCCAAAGCCTCTTCATCAGTAGGGGTAATTACCCCGGTTCTTGTAGGAGGCGGCGAATGAGCGCTAGAGCCTGTAATGTCCACCTCGGGAGAAACTAGAGGACGTTTAGAGGTAGTAGGCGGTACTTCTTTTTCAGAACGCTCCTCTTCCACCATCCCGGCCCGCGCTCTGGCAAGCTGCTCCTTTCCCTTGGCAAGAGCGGCACGGGCTTCATCATCAAGATAATGCTCTTCAAGGGCTGACTCAGCATATCCAGCACCTTTACCACCGAGCATATCAAGTGCTGCCTCCCAAACTTCAGCCAGTGTGATTTCATACTTGGGGCCTAGAAAGGCAAGGCTGCCACGTCCCAAAATGCTGTGCAGATAAAAATCGAATAATGTGGAGCTAATGTCAGCTTTGGTTGCTTGATGAGCCTCTTCGGCCGCAAGTTTACCAGCAACAGCCTCGTCGCGCTCCTTTTCGGCCATAGCAAGTCGAGTTTTTAACAACTCTATCTCCAAGCTTTGAGAGCCGGTCTGTTCTCGCAGTTGTACAGTTTCAGCACGATATTCTTCTATGACCTTTTCTTTGTATGCAAGCTTATCTTCGACTGCTCTTTGACTGGCATGCGCATCTCGTACTTATTGCTGAAGCATGCTCTCCTTTTGTGAATGGAAAGTAGATGAAGTAGCTAATTCTTCCTTAAGTTTTTCCACTTCTGCTTCCAGCTTTTCATTATAGGAAGCAATACTTCTCATTTCGGCGTCATGTTGTTCGAGAGTCTTCTGCCACTCAGCCTTATCATTCTCCATTGTTAGCATGGCCTCGAGATTGGCTCGGTTAACCCTCTGAAGTTCGTCGACGAGTTTTTGCCAGTTCGACATTCTTTCGATATCGGTCCGGATAGTATCGAGATTTCGCAGCATAGCCGGTTTGTCGAGAGGAACCAAGTCGAGATCAAATCGAACCCCTCTCAGGCACCACTGAGGAAATCGACTTTGAAGAGTGGGAGGACCTTGCCCGACTTGGTATGCGGGCCGGTTGATGATTGCTTGAATGTCGGAGCGAGCGGGAGCAGGAGATTGAGCAGGGACATGTTCAGAAGCTGAAGGAGTTGTTTCTTCAGTAAGTCTAGCCCGCTTGCTAGAAGAATCGTCTATGTGACTCTTTCCTCTCTCATCATGAGCTTTTCTCTTTTGGGTATCATCATCTCTGTGGGGAAGATCATGTCTTTCTTGTTCCCTTCGGCGACGTTCTTCATATGCTCGTCTCTCGTCGGCTTTCCTGATGGCCCTCTCTTCATCCGACTCTCTGTAAGAAGGAAGGTAACGCCTGTAATCATGCTGGCTACGCCTCCCGTAGCGCTGGAAATCATCATAGTACGAGCCGCTGCGCCCCATGGGAGAATCTGGAATTAAAATAATAAGCTTTAGAAATCTTTAAAGTACAAGAAGATAAGTGCATAGAAGTGATGAGAAATCCGAAGTGTCGTGTAACGTGTAAACTACGCGCATCAAGTTACAAACCACTCTGTGGAATAGAGGTAGTGATAACTTGAGTAGGAGGAGTTGACATCTGTTGAAAAGAAGATGTCGCCTCGATTACAGAAGAGACAGTTTTAGAAACATCATCTTTGAAAAGTTCTTGAGATGTCACAATTAAATCGCTCAACCCTTCAAAAACATCATCGCCATCTTGTTTTTTGGAGCTTGCTTTCTTAACTCCTTCACTAGTAGATCGAGGGGGTTCTTCCTCTTCGATAACCGGGGCAAGTTTATCAGATGGCCCCGCAACATCAACAGAAGTGGAGCACTTCACTAGCGAAGACTCAGGAGTCTTTATCGGAGAATCAGGGACTTCCGTTGGAACTTCATGAGCATGCATAGAGCGAGAAGCGTGTAGAAGCCCATGTTGATGTAAAAATTCATCCCTCAATAGAAATTTTATGCTCCTCTCTTCTGCGGCCACGGCACTCAACCTCTCAAAAACTTGCTTATGAATTGGATCTCTAGAAGGGAGAGGAAGTGCTGAAAGGAACGAAGAATGAAATTAGCAACTGAAAGTTCGGATCTCGAAAAGGTTTCAAAACGGAAAAAATAGAAACACTAATCTTACTTCCTACTCTCCAGATGGCATAAAACCCTGGGGGACAGCGAGCAAAGAAAAACTGATTCAAAAATCCATGAACACTTTCAGTAAGATCAGAAATGAGCTTGCGATTTCTAGCACTTCTCACAATAATGAGGGAAGGATGATCTTTACTCTTTGCAAACGAGCACAGATAACGAATTTCTTCAAAACTCGGTAGGCGATCAAGAGTTCTTCGGAACAAAACACACAACCCCGTCAAGATGGCGTAGCCATTAGGATGAAGTTGAAACGGAGAGATTGTCAACCGAAGGAGAAGAGTTCGAAGGAAGTCGTTAAAAGGAGGAATCGCCCCACTTAAGCACATTTGGCGGCTGACTGCAACAAAACCATGGGGAGGATTGTCAGCAGTATCACTTGGCCCAGGGAGTAGGACATCACTTTCAGCAAAGCCAAATTGAGTGCGCAGCTGAATAAACGCTCTCGAAGTTAGAATAGTCGAGGTTCTCTCCGAAGGATTCTCTATGGGAACAGCTATCGGGAAAGTTTCTTCCTCTTGGGTCACCACTTCTTCTTCTCGGTGGGAAGTCATTCTACATAAACAACTGGATATTCAAACATGAAGGTGCACGTTTCCTAAAGTGTGTGGATTGTTGTCAAGCAGTAAACAAATGTAATTGGAATAAAAACTAGCAAGCATTTGTCAGTTATAAAGTCCAAGGTTCATTGTTTTAATATGCAAGTGTAATGTTGATGCAAGCAAATCAGTTCAAGTTAGCGATGCTTTGCATTAATATTTCACTTTAGTTGATTGGTTCACAGCATTTCATACAGTGTATTTAAATTGATTACTTTATGTCAACTAATCTGTCATTTGATGTGGGCAGTCAATGGCAATATATTCGCCTTGGTCTTTGTGGTTGTTGTTTTCAGCAGGTTGTTAGCCTATGAGACAATGTGGTCTATGAAATAAAGCAACAAGGTTAAAACGATCCAGAATTTCAGCTGTTTAGTACAGTAGATCAAGTTAAGAATTCAAATTGGAACTATGCTTTTAAGTGGGAATTCGAGTTGGGCATCCAAGTGTTAACTCGGCTGCGACCCAAGGAATTTATCGCGAGTTAAGGTTAGGTTTCTGGTTCCTTAAAGCGGCAGTTCTTTAGGTCGTGGAGGATAGTAAGAGAGAAAGGCTCTGGTTCAAGAAGTGGTGTGAAATCCTCTAAGTGTTAACTCGGCAACGCTTTAAGTGTCAACTCGGTCACGGTTTGAAGGCTTAACTCAGCTACGATTGAAGGATTAACTCGGCCATAGTTTTAAGGCTTAGATCGGCAGAAGGTTAGGTCGGTAGATCTCCCTCAAGTGCTAGCATGGCCACGATTTAAGGATTGGGTCAGCCAAAAGCCAAGCCCCCTAAAATCACCAGGTCGTATCTAAATCAATACCTCGCCCCGCTCAACCCGTTAACCCGTTAGCTACTCCCTCAACCAAAAAATTCTCACTTCATTTATCCTATTTCATGCATTCGGATCATCCAAGACATCAATTCGAAACCTCTGCAAAGTCAGCGCCTTGCAATCCTAGCACGAATCAAAATCAGCTAGCCTAAATCAGTAAACCATCTTCATCGTCCCATCGATCAGTCGAAATCGAACCGAGCAACCTAAACTCCATCAGCCATGGGTGTAATAAGATTTGCGATGGAACGTCGCGCAAGCAAACGGTTTAAGTAACAGAATTCATGAGCTAACGAATGATCTATAATCGAAGAAGAGGGTTTACTTACGCAATGAATAGCAGAGGTTGTCGGTGGATAATTGGAATTAAATCGCCTTTTTGAGCTCGGAAGATTTTTAATGGAAGAATCAGAGAAATAGGTAGTGAGAAGGAAGAAGGAGATGTGATTTATACCTTGCAGTAAAGGGATATGAAGCGGTATGTTACGACTCAACTGTTAGGTCGCGTACGACCTACCAACTTAAAGAATGGCCGAGTTAGAGGATATCGAAGCACACGACCTAACCGGTAGGCGTATACTTCGAGGGGCAATTGTTAACTCTGCCCCGGTGACGACTTAGCAACTCGAAAGGATGCCGACCTACAGCTTAAAAGGGGGTTGCCGACCTAACAGTTCAACAAGTGTGACGACCTAATACTTTAACAAGGCTACCGACTCAACTGGTTGCCGACCTAACTGCCTTATCAGGGAGACCGACCTAAGGCACGAAGGGATACCGACCTAAGGAGCTTGAGTAGCATGCCGACTTAAGACTCGAAGAGGTGCCGACCTAACAGGCTAAGGAGATGCCGACTTAAGGCCCAAATGGATACCGACTTAGGGCTAAACAGTTGCCAACCTAAAACTTAACAAGATGGCTACCGACCTAAGATAGCTACCGACCTAAGACAGAAGACGGCCTAACCATCCAGAGAATTTACCGATCTAACCACTTAGAACAGGGACAAGATCATGAACTACACCTAAGTCGCGACCGACCTATGACCTATGTTAAGTCGTTCGCGACCCAAGGCCACTGAATATAAGTCCGATGCCATATTATTGAGAAGAGGTGTGTTGACTCGGAGGCGACCTAGGACTTGTACAAATGAACTCTCGTGAAGCCGTGAAGGGGCCAGATGAATCAGCCACGACTCACCTTAAACCGGCCACGACTCACCTTAAACCGGCTACGACTTATCTTAAGTCGGCCACGACTTAGGACTTGGCAATAATTGCAGACCAGAACTCTCTATAAATAGGCGACCACCTCCAACATTCAAAGGACTTTTTTTTGGGGCACATTCTCTTCATACACCGTTACCTTGCTGCATTGAGAACTTCATCAACACTTAGAGCTTTCAAGATTAGAGGAATACATCAAAGAACTTCACGAAGAAACCACACATCTTCAACATGAATTTAAGGACTTTAATCGACATTGAAGCTTAAGCTACTTGTTCCAAATCACTTGTAACTTGAAGTATATTGTACTTGAGAAGAATTGTATCAGCTTGTAACAGGATTATTAATAAAAGTACTTAGAGTGGACGTAGGCTATACCCTTAAGCCGAACCACTATAAAATTGTTGTTGTTTACTGCTTTTCCGCTATTACTTGCTTGTAATTCTTTCCCGATCTACCGGGTGGTGCTTTCACAACTACACTTCACACACCGGGGTGTTAGCGTTCACATTTTAGCGTTAACATGGTGGCTCAAAAATCCATCTAGGTAGTGTGTAAATATCATCCCGAAATATTATGCAATGTTGTAGAATCTACCGAGCTTACACCGAATGTCGGCGTCGAGACTATCATAGTGGGGTTAACTTCTCACCATAGTTCGAATCACTTCAATTCTTCTTGCTTCCATCATGCTACTTTATTTTTAAGTGTTCTGCCCTATTTTCGTGGATCATTGGCAGTCAAACTCAAGTCGGTGCCTGCCTCTCTCCAATATATCTTGATATGAATGTTTTTTCTTGAGAGATTGGTGATGACTTTTTTCCTTAGCTTGGAATGATACGTAATTTTACGGCACTCTTCTAATTCTATATGGAGTCGTTCCAAGAAGTCTTAGCATATGTGGATTTTGTATGAGAGGTCGGGGTTGATATGAGAGGTGAGGGTTGACTTATCCCCTTACTGTATTTGGAGCCCAAATTTCTTGAGCACTCATAGAATGGATAATGATTCCTATGAAATTTGCATGAGAAATACGAAACCAGGAGAAGTCACTACCGACAAGACATGTCAATACCAACTTCCCTCCTTTGCAAATTTTAAAATGAAACTTCTATACGTTGTCGGTAGTCATAGTGGTTAAGAGGCACTAAAGTGTCACAATGACATCCCAAAATTTAGTGATGCCATTGTAACAAATTTTAAACTTTAGAACATCTGTGTTGCAGCGGCATCTTTAAATTTAGCGACAACATTGCTATGTTTTATCTTTAATATGAATCACAAATGCATTGCAAAAATTAAACAATGCCATTGCTACGTCAATTTAATAACTTCTTAACAATGCCAAAAAATTTGAGTGACACCCTTTTTTTGGGCCTTCCGACATCGCTAAATTTTATGTGATGACAAATGTATGTCAGAAAACCATAGATTTGTAGTAGTGCGTAGAAATTTTGCGATAATATAATTAAATGGATTGATAGCACTATGTATGTCAGACAAATGCAGTTGTTCAATAATATCACATGGAATAAAATAGAATGTACAAAACCATAACAACATTTAGAGTAAATATTTTTCAATACAACTTTCATGCAATTGTTCAAATTTTGTAACAATGGCTTAGGAAGACGTTCGATCAAAATAGTGTTATGAAAATAGTAGCATTTTGCGGAAGCCTCTGTCAATCAAATCGCAAAGAGAAAACTTGGATTGAAAACAAGACGGATTTGAAATCAAAACACAATAACACAAAATATTTCACCAACCACCCACTTTGTTGATTCACCAAAATTTTGTTTACAATTAATAGATCAAAGCTAAAGTAAATAAAATACCATTGAATCAATTACCAAATTGAGAAGGAGAGCAAATATCTATATAGCTAAAATTGTTGGAGAAAAGAAAAAAGATAAGAAGAGAAAATTAGCAAATAGATTTTCCACTACACTTTTACCCTCTTCTAGTCTCTACTTATATAATCAATAACTTAATGCCCAAGTTCACATTAGATTGAAAAAAAGTTGAGTAGCCAATTAGAGAGAGAAATAAACATGCTCAAATATGCCTATTAATTAGAGGAAGCAAAATCTTCTATATCTTTCTTTTGCATAATTATTTCCTTATATTTGTGATTTTGTTCACCAAAATTTAACACTCCTTCTTGATGAAAAATCACATATCTCCAACATATCAAACATGCCATATCTAGTTATATCACAAATCCCCATATCTCAACCACACTAAATTACAAACCTCAACCACCGTCTCCAAGTGGCGCATCTCCCACATGAGGTGCACTACACAAATCCAGTCTCAAAAAGGTTTGTAATACCACAAAGATCTCCGTCTTGTCTTTGTGGAGTTTGCAATTCAACACCCGTCTATCACTCGATCTGAGCTCATTGCCTGATCGCTATCGATTCCTGAGCATCATCAACATGAAGACCCCTGTCTAAAATATGATCCTCAATGATAAAATCATAAGCAGTGACCACATTAACCACTCCATCTTACTGTGGACAAGGTCCTTCAACCGTCACTCGCTTTCCATTGTCGACTATAGAACCAACCAAGCTATAAGGGTTTCCTTCTTCCAATACCCCTCTCATCCTTACACGATCACTTTTCTTCACTCTCAAAACTCTACCTAGAGTCTCATAAGTGCAACCACGGCGCTCCAACTGACCGAGAGAAATAAGATTATGCGAACAAGTGGGTACACGTCTCACTCCTAAGACTTCTCTAACCATGCCATCATGCAAACGAAATCGGATAGATCCAATAGCACAAATCGGTAGCTCTTCTCCATTGGGTGTCCAAATCATGCCGACACTCTTCTTATAATAAGAAAAACAATTCACATCTTTAAAATGTGAAAATTGACTCCCAAATCCATCTTCCAAGGCTTATTTTTACTAAAGAGGACATCACAAGAAGTATCACTATCGTTACCTTCAGCAAAACATGCATGTACATCATACTAGCATCACCATGCACAGCCTTTTCTGTTCTCTTTTATAAGCATAACACTTGCAGCATATGTGACCTTTCTTATTGCAATAACGACAAGTGATAACACTGTTACCATTAGCGTTCTTCTTCTTCCAAATTGTGTCTTTCTTCAAGTCCCTTGCCACCATAGCCTCACTTTGAATTAATTTCATACCTGTCCCTTTTCTTCTAAGCTTCTCATTCAAAAGACTGCTTTGAACAGTTTCCAGAGGGATAGTTCCATTAGCATTGGAATTACTCAATGAAATAACCAATGTTCCTCAACTTTCTTAAAGGGAACTCATTAATAAAAAAGCCTGTAACTTATTATCAAAATTGACCTTCATATTTGCCAATTAATTAATTACATCTTCAAATTCATTCAAATGCTCTACAACAGACTTCTCTTCATCTAATCTCAGTTGTACCAACTTGTCCCACAATGCCTTCATGAATTCACAACGAGCCACATGATGGAAAAATGAATCATCAAGATACTAGCCAATCAAAGCAATCATCTTCTTATCTATCTTCATCCATATTCCCTCATCTACATTAGAGGGCTTCTTTCCATATTCATCAATAAGACCATGAAGATCATTGAGATACAGAACATACTCCATCTTTGGCTTCCAAATACATCGATTTTTCCCATCCAAGATAGCCATCTTTGAAAATGAAATCATACACGAAATCGATAATTTTTCAAACCAAAATTACTCTAAGCTTTGCGTCGATCTGTGTTCTAATACCAAACTGTTATGAAAATAGTAGCACTTTGTAGAAGCTTTTATCAACAGATCTTTGTCACCCAAATCACAAAGAGATAACTTGGATTGAAAACAAGAAGGAATTGAAATCAAAACGCATTAACAGAAAATATTTCACCCAACCACACACTTTATTGTTCCACCAAAATTTTGTTTACAATTAATAGAACAAAGCTAAATTAAACAAAATACTACTGAATCAATAACCATATTGAGAAAGGGATCAAATATCTATATGCTAAAATTATTGGAAAAAAAAATGATGAAGAAGAGAAAATTAGCAAATAGATTTTCTACCACACTTTTACCCTCTCTTCTCATCTCTATTTATATAATCCATTACTTAATGCCCAAGTTAACATTAGATGTCAAAAAAATAATTTGATTAGCCAATTAGAGAGAGAAATGAACATACTTAAATATGCCTACTAATTAGAGGAAACAAAATCTTCTCTTTCTTTCCTTTGCATATTTATTTCCCTCTATTTGTGATATTGTGTCACCAAAATTTAACAAATAGCATATACATTAGATACATCATTTATAAAGCCAGTCTAAACAAAATTTCAGTTGGTACCTAACCAATATGTAGTGAAGTAATTAGCAATTATCACATCCACGGTAATAATATCATGAGAGAAAACTGTGATTTTCTATACAACTTAATATTGCATAAATTAGAATAATTAAGAATTACTCAACTATACTGACAAATAATCAATTTAATTATAGATCTATTTTTATTTTTTATTGGAACCACATGTTTTAACTGGAAGGTTTTGGACAATTGAAAAGGGGAAGAGGGTAGGGGTAACAATGTTTGATATTCATATTTACAAGTTTGAGCTTTATTATGTGTTAATTAATGCCTAAGAGGTGAAATTAATGTGAATTTTAAATTTAAATTGCAAAATTATAGTTCAAAGAAAGCATGAACAACAATGTTTCAATTACATAACTATGGGATAGAATAGATAGATATGAACGAGAGTGAATGAAGCAAACTTTTTTTTGCATTGTTACTTCAGGAAAGTTTAAAATCTAGTTGCTAACTAAATTGTACACAAAATACTAAATATAAACTAAGTCTTTTGTTAAATGCATACACAATTTAAAATTTGGATAAGTTGATTATTATGTTGAATTTATGGCAATAGTAAGCACAATTTAAAATTTGGATAAATAGAAGATTATGATATATTTATGGGAATAGATATACACCTAGTTATGCAACTAGGTCACTGCTTTTTCTACTAGTATTACATGAATCCTTAGGTAGTGATCATATGTTAGCATATCCATTGTTTTTTTTTGAATTTGTTCAGGAGGGAAACCGGCCGGAGCCGTAAAACCCTCCCTAGTGCGCCTACCCGGTCCGCGGGCACCCGAAGGCTGATCTTGGCATATCCATTGTTGCTAAACCTACATTATGCAAATGTTTCTAATTTTTAGACAATGATCTATTTTTAGTCATTGCTTGTCAATTTATCGATTGAAAAGATGCTAGATCTTAGATTTCAGTAGTTCAGTGCCAAATGCATCAGCTTCATTATTGACTTGACTTTTCCTTAGTGATACCAAACTTGTCTTCAACAGCCTTACTTCCTTCACTGGCTCAAGTACCCTAAGTGTTTTCTCCTTGGTCATTAATTTCTCCATCATTTTGTTTCTAGTCTTATGGTCCTAGTAATCTAAATATTTGAAGATAATTATCACAAATCACCAAAGGGGAAATACACTTAAGGGGATGAATATGCGAAAGCTTCCAGCATAGCGATATTGTCAAAATTATTAGGGTTTGGATGCGTAAAGGTTAAGTCCAAGATTACTTATGATTTTTACTAGGTCAAATTATCCTCTGAAATTCTAACATAAAAAATGGTAAGGAGGAGGACAATATTTTTAGAAACTCAAAAATTAAGAGAAGTGGAAAGGAAAGATCAATTTGTTAATGAAAAGTTTCCAAACCATGTTTCAAAATTAAAAATGTGCTTTATGGTCTAAAAATACTACCCATGCTTGGTATGATGGATTCAAGAGCCATTTCAGTTTTCAAATTAGGAAAATGGACTCCATGTTATTTATCAAGAAGGAAAATGGTGACATGTTAATCATTCAAACTTATGTTGATGATATAATATTTAGATCTATAATGATAATTTGTGTAAAGGTTTTGCAACTACTATAAAAATGAATTTGAAATGTCTCAATGAGAGAATTAATTTTCTTTTTAGGAGTATAATTTAACAAATTAGAAAATGAAATTTTCATTTATCATGAGGAATATTATAGGGAATTATTAATGTAATGATCTGGAATTTCTGGATATTTGAAATTGAAATATTTAATTGATTTTAAATATTTGAAAGTTAGTTTAATTTGAATTTCAAATATCACTATTTATTGGGCAATTAAATTTTTGAATTTAATTATTGAAAGTTAGGTAAATGGTTGAATCTAAAATTTTGAGCTTGTTAAAAATAGTTTAAAAGCTTGTAAAATTTATATCGATAGTGTTGAAGATAGTAAAAGTGTTAAACTTGAATTTGGAAGTGGTTTGTTAAGTTTCGAAAATATATTGTTTAAATTGATATATAAAAATAGCCTTCTGAGGTACAGTCTCGGAATTCGACGAAACCAATTCCATTGGATCCGTAATAGTGTATTATCATAGGATTTCAATTTTCGTAATGTTTGGAGGGATCGTTTGGCCGTACCATAGATAAACGCGCTGAAATCTATAACGAAAATTTAATATGATATCTTTGTTCAAAAAGCTATCTTCTACATACGATCGGATTAGGACTCGAAACCTTCTCCATTGTGTTCGGAATAGGGTTTAACATTATAAACGCCTAGCGGCATGCCTCAATAGGAGTTCGAAATTTTGAGTTGCGATAATCGAGATGATTTAAAATTTGAATTTAAATTTGATATATATTTTATATTCCAAGTATAATTTTCACTATTTAATATATATCTCGCCTCCAACACATGGCAACCTTTCTCTCTTTCTTTAGCCATGCGTTCCTCCTTTTTTTAAAGAAAAAAATGGCTGATCAAATAAAAAAATATAGCAAAATCGTGTTTTACTTCCGCTAATTTCATATTTGAATTCACTTTTCCCCTTCGATTTTGAAAAAAAATGGCGGGAAATGTAAGAGAATTTCGTCCAGTCCAAACCATCGAAACCAAACGAAATCATTTTCGTTTGTAAATCATCGCGTTCCACTTTTCCCTTAATCAAGTTATAATCGCCAATGTTGGAGTGTTCTCGAGTCGAGCAAGAAGTAAGGGGGAAGCGAAGCATCGCGAGCTTCAGTGGCTCGGCTTGCCGTGTAGCATGAGGATGTGGGGCCTGTTGGAATTCGAGAGAGTCGTGGTGGTCTCTAACGCCATATGGAGGAGGAATGGCCGAGGTCTTCGAGCTTTAGAAGATGTCGCTTGTGTTAGGTATTATGTAATTTTGAATTTTTTCTACCCTTCGGTTTCAATTTTTTAATGAATTTATATGTAGATAAAAGCAATTAAATTTAGATAAAGTTTAAAATAGAAAAATCTATTCAACAAGGATGGCCGCAGTTATATATATATATATATATATATATAAAAAAAAACATATAGATAAATAGGATTTAAATGAAAACAACAAGGTAACGTTTATCTTTAATAAAATTTAATTAAATATGTTTTAAAATAAAGAGATGTATATGCATGTAGGTTAGAGAAATTATTAGTTCACAAAAAAAGTTTTTATCTTTGAAGGAAAAATATATATACATATATAGTAAATGTACATGCAGATTTTCCAAATTTATTTATATATACTGATATATTTATAAACAACAGACAAATTTACACAATTAAGTTTTTGAGGAAAAACATAGAAATTTTAAAATATTTAGAAGTCCAAAAAAATTAGATTTTTGAAAACCTATAATTATTTTTATAAGTATATGTATATGTATGTGATTTCAAAAGAAAAAGAAAAGAGCTTGATAATTATATAGGGATTTTAAAATGTTTGAGGAATTTATAAATGTAGATTTTGAAAATATATAATTTATTTTTATTAGAGTATGTGTAGTTTCAAAGGAAAATTAATAGTTTAGTAAAATCACTAGTCAGTTAAAAATTTATTACACGGTAATTGGTTATTAAATTAATTCAAATATTAATAAATTGTACAATGTTCATACAAGGTCCAAAACCGAAAAGGAAATGGCTGGTTTGGGTAGGATTGCAAAACTAAGGTCAAAGGTGAATTAATCTCACTCATCTGGCTATTATTTAAAATTAATAGCTAAATTTAAATATTTGATTGAATGATTGAATTGATTGGATATGATATATTATATAGTAGTGTGTGTGTGTGTGTGTGTGTGTGTGTGTGTATATATATATTGGATTTATTTGATTCCCGCATTATATAGCGGATGAGACCCTATGCGCCGCATAATAGCGGATGAGATGATATAACCCCATATACCACGATATTCCACCTCGAAGTGGAATTGGTATTGTGCTAACATCTGTGGATGCAGGGAAACAGGTTGGAGAGATCCAACGAGGTTCCTCAAAATTATTTAGATTGTTTAATATATTGTGATACAGTTTATTTGATAATTTAAGATAGATTATAATTGGTAAATTGCAAATATTGGATGCTATGGTTTGAGTGAATATATTTGGGTATACTAAGTTATCAAAACGATATATAGCTTGGATTTTTGAAGGAAAATAAAAGGAGAATTTTAAAGCAATTAATTATAGAGGTTTGGATAAATAAATTGGAAAAGGATAAAGTGGATTTTTAAATTTCAATAAATTTCGAGTACGGGAAGTATATTTTGAATAAAGAGGAATAAATGAATTTTAAACTTAATGATATTATTTAAAGGAATAAAGAAATTATTTTCAAATTTAAGGCTTGAATTTGGAAAAGATAAAGAAGGAATTTGGGAAAAGTATGAAATTTTTATTTTAGCTTAAATAAGATTTTGAATCATAATAATGAAGTTAAATCAGAAATAAATGAGTTTTGAAATAAAATTGAGTAAGTAAAGAAATTTATTTTAAATGGTGTAAATTTTGAAAATCAATTTGAAAATTGATTTATGTGTTTGAAATTGGAATTTTAAAGGAAGCTGATACTATGAAATTTATAAACTTGATTTGTAAAGTGAAATGGATATCGGTGGATATTCGGGAGTATAAATTCACCGTAGGAATTTATAAAGGAATGGGTAATTTGTTTTAAAAAAAATAGTGGTTTATGTGTTCTATGTGATGGTAGATATGATAGTGAAGAGCATTCACTGTTTCGAACACTGAATTCGGAGTTGCACAAGCATGACTTTTGTAAGATTGTTTTTGCAAATGCGAGTTTAGGTAAAGGAGGATCAAGAGAGTCATGGCATGATGCGCATGTTTGTTTGGTCGAAGATGTCGTTGAAGATGTTTTGGCCAATTACGAGCAAAAGATGGTCAAAACAATCCGATCCTTCGGTTCTGCTACCGATTAATTTCACCGGCATTGGAGATAGTCATCATCCTGAAGGTAAATTTTAGGTTAAAATTGGTTCGCAGTATAGAGATTGTTTACTTCAATTATTATTGTTATCATTAGCAAAAGATTTCTTTTCTTCAAAAGATACTTCTCCATGTTTTTTCTAAGAGCATTTCCAACATATTCAGCCATTAATATTTAGAAATGCCCCACAGTCATATGCTTATTTAATGGTCGTCTGACCATTTTTTATTTAATAGGCACCAAGTGCCTAGGGCTTATAACTATAATCCTTATGACAAAGGAAACTAAAACGTCCAGGTCTATCGATCAATTGATCACATGTCATCCTCGAAACTTTCAGACGCAAACCGCACAACAGAAAGCAGCATTCACCATGCCTATGTGGAAGCAATCCACAGAGCGAAAAGCTTCATATACATCAAAAACCAAAACGTCATGGGTGGCTGCCACCTATGGAGCCAGGATCAGAACAGCGGCTGCACCAACCTGATCCCAACTGAAATTGCTCCAAAAATATGCGCCAAATTAAATGCCAAAGAGAGGTTCGTGGTGTACATAGTAATTCCAATGTAGCCAGAAGGAGTTCCAAAGGGCGATACAGTTCAGGACATGCTGCATTGGACCAGGCTCACCATGCAAATGATGTACAAATTAATAGCAGATGCGATTAAAGAATATGGAGTTTCTAATTTTCGCCCTGCTGACTATTTGAACTTCTTCTACCATGCCAATAGGGATGCAAAGGGTTTTGATGAATATTGTCCGAAGGCCGTCCTAGTTACTTGAGTAATTACTGGAGGGCTCAGTTGAATAGAAGGTTTATGATATACGTGCATTCAAAAATCATGATAGATACAGTAAAAATAAGTACTTTCATCACTAATGTCTTTATCTATGCATTTTCTAACAAGTGACTGATTCTATTTATACATCAAAATTTGCTATACATCCATGATATTTTTTAACAAAAATTTAAGACTAAAATATAACTTTATGTGCCAAAAATAAAAATAAAACAGTACCTTATGTATTTTATTACCTTCTACAGACAATTCCCTAAAACCTTGATTAAACTTTTGTAACTACCCGAAATTTTGGGTCACCAAATTTGAAAATTTAATTCATTTTAAATGTTGAATATTAGTTATAATTTGAATTGTGAAATAAAAGACTTTGGTTAAGTTAATAAAATTAGTCAAATTTCATATACGCGAATGAAATTGAAAATTTGAATAATACTAATTTCATACTAGAATTTGGATGATTGGTAGTTCTAAGTGTAAATAGATATAAAATTTGATTCTAAAGTTTATTTTAGGTCTAATTGGGTTTGAATTTTAATGTTGGACCATTGGATGGAAATTAGAGGTTGATAAATTGAATTTGGAATTTTATATTGATTTTAATAATATAATAATGCAAATATTTAGTTTTTGATTTAAACTGAATCAAAACGATTTCTAATATGAATATAAATATAAATTTTATACGAGTTATAATAGGATTAATAAAGTTTTAAAAGTGGAATTTTAAGTGAGTTCGACGATTGTGAAAATCGCCCGATTTAATCGACGAGTTAAAATAGCTTTCCGAGGCACAGTCTCGGAATTCGACGAAACTAATTCCATTGGATACGTAATAGTTAGTTATTATCGTATTTAAATTTTCGTAGCAATCGGAGTTGTCATTTGACCGTGGCAGCTCGAAACGCAAAGAAATCGGTATAATCGATTTAATTTTAAATTGATCGTTTAATTCCGTAACTCGCACGTATGACCGAATTAGCTTAGAAAACTTGTTCCATTGTGTTCGAAACGCGGAAAAACCCTAGAAACGCCTGTTGGTACATGTGATTTGGAGTTCATTTGCATAGGTCGTTAAAATTTGGAGAACTGTATTAAAATAATATTAAAAATATATATATATAAACCCAATTTCTTTTCCCAAACCCTAGCATTGGTCTTCAACCGCCGCTCACGTTTCGTTTTCATGGCCGAAAACGTTCCCGTTTCTTCCTCAATTTTCAATCAATCTACGCATTTATTCGCGATTCTTCCAACTAGAGAATCAAAGTACTCGACGAGGGCTTCACATCCGTACGGTGGAGTGGCTCGAAACTTGACATGGAGGTCAGGATCGGCTCGAATAGGTCTTACGTTTGGGCGCGTTTTTCGAGATAAGCTCACAGCCGAGCTCGCGCACGCTTAGCGTGTAGGTTGGGGCTGAGTCGAGCTTCTTCGTGGTGGTATTGGATCTGGTTCTTGGCGAGGATGGAAGGTGCGGCATCTAACCCTAGTACGTGAGTTTGGGTTCGAGCATGCCTGTAGCAACGTTTGGAGGGTGAGATGGCTTTGGCCGTGTTTGCTTATGGTATAATAAAATTAAATAAAAGAAAATTTGTTTTAAATCTTGTTCGAACTTTAAAAATTCGTAACTTGCACTTACGTTATCAGATTTTAACGAAACTGGAAGCGTTGGAATCGCAGCGACGGGAAGCACGATGTAGCACAGATCTGGATTCAATTTAAGCGAGTGGAAATTTTGGATTAAATCGAACGATTTGATTTAATTTATAATTTCAAACGCTCGCCGGAAACCAAGGTGAGTTTAACTCACTCACATCTGGATGCTAGCTAATTTTAATAGTTAATATTTAAATGTCTGTGTGATTGGTTGGATATAAATGTCGTTATCAGTCTGGATTGGTATATATATATATATATATATATATATATATATATATATATTTGTTGTGCTAATATCTGTGGATGCAGGGAAAAACAGGTTGGAGGGATCCAACTAGATACCTCACAATATGGGAATTATTGTTATAACTGATGATGTATTTTATTTATACACAGAGATAGCTAATTTTGGAAATCCAGTTGGCTGTGATATGACTTGATAAATTTTAAACCTGAAATTTGTTAAGCATAAATAAATTGTTTTTTTCAAAAGAAATAAAAGGAATTGTTAGATAAAGGATTTAAAGAAATAAAACTGGGAATTTGGTTTGGATGAAGAATGAAATTGGTAAATTTGGAATTATAATAGAAGAGAAATTTTATAAGAAGTGATAAAGTGATAAAATAACGATGGGTTATTTTTGAAAATGAATAGAGTTTTTCGAAAATTTAAAATATGTTTTCAACGAAGTTTCTAAATATAAATTAACAATTGTAACTGTAAATCAAATATTTTGAAATACATTTTTCACCCTTGGAATTTTTAGTTAAGTAATTCATAAGTATTATTTTCCTGTAATAAATTCTCAAATGTTTTAATAAAAATGTTTTAAACTTATACTTTGAAAATGGAATTTCCGGGAATGGAAAAGGGTGTTTAAACTTCAAAGGAGTTTATTTTTAAGCTTGGAAATGAATTTAAGACAATTAACGTAAATTTGGGTTGGGATAGATCGGGCGAGGTCTATATGGAAGATTCTTTGGGTTGTATCAATGGAAATGTTTCCCTGGGAAAAACCGAGTTCGTGATTTAAATCAGGTTTGAAAAGTTAAGTTTAAATTTGTTTTAAGGAAGTTTTTTTAAGAAATTCTTCTTTAAAAATAAGAAATAAATTTAGCTATAGTATGATTATTTAAGAGATATTAGTATTATATTTTATAAATGGATTTATTTAAAGAATGGATGATTTAAGTTAATTGAAAACTAGTATTTATTCTTTTAAAACCACTACCTTTAAATTTAGTTAACAAAACCCCTGTTTAATAAATAGTTTTATTTTACATATTTGAAATTATATTTTTGAGTAATAACATGAAGTAAATTTACTTATTTTAAAGTATATTGCAGAATAAAGTATTTTAAATTTATTTTTAAATCTAAATGTTTTTGAGCTTGGTTATTTCCAATGGGAATAAATGTTAGGTAATTTTCCTTGTAAAGGAAGAGATTTTGGAAATTCTTTTCAAATGAGCGTTGAAAATTTGAAAATATATCTTTTAAAGATATTTGAGGCAAATAAATAATGTCGGAATTATTTATTGTGTGATGGATGTTTGTGAATGTTAACTGATAGTTAAATAACCGGCTATCAATATTGAACAAATGCGTTGATCGTTTCGAAGAGACCTGGATCGAGATTTATTTCTCGAAAACCACTTCGATCCGGTTTGTACGTTTAATGGAAAAACGTGTTCGAAGTCGAAGATGGAGCAGTGAAGTGAAAGGGCTAGTCGCTACTAATCCTGAGGATATTTCCAAAATGGATGTAGTAGGAGTAGGGCCTTCAGTTCTGTTCGAACCCGGGACGGGCTTGTATGGGCGAATGCTTTCGGAACATCGTCAGGTGCGCGATGGGCATTCTAAGTGAAATGTTCTAAAGGTAACGCTTAGTCTCAAGCCTCATCAGTCGGGAATGACTGAAAATCAGGGGATATGCAGCGAGGCTTCGTGGGTAGCCCCCACTTGAGAGTAAGGTCATCCCTGTCTAGATGTCATTATTTCGTCTTAATGGTGCGGTTGCTGATCACAACCGCGGGGTGATCTTATTCGGAACTTTCCAGTAAGGGATGGATCCGGCCTTATATTGCAGGGGATCGGGTTTGCTACATTACAGCGTGATAGGGGGTTCTCGCTTTGCGTTAGGTGGCGAACGGGAGACTCTTACCCCTACATGCCCCCGGGGGTTGTATAAGGCCTTGCGGGTTTTGTTGCGAGTCCAGAGGCTGGCCGTAAAAGCAAACCCGAGGTATCACTGTGAGCCACAGCGGGGCTGGGATGGTTGAAAAGCCTACCGGTCGTGAACCGTTGCTGATGGTTAAAAAGCCTAGGACGTCACATTTGGTATCAGAGCTTAGGTTGGCGACAACCTAGGCTTTGGTGGGGAAAATTACTCATTAAACAGAGTCAATAGTACTCTATAATGAGTTGAGTGTATTAATATATGAGAGCGTACTTGTTAGTGGATATAAAATTGTTTTTATACTGTGTTGACTTTTCGGTTGAGCGTTTATGAATTCTGGTCGTTGCGGGAAGTACAATCGTATCGATAGGGGTTTCTAAACTCTTGGATAAGATAAACCGACATAGTATTGTTTTTAAAGCGGGTAAATGAAATAATTTTACCCAAAATTATATTTTAATATAAAATAAATAATTTTCTGATATTATTATATATATATATATATATATATTTGGATTTGGATGATTGGTTGTTAATGCTATAATTAAATAAGAATCTAAAATTTGAAATGATTATAACCAAATAAATTCCATGGGAATAAATTATGCAAAAGAAGAATAACTAAATTTGAACTAAACCAATTTAAACCCCGGAAGTTTTAAAAAGGATTTTAAATGTATTGAAACAAAGTTTGGAAATTTAAAATCCTGGGAAAGTTTAAAATGTTTGTTAAAGTGTTTGAAGGCAATATTGGAATATTATTTTGGGAAGTATTTTTGAATGGAAACTGTTTTGAAATGAATTTGGGAAAGTAAGAAGCGTTGAACTCACTTCAGTCGTTGGAAAATAATCCTGATGATGCTGGCCACATCATTAGAATTCATTTTCGAGTTTCTAAAGTGATGGATTGCTACCAAAATTGTTGGTTATGATATTTGTTGGACTTGTTTGTGATACAAGTAATTTTAGAAGTTTCAAAAGGGAAATTGCTTTGGTAAAAACAGATTGTTTTAGAAATCTGGAAGTTTGATTTGATATACCAGGAGTGTATGAATTGATTACTATTTCAAAATGGTTTTGGGATAAAACCGGGTAATTGAATTCAGGAAAAATTCTATTTGAATAACGTGTAAGGTTAAATTGAATCAACCATTGAACTTATTAAGTGAAGTTGATATTAATAAGATGGAAATGAAAATTTTAAATCTTGAAAATTAAAATTTAACTTGAGTTAATGGAAGTGAATAAAATATATTGAAGTGAAAAGAACATTGGAATTTAACTTGGATAAGTTAAATAAAAGTTAGACTTAGAATTAAATTGATTTGGATTAAATTAAAATGTAAGTTGACTCTGAAATCGTGGGTTATGGTGTAATGAATTATACCCACAAGCTATTAAGTTTTATACTTATAATCTGAAACTGAGGATTTAAAATGTGCAAAGGATTAAGGTGAAAGAGAATTTATATCCTTAAGAATTCAGATATATATATATATATATCTGTGTGTGTGTGTGTGTGTGTGTGTGTGGACTTTGGAATTGTGATTATAAGATGTAAATGAATTAAAATGAGCAATATAAATTTTGAAGTGAATAATTGGGTGAACTTATAAATAGAAAATGAAATGATGATCACAAATGGGAAACAGTTGAATGGTATGGTGGATTCATACCTAACCTCAAATTAAATGGTAATTGAAATAAGATGATGAGAGTATAAAAAAATAAAAAATAAAGGATGTGGATGAACTTAAGTTAGTAAATAAATTTGAACTTGTATATGGAGAATTAAGAATGGATTGAATTAGACTTAACTTTGATTAAATGGAATTGAGAGAATTTGAATTTAATCAAAATCAAGATTCAATTGTGTTATGAATAGAAATGAATGGAATTTAATTCTTAATTAAGATAGTGAAGATAATGATATAAATTCAAGATGGCTAACTAAATTTGGTCGAACTTGAATTAGAATTGGAAAAGAATTAAATTGAGAGGAAATTTAATTTAGAAAAGTAAGAATGATATTGTGTGAATAAAGTTTTAACTTAACTAAATTCAAAGGAATTGATTGAGAATGAATTTAGTGTAAGCTAAATTAAATGGAATTTGTATTGGCATGAATAGAATTTTGGTAGTTTGATCAAAATTTGGAAACTAAATAAAAATCCAATTGTAGCATGGGATTTAAATTTGTGGTAACAAATATTGAAATGTGAATGAAAAATGAAATTAGATTATAATAGTGATGGTTTGAATTGTAAATAAATTCAAATGAGTGAAATAATTTAAAGTGGTTTATTTGCAAATAAAATAAATCTTAAATGGATTGAATAAATAAGCAAATTGCATTAAAATTTGTAAATGGATTGGAATTTGATTGAATGAGAATCAAATGAGAATAAAATAAAATTGATATAAGAAGAAATGGAAATATTGTGTGATTGAAATAGCTTAAGCAAATCGGAAAAAATATATTTGTGGTCGAGCTTTATTTGTGGCCTTGGATAAATTTGTTTAGATAATAAGCATTGAAATGCGAGTGAAGAGAATTTTAATTAATTTTTGTGATAAATTAAAGAATGTATGAGTTGTATATAACCCAGAGTTGAATGATATTAATATAAACCTATATGGATAATGAATTGGAAATGTAAGATTAGAGATTTAATTCAATAATTATGATAAAGCAGGAATGTTTGTGCTGTGAATAATTCAGAATGGACTAAAATTAATATGAATCTAAATCGGAAATTAATTTTAAATGGTTATAAGATGTAGCGATGGTCACTGGCTTGGATAACCTTAATTTGCATAAAATTGGTTATACTGTTGTATTCAGAATTGAGTTGTTTAAACAACAACTGAATTGGTTTTGAATTAATTGGAATGGATTGAAATTTTATTAAGTGATTTTTGCATATGACTGAAAATGAATCATAAAAGAAATGCAAATGCTTCAAATTGAAAATAAGGATTGGTTTGTGAATCCATTTGGATTTGAATTGGAATGGATTGATGTTAGTGAAGCACATGTTAATCATATTGATGAGAATATGTTTTGAAAGTAGCAAAATTGAATTTAAATCATTTAAGTGAAATAAAAATGAAGTTTTGACTTGAATAAGAAATTAAAAGGTGATTGAAATCTTTAAATTGTTGATAAATATGGTTAACATTGTTAAATTATGAATTTGCTTGGTTAGGCTATGAAATGGATAAGTTTGGCTTACATTTATATTGTACATGTTGTTAAAATGTTTATATCTTTGAAAATTAATGAGTTTGTTGAGTAAGTACATGTACGGAAGGCATTTGATAGAGTTGGAGCGCGTATATGCGTTATATTAGCCGCTTGCTTTAAAAAAATTGCTAAAAAGGTGCGCCTGCGCAAATATAATTGGGAAATGATATATATTGTGATATATTTTGGTTTCCGACCGTGTGGGTCGATGTATATATATTTATCTGTATCGCGATATCGCGAAAGCTCCTCCGCACAAGGGAGACTCTGCCAAAAAATTTCAGAAATTTTGGGAGTTAGAAAATTTTTGGTACTATGAAAATTGAAATTAACTTGAAAAGTTATTTTTGAGATAATGTTGAAACAAAAACTTTTGAGTATAAATAAAGCATATGAGTTTGGATTTGAGCTAAAGGGTTTTGGGAAGTGTATATAAGTTTTAACTAAAGAAGTTTTGGTTAAGTTAATGAGTGTAGGAGCATTTGTTTCATTAGCGACAAGTTGATTTCAAATGACAATTGGAAATAAAGGATTTTGGAATAGGATTGAATTAGTAGTTTCTATTTGAAACTAAAGGATTTGGGAAAAGTGAATCTGGGACTTTCACTAAGTAAGTTTTGTTATTGAGTTGGGAACATTCTTTCTACCCTAGCAAATTTCGGGGACGAAATTTTTATAGGGGGAGGAATGTAACGACCCGAAATTTTGGGTCACCAAATTTGAACATTTAATTCATTTTAAATGTTGAATATGAGTTATAATTTGAATTTTGAAATAAAAGTGTTTGTGTCAAAATTGGGCACAACACTCTTCGGGAGTCGTTGAAGAGATAATAGTCAAGAATGCAAGTTCAAAACAGATATTATCTAACAAAAACTCCAATCAACAGTAAAATAAATGCGTAGACAAGCGATTTATAGTGGTTCGGCGTGTTGCCTACGTCCACTGTGAAGTTTTTTGATGTTTTATTGATTCTCTTTCAATGATTACGAGTTGTTACAGCGATCCACAGCAAGTTACAACTGGAAATTCGAAATCGACAGTAGAATTATGATGTAGGATGATGGAGATCTTGATCCGGCAGAGTCTCGGCGTCTCAGAGTCCGAACATCCTTTTTCTGTTGGCCCTGGGGCTCTATTTATAGGTGTAGGCTGCTGCTATCTCGCTGAAAACTCGGGAGACCACGTCTGGCACGTGAGGGGGCCCACACGCACGGTCTCAGGAAGTTTGGGCCCACTTTGGCATCGGTTCGAACTCCATTCGAACCGATCAAGAATTCATCCAATCGAGGTGAAATTTGGCGTGGACCTTCTTCAACATGTACACAAGCTTCAGTGAAAATTTCATGGCATTTGGATCAGCAGGTTAGGAGATATGATGGATTCGAAATTGGGTTTCTGGCATAGCTGTCTGGTTCGAACCCATGTGTTCGAAACGATGGTTTCGAATCCATCAGGGCACGCGGCTTCGTGGTGACGTGGAGCGCAAACTTCGGATCGATCCGGACTTCACTCCGTGTTGACCGCTTCGACTCCGTGTATCTCGGTGATTTCGAACTGATGGAAGACACGTTGGTTGACCCAGTGGGTTCGAACAAGGCAACACAGGATGGGTTCGAACATGGCATCACGGATGGGTTCGAAGAAGGCCTTTGTGATGGGTTCGAAGCATGGCTCTGTGATGGGTTCGAACATGACTTCAGGGATGGGTTCGAACGAAGCTTATGGATGGCTTCGAAGCATGCATGTCCGGTGGATTCGAAATAAGGCAGCCGAGTATGGATGGATCCGATGGGTTCGAATCCACCCGTGGGGGAATCGAAGGGTTCGAAGGAGATGGTTTCGAACTGGGGCGTGACGATGGATTCGAAGACAACCATCATTATGGGTTCGAAACCAGTGTGTTCCCTCCAAGTTGCCTCGATCATAACTTGAGCATACGAACTCGGATCGACTTGAAATTTGAAATGCTGACTCCCGTGGCCTTTCTTGCTGTGTCCTATCAATTGTAGCTCAATCTGGACTCGGATAAAATTCAGTGATATCCATGGCGAAAGGAAGTATGATCAACCCCTGAGGCGAACTGTCCTTTGCTTTCGATCAATCTTTTGGTATCGCGGCTTTGCCAAAAAGCGGGATAACATCTTGCCCCCCAAAGTACGTCTTGTGGGAACATGACGTGCTTTGAATAGCTGCCATTTCTATCTGAACAATCATGGCTCTTTTTTTTCGTCGAAACTCGTATGCTGTACTGCTGTGACCTTGCGTTGATGTGATTGATTGCTGTATAATAGTGCTTAGCCGTTGGCTGTCGCATTTGTAATAGGATGAGTGTTCGATCCCTGTGAATATTCAAAATCGAATGTTAGTTCGACGAGTGTGCACATATGTTGATTTGAACCTTGTAAACGTCGTGCGTCCACGAGTCGTTGTCAGTTTGGTTTGCTATAGAATTTCGTATCGATTCTCTCCTGAATCGATTTTGAAATTTGAATTGAGACAACGCTTGATGGTCGTCTTGAAAGGTTCCTTCGTATCGATCCTCTCCTGAACCGATGTAGAAGGTTAAAGGAATCGAATTTGCATTGCGCAAGTGTAATGTTTCGAACCGATGCACTTGAGCATTGATGGGTTTGAAATCCACATTTGTATGGACGCAGTGCGCTTGTTGCTATGATGGATTCGAAATTGACATTCGAAACGATCTGAAAGGATGGAGTACATTTGTGTTGTGATGGTTTCGAAACTGACAATCGGACCGATGTGGAATGATGGTTTCGAACTAATAGCTCGTTTCGGTGGGTAATGGAAGGATACGAAGTCGTCGTTCGAATCGACTATGAGATGATGGGTACGAAGTCATCGGTCGCGTGGTTGGACTCGAAGTGGTCGATGTGAACAAGGTCTTCGAATCGATGTGCCCACAGTTCATTTCGCATCGATGCAGCATGTTACTCTATAGTGCGTTTCGTACCGATGAAGTATGGAGTGAACTTCGAATCGATAGGGCTTTAGGCCGATGGGTTCGAAGGTTAACTTCGAAACGACCCGATGCTTGACCGGTTGTGACCGGTTGGGTTGACTGGGAGAGCAATCGCCTCGGTCACATCCCAAGTTTCGTATAAATAGCAGTGGGCCTGCCACTTTTTCACTTTTACTCTTACTCTTTTCTTGCTTTCTACTGCGCAATGTATCGTTTCGAAGCATAAAAAGGGGAAACACTGTGTCGTACCATCGAATCAATCCAGATTCAAGCCTTCAATCTCTCGAATCTATCGTTCAAATTAGGTAATTATCCTCGGATTCAAACGGCGAAGTGATTTCGAACCCATTTCTGTTTATCGATTGCATGGCCTCGAGGTTGACAAAACCAGATCTGGTTTGGGTATGATTCGAACCGATGCGTGGGCTTGAGTTCGAATCGATGACGGTGGCGTCTTTTCATTGGATTTCGAATCGATCCTTGGAATGTCTTTATTTGGATGCGCAGTTCGCACCGATTGGGGGATTCGAGGGATCCATTCGAATCGATGGATTCGAACCCATTGGCTATCGTTTCGAAGTCCACAACTTCGTATCGATACGAAGCGGATCGGTTCGAAAGTGGATGATGTGGAGTTGAAGTTTCCTTATCGGTTCGAACTTGTCAAGCAGTGATCGGTTCGAACTTGCCGTCTGTCTATCGGTTCGAAGCGCGTTTAACTTCATGGTTTCGGAGCGAATTCAGGATGGGTTCGAACGCATGGGTTCGAACAAAGAGGTGTTCGGTTGGGTTCGAACGAAGTCTCTGTGACGGTTTCGAACCCTACATGATGGATTCCAAAATTCGAAAACTTTCAAGCATAACTCCGACGAGCTTCATTCCTGCATATTTGGACTTGAATATTGAACTGCATATTTGATTGCCTTTTGAAGCTCGTCGATGGAACTATAACAACTTCTATTCGAACCGACTTCCATCATATAAGTGATTTAATGATGACGGTCAGCGATGACGGTCATTGTAGCTGGACTCCATAGCTTTGTCGTTTGCATATTTACTTTAACTCTGCAACATTTATTCAAGTAATGCATGGCACGGTACCACACACATTCATACACTTTACACTGGGGAACGCACGGGTTCTTTGTCGTCTAACGATGGTTTCTCGTGAGTTAGATAGTTATGGAACCGTCAAGTTCACGGCAGCAGGAGACTCAAATTGCAGTCTCTCCGAGGCTAGAGATTCCGGATATTGATCCTGAGATTATTGGCCCAGCTCCGGATGAACTTCCCGATGCGTCGTTCATTTCCAATCCATCCGATTCCGTTCCGTCCAATATCTCTGAAGACATGTTGGGGAGAATATGTTTGAGACACGGCCTGTCACTGGACGATGTGATACTGCCGGGGCCGAATGATAAACCACATAATCCGCCAGAAGGGTATACAACATTTAATCGCCACGCGTGTGCGGTTGGGACACTTCCCCCATTCAACGAGTATATAAGAGAAGTATTGCCGTTTTTGAGGATCGCCCCATCTCAGCTGCATCCGAACGGATATGCGTCGATCAATAGCTTGTTCATTGCATTTATGGAATGTCTCCATCGACCGCCGCTTCCAATCGAAATTAGATACTTGTTCAACTTCAAAACTCGGGGTGATTATCCTTCTTTCACATTTCTGGAAGCGGTGAGAAATTGTCAAGTGGTCACCGGATCCTGGACAAGGCTGAGTTACTATAGGACAGAATGGTTCTATGTCAGATGCCCTCCAGTCTTTGCTCGACGATGGTTATTCAGACGTGAGTATAACCAAGTTTGTAGATAATTACTACGGCAATTGTAGCCGAAGTGGAACTTATGTTAATTTCTTCTTTTTCACAGCAACGATCCCGCGACCCGAAGGCGAAGAGTTTAAGGAGATGGCGCGAGTACTTCGAGAAGTCCCGAGCGAAGATAGGGACATCGAGTTGCTTTTGACCGATAGGAATCTCCGTACCTTTGGGCTGATTGAACGAGGACAGAGTATAAGGTTTGAGGTGGCACTAAGGATCGTTCCTAAGAAACGAGTCAAACATAAGAAGCCCGAAGTTGTCATAACCGAGGAGGCGGATTCTGAAAGAACTCATACTGACGATGAGCCGCTGACTGAGCCTACGGATGTAGCTCCGGATGTCGCGGAGCAGAGAAAAGGCAAGGCTGCCATGCTTAAGTCAAGTAAGAAGGGGAGATGGAAATCGGTTGTTACGGCCTGTTATGCTCCCGGAGTTAGAATCTCGGAGACGTCTCCCCCGAGAACTGAAAATCTTTTTGAAGGGCTTGCCGATCTTCCAATCCCGGACGATGTGTCTTTTCAACATGATGCCGGGTTGGAGGAATTCCATCGCACCTTAGAATTGAACGAGCCTCTTATTACTAGCGAGGTCGACACTTCCGGTTGGTCGGGGGGAATGCATATTCATACACATTCCACGACACTGCATAACCTTTGACTGAAAACTATTTGTTTTGAAAGGAGATTAATTCTATTTTACTTTGCTTCGCAGATATCATGTCTAAGCGAGGTTCGATGCTTGGGAGTCTTCGACACGCCCGCAAGCCTTCATATTACGATTCGCGTAGGTGCGAAGGGGAGAGAGGTTATGACCAGGGGCGTCCTGGGTATTATGACCAGGGACGCTCTGGGTATTCTAGTCACGAGAGATATGACATGGACAGGGGCTATAAGCGTCGATCGCGGTCGCGTACTCCTCCTCCTTCCAGAGATCCCGTACAACCTCCTGCTCATGTTCCTCATCCTTCCTAGTCTTCTTGATATACGTCGATTTCTCAAGATTCCCGATCCGAGGCGATGACCCCGATAGTCGCAAAGCAGCCTCCTACAGAGATCTCGGGAGAAGGGGCAATTAGACTCGCGCAATTAAAGAGGGAGTTTCCGAATATCTGCTTTGACAACTACGTCTTTCCCCCGAACCTGAAAAGAGTTCCGCCGGAGGCTGAGCGGTTAGCGCTCGACTATGTTCATGACTTTTACTCCCAATACAAGGCGTGGTATAGGGCGGCCGATAAGGCATCGGCGTTGGCCTTCGAACGAGCAGCTACCGTTGAAAAGCTTCAAACCGAGTTGGCTCAAAGAGACCGTATCATAAAAGTGTTGAACACCGAGGCTGAATCGTCTCGAAAGTCGGAGATGGAGGCTCTTACAAAGGTCGACGAAGCTCAAGCAGCCATGGATAGATTGAAAAAGGAGCACTACGTTACGGTGGAAGACATGGGCCACCGGAACACTGTCGTCACTGCTGAGCGGGATGCGGCATTAAAAGAACTTAACGAGCTCAAGGCCAAATTTGCTGAAATTATTAAAGATAGAGATGACGCGCATAACACGGCGCAAGAGGCCTGCGAGCAAGCCGTAGTGCTTCGCACTGAGAGAGATGTGGCCGTGGCCAAAGTCCAGGCGGTCGAAGCAGAGGTGGAGGAGAAGGTTCAGAATGCAGAGGCCAGGCTAGAGGCCGATATCGAAGATTTGCTCATAACTTACAACGCCAATGTGTTAAAGCACAGAAACTTGGCCTGGCTTCAAGATTATCCAGTTCACCTTCGTAGCGCTTGGGACCGATTGGTTGAGGAGGAAGAGGAAGCGCACCCAGGTGAAGCGGTCGATCGATTCGAACTGGAGAATCGGCTGCTTACAGACGATGAGAAGAAGGTTCTACACGACGCTATCATCGCTCATGAGAAGGAAATGATCGGTGGTCGATCCCTGGAAGTCGGAGAGGGGTCAGGCGTTGAGCACCATTCTGCTGTCACTGAAGTCACCACACCATCTTCATCGATGCCTGTATCTGTGGTCAGTTTGCAACCTGTTCCTGCTTACGACCCGAAACAACCGCGCTTATCTCCTATTCATGAGCGTACTTCCGAGGCCGTTCAGCCGTCTACGAGCCAAACTGGGGAAGGTATTCCGAAGTTATCTCAAGCGTATTCTGAATAGAGCGTTTGTTTTGTAGCAGTTTTTTAATAACTTCTTAATTTTTTGCCTAGTGACCGGAGTTGCGCCGACGGTTGTGGCTGAAAAATCAAGCCGAGGAGATAAGGCCATCGCTACCGAGACTACTGTTGTAACCGCGGTATCTGCTGAGGCGGTGCAGGGGGGATCCTTATCTGCTGACGAACAAATGGTGAGCGAACTGCTCGGTGAGCAGGGTGGTTCTTTCTCTGACTTGCCATTTATCATCGTTAGTAGCCTCCCGCCGTCTTCAAGTTCTTCGATGCAGGCCGAAGATGCCCCCAGCCAAGCCCATACGACTCGTGATGAAGAAATTTTGGCTGAGATTAATGCCGAAATAGAGGCTGCGGGGCATAGCGGTACCGTCAGTGGCAGTACGGCGGCGCAGAGTCCAGCACCTGCTACGGTAGCACCATCGGGTGGCACGGTCTCAACTTCCGTTACGGATCCAGTTCCCCCTACTCCTCCGGCAGGTAGCCTCCATGTAGACTCAAGCTCCGAGGAGGATATTGACATCATGCCCCCAGCCGAAGAGCCACCGCCGGAGAGGAGACATTCAAAACGAAGAATCTCTATCCCTAGTGACACTGATGATGTGCCACTAGTAAGAAGGAAAAAGAAGAAATAAATCAGCTTCTTAAGTAGATGTTTTGGTAGATAGCTACTTGTCTTCGTTTCTTGTCAGTAGGTCGTGTATAGATGCAGGTTCGGCCCCTGCTAGTAGGCATTCTTTTTTGGAAGAACTTATCTGCGTGTAAGTCCTTGTTTTAAGTTAGTTGAAATAAAATTTTATTTCTTTGTTTCAACTCTTGTTTCATTTGTGCTTGAGTACTTGCAGTGTCTTGTTTTCGGTCCGGTGTACTTGTGGTGTTTTTATTGTTTAAGTAGAGTTCGTCTCATTTTCCAAGTCTGAAGATCTTGGTCACACGTCGTGATTGATGAATGAGTTGAACTTCGGACGTTGCATCACTTCGGTTAGTGATTAATATTCAGCTTTCGTGCCCCTCAGTTTTGGGGAACAACATTTGTATTTATGATGGTTGATCGCACTTGTTGCAAGTCTTGAGCACACGTCCGCCTTCCGGGGACTTAGAGTAATTTGAGATCGATAACCTGGTTTGCATTCCAGGAGTTCAAGTGTTATTGATGCTTGTAACGTGGTTCGCGCTTCGGGAATTTGGGAATGGTGTTCACATTCCAACTTGCACTCTACTAACTCGGAGTTAGTATTAACGCTTTAGTTCGCACTACGGGAACTTTGACTTGGTGTTGGTGCTCCAATTCACACGCCGGGAGCTTGGATAAAACATGTATGTTTGGGTTCGTACTTCAGGAACCCGGAATCGACATTTATACTCCAACTGGCACTTCGGGAATATGGAGTTTGTACGGATGCTTCGGTTCGCGCTCCGGGAACCCGCAACTTATGTTCATACACCAATTCATGTTTTGGGGATCATGGAGTTGGTGTTGATACTTCGGTTCGCACTCCGGGAACTTCGAATTGATGTTTATACTCCAATTCACACTCTGGGAATTTGGAGTCCGCATTGATGGGTTGGTTCGCGCAGTGGGAACGAATTATCAAATGTTTATACTCCAATACGCGCTGTGGGAATTTGGAGCCCGTTCGCACTCCAGGAACGAATTATGGAATGTTTATACTCCAATTCACGCTCCGGGAATTTGGAGTCCGTTCGCACTCTGGGAACGAATTATTGAATGTTTATACTCCAATTCGCGCTCTGGAAATTTGGAGTCCGTTCGCACTCCGGGAACGAATTATTAAATGTTTATACTCCAATTCGCGCTCCGGGAATTTGGAGTCCGTTCGCACTCCGGGAACGAATTGTTAAATGTTTATACTCCAATTCACGCTGTGGGAAGTTGGAGTCCGTTCGCACTCCGGGAACGAATTGTTAAGTGTTTATACTCCAATTCGCGCTCTGGGAATTTGGAGTCCGTTCACACTCCGGGAACGAATTGTTAAATGTTTATACTCCAATTCACGCTGTGGGAAGTTGGAGTCCGTTTGCACTCCGGGAACGAATTGTTAAGTGTTTATACTCCAATTTGCGCTCTGGGAATTTGGAGTCCGTTCGCACTCCGAGAACGAATTGTTAAATGTTTATACTCCAATTCACGCTGTGGGAAGTTGGAGTCCGTTCGCACTCCGGGAACGAATTGTTAAATGTTTACACTCCAATTCGCGCTCTGGGAATTTGGAGTCCGTTCGCACTCCGGGAACGAATTGTTAAATGTTTATACTCCAATTCGCGCTCTGGGAATTTGGAGTCCGTTCGCACTCCGGGAACGAATTATTAAATGTTTATGCTCCAATTCGCGCTTCGGGAATTTGGAGTCCGTTCGCACTCCGGGAACGAATTGTTAAATGTTTATACTCCAATTCACGCTGTGGGAAGTTGGAGTCCGTTCGCACTCCGGGAACGAATTGTTAAGTGTTTATACTCCAATTCGCGCTCTGGGAATTTGGAGTCCGTTCGCACTCCGGGAACGAATTGTTAAATGTTTATACTCCAATTCACGCTGTGGGAAGTTGGAGTCCGTTCGCACTCCGGGAACGAATTGTTAAATGTTTATACTCCAATTCGCGCTATGGGAAGTTGGAGTCCGTTCGCACTCCGGGAACGAATTATGGAATGGACTGTCGTGTGTTGGTCCAGTTCAGCCTTCGATGTGTTGGCTTGCCCCCGAGCTGGGGTTTTACTTAGTGAGTGGCCGGTTGTAACGCAGTCACTCGCTATTTGAATAAATTCCATTGTTCGATGGAACTTAGCTCTTCGTGTGTCGTGATTGTTGAATGTTGTATTCGATGAATCACAGCTTTAGCTTGAAGAGATAGCATTTTATTTGCTGAAATGAGAAAATGTGGCAAAGTCAGTGCCTTATTACAAATTCAAAATTCAGAACATAAAAGAAATTGTAAAGTATTCATGAATTGAAGGAGCCTGTTATGTGTGACAGTGACGAGGTTCTTCGTTGTTCCAGGCTTCTAAATGAGCAGGCCCGCCACTGATGGCGTTTATCACCAATCTCCCACGGGGACAAGCCGAGTCCTCCTGCCTCGGTCGATTGGGTTCATTGATTGGATTGGATGAGCCCGCATCTCTGGGCTGCGGTGTCCGCACAAACTGTTCCAGTTTCCCTTCCCTGACCAGTTTTTCAACAAGATCCTGTAGGTGACGACACTCGTTCGTATCGTGCCCGTAGCCTTCATGGAACCTGCAAAATTTTCCCGTCTGGATTTGTCTCTCCGACGACGGTCTTTGAGCAGGTTTTTCATATTGAATCGCATCACGGGTCCGCAAATACAAGTCCTCCAATGAAATATTCAAAGGAGTATAACTGTCGAACTTCGGATTTTTGCGTTGCGGACCGCGATTTTGATCTTGTTTTTTAAGTAGATTCACGCTCTCTCTTCGCCGAGCTTGTTTATTTTTGATGTTCAACTGAACTTTTTCGGAGCTCTCGCCGGACTATTTTATTGCAACACTGCTTTGGGTTCCTCCCGCATTTGGTCCTGCGTCAGTTTGCTTCCTAGACTGTTTCGCGTCTTCCCGTCTCAGGAATTGAGCAGCTTTGGCATGGAAACGGTCCAATGACGCAGGTGGTTTCCCAGCTAGCCAATTGCCAAATTCAGAATCGGGGTCGATCCCTTTAGTTAACGCCATAAGTATGGAGTTATCGTTCGGATTACTAATCTCTGTACATGTAGTGTGGAATCTTTCTAAATAGTGTCTGAGTGTCTCTCCGGGAACTTGCGTGACACTAGATAGAGTGTTGACATCTTTCGGCCTTGCGACGTGCATGCGGAATTGCTCAACGAATTTTGTGGCCAGCTGGTCGAAGGAGGAGATGGATCGAGGAGACAATCGGGTGAACCACATGGTGGCGATGCCCCCCAGGGATGTGGGGAAACTACGACATTTCACAGCGTCGTCGGCTCTGGCAGCTATCATTGACCATTCATATTTTAGAATATGTTGATTGGGATCGGAGTTTCCCTCATACATGGGCAGAGTTGGCATTCGGAATCGCCGTGGGGGTTCAGCATTAAGAATGTCGTCCGTAAAGGGAGTGTGACTTCGGGAAACTCCCCAATCGTCGTTTGTGAATCCCTGACTCTCACGAATCATCTGACGTATCATAGTTGAAAGATCCGGCATTTGCGCCGGAGTATGGTCCCGTTCCATACTTTGGGTTTGAACCGGATATCGCTGACGGTTCACATCTTGCCTTCTCGGCTCATAATGCTCTGGGACGTACGGTTCAGGAGTATGACCGCTTTGACGACGGTCCGGGTCCGACTGATCTCGAGCGTCGACCCCTGGTTCAGCCGCAACGCTAGCGGTGTGGTATTCAGCGGCGTGGTGAGGAATGGCACCCCCTCGGGAGGAGGGTCCGGTTTGGAAACTGGCTGACGGACCAACTCTTATTTGTCCAACGGTCAATATCGGTTGGTTTCCAGCGGATGGCATACGACCCTCATCTAACCGGGGTCGTGGAGGTCGGTTATGATAATCAGAA
Source organism: Allium cepa (assembly GCA_030765085.1). NCBI lineage: Eukaryota > Viridiplantae > Streptophyta > Magnoliopsida > Asparagales > Amaryllidaceae > Allium > Allium cepa. Next base: position 878,868,870 of record CM060939.1, read on the forward strand.
GATGAAGAACTTTCGCTAGAAGAGCGATAAGCACGATCTCTCGTGGATCGTTTTCGTTTCTGGCGATCCAGCTGGTTGATTAGCCCAGCGTTAGCGCGTAGCTGTTCTTCTATTTGTCGCCGACTCTGGGTCAGCTCTTGAAGTAACAACTGCAATTCTTGTCGGGTAACCGGACCCGACGGTTCTGAGTGCCCAGCGGCATCTTGATTAGGTGGAGGCAGAGGGGCAGGATTCTGTCTATCCTGTCCTTCTTGATTGACGGCGTTCGAGGTGGTTCTTGTGCTAACCATTTTTACAGTTGAGTTCCTTTCCTAGACTTTATGCAAATCTGAATAGAAGGGAAAGAAGTTGGATTTAACGATCTGGATCTCTCTCTTAGATTTATTCAATCCGGTATAGATGACAGATCCAACGAGCAGGAGAAAATCTGGGTTTTCTCAGTGAAAGCACCAAAGTGTTTGTGTCAAAATTGGGCACAACACTCTTCGGGAGTCGTTGAAGAGATAATAGTTAAGAATGCAAGTTCAAAACAGATATTATCTAACAAAAACTCCAATCAACAGTAAAATAAATGCGTAGACAAGCGATTTATAGTGGTTCGGCGTGTTGCCTACGTCCACTGTGAAGTTTTTTGATGTTTTATTGATTCTCTTTCAATGATTACGAGTTGTTACAGCGATCCACAGCAAGTTACAACTGGAAATTCGAAATCGACAGTAGAATTATGATGTAGGATGATGGAGATCTTGATCCGGCAGAGTCTCGGCGTCTCAGAGTCCGAAGATCCTTTTTCTGTTGGCCCTGGGGCTCTATTTATAGGTGTAGGCTGCTGCTATCTCGCTGAAAACTCGGGAGACCACGTCTGGCACGTGAGGGGGCCCACACGCACGGTCTCAGGAAGTTTGGGCCCACTTTGGCATCGGTTCGAACTCCATTCGAACCGATCAAGAATTCATCCAATCGAGGTGAAATTTGGCGTGGACCTTCATCAACATGTACACAAGCTTCAGTGAAAATTTCATGGCATTTGGATCAGCAGGTTAGGAGATATGATGGATTCGAAATTGGGTTTCTGGCATAGCTGTCTGGTTCGAACCCATGTGTTCGAAACGATGGTTTCGAATCCATCAGGGCACGCGGCTTCGTGGTGACGTGGAGCGCAAACTTCGGATCGATCTGGACTTCACTCCGTGTTGACCGCTTCGACTTCGTGTATCTCGGTGATTTCGAACTGATGGAAGACACGTTGGTTGACCCAGTGGGTTCGAACAAGGCAACACAGGATGGGTTCGAACATGGCATCACGGATGGGTTCGAAGAAGGCCTTTGTGATGGGTTCGAAGCATGGCTCTGTGATGGGTTCGAACATGACTTCAGGGATGGGTTCGAACGAAGCTTATGGATGGCTTCGAAGCATGCATGTCCGGTGGATTCGAAATAAGGCAGCCGAGTATGGATGGATCCGATGGGTTCGAATCCACCCGTGGGGGAATCGAAGGGTTCGAAGGAGATGGTTTCGAACTGGGGCGTGACGATGGATTCGAAGACAACCATCATTATGGGTTCGAAACCAGTGTGTTCCCTCCAAGTTGCCTCGATCATAACTTGAGCATACGAACTCGGATCGACTTGAAATTTGAAATGCTGACTCCCGTGGCCTTTCTTGCCGTGTTCTATCAATTGTAGCTCAATCTGGACTCGGATAAAATTCAGTGATATCCATGGCGAAAGGAAGTATGATCAACCCCTGAGGCGAACTGTCCTTTGCTTTCGATCAATCTTTTGGTATCGCGGCTTTGCCAAAAAGCGGGATAACAAAAAGACTTTGGTTAAGTTAATAAAATTAGTCAAATTTCATATACGGGAATGAAATTGTAAATTTGAATAATACTAATTTAATATTAGAATTTGGATGATTGGTAGTTCTGAGTGTAAATAGATATAAAATTTGATTCTAAAGTTTATTTTAGGTCTAATTGGGTTTGAATTTTAATATTGGACCATTGGATGGAAATTAGAAGTAGATAAATTGAATTTGGAATTTTATATTAATTTAATAGTGGATTTTAATAATATAATAATACAAATATTTAGTTTTTTATTTAAACTGAATCAAAACGATTTTTAATATGAATATAAATTTTATACAAGTTATAATAGGATTAATAAAGTTTTAAAAGTGGAATTTTAAGTGAGTTCGACGATTGTGAAAATCTCTCGATTTAATCGACGAGTTAAAATAGCCTACCGAGGCACAGTCTCGGAATTCGACGAAACTTGTTCCATTGGATCCATAATAGTTAGTTATTATCGGATTTCAATTTTCTTAGCAATCGGAGTTTTCGTTTGACCATGACAGCTCGAAACGCATAGAAATCGGTTTAATCGATTTAATTTTAAATTGATCGTTTGATTCCGTAACTCGCACGTATGACCGAATTAGCTTACGAAACCTGTTCCATTGTGTCCGGAACGCGGGAAAACCCTAGAAACGCCTGTTGGTACATGTGATTTGGAGTTCTTTTGCATAGGTCGTTAAAATTTGGAGAACATTATTAAAATAATATTAAAATATATATATAAACCCAATTTCTTTTCCCAAACCCTAGCATTGGTCTTCAACCGCCGCTCACATTTCGTTTTCATGGCCGAAAACGTTCCCGTTTCTTCCTCAATTTTCAACCAATCTACGCATTTATTCGCGATTCTTCAACTAGAGAATCAAAGTACTCGACGAGGGCTTCACATCCGTACGGTAGAGTGGCTCGAAACTTGCCGTGGAGGTCAGGATCGGCTCGAATAGGTCTTACGTTTGGGCGCGTTTTTCGAGATAAGATCACAGCCGAGCTCGCGCGCGCTTAGGGTGTAGGTTGGGGCCGAGTCGAGCTTCTCCGTGGTTGTATTGGATCTGGTTCTTGGCGAGGATGGAAGGTGCGACATATAACCCTAGTACGTGAGTTTGGGTTCGAGCTTGCCTGTAGCAACGTTTGGAGAGGGAGATGGCTTCGGCCGTGTTTGCTTATGGTATAATAAAATTAAATAAAAGAAAATTTGTTTTAAATCTTGTACGAACTTTTAAAATTCGCAACTTGCACTTACGTTATCAGATTTTAACGAAACTGGAAGCGTTGGAATCGCAGCGACGGGAAGCACGCTGTGGCACAGATCTGGATTCAATTTAAGCAAGTGGAAATTTTGGATTAAATCGAACGATTCAATTTAATTTAAAATTTCAAACGCTCGCCAGAAACGAAGCTGAGTTTAACTCACTCACATCTGGATGCTGGCTAATTTAAATAGTTAATATTTTAATGTCTGTGTAGTTGGTTGGATATAAATGTCGTTATCAGTCTGGATTGATATATATATATATATATATATATATATATATTTGTTGTGCTAATATCTGTGGATGCAACGAAAAACAGGTTGTAGGGATCCAACTGGATTCCTCACAATATAGGAATTATTGTTATAGCTGATGATGTATTTTATTTATACACTGAGATAGCTAATTTTGGAAATCCAGTTGGCTGTGATATGAATTGATAAATTTTAAACCTGAAATTTGTTAAGCATAATTAAATTAAATTGTTTTCTTCAAAAGATGTGACATCCCGGAAAGTTTGGGGCAATATCAATTCAATAATCAACATTAAAAATTAAATTGATTTAATAATATTTGTTAAGAATAATAATTTGAATTGATTTAATAATCTTCTTTTAAATAAATAATTAACTGATAATTTATCTTTTAAAAGCTAATTTAAATTGTTTCTATGTATATATGTGTATATTGGTATATGTTATAAATAGATAAGTTTTGTCTTTAGATTTAATAGATTAAAGCTATGTTCTCTAATTCTACTATTTTTGATAATTTGGAAATTTAATATTGAATAAATAATAATATGATCTTAAAAATACTCAAGATAAATTTAATTTGTTTAGAAATAAGTTTTAGCCCAGAGTTTTAATTTAAATAATAAGTTTTGTTTTGTTTTTTTAAAATATAGCTTGATAAATAAGTATTTATATTTAACATAAGTAAATGACATAATAAGATATCTTTGAACTTAAAAGAGAAAAAAAATAAATAAAATAAGTATTGTAACAAAGATTTACCTAAGTTTGAAATAATAAGAAGTAAATTTAGTATTGATAATTTAAGTTTAAAATAATAAGTGTAATAATAACAAGCACTTGTATTAGAAATAAAACTTAGCACATAAGTAAAATTTATAATTAATAACTAGAATAAACTAAGACAAAAGACCAAATGTTAAAAGTAACCAGGCAAGTAAATTATGCATATTCTGAAAAAAATAAGATGCAAGGTAAGAACAAAGTGTAAAAGTAATAGATTATGTAACTTGTAAGTAATGTATACAAGGCTAAGAAAAGTAAACATGGCAAAGTAAAGTTAACAAAGCAAAGTTAAGAAATAAAATGTAGTCAACCTGTAATAGAAATGTGTATGTTGTCTGAGAAGAAATTTAGAAGCGCAAGGAAATAAAGCAAGCAAATTAACAAAGTAAAAATAAAATATCTAAACATATGCAGGTTAGAGAAGAGAAGTGGAAAGCTAACTAAAATATCTATACATAAGAAATGATTAAATTAGCTAAATAGGGAACATTGAGTACATTAAAATTAAATGTTTCAAATTCTCAGCAAACAATTCAGTCAATTCGAACTGTTTTAAAAAAATCTCTTAGCCTCCTAATGCAAAGATCTGGCCTGATACAAACAAAAGCAATATTTGTACTTGCATGTGTTTAACCCAGATAACACCTACCCTATACAAATTTATCTTTCTATATATACTTATCTTCCAATTCATTCTAAACATATCAAACCAGAGGAAGATTTTATTGCAAATCTATTCATTTCTATGCAAACTTAAATATAAACTGAAAACATTTTTCAATAAAGATGAATTTAACAGGAAGTTCAAAACAGTCTCCAGTTTTTACAGATTGAGCTATTTCAATATCCAGGGTGCTCTGTTCATTTTTTTTTACAAGCAAGGTGAGTAACATTTATTCTTAAAAGCTTAAATATATAAATCTGGATTGCATGATCTATGTATGAAATAGGTGGGTTTGTGTGAATATATGTTAGTGAATTTCTGTGCATTTTTGGATGTAAGATGTATACGTGTTTGTGAATATCTGCAAACACCTATATTTCCAGTTCTTAAACTATAGCTTTAGTTTAAAATCCTTTATCTCTGGATCAAGTCATTTTTAGAATTTATGTTATAAACAAAAATTGATTGTCTAATCATTTGTCAAAGTTTAAAAATTTATCTGAGTGGGAATAAATTGTGTATTGCCTTGGAAACTAAAAATAAACAAGGAAGTTAAGTTCTGGATGAAATTCAAACATTCGAATTCATTGATTCAGGGTTATGAACTGAATACTTAACCAAAATAATGATTTTTAAAAATGAAACCACTAATTTTAATAGCAAATTGAATGTGTAGTTCTGTTTTTACTGGGAATTAGTATTTGAGGAGTTGTTGATGTTCTCGAGGATCTGAGAGGTTGTAATTTCCGGAGATGATAGTAGAACCATCGGTGATGGTGGGAAAATTGGTTGAAGTGGTGGCAGATCACGGTGGTAGTGGCAGTGGCAGTATTAAGTTTCTAAACCTAGTTTGGCAGTACTGTGATGTTTGATTTGTCGTGTGGCCTAGGAACGATCGAGTTCGCTGGAACTCTGGGAGGTAGTAGCTCGGTCATGGACGAAGTGGTGGCGGGTGGTGCTGGTGCTCTGGTGGACGGAGTTTGGAGTGCGGTGGAGTTTCCAGGTTTCGAGAGGAACCTATTTTTTTTGGTTTCCAGGTGGAGTTTCGAACTCGCTTTCGTTTCAGATTGTCGTGGTGGCTCTGGGGGGTCGAGGTCGTGACTGGCGGTAGTTGGCATCATGTTAAGGTTCGTGGGGGTGGCCGGAGGTGGCTTGGGCCACAGTGCACGTGCACCGTGCCATTAAAGTGTGTTGAGTTCTTTGTTCGTGTGCAGGGTTTTAACTCAGGGAGACTCGAGTTTATTCAAGTGTTTGAGACGAAGTAGAGGAAGGGGAGACTCGAAGCAATTTTGGTTTCTCTCGTGATGCAGCACGATCTACAGAAGTTCATAGATTAGGTCGTTCACAAGATAAGGAAGCTTCGGTTCCAACTCTTAAGTCGTGCACGAGTCAGCCTAAAGAGTCATATGGGAAAGAGCTATGACCTAACCAAGAAAAGGAAAAGGAGTTACGACTTAAGGGCTTAAGTCGTTTGAGTTTGATGAGTCGTACACGACTCAACGACTCATCTATAAGTCGTGTACGACTTATCATGAAGCAGGGGAAAGTTACAGCTATTAAAGGCTTGAGTCGGCGGAAGGGAACGACCCAGTTAAGCCGTTTAAGGAGATATGCCGCAGGGAGCTTGAGAGCTTGAGTCGCAGAAGCTATGAGCTTGGGAGCTTGAGTCGTAAGTCGGCTGAATATGCGTAGCGTTGTGATATGATGAGTCGTGTTCTGTTTTGTTTGTCCTTAAGCCGTTATGTCTTAAGTCGTCAACGACCTAAGTTGAGTCGTGTAAGGTCGCATGTGTGCTGTAAATATGCATTGAGTTGTATGTCGTTGATATCTTGCTGTAACGTGTTGTACGTCATTATGTTGTGTGGTTATGTCGTTTACCTTGTTAACTCGTGTTGTATTTTAAGTCGTCATTGACATATGTTGCTAAGTCATGAGTCGTGTGTCCTAAGTCGTGAGTCGTGAGTCGTGGGTCATGAGTCGTGAACGACTTAAGGGTCAGGGGTTGGAAACTTCTATAAATAGGGAGTGTGTTGTAACTTTTTGGTGGTTGATTTTTGAATAAAATTTCTTGTTGATTGTTGTGTGCTTTCATCTTAAATTGGTAGTTGAGTGTAATCTCCTATCTCCACTTTCGGTTATTCGAGTGCGCTCGAACCAACGATTGTTGAAGCCGATTCGCGGAATCAAGTGCGCTTGATCAACGCTTGAAGAATTGAAGATCTTCTTTCATGGTATCGTGCGCGATCAACGTGTCGAAGATAGCTAGAATTCGGTATCTTTGTGATCAACGAATTTGGGCATTTCAGTATCTTCAATCCACCGATTGCTACTTTCGTCGATTCATTTCGAATTGTTAATAATCCGCTGCGTCAGTTTTGGTATCAGAGCTAGACTTAGCTAGACTTAGCCAATCATAGCTAAGCCGAGACTTGGAGCCAATTTTTGAAGTTGAAGTTTGAAATTGGAGTTCATCGTGTTCATCTTGAAGTTGCAACGAGTTTGAAGATTTTGATCCATTTCATTTTGGATCTAGAGTTGGAGAAGTGTTTGAATTTGAAGTTGCTTGGAGACCTTGAGCCGAGCCAAGTTAAGCCGTGAAGTGTTTGAAGGCCGAGCATAGTTTGTGTTGAAGTACATTTTGTTGAAGTGGAGGCCGAGTTAAGTTGTTGCCGAGTCAAGGTTGAGGCCGTGACTTGTTGGTCTTGTGTTGAAGTTTTGTGTTTGATTTGTTGAAGTATTTGAGAAGTTTTGAAGTGTTTGTGAAGAGTTTCCAATCATGCCGCCAAGGAGAGCTAATCGTCATCAAAATGTTGAAGCGTTGTATAGAAGAGAAGAAGCCGAGCTTATGGAACAACGTATAAATAAGAAATTTGATGAAGGCATTGGAAAGTTAGAAAAGTTGATGAATGATTTGAATCAAACTCAAAGGAGGAGATCACCAAACTCGAACCATGGAGGAAACTGAGTTTCGCCTTCGGCTGCGGAAGCGAGGAGGGTATCACCGCATTCTTTCAGAGATAGAAGAGAAACATCAATTTCATCACGGAGAGATCATCATGACTATGGACATGAAGAAAGAAGAATTTCACGAGAATTTGAGAATGAGACATATAGAGATGAAGAGAGACAAAGTCGAAGAAGCATGCATGAACGAAGGGATGACAATGGTCGAGATCGATGTAGGCGTACTTTTGATTTTGATGAAGAGGGTGATAGAGATAGCATTCATTATCGAGATCGAGACCAAGTTCGAAATTCTTATCGGGATGTAGAGGATGATCGTCGATGGGAATCGGGTATGAAGATGGAAATTCCTGAATTTAAAGGTGGAATGGTAGCTGAAGAATTCTTAGATTGGTTGTCAAATGTTGAAGAGATCTTTGATTTCAAGGAGGTTCCTGAGCATAGAAGAGTGAAGTTGGTTGCTACGAGGTTGAGGGGGAGAGCTTTGGCATGGTGGCAGCAAACTAAACTTACAAGGGAAAGAATGGGAAAGTCAAAGATTGAATCATGGGAGAAGATGAAGAAGTTGATGAGAGCTACATTTTTACCTTACAACTACCAATCACTTATGTACCAGAGGTTGCAGAATCTGAGGCAAGGGACGAAGTCTGTTAGTGATTATGCTGATGAATTTTACCAACTCATTGCCAGGAATGATATTATGAAAACGGAAGAACAGCTAACTGCTAGATTCATTGGGGGATTGAGAATGCAGATCCAGGATATGGTTAATATGTTTGATCCTAGATCAGTAGCAGAGGCACATCATAAAGCGTTGGCTTGGGAGAAGCAGGGAAGGCGTGGAGGTGGTGTGTTTACTAATTCCAGTAATCAAGTGAAGGGTGTTAGTGGGAGTTCTAATGTTCCTAAACCTGTCAGTAAGCCAGTGGTGAAGGAGGCTGAGAAGGCAAAGGCAAGCAGTGGTTTCAAATGTTACAACTGTCAGGAGTGGGGTCATAAAAGCAATGAGTGTCCAAAGCCTAAGAAGCGAGTGATGGTTGCGGAAGCTGAAGATGAGGAAGTAGATGCGGAATGTTCTAATCCATTACCAGTTGAAGAGGAAGACTTATTGTCCGGAGATGAGGGTTGTAACCTTATGATGAGGAGGTCTTGTCTTACACCAAAACAAGAGGAAGATTCTAGTTGGTTGAGAAGCAATATTTTTCAGTCGACATGCACTATTTTGGGAAAAGTTTGCAAGTTCGTTATTGATGCTGGGAGTTGTGACAATATTATCTCTACAGAAGCAGTAAGGAAGTTGAACTTGAAAACTGAGAAGCATCCTAAACCGTACAAGTTAGCATGGTTAAGGAAAGGTGGTGAAGTAAAAGTTGGACGAAGAGCTTGTGTGAATTTTTCAATTGGGAAGAAGTACAAAGACGAAATTTGGTGTGATGTTGTAGACATGGATGTGTGTCATCTGTTGTTGGGCAGACCATGGCAGTTTGATAGAGTGGTGCAACATGATGGTCATGCTAATAGCTACAGTTTTATGTTTGAAGGTACTAAAATCACTTTAGTTCCTAAGAAGCAACAATAGAAGGAAAGCAAGCTAGAGGAGATTGAAGAGTTGAAAACATTATTATCTTTGAAGGAGTTTGTTAAAGAAGTTGAAGAGGAGCCTGAAGTCTTTTTGTTGATTGGGCGAGAGTGCAGTGAAGGGTTTGAAATTCCAGAAGAAGCGAAGCCAGTTTTGAAAGAATTTGAGGATGTATTTCCAGAAGAGTTGCCTAAGGAGTTACCGCCACTGAGAGACATTCAACATCAAATCGATCATGTTTCGGGAGCAGTTTTACCACTTCGACCACATTATCGAATGAGTCCGAAGGAACATGAGGAGTTGAGAAGGCAAGTGGAAGAGTTGTTAGCACAGGGACGTGTTCAGGAAAGCTTGAGTCCTTGTGCAGTACCAGCTTTATTGGTGCCGAAGAAGGATGGAACATGGAGAATGTGTACCGATAGTCGAGCATTGAACAAGATTACCGTTCGCTATAGATTTCCTATGCCGAGGTTGGATGACCTGTTAGATCAGTTGAGTGGGGCTACTATCTTTTCGAAGATTGATTTGAAGAGTGGTTATCATCGGATTCGAATTAGACCGGGAGACGAATGGAAGACCGCATTCAAGACGAGGGAAGGTTTATATGAATGGTTGGTTATGCCGTTTGGTCTATCAAATGCACCAAGTACATTTATGAGGGTGATGAATCAACTTTTTAGACCATTCATTGGGAAATTCGTAGTGGTATATTTCGATGATATTCTGATATATAATGGGAGTACGGAGGAGCATGTTCAACATTTGAGAAAGGTGTTAATTATTCTTCGTGAGGAACAATTTTATGCAGCTACGAAGAAATGTGTGTTCATGACTCGAAGTATTTTATTCTTGGGATATGTTGTATCTTAGAAGGGAATCCAAGTGGACCAAAGTAAAGTTGAAGCTATTAGAAATTGGCCACAACCGAGAACTATCACTGAAGTTAGAAGTTTTCATGGATTGGCATCATTCTACCGAAGATTCATTCCGCACTTCAGTAGCGTGATGGCACCAGTTACCGATTGTATGAAAGGGAAACAGTTTTCTTGGTCAGAGGAAGCAGGAGTTGCTTTTGAACGGATCAAAGAACTTTTGACGACAGCACCAATTCTTGTATTACCAGATTTTCAGTTATTGTTTGAGCTACACACTGATGCATCAAAGGTTGGGATTGGAGGAGTGTTGAGTCAGAGTGGGAGACCAATTGCTTATTTCAGTGAGAAATTATCAGGAGCAAAGATGAGATATAATACATACGATGTTGAGTTTTACGCTGTAGTACAAGCTGTTAGGCATTGGAGGCATTATCTATTTCAGAAAGAGTTTGTTCTTTATACTGACCTTGAAGCTTTGAAGCATTTGCAAGGACAGGATAAGATTTCAGCGAGACATGCATCGTGGATTGCATATTTATAGCAATTTACCTTTGTTGTTAAGCACAAATCTGGGGTGACGAATCGTGTGGCTGATGCTTTGAGTAGGAGAAGTCATTTGTTGACAACATTGAAGATTGAAGTAACGGGATTCGAAGTATTGCCAGAATTGTTTGAGGAGGATCCTTACTTTGCAAAGTTTGTTGAGAAAGTTAAGGATGGAGATACTGATGAATTTATATTAGTTGAAGGATTCTTGTTTAAAGGAAATCGATTATGTATTCCAGAGAGTAGTTTGAGATTGAAGATTATCAAAGAGTTACACGAGGAAGGACATGTGGGCCGTGATCGTACTTTGCAGTTGATTTCAAAATCTTACTTTTGGCCGTCGATGAGGAAAGAGGTTGAAAGGTTTGTGGAGGGATGTCATATATGTCAGGTTTCGAAGGGGACTGCGACCAATGCAGGATTGTATATGCCGTTACCTGTACCATCTAAACCATGGGTTGATATCAGCATGGATTTCGTTTTGGGTTTGCCAAGAACTCAAAGGGGGAATGATTCTATATTTGTTGTAGTGGACAGGTTTTCGAAAATGGCACATTTTATTGCTTGTAAGAAGACGGCGGATGATGTTCGTGTTGCTCAGTTGTTCTTTAAAGAAATCTATCGTTTACATAGGTTGCCAGAGTCTATTATTTCGGACAGGGATACCAGATTTTTGAGTCACTTTTGGCTAAGTTTGTGGAAGATGGTGGGAACGAAGTTGAACTTTAGCAGCGCTTATCATCCGCAAATAGATGGACAGACCGAAGTTGTTAACAGATCGTTGGGAAATTTGTTGCGATGTCTTGTGAAGGACAATCTGAAGAGTTGGGACATGAAGTTATGCCAAGCCGAGTTTGCACATAATCATGCAGTAAATCGTAGCACGGGATTCAGTCCATTTCAGATTGTATATTCAAGTTTGCCAAGGGGACCGTTGGATTTAGCAGTAGTACCACAACTTAAAGGGACAGGTAAACGAGCTGCTGATTTTGTTGAAGAATTGACGGAATGTCATAAGATCGTTCAAGAACGATTGGAGAAGTCAAATGAGAAGTATAAGCGAACTGCAAGTTTGAAGCTACGAAGTGTTGAATTTAACGAAGGTGATTTGGTGTATGCTGTGTTAACGAAGGATCGTTTTCCAGTGGGCGCTTATAACAAGTTAAAAGCAAGAAAAATTGGTCCTGTTGAAGTTGTGAAACGAATTAATTAAAATGCTTATAAGTTGAAGCTGCCGGAGGATGTGTACACTTCTGACGTGTTCAATGTTAAGCATCTTGTACCATATTATGGAGATAAACAATCTGATGGGAAAGAATTTACAAATTCGAGGACGAATTTTTCTCAACCAGGGGAGGATGATGCAGCACGATCTACAGAAGTTCAGAGATTAGGTCGTTCACAAGATAAGGAAGCTTCGGTTCCAACTCTTAAGTCGTGCACGAGTCAGCCTAAAGAGTCATATGGGAAAGAGCTACGACCTAACCAAGAAAAGGAAAAGGATTTACGACTTAAGGGCTTAAGTCGTTCGAGTTTGATGAGTCGTACACGACTCATCTATAAGTCGTGTACGACTTATCATGAAGCAGGGGAAAGTTACAGCTATTAAAGTCTTGAGTCGGCGGAAGTGCACGACCCAGTTAAGCCGTTTAAGGAGATATGCCGCAGGGAGCTTGAGAGCTTGAGTCGTAGAAGCTATGAGCTTGGGAGCTTGAGTCGTAAGTCGGCTGAATACGCGTAGCGTTGTGATATGATGAGTCGTGTTCTGTTTTGTTTGTCCTTAAGCTGTTATGTCTTAAGTCGTCAACGACCTAAGTTGAGTCGTGTAAGGTCGCATATGTGCTGTAAATATGCGTTGAGTCGTATGTCGTTGATATCTCGTTGTAACGTGTTGTACGTCATTATGTTGTGTGGTTATGTCGTTTACCTTGTTAGCTCGTATTGTATTTTAAGTCGCCATCGACATATGTTGCTAAGTCGTGAGTCGTGTGTCCTAAGTCGTGAGTCGTGAGTCGTGGGTCATGAGTCGTGAACGACTTAAGGGTCAGGGGTTGGAAACTTCTATAAATAGGGAGTGAGTTGTAACTTTTTGGTGGTTGATTTTTGAATAAAATTTCTTGTTGATTGCTGTGTGCTTTCATCTTAAATTGGTAATTGAGTGTAATCTCCTATCTCCACTTTCGGTTATTCGAGTGCGCTCGAATCAACGATTGTTGAAGCCGATTCGCGGAATCAAGTGCGCTTGATAAACGCTTGAAGAATTGAAGATCTTCTTTCACGGTATCGTGCGCGATCAACGTGTCGAAGATAGCTAGAATTCGGTATCTTTGTGATCAATGAATTTGGGCATTTCAGTATCTTCAATCCACCGATTGCTACTTTCATCGATTCATATCGAATTGTTAATAATCCGCTGCGTCATCTCGAGTCAGTGGTTGTTTCCATATTTTTGTAAAACCTGGCAGCAGCATTGTTTCTAAAACAAATTCAATTGGAACCTACTTATAAATAAATAATGGAATTAAATAAAGTGCAAATCTAGTTGAAGTATGAATTCAAATCTACTTTTGAATTCAAATTTAAATAAAAATCAAGTTTAAAACAATCAAATATGGGTTTCCTGTCAGGTTTACAACCTGACAGTTTCAGGTTTTAAATTAAATTTAAAATCTGAATCAAAACTTAAATTGTGTTTGAAATTAAAAGTTCAAAATATAGATTCAAGTGGACTTTTGAATCTATGTTTTAGAAACGAATTTGGATTTTTAAATCAAGAAATAAAAAATCAAGTTTTTCAAAAACAAGTTAAAACCCAAGTTTTAAATTCAAAGTTAAACTAATGAAATCAAAAGTTTTAAACTCAAAGTTTAACTAATGAACTCAAAACTGAGAAAAAATAGTTCAATCTTAAAATCTAAATGTATAAAGCAAAGTTAAATTCAAATAGTTCGTTTTAAAAAGTATTTGTGTAACGACCCGCCCTCCTACGCCTAGGAAGACGTTTCGTCTTTAAGAAAGAAAGGGATGAGAAAATAGAAAAGATAGAGAAGAAAGAACAACAACACCAGAATCTCACAGCGGAACGAATAAAATATAATAATCACATAAATATTTACATAATATACAACATCAATCTGAGTTATACAGACAATACATCACATACTAGACAGTTATAAACATCTGACTAGTTAATACAACATAACTCAAACAATACAGAGATACCAACACAGCAGAACTATATATATATCTATAACGCTGAAGCCACCTGCTCCATTGCTCCTTCAGAATTCGTCAAAGCTAACTTGAATCCCTTGGCTACCCGTATAAATTTGGGTACCCGAGAGTTTATGAAAAACAAAAATAAACTTCGGGTCAGACATGGGTCTGGTATGAGTAACAGGTTTAAGTTGCTTAACTTTGAAAATCTTTTGAAAATAAAAAGGTATCACGTAAGACTTCCCGCACATAAACATGGAAAAGTTTTTACCTTATGCTAACCAAAACATTTGATAGGAAATTCTGTGATATTATAATAGGTCTAGGGTTTTCAAGTAAATAGAAAATAGCCGAAATTGTTACATCTATTAAATTCCAGCTACTAGCCACAAAAGTGGGTAATACAATCAAAACCGTGGGCACTTATTGGATTGTGGATTCCATACAATGGCAGGGCTACTGGGGTACCGCCCGTCACAGTACGTGGCCTAGATCAACGTACCGAGGATTACTCCCTTCATCCCCTGCAACACAAGGCCGGAACCATTCCTTACTGAACAGTCCCGAACAAGATACACCCTGCAGTTGTTTGCAACCAACTGCCCACACAGCCGAATAAAAAGGGACATCTAGACAGGGGAATATCCTTGTCCTGCTTGGGTATGACCCACCTAGCCTTGCTGCATCTCCCCTATTTTAGCCATTCCCGGTTGAAGAGGCTTGAGGTTACGATTACCTTTATAGAACATAATTCTTAGAATGCTCATCGCCCGCCTGACGATGTGTTGAAAGCATTCAATCCATACAAGTTCGTTCCGGGTTCGAACGAAACCGAAGGCATTATCTCGTTACACTCATTTTGGAATCACCCTCAGAGTTAACGACGACAACCCTTGCATTCTGAAACTTCATCTTCACTTCAGATTCATGACCTATCGTTAATTTGGAATCGATGTGGTTTTCGGATATTCCTAATGCGGAAAAACCGATCCCGGTCTCATCGAAATCCAAAACGTGTCTTTTAAGGCCAAGTTGTCTATTTAGTCCTAACAGTTTAATCCAATATAATTCAATATACACACAGATGGATAATTCATAATACCACAATAGATAATCACAGATAATCTCATAAACAGATAATCAATATTATCATCTAAACAGATAACCAAATCATATTTAAATCAAGCATCCATGACACATAGATATAATTCATGCCAGATCACAATCATCAAATGAAATATCAATATCATTCATCCATAAGCAATGATTTATAATCACACCATTTGTAATTAATTTAAAATGAATTAAATCAATTACTCCTATCTCTAATTAATTTAAAATAAATTAAATTAATTACTTCATCTATAAATCCTGCTTATACAACCATTAATTAATTATAAATCAAATTAATTAATCATCCTCTAAATTTCCATCTTGATTAAACACCTTTGCTTAATCATTTTCTAATTACATTAAGTAATTAGTCTTAATTAGTTTTACAAATTAATTATCCTAAATAATTCATTGTAATTAACATTTAATTCCTTCATTTATTAATTAAAAATAATTACTTACATTTATTCTTAATTAATTACAATAATTAATCACTTCATTATCTATTATTACTTAATTAAACAATTCTTAATTATATCATTAATTACATTAATTAATGATCTCTAGTTTATATTTAAATTAAATTCCTTTATTTAAGTTAAACACAATTATTAATCCCCTTGATTAATAACAATCTAGTAATTAACTACCCTTAATTACTTATTTAATAAATTAATTATTCCATAATTAATTATCTCCATAATTAATCCCCTGATTAATTACAAAAGTAATTACCCAAATTACTTCACTTACAAATCATCTTGTATTAATTACATTCAGCAATTATCATCTAATTACTTCCCTAAGTAATCCAGCTCCATTAATTACACCAAGTAATTACACTTATCAAACCATCAAGTGATTTCTTAAATTAATTAAACTAAATCAATTAACTTAATTTAATCATAACATCAAAATTAATTACAATAAGTAATTAATCTTCTAATTACTTTTATCAAGTAATTACTCTTAACAATTTACAATAGATTATCTAAATTAATTAATCTAATTAATTAATAAAATTAATCACATTAATTAATTAATAAATAACCCTTAGTTAATTATCTAATAACATTTCTTAATTTACTTCCTTATTAATCTCTAATTCTAAATCATTAATTTATAAATTTAATGATAAATCATTCCTTTATTTTCTTATTAATTAAATCACTTATTACCTTAATTATCTCTAAGATAGTTCATTCCTTTATTAATGATGTTATTAATATTAAAGTGTGTTTAAAACATATTTTTTAAATTTAAGATTCAAATTAGATTTTTGAATTTAAGATTCAAAAATGATTATTATTTAAACATTTACAAAATTTAAATTCAATTTAGAATCTTGTAATTACATTTATTACTTACATATGAAATTTTATATAAGGAAAAGCCTTTAAATTAAACTACTTAACTTTTAGTTAAAAATTAGCTTTTTAAATTACATTGTATTTATACTTTTTTTTTACAATATTCAGATTTAAACTGATTAAGTTCTCATATTTGAATACAAGAAGAACTTGAATCCAATAATTTAACTTTGATTTAAAATTTTGATTTAAAATTGCTTTTTTTAAAAAAAAACTTGACTTAAAACTTAATTTTCAAATCCAAATCTATCTTAAAACCTTAAGATTCAAATGTTCATTCCTACTTTAATTTTTTTTTTTTTTTTTATAAAACACAGTTTAAATTCTGTTTTTAAACTTTAAACTAATTAAAAATTTGAAACCCTGTCAGTTTTTTTTAAAACCTGAAAACCCCCCCTTTTAAACACTTAAAACTTTATTTCATTTCAAATTTGAATTTAAAAATAAACTTAAATTCAAATTGCAATCTGAATTTAAACTTGAATTTATACTTA
Organism: Allium cepa; assembly: GCA_030765085.1. Taxonomy (NCBI): domain Eukaryota; kingdom Viridiplantae; phylum Streptophyta; class Magnoliopsida; order Asparagales; family Amaryllidaceae; genus Allium; species Allium cepa. The sequence continues at coordinate 878,885,840 of CM060939.1, forward strand.
ACTTTTATTTTAACTTAGTTCAACTTTGTTAATTTACAGTAAAGCTTCAGGAAAAAGATCAGGTTCTGGAACCTGTAACAACCATGTACTCGAGTCTCCCACCTTGCTTCGAGTCTCAACCCCAAAAACTTCGAGTAAAAATATGATTCAACCCGAGTAAATCTCGAGTTCAAAAACCCACAAACATCCCAACCTTCACCAGTTTCAAGACCTTCCACCAGGAAACAAAAGTACATGGTGCACATGCACCATGACTTTGATCAACTCCGACCTACCACCAGACCTCCATCTCATCGGCAACCATCTCCAGATGACTTCACGATCATCCAAAACCATTGCAACATCCCGAATCGAAATCGAGTTAGTTGCTCAAACCTGGAAACACGATCAGGTCTCCACCCAAAGCTAGAACCTCACGCCGCACTTCAAACTCCGACCACCATATCATCAGAGACTCCGGCCATAGCTTCATTAATACATCAACGACCATTCCCCAAACCCCCATGGCACTCGATGCTCCAGTGACCTCAAAATGCACTTGTTTCTCCAGCACGGCTAAACTAGGTTTAGCAACAAAACTCAACCACCACAGTCGCCACCGTGGCCGTGACCACCTCCTACTATTTTTCCCATCACCTCGGCAAGCTTCTCCACCTTCTCGCACAAACCGACCACCTCTAATCCCATAGATCATCAGAGATTCCCAAAAACCCAAAAACAGTACAACCCAGAATTACACTTTCAATGCTTTATTAAAAATATTGACTTTAATTTTAAAAATCAAGTTTTTATTTAGTGTTTTAGTTTATATGCCTGAACTAAGTAATTATGAAGTTTGAGTTTCATCAAATCTTGAGTTTATATTGTCTTACTATCTTTCCAGAGCAAAATTTTAATTTTGTTTAGCTTAATAACATTTTAACATCACCTTTATAACCAAACAATCAAGTTTCATCTTGATTCTGAGTCCTAACAAAAAATGGATCTGACAGTAAAGATTTTTAAACTAATCTGGGTTTTGAAATTTTAGCACAGAGATGATCCTCAGGCATTTACAAACACATATACATCATACATCCCAAAAATACACAGAGATATTCCCAAATATATACACATGCAAACTTATTTCAGATATAATAAGGCAACCATATTTATATTTAAGTTTAACAAAAAAAAATGTTACTCACCTGATAGATGATGAACAGAGATTTTGAAAACTTGAAAACAGATTTGAACTTGAAATCTGTAAACTGAAATCTTTTGCTTTGGAACTGAGATGCTGAATTGTTTGGAAATGATTACAGGTTTGGCTTTGAAGATGTTAAACTGGAATGCAAACTTTGATTTGAAAACCTTAAACTTGAATTGCTGTAGCTTAAAAACTGATTTTTAAAAAGAACTTCATGTATGCTGGCTTTGATCTTCCTACTAATCTTCTAGCTTTTGTTGTTGTATGTTGTTTATTTGAATGATGTTTGAGTTTTTTTAAAAAGAATGAGAATGCTTACTATTATTTTCTGGTTTGTAATGAACGAACTAAAAACAGTATGCATATATAAAGAAGTTTTACAGGGGTAGGTACTAACTGGGTTAAACATATGCTGGAACAATGATACTTTTGTTTGTATCAGGCAAATGCTTTATATTTGGAGGCTGAAAGATTTTTATACAAATTTCGAAATGACATGTTTGTATGCTAGAGATGAAAGCTTTAAATGTTAATGTACTTTTATGTTTACAGCAACCTTGTTTTTATGCTTAGATATTTTTGTTTATACTTTGCTTTGTATTAGCTTGTTCCACAAACTACTTTATATATTAATTTTGTTTACTCTTTAGCTTACATATATATTTTACAGTCGTCATTACTTGCCTGCATATCTATATATATATATATATATATATATATATATATTTTGTTTTATTCTTAATGTTTATATTTGTTTGAATCTTAATCTATAAGCTACTGTATTTTGTTTATATCACCTTACTTTATTTTTCAGATTCAAAGATATTTTACCTCTACTTTATTTCTTAGCTTTGTATTCTACTCTACAGGCTATCTTTATTCTTTAACTTTCCTGGCAACAAACATATTTATTTTGCTTTGCTTGTTCTTCCTTAGATACATAGACATTTATCTTACTTTGCATTTGTTTCTTTATCCTGCATATTTATATACTTTGCTTTGTATTTCATCTTACATGTTTATATTCTAGTTATTATTTATAACTTTACTTATGTTAAATATCATACATTTAATTTACTCTTAAGTTTAATAATTATAAAGTTTACTTTATTTTAAATTTATAAACCATAGCTTTTTCAAAATACTTATATATATATAAATGAATTTAAAGTAACAATTTCTTTTATATTAAAATCTATTTATAAAAATATTGCATTATTTTTATTGTTTAAAAATCACTCATTACTAATTTAAAATAATTCATAAATGAAATCACTACATAAATGAATTATTTGTTTTATAAATTTGAAGTAAAAAGACAAAACAATTCTTTATTTAAATTTTAACCTATACTAGAATATTATTTTAAAACAAATTAAATTTATCTAGAGTATTTTTAAGATCTTATTATTATTTATACAATATTAAATTCCCAAATTATCAAAAATAATAGAATTAGAAAATAGAAGTTTATCTATTAAATTTTAAAAACAAAACTGATCTATTTATAATATATACCAATATATACATATATACATACATTATAAATAGAAACAATTTAAATTAGCCTTTAAAAGATAAATTATCAGTTAAATATTTATTGAAAAGGAGATTTTTAAATCAATTCAAATATTATTAACAAATATTATTAAATCAATTTAATTTTTAATGCGGATTGTTAAATTGATATTGCCTAAAATTTCCGGGATATCATATTCTTCCCCCCTTAAAGAATTTCGTCCCCGAAATTTAAAACAAAGATAATTTAATAATCTAGTTAACGATTTAAAATTTGAACACAAGCATATATCCATCATAAGCTAACAATCATAGCAACAAATTTATCCAAACAAACAAGTCTAACTATCCAGATAAGATTCCGGACAGAATTTGCTCGAGTTTCCCCAAGTATAAATACCGGGTTACTCGCTCTATAGAATCCAAACAAACAATACTACTAAGCTACAGAACTTCTACTCGTCTAGATCTACAAAACAAGACAGGATATCAGACTATAGACAAGTCTGAATCAACAACCAAAACTCCCTGAATCGCTGATTCAACAATCAGAGATAAATCTTATACGTACTCCCTCAGAGATACGTGAAACACAACAAATTCCAGTTATCCAGACTGATAATCCAATCCTGAAGATCAAACACTTATCCAAAATCAAATCTTCGACTTTGGAATCCAAATTCCTCCGTATTTTATCCACAAAACTCCTCGGACGATCCTGGGCTTCCTTCATCTTTACAGATCAGCTCAACTCTTGCTGATGCTCCTAGAAATAAACTAAACCAAAGACAATCAAACGAAATGATTTTTTCAAGATCAACCAAACTCAGAACACAAACTCTATTCCAAATTAGAAACAGAACTCACTTCTCTCATCTGGAAGCGATAAAACAGGTGCACTCCAATCTGGCCTCAGATTCTGAAAAATTTCCTGTAGAACTCTCTAATCCAAACATTGCAATATACAATTTCTTCCAAACTAAAACAGCAACCACCATGCTTCCGCTACGCAACTCTGATTAAACAGATGAAAATGCTGAAGTCGAACACAGACTGGACAACACATCCCAATATTAGGGCTCCACAGATCAAAAGAAAGCTATGAAGTTCCTCCAAAATCCGAGATACTTCACCAAACTCAAAAATCATCCTACTATTAAGCTGAACCATCGGTATCACTTCTGGAATCCAGTCGATACCAATTACAATCTCCAAATGCTAACAAAACTTTGACTTCCTGAAGACATCCAGAAAAAATTCTGAAACACAAAAGAACACTCAAACTATTGCAAGTCACTTTTGCGATCAATTCAGCCTAATTCCAAAATATTGCTCTCTCATTACCAAACAGAACAGCTTACGTTTGTGTGGCTAATCCATCGAAGAAATGGATCTACTCTGCAGCTTCTAAACTCCAATGCTGACCCAGAAGCCAAAGACTACTTAATCCAAAGCTCTTCGACAAACTCGGACTCCAAAGCAAACAGGAACACCCAACTGAACACAGCGACAACGTCTAACAGATACACTTCCTTAACTTGCTCCAAAGAAACATCTTCGGAGACATCCATAGTCACTGTGTCTCATCACACAGCTACTGCACCTTGATGCATCAAGATATCATGACTTATTTCTGCCCAACCGACAGATCCAAACTCTAGCTCAATCAAATTACACATCAAAAAGAACTCCGAACCTTAACAGGTTTCCTTCAGAGATCAATGAAATCCTTACACCATCCAAAGTTTACTCGAGACAGTATTAGGTCTACAGTCTCAACAATTACACTTCCAACCTCAAACATATAAACTCCAACCATTGGTAGTTGTGTTACACACACCACTACCCTATCTACCTTTATAGCTCGTTGGAAAACCCGAACAGGTAACCCAACAATAGGTAGATATATATATATATATATATATCAAAATTACAAATACGCTCTCTCAAGAAGAAATCACTCAAGAGCCTAGGTATTCACTCAACCTAGCGCTCTGATACCAACTGTAACGACCCGCCCTCCTGCGCCTAGGAAGACGTTTCGTCTTTAAGAAAGAAAGGGATGAGAAAATAGAAAAGATAGAGAAGAAAGAACAACAACACCAGAATCTCACAGCGGAACGAATAAAATATAATAATCACATAAATATTTACATAATATACAACATCAATCTGAGTTATACAGACAATACATCACATACTAGACAGTTATAAACATCTGACTAGTTAATACAACATAACTCAAACAATACAGAGATACCAACACAGCGGAACTATATATATATATCTATAACGCTTAAGCCACCCGCTCCATTGCTCCTTCAGAATTCGTCAAAGCTAACCTGAATCCCTTGGCTACCCGTATAAATTTGGGTACCCGAGAGTTTATGAAAAACAAAAATAAACTTCGGGTCAAACATGGGTCTGGTATGAGTAACAGGTTTAAGTTGCTTAACTTTGAAAATCTTTTGAAAATAAAAAGGTATCACGTAAGACTTCCCACACATAAACATGGAAAAGTTTTTACCTTATGCTAACCAAAACATTTGATAGGAAATTCTGTGATATTATAATAGGTCTAGGGTTTTCAAGTAAATAGAAAATAGCCGAAATTGTTACATCTATTAAATTCCAGCTACTAGCCACAAAAGTGGGTAATACAATCAAAACCGTGGGCACTTATTGGATTGTGGATTCCATACAATGGCTGGGCTACTGGGGTACCGCCCCTCACAGTACGTGGCCTAGATCAACGTACCGAGGATTACTCCCTTCATCCCCTGCAACACAAGGCCGGAACCATTCCTTACTGAACAGTCCCGAACAAGATACACCCTGCAGTTGTTTGCAACCAACTGCCCCCACAGCCGAATAAAAAGGGACATCTAGACAGGGGAATATCCTTGTCCTGCTTGGGTATGACCCACCTAGCCTTGCTGCATCTCCCCTGTTTTAGCCATTCCCGGTTGATGAGGCTTGAGGTTACGATTACCTTTATAGAACATAATTCTTAGAATGCTCAACACCCGCCTGACGATGTGTTGAAAGCATTCAATCCATACAAGTTCGTTCCGGGTTTAAACGAAACCGAAGGCATTATCTCATTACACTCATTTTGGAATCACTCTCAGAGTTAACGATGATAACCCTTGCATTCTGAAACTTCATCTTCACTTCAGATTCACGACCTATCGTTAATTTGGAATCGATGTGGTTTTCGGATATTCCTAATGCGGAAAAACCGATCCCGGTCTCATCGAAATCCAAAACGTGTCTTTTAAGGCCAAGTTGTCTATTTAGTCTTAACAATTTAATTCAATATAATTCAATATACACACAGATGGATAATTCATAATACCACAATAGATAATCACAGATAATCTCATAAACAGATAATCAATATTATCATCTAAACAGATAACCAAATCATATTTAAATCAAGCATCCATGACACATAGATATAATTCATGCCAGATCACAATCATCAAATGAAATATCAATATCATTCATCCATAAGCAATGATTTATAATCACACCATTTGTAATTAATTTAAAATGAATTAAATTAATTACTCCTATCTCTAATTAATTTAAAATAAATTAAATTAATTACTTCATCTATAAATCCTGCTTATACAACCATTAATTAATTATAAATCAAATTAATTAATCATCCTCTAAATATCCATCTTGATTAAACACCTTTGCTTAATCATTTTCTAATTACATTAAGTAATTAGTCTTAATTAGTTTTATAAATTAATTATCCTAAATAATTCATAGTAATTAACATTTAATTCCTTCATTTATTAATTAAAAATAATTACTTACATTTATTCTTAATTAATTACAATAATTAATCACTTCATTATCTATTATTACTTAATTAAACAATTCTTAATTATATCATTAATTACATTAATTAATGATCTCTATTTTATATTTAAATTAAATTCCTTTATTTAAGTTAAACACAATTATTAATCCCCTTGATTAATAACAATCCAGTAATTAACTACCCTTAATTACTTATTTAATAAATTAATTATTCCATAATTAATTATCTCCATAATTAATCCCCTGATTAATTACAAAAGTAATTACCCTAATTACTTCACTTACAAATCATCTTGTATTAATTACATTCAGTAATTATCATCTAATTACTTCCCTAAGTAATCCTGCTCCATTAATTACACCAAGTAATTACACTTATCAAACCATCAAGTGATTTCTGAAATTAATTAAACTAAATCAATTAACTTAATTTAATCATAACATCAAAATTAATTACAATAAGTAATTAATCTTCTAATTACTTTTATCAAGTAATTACTCTTAACAATTTACAATAGATTATCTAAATTAATTTATCTAATTAATTAGTAAAATTAATCACATTAATTAATTAATAAATAACCCTTAGTTAATTATCTAATAACATTTCTTAATTTACTTCCTTATTAATCTCTAATTCTAAATCATTAATTTATAAATTTAATGATAAATCATTCCTTTATTTTCTTATTAATTAAATCACTTATTACCTTAATTATCTCTAAGATAGTTCATTCCTTTATTAATGATGTTATTAATATTAAAGTGTGTTTAAAACATATTTTTTAAATTTAAGATTCAAATTACATTTTTGAATTTAAGATTCAAAAATGATTATTATTTAAACATTTACAAAATTTAAATTCAATTTAGAATCTTGTAATTACATTTATTACTTACATATGAAATTTTTTATAAGGAAAAGCCTTTAAATTAAACTACTTAACTTTTAGTTAAAAATTAGCTTTTTAAATTACATTGTATTTATACTTTTTTTTTTTATACAATATTCAGATTTAAACTGATTAAGTTCTCAGATTTGAATACAAGAAGAACTTGAATCCAATAATTTAACTTTGATTTAAAATTTTGATTTAAACTTGCTTTTTAAAAAAAACTTGACTTAAAACATAATTTTCAAATCCAAATCTATCGTAAAACCTTAAGATTCAAATGTTCATTCCTACTTTATTTTTATTTTTTTTTAAAACACAGTTTAAATTCTGTTTTTAAACTTTAAACTAATTAAAAATTTGAAACCCTGTCAGTTTTTTTTAAAACCTGAAAACCCCCCCTTTAAACACTTAAAACTTTATTTCATTTCAAATTTGAATTTAAAAATAAACTTAAATTCAAATTGCAATCTGAATTTAAACTTGAATTTATACTTAACTTTTATTTTAACTTAGTTCAACTTTGTAAATTTACAGTAAAGCTTCAGGAAAAAGATCAGGTTCTGGAACCTGTAACAACCATGTACTCGAGTCTCCCACCTTGCTTCGAGTCTCAACCCCAAAAACTTCGAGTAAAAATATGATTCAACCCGAGTAAATCTCGAGTTCAAAAACCCACAAACATCCCAACCTTCACCAGTTTCAAGACCTTCCACCTGGAAACAAAAGTACACGGTGCACATGCACCATGACTTTGATCAACTCCGACCTCCCACCAGACCTCCATCTCATCGGCAACCATCTCCAGATGACTTCACGATCATCCAAAACCATTGCAACATCCCGAATCAAAATCGAGTTAGTTGCTCAAACCTGGAAACACGATCAGGTCTCCACCCAAACCTGGAACCTCACGCCGCACTTCAAACTCCGACCACCATATCATCAGAGACTCCGGCCATAGCTTCATCAATACATCAACGACCATTCCCCAAACCCCCATGGCACTCGATGCTCCAGTGACCTCAAAATGCACTTGTTTCTCCAGCACGGCTAAACTAGGTTTAGCAACAAAACTCAACCACCACAGTCGCCACCGTGGCCGTGACCACCTCCTACTATTTTTCCCATCACCTCGGCAAGCTTCTCCACCTTCTCGCACAAACCGACCACCTCTAATTCCATAGATCATCAGAGATTCCCAAAAACCCAAAAATAGTACAACCCGGAATTGCACTTTCAATGCTTTATTAAAAATAGTGACTTTAATTTTAAAAATCATGTTTTTATTTAGTGTATTAGTTTATATGCCTGAACTAAGTAATTATGAAGTTTGAGTTTCATCAAATCTTGAGTTTATACTGTCTTAATATCTTTCCAGAGCAAAATTTTAATTTTGTTTAGCTTAATAACATTTTAACATCACCTTTATAACCAAACAATCAAGTTTCATCTTGATTCTGAGTCCTAACAAAAAATGGATCAGACAGTAAAGATTTTTAAACTAATCTGGGTTTTGAAATTTTAGCACAAAGATGATCCTCAGGCATTTACACACACATATACATCATACATCCCAAAAATACACAGAGATATTCCCAGATAAATACACATGCAAACTTATTTCAGATATAATAAAGCAACCATATTTATATTTGAGTTTAACAAAAAAAAATGTTACTCACCTGATAGATGATGAACAGAGCTTTTGAAAACTTGAAAACAGATTTGAACTTGAAATCTGTAAACTGAAATCTTTTGCTTTGGAACTGAGATGCTGAATTGTTTGGAAATGATTACAGGTTTGGCTTTGAAGATGTTAAACTGGAATGCAAACTTTGATTTGAAAACCTTAAACTTGAATTGCTGTAGCTTAAAAACTGATTTTTAAAAAGAACTTCATGTATGCTGGCTTTGATCTTCCTACTAATCTTCTAGCTTTTGTTGTTGTATGTTGTTTATTTGAATGATGTTTGAGTTTTTTTAAAAAGAATGAGAATCCTAACTATTATTTTCTGGTTTATAATGAACGAACTAAAAACAGTATGCATATATAAAGAAGTTTTACAGGGGTAGGTACTAACTGGGTTAAACATATGCTGGAACAATGATACTTTTGTTTATATCAGGCAATTGCTTTATATTTGGAGGCTGAAAGAATTTTATACAAATTTCGAAATGACATGTTTGTATGCTAGAGATGAAAGCTTTAAATGTTAATGTACTTTTATGTTTACAGCAACCTTGTTTTTATGCTTAGATATTTTTGTTTATACTTTGCTTTGTATTAGCTTGTTCCACAAACTACTTTATATATTAATTTTGTTTACTCTTTAGCTTACATATATATTTTACAGTCATCATTACTTGCCTGCATATCTATATATATAGATATATATTTTTGTTTTATTCTTAATGTTTATATTTGTTTGAATCTTAATCTATAAGCTACTGTATTTTGTTTATATCACCTTACTTTATTTTTCAGATTCAAAGATATTTTACCTCTACTTTATTTCTTAGCTTTGTATTCTACTCTACAGGCTATCTTTATTCTTTAACTTTCCTGGCAACAAACATATTTATTTTGCTTTGCTTGTTCTTCCTTAGATACATAGACATTTATCTTACTTTGCATTTGTTTCTTTATCCTGCATATTTATATACTTTGCTTTGTATTTCATCTTACATGTTTATATTCTAGTTATTATTTATAACTTTACTTATGTTAAATATCATACATTTAATTTATTCTTAAGTTTAATAATTATAAAGTTTACTTTATTTTAAATTTACAAACCATAGCTTTTTCAAAATACTTATATATATATATATATAAATGAATTTAAAATAACAATTTCTTTTATATTAAAATCTATTTATAAAAATATTGCATGATTTTTATTATTTAAAAATCATTCATTACTAATTTAAAATAATTCATAAATGAAATCACTACATAAATGAATTATTTATTTTATAAAGTTGAAGTAAAAAGACAAAACAATTCTTTATTTAAATTTTAACCTATACTAGAATATATTTTTAAAACAAATTAAATTTATCTAGAGTATTTTTAAGATCTTATTATTATTTATACAATATTAAATTCCCAAATTATCAAAAATAATAGAATTAGAAAATATAAGTTTATCAATTAAATTTTAAAAACAAAACTGATCTATTTATAATATATACCAATATATACATATATACATACACTATAAATAGAAACAATTTAAATTAGCCTTTAAAAGATAAATTATCAGTTAAATATTTATTGAAAAGGAGATTTTTAAATCAATTCAAATATTATTAACAAATATTATTAAATCAATTTAATTTTTAATGCAGATTATTAAATTGATATTGCCCAAAATTTCCGTGATATCACAATTTGTTTTCAAATAAATATTTGAATTGGTTATTACAAAGTTCTTTTGAATGGAAGTTAAATAAATTGTTTTACCTTGGAAATTGCAAGTTTAAAATATAAATGTCTTTTGGAAGTAAATTAAGATTCAAGCAGTTGAATTTAAAGGCCTTTCCAATATAAGTCCATATATGAGTAGTTATTGTTATTTACAGGATTCTAAATTGAATTAAAATTTGGTAAATATTTGAATAATAAACATTTCGAATCTTAAATTCAAAATGAAAATTTGAATTTAAATTTGAAATGTAATGTTCTAATATACTTTAATAGTAATAAAATCATTTATAAAGAAATGGATTATCTTATAGATAATTAAGACCTTGAAGTGATTTAATTAGTAAGTTAATTAAAGAATGAGTTATTTATTTAATTTGAAATTAATGATTTAGAGTTATAAATTAATTGAGGAAGTAATTAAAGAAATGTTATTAATTAATGAAGATAATTAACTAAAGATTATTAATTAATTAATGTATGTCATTAATTAATGTAATTAATCAGATTAAATAGATAATCCATTATAAATTGTTAAATGTAATTACTTGATAAAAGAAATTAAGAAATTAATTACTTATTGTAATTAATTTGATAAAATGATTTATTTAAGTTAATTAATTTGATGATTTGATATGTGTAATCACTTAGTGTATTCAATGGAGCATAATTACTTAAGGAAGTAATTAATGTAACTACTGAAAGTAATTAGTGAAAGATGATGTGCTAATAAAGTAATTTGGATAATTACTTTTGTAATTAATCAAGGGATTAATTAATGGAGATAATTAATTATGGGATAATTAATTTATTAATATGAGTAATCAATGGTAGTTAATTACTGGTTGATATTAATCAAGGTGGTTAATAATTGATTAATCACTTAATGTGATTAAGTTGAATAAAGTAATTTAATTTAAATCTGAATTAGAAATCATTAATTAATGTAATTAATAATGAAATTAAGAATAGTTTAATTAATAAATAATTAATAATGTAGTGATTAATTAAGGATAATGTAATTAATTGTATTTAAAACAATAAATAAAGTAATTAAATGTTAATTACTATAAATGATTTAGGATAATTAATTTGTAGAATTAATTAAAGAATAATTACTTACTGTAATTAGAAGGTGATTAATCGAAGAAATTAATCAAGATAAATATCTAGAGATTAATTAATTAATTTGATTTAAAATTAATTTATGATTGTATAGCAGGATTTATAAATGAAGTAATTAATTAATTAATTTGATTTAAAATTAATTTATGATTGTATAGCAGGATTTATAAATGAAGTAATTAATTAATTAATTTAATTTAAAATTAATTTATGATTGTATAGCAGGATTTATAAATGAAGTAATTAATTTAATTTACTTTAAATTAATTAGGGATAGACGTAGTTAATTTAATTCATTTTAAATTAATTATAGATTGTGATTTATAAATCATTGCTTATGGATGGATGATATTAACATTTCATTGATTGATTCTGATCTCAGATATGATATGAGTAGTATCTATGTGATATGGATGCTTCGTTTAAGAATGATAATATTTAATTATCTGTTTTGATGATAATATGAATTATCTGTTTATGATGATGTGATTATCTATTGTGATATTATGAATTATCTATCTGTGTGTATATTGATGTTATTGAATTGAACTGTTAAGACAAAATAGACAACTTGGCCTTAAAAGACACGTTTTGGATTTCGATGAGTCCGGGATCGGTTTTCCACATTAGGAACATCCGAAAACCACATCGATTCCAAATTAACAATAGGTCGTGAATCTGAAGTAAAGATGAAGATTCAGAATACAAGGGTTATCGCCGTTAACTCTGAGGGTGATTCCAAAATGAGTGCAACGAGATAATGCCTTCGGTTTCGTTCGAACCCGGAACGAACTTGTACGGATTGAATGCTTTCAACACATCGTCAGGTGGGCGATGAGCATTCTAAGAAATGTATTCTATAAAGGTAATCGTAGCCTCAAGCCCCAACAACCGGGAATGGCTAAAACAGGGGAGGTGCAGCAAGGTTAGGTGGGTCATGCCCAAGCAGGAAAAGGATATTCCCCTGTCTAGATGTCCCTTTATTTCGGCTTAGTGGGCAGTAGCGACGGCTATCTGCGGGGTTATCTTGTTCGGGACTGTTCAGTAAGGAATGGTTCCGGCCTTGTGTTGCAGGGGGTCGGGAGGGATCCTCGGTACGTTGATCTAGGCCACGTACTGTGACGGGCGGTACCCGAGTAGCCCTGCCATTGTATGGAATCCACAATCCAATAAGTGCCAACGGTTTTGATTGTATTACCCACTTTTTGGCTAGTAGCTGGAATTTAATAATGTAACAATTTCGGTTACTTTCTATTTACTTGAAAACCCTAGACCTATTATAATATCTCAGAATTTCCTATCAAATGTTTTGGTTAGCGTAAGGTAAAAACTTACCCATGTTTATGTGTAGGGAGTCTTACGTGATACTTTTTATTTCAAAAGGATTTTTTTAAAATTAAGAAACTTTAACCTGTTACTCATACCAGACCCATGTCTGACCCGGAGTTTATTTTTGTTTTTCATAAACTCTCCGGTACCCAAATTTTCACGGGTAGTCAGGGGATTCAGGTTGGCTTTGACGAATTCTGGAGGAGCAATGGAGCAGGAGGCTTCAGCGTTATAGATATACATATAGTTCCGCTGTGTTGATATCTCTGTGTTGATTTGTGTATTAAGTTGTATAACTAGACAGGTGTTTATAACTGTCTAGTATGTGATGTAGTATCTGTATAACTCTAATTGATGTTGTATATTATGTAAATACTTATGTGATTATTATAATTTATTCGTTCCGCTGTGAGATTCTGATGTTGTTGTTCTTTCTTCTCTATCTGTTCTATTTTCTCACCCCTTTCTTTCTTCATGACGAAGCGTCTTTCTAGGCGTAGAAAGTCTGGTCGTCACAAAAGAAATAAAAGGAATTGTTAAATAAAGGATTTAAAGAAATAAAACCGGAAATTTGGTTTGGATGAAGAATGAAATTGGTAAATTTGGAATTATAATAGAAGAGAAATTTTATAAGAAGTGATAAAGTGATAAAATAACGATGGGTTATTTTTGAAAATAAATAGAGTTTTTCGAAAATTTAAAATATGTTTTCAACGAAGTTTCTAAATATAAATTAACAATTGTAACTGTAAATCAAATATTTTGAAATACATTTTTCACCCTTGGAATTTTTAGTTAAGTAATTCATAAGTATTATTTTCCTGTAATAAATTATCAAATGTTTTAATTAAAAATGTTTTAAACCTATACTTTGAAAATGGAATTTCCGCGAATGGAAATGGGTGTTTAAACTTCAAAGGAGTTTATTTTTAAGCTTGAAAATGAATTTACGACAACTAACGTAAATTTGGGTTGGGAAAGATCGGGCGGGGTCTATATGGAAGACTCTTTGGGTTGTATCAATGGAAATGTTTCCCTGGGAAAAACCGAGTTCGTGCTTTAAATCAGGTTTGAAAAGTTAAGTTTAAATTTGTTTTAAGGAAGTGTTTTTAAGAAATTCTTCTTTAAAATTAAGAAATAAATTTAGCTATAGTATGACTATTTAAGAGGTTTATTAGTAATTATATTTTATAAATGGATTTATTTAAAGAATGGATGATTTAAGTTATTTGAAAACTAGTATTTATTCTTTTAAAACCACTACCTTTAAATTTAGTTAACAAAACTCCTGTTTAATAAATATTTTTATTTTACATATTTGAAATTATATTTTTGAGTAATAACTAGAAGTAAATTTACATATTTTAAAGTATATTGCAGAATAAAGTATTTTAATTTTTTTTTAAATCAAATGTTTTTTAGCTTGGTTATTTCCAATGGGAATAAATGTTAGATAATTTTCCTTGTAAAGGAAGAGGTTTTGGAAACTGTTTTCAAATGAGCGTTGAAAATTTGAAAATATATCTTTTAAAGATATTTTAGGCAAATAAATAATGTGGGAATTATTTATTGTGTGATGGATGTTTGTGAATGCTAATTGATAGTTAAATAACCGACTATCAATATTGGATAAATGCGTTGATCGTTTCGAAGAGACCGAGATCGAGATTTATTTCTCGAAAACCACTTCGATCCGGTTTGTACATTACGTGGAAAAACGTGTTCGGGGTCGAAGATGGAGCAGTGAAGTGCAAGGGCTATTCGCTACTAATCCTGAGGATATTTCCAAAATGGATGTAGTAGGAGTAGTGCCTTCGGTTCCGTTCGAACCGGGGACGGACTTGTATGGACGAATGCTTTCGGAACGTCGTCACGTGGGCGATAGGCATTCTAAGTGAAACGTTCTAAAGGTAATGCTTAGCCTCAAGCCTCATCAGCCGGGAATGACTGAAAATCAGGGGATATGCAACAAGGCTTCGTGGGTAGCCCCCACTTGAGAGTAAGGTCATCCCTGTCTAGATGTCCCTTTTTATTTCGGCTTAGTGGTGCGGTTGCTGATCCCAACCGCGGGGTGATCTTATTCGAAACTGTCCAGTAAGGGATGGGTCCGGCCTTGTGTTGCAGGGGATCGGGAATGGTCCTCGGTATGGTGATCTAGGCCCCGTACTGCGATAGGTGGTACCCTAGTGCCTAGTCATTGTTGGAAATCCATTCTCCCTACGTGCCTTGTACGAGTTTTGTTTATATTACCCACTCTGTGGCTAGTAGCTGGAATTTAATAGATGTAACAATTTTGGCTATTTTATAAGTATTTGTAGATAGACCCTATTATAATATTAGAGGATTTCTATAAAAAGTGTTTTAGCTACCGTAATGTAAAAACCCGACATGTTTATTTGTGGCGTGGTCTTACGAGATGCTTTTGTTTTCAAAAGGATTTTGAAACTTTAATAAACAATTTGGATGCATCATTATCAGATGGTATTCCAGACTGAATCGGGTGTTATTTCATTGTAATGCTCGGGTCAGACCGAGTATTATAAGTTCAGGACAGGATGCTATGGAACAGGAGAGGAGCTGGAGTCCGAGACGTATTATCAGTACCTATACATATATTCCGCTGCTGTGATTGTATGGATTTGTCTGACTGGTAAATATTGTGTGTATGAGATACTCTGATGATATGATGTATAAACAGTTATAGATTTCATTTTGTGTAAAGATTTATTATTTACTATTATATTTTATTCCGCTGCGACTGTGAGATTCTGATTTTGTTTAGTTCATTCTTCTTCTATCTCTTCTTCTTTAATCCATAATGGTTCGTATTTCTGTTCCGTTTGAATTAATTAATGAAGAATAGTGTTGACTCAAGGGGTACGGATTTGCGGGCTGTCACAACTTTTCACATTTTTTCCCTCTATTCAGTTATTGGTAAAAGATAGGTTCAATTCACGTATTACACAGCGGACATACAGCATAGTGCCTCCGTTAGGATTATTATGTACGGTGTATAACTTTCTTATACTTATATCATTACATCATAATTGCTCTCCTAACTTTTATAATTGTCTCCTAACTTTTTTATTCTTATCTCGTAGTTGACCTTCTAGAAATCTCGATCATAACAATGAAAAAATTAATGGTTGTAAAAAATGAAGACAGTGGAAGAGTAATTATGTAAATTGCATGCTGTTTGTAATACAAAAAATGGTGTGTACTATTTTGTGAGGACAAATTTTCATTTTAGGGTTAATAAAAAAACTTAATTTAAATTTAGGCCTGTTTCAAAAAAAATACAAAAATAGATCTGATTTCTTATGCATTTATAGAATGCGCAAGCTATATTAAAAAAAGAAAAAAACCGAGTTTGTGCATTTTTGAAAAGTGAAAATACAAATATAAATAAGTATGAAAAATGGAGCTGACTGGTTATTTCAGCCTCGAAAATATATTTGCGCAAATACAAATACATAGTTTGCACATTTTTGGAATGTGCAAGCTATATATTTTTTCAAAAACAAAAATATAGCATGCATACTCCATAAATGCGCAAAACCAGACCTATTTTTCAAATTAGTTTTGAACTACATCTAAATTTGAAATAAGTTTTTGTTAAGTCTAAAACGAAAACTTGTCCATTTTGTAGAATTTTTTCTATATGTTTAGAAAAACATAGTGTATGAATAAAATCAGTCCTAATAGAAAAATATTATTGTAGTTGACGACGAGTATGTGATAATTGGATCAGCCAACATAAATCAAAGATAGATGGATGGAGAGTGAGATACCGAAATAGCCATTGGATGCTATCAACCAAAATATATAAATGCAAATGATGCAACTAGCTATGAAGGAGATATTCATAAATATCGTATGTTACTGTGGTATGAGCGTACTACAACTGTAGATAACTTATTTCCTGAACCGGAAACAATGGACTGTTTAAGAATTGTAAGCAAATTGGGAAAGAGGCATGGGATGTGTATAGCATAGAAGAAAAATATCTAATATAGGAGGTGTGCATTTGGTGAATTATCCTATAGTCATAGGTGATGATGGTAGTGTTAAGGATGATATTGGTGTTTATCCTTATATAAGCACTTTGATTGGAGGGAAACGATCAAAGTTTCTTCCACCACTTTTCACAGCATAATTGATAATATATAGATGATATAACAAGAATGCATGTGTAATAAATTCAATCTCTGAATGGGTCAGAAATACATATTCATGTTTGAATTAAGTTCCTGTGCGCATTTTCAAAATACGATAGTGCAAAACGGTCAAATAGTGAAAAACAAATCTATTTTCATAATAAATTTGGAAGGAGACCTAAACTTGAAATAAGTTTGTCCATTTAGAAATCAACCATGACTGATATATTCAAAACATATATGCTGACATTCAATAATAAAGTAAACAACAAACAATAGAACCAACCAACAAACAAGACACAAAAAAAGAGCACCATAATGCATAAGGAAAAAAACAAACCTACTAAAATTCAATGTATTAACAAACTACCTCGTATGAAAACAAAGCTATTTTTCTTTAGTACGAGAATGAAACTTTCCCTATATGATGGTCATTTTTACATAGTCAGCTGCGACTTATACGACGATGATAAATAAACTCCAAAACCACAAGATGGGATAGGCACTATTGAAGGAACTTATACACAATTATTTACTATAGAAAAGATATGATCAGAGAAGAATCGGCAAGAATATTATACCCGATTATTTCTTATAGGAGTTCGATGAATCATCACCCCTTTTTTGCTCTTTGGCAGTGGCGTGCCTGAAATAATAGTATCAGTTAAATAATTGCACCTTAACAATATGATCAAATGGATGCTGCAAGAATAAAATGTTCTAATTCTTGGAATACTAACAATGTATAAAATCATTCATGGTATAATGGCACAATCCTTTTTGAAGAATTTGATTACTGGTCTTGTAGTATTTTTATGTTTTGTGTTGATTATTGGTATGTCTGATATGGTTTTAGGCTGGTCAACTTGTGAACTATGTTTGAAGCTTTGTTTATTTGTAGTTATGAACATTTAATTTTGTCCCTTAATGGACCTGAATAAATGTCATGTATTTGTTTATCGATGTACATAAGTTTGTTGCCTACTTAACTTTTTTTAAAGGAAATTGTGTACATGCCGAAGTATATAGCTTGGGGAAAATACAAGTAATATGAGAATCAATCCTTTAGGAGAGGTGAAAAGAAATAAATTCTGGAGCACGAGCTACTTATGCCAGCAATTAAAGGTCCTAGCAAATTATGGAGCTTGATGGGAAATCACAAATTATTCGAATGTCAAGTGCAAAAATCCTTAAAATGTGATAAAATCATAAAATTACTTTTGATTGCCATTATTTAGATAACTAACAGATTATATTATCTATAAGATGATTTTGATTGCATGAGTGCACATGTGCATGCATGCGTGTGTATGATATTACAAGTGTGTGTGTTTGTGTACACGTAGACAAAACTAATTCTTGAAATCATTCCACTTAATGTGCAAAAAAATAGATCATACTAATAACAATGGTATCATTAACTTACTTCGTTTAGAAGAATCTGTTCCATGAAGCACAAGAAGAGGTGGTTTGCTCATACCGACTGGGATAATATTTTGAGTAGGTTCACCAGGAGGGAGGGTCTTCTAGCCATTTGGGGTATTATGTTTAGTAGGTACACGAGGAGGAAGCATCAACTTGCCAACCGGGATAATATGTTTAGTAGATACAACATGAGGTATGGAGAGCAAGAGGAAGCATGCCAACCGAAATTTATTTCCATCTGATAAACAAACAGAAATCAGAGTTTCAAATTAATTGCATAAGAGCGACATTTTGTATCACAAAAGTGTTAGCTTGATTTATCCATACAAATATATATATATGTATGTATATATGTATGTATGTATGTATATATATATGTATGTATGTATATGCATATGTATATATGTATATTTATGTATGTATGTGTGTATACATATACATACATATATATATATGCATGTATGTATATGTATGTATGTACATGTACATGTATAAAGGAGGAATCCACATCCCCTTTATTTATCATTTAAAATTATCGCCCTTTTTTTGTCAAAATTATCAATATGAAATATTTATTTTGAAATTGATTCATACACTATCTAGATCATCTTCAAAAATTTATTTTGGAACCTCTAGAGATTAAAAAACTACATCTGAAATTGATAGCTAAAATAAATATTTAGATGGCTAATATCTAATTTGTTTCTTGAATTAGTTGAACTTTCATAATGAGAGAGAGAGAGAGTGAAAAAAAATGATCCACACACCTCTTGTTTATCTTCCCAAAAACTCTCCTTCGTTTTTTTGTGCAAAAATACTTTAGTTGAAAAACCTGATTAACAAAGAAATAGTGAATTGAAATTTTTTTATTGAATTATTATTTGATCTTGATTGTATACATCAGTTTTTCCTATCAGCTAATAATATGAAGTACAAAGCTCTGTTTATATAACAGAACATATATCAAAATGGACTGAGCCGAAGCAATACGGCCCAAGAAATAGAAAAATAAAAGAGATCTGATAATGGGTCAGGTACAAAAGCAAATAACTGTATCTACAACAAAGGGTTATATCTCTATACGTAGTCGCTTCTCATTTTCAACTATTTTGGAATAAAATAAATTTTTATAGATATGTTCTTAATACTTGCAAGATCATCTGTATAAAAGATTTAAAAAAACTTCCAATTTTATTTAAAACTATGTTTCAAATTGTTAGTTGAAATAAATAATTTTGATGACTAAAATTGTCTGCTGCTTAATTATGTCTATTAATAATAAACATATATTGTTGGTATGGGTGAATGTGTTGTTCAATTATTAATGAATGTAATTAATGAGTTCATCTAAATCATGTGAGTTTATAAAATGCTACCTCCATTGAGAAATAGCGTTTAAGTGAGAAGTCGTATATATTAGAAAAAGGTATCCAAGTGAAAAGTCTTGTTTATTTGTAAGGATATCTAAAGTAGTGTGTGGTGGTGGTGGTTAGTGTATGCTTCGTGAATGCATGCAAGTTGAATTGAATTATATAAAAAAAGAATTTCCACTCTTCCATTGTGCATTAAGTTTGGAATAAAATAAATTTTTATAGATATGATCTTAATACTAGCAAGATCATCTTTATAAAAGATTTAAAAAAAAATTCCCACTTATTTAAAACTATGTTTCAAATCGTTGGTTGAAATATATAATTTTGATGACTCAAATTGTCTGGTGCTTAATTAAGTTTATTAATAATAAACATATTTTTTTGGTATGGATGAATGTGTTGTTCAATTATTCGTGAATGTAATTAATGAGTTCATCTAAATTGTGAGTTTATAAAAAAGCTACGTCCATTAAGAAATAGCGTTTAGGTGAGAAGTCATATATATTAGAAAAAGGTATTCAAGTGAAAAGTCTTGTTTATTTATAAGGATGTCTAAAGTAGTGTGTGGTGGTGGTTGATGTATGCTTTGTGAACGCAAGCAAGTTGAATTGAAATATATATAAAAGAATTTCCACCCTTCTGTTGTGCATTAAGTTTGAGCAACATAAATTCACCTTTTTCTAAAAAATTGGTATCATAGTTAGGTTGAAAAATTATGAATTTCTTGTTGTCTTCATTGTTTGTTCTCACAAAAAAAAAATGGAAGGTGAAGCACTTGAAAGAAAGATAAGTCGAACTTTGAAGAATTATGGAAGACTGCCGAGAATTGGTATGAATACGAGTGCCAAAAGGATTTGCAATAATATATGATGGAAACGGAAAAGGAACATTCACAAGTAAGCAAAGAACGATCATTATGCACATGTTAATGACTGATGGCATAGATGAAGTAGCATGAGCTCATATTCTTCAAAAAATCACCCTAAAAGATGCATGGAATCTATTATAGAAAGAAAACGCAAATAATGAGAGGGATAAAATAGAAGACGCTTGCTGTGAACGAGGAGAAAGCCGAAGATCCACCAAAATAAGAAAAAAGTAAAGGAATATGAAGTGGATAAAATGAAGAAAGAAGATAATGTAAAAAATCAAAAAGGTGAAAAAGGAGGAAATAGAAGAAATAAGAACTAAAAGAGGTGGAGGTAAAAAATTGGTCAAATGAAATTTGAAGAGGAAGTGAAAAGTGAGGAAGTTAGAAGGTCAAATAGGAAAATAAAGCACTTCAAAATAAGGTATTGTCAAAATAGTCGAGAAAGCTCATGTTGTTACTGTGGCAAAAGAACCTAAAACTGAAGATGTGTTTATACGAGGAGTACCATTTTAGGTAGATGCTAAAAGTGATATCGTGATACTTAAATTTTTATGTGCACATAATTTCAAAGTAAAGGATGCATTGGAATCAAGGGCGGATCTAGGATTTTCGTCGAAGGGTACAAAAAATAATCAATGCTAAATTTCACATGTAAAATAAAATGCAGTACATTTTTAAATATGATTTTTGTTTGTAAAATGTCAATGTCAACGTTATTTTTTGTCAATGATTTTTGGAAAAGCAAGTCAAAATGAAGGGTTGAAAGACAACATAAAGGGCAAAAGCAAAATTTATAAGAGTCAAGCAAAATGGATATTAGAACCTTTGCAGCAATTACAATCACATTGTAAAAGTAGTTGAATAAAATATACAATTTATAGCCACATCAATTCTCTTTGCAGATCTTCACATTCGGTAAAAAGATCAACAAATTCAAGATAGCCATGTTTCTACCAAAACATGTGGGATATAAAATCATTGGTACTGATATGCTAGATCGAAAAAAACATTGAAAAGTGAGGACATTTATCAAGAATTGGGGCCAAAGGAATTGTTGACTATTAGACCCAATTCATGTCTTTCTAGTTAAGCTCATCAATAGTATTTATTGTTTTTGGTATGAATTAATAGGTTAGTTGATGCAGCTCAGAACAGAGAAGAAATGCAACCAAAATTTCTAACAAGGATGAGTCGTACACGACTCATAGAGAGGTTAAGTCGTACGCGACTTAGGAAGGCAGGGTTAAGTCGTTTCCGACTTAATGGTGCACGGGATAGCAAGTTTCGAGTTAACAACAATTTGAACCGCATAAAAGAGGCATCGGGTTTGAGTCGTGCGAGCTTGAGTCGTATACGGGATAATGGAACAGGGTTACGACTCAAGGGAAACTTGGAGTGTGCATACTTGATGAGTCGTACACGACTTAACAACGTATCCATAAGTCGTGACCGAGATAGCATCAAGAAGGAGAAGGATTCAACTGATGGGAGCTTGAGTCGAAGGAAGGATGTTGAGTCGCTGAAGTTATGAGTCGTGAGTCGTAGGTCGTTGCCGACCTAGTATGAGTCGTGAGTCGTTTGTTGTGATGAGTCGTGTACTGTTGTATGTTGTAAGTCGTATGTCGTGAGTTTTAAGTCGGTATGTAGTGGATCGTGTTGCATTTTAGGTCGTTACCGACCTATGGGTTGTGAGTGTTGTATTTTAGGTCGTTACCGACCTAGGGGTAATGTTGAGTCGGTCATGTATATGAAGTGTTGGGTCGCATACGACCTATGGTGAGTCGTCTTAAGGTCATATGATGATGTATGAAGGTCGTGCTTGTTAAGTCGGCCAGGGTTGAGTCGTTCTGGAGTTGAGCTGCCTTGTGTTGAGTCGGCCGCGACCTAAGTTAGGTCGTAAGTCGTCGCCGACCTAAGAGTCAGGTGAGGGTTTGTGTGTGTTGAGTTGTGAAAGCTATAAATAGCGCGTGTGTTGTACATTTTGTGGTTGTTGATTTTGAATAAAATTTCTCTTTTGTTAGCTTTGTGCTTTCATACCAATTGGTAGTTGAGTGTAATCTCCTATCTCCACTTACGTCGTTCGAGTGCGCTCGAATCCACGTTTGTTGAAGCCGATTCACGGAATCTAGTGCGCTAGATCAACGTGCGAAGAATCGTAGATCTTTGAACACGGTATAGTGCGCTATCAACGTGTTTGAGATAGCTAGAGTTCGGTATCTTTGGATCAACGAACTTGGGCATTTTTGGTATCTTCAACTCACCGATTGCTACAATCCATCGATCGAAGTTTATTTCGAATTATCCGCTGCGTCAGTTTGGTATCAGAGCCATACTTAGCCAATCATAGCTAAGTTTGATTCTTGGAGCCAAGTTTTGAAGTTTTTGAAGTTTTTGAAGTTTTTGAAGTTGGAAGTTGTTCATCGTGTTCATATTGAAGTTGCAACAGAGTTGGAGTGTTTGATCCATTGCATTTTGGATCGAGGAGTGGAACTTTGTTTGATTTTAAAATTGGTGTTTGCGCGCCAATTTTTGGAAGATTTGAAGGTGAGGCCGTGTATACTTTGAGCCGAGCCAAGGAGTGTTTGGAGCAAGTCTTGCCGAGTCAACTTGTAGCCGAGTCAAGCATAGCCGAGCTAAGGCCGAACTTTGTGAAGTAAACATTCTTTGCCGAGCTAAGTGTGAGTCTTATAAAGCTTTGCCGAGACATAGGAGCCGAGTCATATTGAACTGTGACTTGTTGTGTTGGAAGTCTTGAAGTTTTGTGATTGAATTTTTGAAGTCTTGTGAAGTTTACAACCATGCCACCAAGGAGAGCTAACCGACATCAAAACGTTGAAGCTTTGTATCGTAGAGAAGAAGCTGAACTTATGGAACAACGTATTAATGATAAATTCGATGAAGGCATTGGAAAATTGGAGAGATTGATGAATGATTTGAATCAAAGGAGGAGATCACCAAACTCGAACCATGGAGGAAACCGAGTTTCGCCATCGGTTACGGAAGCGAGGAGGGTATCACCACATTCATGTAGAGATAGAAGAGAAACATCAATTTCATCACGAAGAGATCATCATGACTATGTACATGAAGAGAGAAGGAGTCAACGTGAATTTGACCATGAAGCATATAGAGATGAGGAGAGACATAGTCAAAGAAGCATGCATGAACGAAGGGATGACATTGGTCGAGATCGATGTAGGCGTACTTTTGATTTTGTTGAAGAAGGTGATAGAGCAAGTATTCATTATCGAGATCGAGACCAAGTTCGGAATTCTTATCGAAATGTTGAAGATGATAGACGATGGGAATCGGGTATGAAGATGGAGATTCCGGAGTTTAAAGGCGGGATGGTTGCTGAGGAGTTTTTAGATTGGTTGTCTAATGTGGAGGAAATCTTTGATTTCAAGGAGGTGCCGGAGAATCGAAGGGTGAAGTTAGTTGCTACAAGGCTGAGGGGGAGAGCATTAGCATGGTGGCAGCAAACTAAACTGACTCGAGAACGGATGGGGAAGTCAAAGATAGAATCGTGGGATAAGATGAAGAAGTTGATGAGATCTACTTTCTTACCTTACAACTATCAATCACTTATGTACCAAAGGTTGCAGAATCTGAGGCAAGGGACAAAATCTGTTAGTGATTATGCTGATGAATTTTACCAACTCATCGCCAGGAATGATATCATGGAAACAGAAGAACAGCTAACTGCTAGATTCATTGGGGGTTTGAGAATGCAGATCCAGGATATGGTTAATATGTTTGATCCTAGATCCGTTGCAGAGGCACATCAGAAAGCGTTAGCTTGGGAGAAACAAGGAAGGCGTGGAGGTGGTGTGTTTACTAATTCCAATAATCAAGCAAGGGGTGTTGGTGGAAGTTCTAATGTTCCTAAACCTGTTTCAAAACCAGTTGTGAAGGAGGTTGAGAAGGCGAAGGCTAGTAGTGTTTTCAAATGTTATAATTGTCAGGAGTTGGGTCACAAAAGCAACGAATGTCCGAAGCCGAAGAAGAGAACCATGGTTGCAGAGGTTGAGGCAGATGATGGTGAGGAGGCAGAGTATTCAAATGTACCTTATGTTGAGGAGGAAGAAAAAGTGTCGGGTGATGAAGGTTGTAATCTTATGATGAGGAGAAGTTGTTTGACACCTAAGCAAGAGGAGGATTGTAGTTGGCTGAGAAGCAATATTTTCCAATCGACATGTACTATTCTGGGAAAGGTCTGCAAGTTTGTTATTGATGCAGGAAGTTGTGATAATATTATTTCTACAGAAGCAGTGAGAAAGTTGAATTTGAAGACCGAGAAGCATCCTAAACCATACAAGCTAGCATGGTTAAGAAAAGGAGGTGAAGTGAAAGTGTGTCGAAGAGCTTGTGTGAATTTTTCGATTGGGAAGAAGTACAAAGATGAAATTTGGTGTGATGTTGTGGACATGGATGTTTGTCACTTGTTATTGGGCAGGCCATGGCAGTTTGATAGAGCAGTTCAGCATGACGGTCGTGCCAACAGTTACAGTTTCATGTTCGAGGGTACTAAAATCACTTTGGTTCCTAAGAAGCAACAGCAGAAGGAGAACAAACTGGAGGAGATTGAAGAATTGAAAACTCTGTTGACTTTGAAGGAGTTTGTTAAAGAAGTGGAGGAAGAACCGGAAGTGTTTTTGTTGATTGGGAGAGAGAGTAGTGAAGAAGTTGAGATTCCCGAAGAAGCAAAGCCAGTTTTGGAAGAGTTTGAAGATGTCTTTCCAGAGGAGTTGCCAAAGGAGTTACCACCACTTAGAGACATTCAACATCAGATTGATCTTGTTCCGGGGGCAGTGTTACCACATCGACCACATTATCGTATGAGTCCGAAGGAACATGAGGAATTGAGAAGGCAGGTGGAAGAATTACTTGAACAGGGTCGTATT
Source organism: Allium cepa (assembly GCA_030765085.1). Classification (NCBI taxonomy): domain Eukaryota; kingdom Viridiplantae; phylum Streptophyta; class Magnoliopsida; order Asparagales; family Amaryllidaceae; genus Allium; species Allium cepa. Next base: position 878,911,891 of record CM060939.1, read on the forward strand.
CAGGAAAGTTTGAGTCCGTGTGCTGTACCTGCATTGTTAGTACCAAAGAAGGACGGAACTTGGAGAATGTGCACTGATAGTAGAGCTTTGAATAAGATCACTGTTCGTTACAGATTTCCTATGCCGAGGTTGGATGATTTGTTGGATCAGTTGAGTGGGGCAACTATATTCTCGAAAATTGATTTGAAGAGTGGTTATCATCAAATTCGTATCAGACCTGGAGACGAATGGAAGACAGCTTTCAAAACTAGAGAGGGGTTGTACGAATGGTTGGTTATGCCATTTGGTTTGTCTAATGCACCTAGTACATTCATGCGGGTGATGAATCAAATTTTTAGACCACTCATTGGAAAGTTCGTCGTGGTTTATTTCGATGATATTTTGATTTATAGCAGGAGTACGGAGGAACATGTTCTACATCTGAGAGAAGTGTTGTTTATTCTTCGTGAAGAACAATTTTATGCTGCTACAAAGAAATGTGTGTTTATGACACCTAGTGTTTTATTCCTGGGGTATGTTGTTTCAGGGAAAGGTATTCAAGTTGACCAGAGCAAAGTTGAAGCAGTCAAGAATTGGCCACAGCCAAAGACAATTACAGAAGTGAGAAGTTTTCATGGGCTAGCGTCATTCTACCGAAGGTTCATACCACACTTCAGTAGCGTGATGGCTCCAGTGACTGATTGCATGAAGGGTAAACAGTTTGTGTGGTCAGAGGAAGCGGGGGTTGCCTTTGAAAGGATCAAGGAATTGTTGACGTCTGCACCAATTCTTGTTCTACCTAATTTTCAGTTATTGTTTGAATTGCATACTGATGCTTCGAAGGTTGGAATTGGAGGAGTTCTGAGCCAGAATGGAAAGCCAGTTGCTTATTTTAGTGAGAAACTGTCAGGGGCAAAGATCAGATACAGTACATATGACGTTGAATTTTATGCTGTTGTTCAGGCTGTTAAGCATTGGAGACATTACTTATTTCAGAAGGAATTTGTTCTGTACACTGATCACGAAGCTTTGAAACATTTACAGGGGCAAGATAAGATTTCAGCAAGACATGCATCATGGATTGCATATTTACAGCAGTTTACTTTTGTCGTTAAGCACAAATCTGGGGTGACCAATCGAGTAGCTGATGCTTTAAGTAGGAGGAGTCATTTACTGACGACAATGAAGGTGGAAGTGACGGGGTTTGAAATGTTGCCAGAGATGATTGAAGAAGATCCTTACTTTGTGAAATATGTTGAAAAAGTGAAGGATGGGAGTACCGATGAATTCATGTTAGTTGATGGTTTTCTGTTTAAAGGAAATCGTTTATGTATTCCGGACTGTAGTTTGAGGATGAAGATTGTGAAGGAATTGCACGAGGAAGGACATGTTGGCCGTGATCGTACTTTACAGTTGATTTCGCAGTCTTACTTTTGGCCGTCGATGAGGAAAGAGGTTGAAAGATTCGTGGAGCGATGTCATATTTGCCAAGTTTCAAAAGGGACAGCAACGAATGCAGGGTTGTATATGCCGTTACCAGTACCATCTAAGCCATGGGTTGATATCAGCATGGATTTCGTTTTGGGTTTGCCGAGAACTCAAAGGGGAAATGATTCGATATTTGTTGTGGTGGACAGGTTTTCAAAGATGGCACATTTTGTTGCTTGCAAGAAGACAGCAGATGCAGTTCGAGTCGCACAGCTATTTTTCAAGGAGATTTATCGACTTCATGGTTTACCAGAATCTATTGTTTCTGACCGAGATACTCGTTTTCTGAGTCACTTTTGGTTGAGTTTGTGGAAGATGGTGGGAACGAAACTGAAGTTTAGCAGTGCTTATCATCCACAAACCGATGGGCAGACAGAAGTTGTTAACAGGTCATTGGGAAATTTGTTGCGATGTCTTGTACAGGATAATTTGAGAAGTTGGGACATGAAACTATGCCAGGCAGAATTTGCTCATAATCATGCAGTAAATCGAAGCACAGGATTCAGTCCGTTTCAGATTATTTATTCAAATTTACCCAGGGGGCCATTGGATTTAGCAGCTGTACCACAGTCAAAGAGAACAGTTAAACGAGCTACTGATTTTGTTGATGAGCTGACTGAATGTCATAGAACCGTTCAGGAACGATTGGAGAAATCGAATGAGAAATATAAGAAGTTTGCAGATTTGAAACGTCGAAATGTTGAATTTAAGGAAGGTGATTTGGTTTATGCCGTATTAACAAAGGATCGTTTTCCGGTGGGTGCTTATAACAAGTTGAAGGCACGAAAAATTGGTCCAATTGAAGTTTTGAAGAAAATCAATGAGAATGCTTATCGATTAAAGTTACCAGATGATGTTTATACTTCTGATGTTTTTAACGTCAAACATTTAATTCCATATCATGGAGGTGAGATGGTTGAGGAAGAATTTACAAATTCGAGGTCGAATTTTTCTCAACCAGGGGAGGATGATGCAGCTCAGAACAGAGAAGAAATGCAACCAAAATTTCTAACAAGGATGAGTCGTACACGACTCATAGAGAGGTTAAGTCGTACGCGACTTAGGAAGGCAGGGTTAAGTCGTTTCCGACTTAATGGTGCACGGGATAGCAAGTTTCGAGTTAACAACAATTTGAACCGCATAAAAGAGGCATCGGGTTTGAGTCGTGCGAGCTTGAGTCGTATACGGGATAATGGAACAGGGTTACGACTCAAGGGAAACTTGGAGTGTGCATACTTGATGAGTCGTACACGACTTAACAACGTATCCATAAGTCGTGACCGAGATAGCATCAAGAAGGAGAAGGATTCAACTGATGGGAGCTTGAGTCGAAGGAAGGATGTTGAGTCGCTGAAGTTATGAGTCGTGAGTCGTAGGTCGTTGCCGACCTAGTATGAGTCGTGAGTCGTTTGTTGTGATGAGTCGTGTACTGTTGTATGTTGTAAGTCGTATGTCGTGAGTTTTAAGTCGGTATGTAGTGGATCGTGTTGCATTTTAGGTCGTTACCGACCTATGGGTTGTGAGTGTTGTATTTTAGGTCGTTACCGACCTAGGGGTAATGTTGAGTCGGTCATGTATATGAAGTGTTGGGTCGCATACGACCTATGGTGAGTCGTCTTAAGGTCATATGATGATGTATGAAGGTCGTGCTTGTTAAGTCGGCCAGGGTTGAGTCGTTCTGGAGTTGAGCTGCCTTGTGTTGAGTCGGCCGCGACCTAAGTTAGGTCGTAAGTCGTCGCCGACCTAAGAGTCAGGTGAGGGTTTGTGTGTGTTGAGTTGTGAAAGCTATAAATAGCGCGTGTGTTGTACATTTTGTGGTTGTTGATTTTGAATAAAATTTCTCTTTTGTTAGCTTTGTGCTTTCATACCAATTGGTAGTTGAGTGTAATCTCCTATCTCCACTTACGTCGTTCGAGTGCGCTCGAATCCACGTTTGTTGAAGCCGATTCACGGAATCTAGTGCGCTAGATCAACGTGCGAAGAATCGTAGATCTTTGAACACGGTATAGTGCGCTATCAACGTGTTTGAGATAGCTAGAGTTCGGTATCTTTGGATCAACGAACTTGGGCATTTTTGGTATCTTCAACTCACCGATTGCTACAATCCATCGATCGAAGTTTATTTCGAATTATCCGCTGCGTCATTAGTTCAATCGTTCATAATTGCAATTGTTGTGTTTATAAGTGTAAGTTTATGAAGAGTTAAGTCCATTGTAAACTAGTATTTAAATGAACAATCACATATATTAGGAAAATATATCCAAATGACGATCAAGTCGGTAATCATATGCTTTGTGAATGTAAGAAAGCAAGCAACTTGAGTTCAAGTATCAATAAAAATAATAATGAATATTCACTTTTTTCTTGTGTATTAAGAATTTATACTGTTAGTTCTCTAGTTTTTTTATAGTCACGTATCTAGTTATAATTTTGAATAACTTTAAAAGTTTTAGAGTGTCTTCAAACTTTGCATAGTAGATCTTGATCGTAATAAGATTATATCTGTAAAAACCATGCATGCGATAATTTTGGTAAGTACGCTTCTCAGAAATAATGTAAGAAATCAAATAGGTGAATTATTATGGTTGATTGTATAAATTACATTTTACTTTGGGTAGCAAATAAAAGATGGCAAATAAGGGATCATCTCATTAAAAAATTGAAAAGGCCTTTGAACAACATTTTTCTGTATGTATGCATGTACATACATGTATATCGTTATTCACTTCGTGATCTACCTAGAGTATGAGTTGGAAGTTCAACGCATACTGATTTAGAAATTATAAGCATAAGTCTCTTGCTTTGAGATTTTATGTGTGTATACTCAAATATTTTTTTGTGATCATAAAAGCGAAGTTTGCGCTTGGATGTCCCTTTTAAAACAGAAGTGTGTCTCACTTCTCTAGATTATATATCTAGAGGTATTGGAATAATATCCATGTAAAAAAGAAAAATTGCACTTCTAAAATCTAGATAAATATTAATTTCACATTTTTATGGAGTGTTAAGCCCACCACCGTTTTCATTGATTGAACCCGTTAAAAAATTTTACATCTTTACCACATAGTTTCTTTTCATGCTTGTGTTTATCACTTTTTCGGAATATTCAGCCACAAATAATGTAGTTAAGTATGCAAGCAACATAACCTTAACAATGCTCTTTGTCATACTCAATTTTGTTCTCTCCTCCTCCCTTGAAGTTGTCTCACATATTCAGTAACTAGGAAGTGAAACTTTGGTGCGGTCTTTTCAGAAAAACTAAGCCCAAAATCCTTCAAATCTTGTAAAACTTGCTTCTGGGTTCTCTGATAGTGGACAGTACAATAACAAGGCACCTTACTTCTAAGTACTGGCGTGTTACATCTGAGCAAAAGTGAACTGATTAATACAAAATTGAAAACATCAAAACAATATTAAATATTTATATACCTCAAAGGTGTCTTATTATTATTGCTGATTATTAACTAAAGTGACAAAGACAAGAATTTAACCTTATATAACCATTTGTTTTGGACAGATGCATGCATGTCTGAGAAATTAGTCGTGAGTTGTCAGGTGCAAGTGACATGCAACTAATTGATGAGAATAATTAGTTTTATGATGCAAGGCAGATTGCCAAACACAAACATTTATGAAAGCTTATAGTGTCAATGGGAAGACTTATGTTCGATCTTATCTAAATTTGGCATGGTATGGTAGAAACAATAGTGCAAATAATTAATGAAGGGCATTTCAACATTAAAGTGGACTTGTCACCAGTTTAAAGAAACAATACTGCAAATAATGCATAGGTAGTAACTATTTGCATGCAAGGTTTCAAACCATAAGGAAATGATCATACAATGACTCAAAAAACTACTTAAAAATTCAATGTGTTAAGAGTAATGTTTAAAATATGTTCCCGTGAATACAACTTATCGTTTGGATGCTCTAATGAAAAAAATTAATATTTGATGATCTGCTTTTGAAAAATAGGGCCCGATAATATGTTAACCGAATTTTGCATGTTCTCCAAATAAATAAACATATACACACACACACGGATATATATATTAATTTAACAAACATGTTCACATGTGCGCTGTCCATGTTAGTGTCACTACTGAAAGTAATTGTCCTTATCTATATATCATAAGTAAGACGAACTTATGGCAGGCGAGGTAGCACTATAAGAGAAACCTGCTATTCCAACGGCTCACATCCGTTGGCGGCCGTTGGGAGCTGTTAGAAAAGCCGTTGGAATAGCATTCACACTTTCCAACGGCTTCCGACGGAAGCAACGGGGCTATTCTAACGGCTTTTCCAATGGCTTCAAACGGCATTAGGCCGATGGAGGCCGTTGAAACCCGTTGGTTTAGAATGACCAAAGAGCCGTTGGTAGCCGTTGGTAGCCGTTGCTAATCTAGGTGAATTTTTTTATAACAGCAAGTCATTCACCTTCCAGCCACACACAATCAATATATATCCATTCCCATTCCCATTCCATTTCCACTCCATTTCACATATATATCACACAACACATTATACCACAAACAATATAAGCAACCAAAAATCTACATCAAACGTTACATTTTCAAACCAAGCACCAAGTCAATATGTACATAAATAATAAAACCCTCACCAACACCTACTCCAACTCCATATTCAAGTCAATATATACAATGCAAACACTTAAATCTCACCACCTCAAAGTCAATATATACACAATAACCATCAAACACAATCCTCCCAACCTCAAAGTCAATATATACAATAACCAACCACAAAGGCAATAATCATCATACCTCTCAAGCATCATCATCACCTCCTGAAGCACCATACGATGAAGGGAAGGAACCATGCCTCTACGCGTACTCCGCTAAACGTTCGTTCAGCTGCTCCATTTCTAAAGCGCAAAGACGGTCCTACTCTTGCAGCTGCTCAACCATGGCTCTAAGCTCTTTTATTTCAGCTTTGTCACACGCCTTTTGAGCTGCCCGAACCTGCAAATAGAATGTGAGATGTTCACATTTGTATTATAATCATTTTCTTAAGCAATGCATATTTTGAAATATAGAAACATAAATGACGTGATCTTAAGCAATGCATATACCACAAGGAAATGCATATTTAATTTAATGATAATGGTGCAGGATGATAAACAATAAAAAATATTACCTTTTCAATATCAATTTTGGTGTATGATGCCAAAATACCAGATTTTCCCCTGCTTTACATTGAATTAATTAAATTCTTAATCCATTTCCACTTGTTTCCATTTTGAATGAAAAATAAAAATGGAATTTGTTAGAGCTATGCAAATTTGATTTGAAGTATTGGAATTTTTTTTGAATTTATTTATTTCTACAATAATGTCATACATTGTTCAATTTAAATAATGTATCAAACGTAGAATGTTCATTTGTGCAATTTTAGTTACTTTTATTGTACATTGCATTTTTATATCGCAACCTAAACTCATCACTACTCTGGTTCATTGCATTATTAGAGTCTAAGGTATAGAATGATTTTATATTTTGTTGTTTTTGGTAAAATAGTTTGGATATTATATCAGCAATAATAACACATTTCATGAAATTATATAATATTAACATACTAGATATTAAAAATATTATAAATTTGGATTGTACCTTATATTTTAATATTACAAGTAATTTGAATTGTCATTAGTGAAATTAGTTTGATTTTTTTTAATTTTCATTTGTAATTTAAATTATTGAATTATTATTGTTATGAATTTGAGTGCGATTTCATTATTGTAAATATTAGGGATCTCATTTACGACATGCAAAAGGATATAGAGATTTCATCTACTTTCATAAATAGCAGGGGTATAAAGCATGAGTTTCCCTTTAACTTTGTCATATAAGACCTCCATTAGTGTGTTATTTTAGTTCCATTTATTATTGTTAATACTACTACTATTTTTTTTGTTTATGTTTTTGTTTCCTAATGTAAAATAGTGAACCCTTTTCTTGGAATATATACTAAAAGGAAATGGATTCTTTTTAATACAATATATTGGTGTTAAAAGTTTTCTTATATATTTTTTTGGTTCATCCATTTTCATCACATACGTTTGTATATTTTTTTTCTTTTTTACTTATCTAATATTTATAAATCACGTATATGTCAGATTTAACTATGTAAAAATCATCATATGTATAGTGTATCTATAGGTTAATTTATTAAATATAATATTGCAATGTTTATAAGATTACCGCTTGGTTTCCACAGCCATAGCGCCTATTCCGCTGCATCGGATCCATAATAACGTCGAAATATTATCTTGTTCCTCTACCGTCAAGTCATCACGATTCGATTCTGAAAGCAGCTCCGCCCTTGCCTCTTGAAACTTTGCCTAAAATAAAAAACAATTACAGGTTAAAATTAGTTGAATACGATTTAAACTTATCGATATCAATAAAATAAGATTTAAAATATGCATACATATGCAGCCATCGCCTTATCATCATCATCCCATTGATATGTAATATTGACAGCATTGTCTGCTTGTCTTGATGCGTGGGTGCGGGTAAATACCTCCATCATAGACACTGGATGTCCAAGCGATCTTTCCTGCAATAAATAATTTATATACTTTAATTTTTCAGCTAATTACTGAACCGATTAATATACAAAATGTAGTAAAGGTTCAGATTCGTAATTGATAAATTTACCAAGTCCTCACGGTGATGCTGAAAAGATTTGGATCCGCCACGATGCATTACAGGATTCCTACTTTTATTGGCAGAGTTCCTCCCCTACTCCACCGGCAATTTAAATTGAATATTATATTTACTAATTGCGAAATAATTAACTATATATTTGGTAGATTTACCTTGAACTCGTCGGTCTCCTACCTACTCGTCCATGAATCCCATACAGAAGTGCCCATCCAGTTTGGTTTCTTCTTCGATTTTTTAAGAGCTGACATTACCATCCTGTAATTTTTGGTGACCTTCGAATTCCAGTGGCGCTGAACCATGGCGACATCGGGTTCCGCAAAGTCCACTTGCCCCTGTAAAAAGAGAAAATATTACTGATTGTTCATTTATACTCATTCATATAGTAAAGTGGTATAAACTCACCAGAAAATCCTGCTAGACGGCCTCCCTGACTTGGTCAGGGATCTTACTCCACTTAGGCAAGCAATCTATCATCGTGCTCATATGTGTCGGCTTGGAAATGCTAAACACAAATCCTGAGGGCTCCAAATCAAAGCCCGTGTTAAATATAAAACAAAGCTTTAGACAAGTATATATATGTATGAACAAATTTATATTGTTATCATTTTATTTTTAATACTTACGCTCCATCAGCCTTCGGCTCCAAATATACAAGTGGTCGAGCCGGAGGCTCACCACTACTCTCGCCGACCGAGTGAGAAGAGCTACGATGTCTAGAGCCTGACATAATACCTGTTGCAAGTTTCATTTTTAATTATAGACATAGATAAAATGATGATGATATGTGGTGCATGAATAAAGTCATTTTTAATTGGTAGTGCATGTAATGATGATGATGATATGTGATGCGTGTGCATGAATAATTGTAAAAATTACCGGATATTACTCAGTCCTCGTCGTTTTCTGATTTAGACACTGCCTCGTGTTCTATATCGTTTTCCTCTGCACTCTCAAATGCTTTGACTAATACATTTGTCTCATCATTTAATTGTCCAAAATATGTTTGATCATCTGTAATTGTGATTTCAACATTTTCCACAATATCTGCTTGATAGGCTTGTTCTTTTGGAATTTTCTTTCCATCGAATGTAAATCTCACCTCGTTTTTAAAAACCGTAGAACAATCCGCTTTGTCTCTTTTTAGAGATGGATAAGGGGCGTAATAAACTTGTAGGGCTTATTTGGCTAGTACAAAAGGATCGTATTGTTGATAATGGGAGGTATATTTTATTTCTATAAGCTTATAATTTGGATGCATGTTAATACCAGAACCTGGAACATTGCTGAACCAGTTGCATCTGAACAAAAAACTACCTCTGTGGGTCTTATAAAATATGTCAATTGCAAAATCTGGGCTAACATGCCATAATGTATATGATTATTAGGATCATCACTGCCTTTAACAAATACACCGGTATTGTTTGTTAACTTTTCAACACCGTATTTATTTGGTGTTGAATTTATATCCACTAAGAAAAATATTGGCTACGTTTTAACTTTCTTTTTGGTCCCAACGCCAAATGTTTTAATCCTTCATCGACCACATTATTTGTAGGATCACAAACGTAGTTCAAAAACCAAGTAGTGAAATTTTGTCTTAAATCACCGTTTGGATTTTGTGATTCATAAACACTACAAACAAAAACATAATATATTGCTTGATTATTAATTTACACATGCAATATTAAATTAAATTTTTCAAAACTTGTAATCTGATAATTACCTAATACATGGTGCAACTTCTGGACAATTAAGAAGAATATATGTGTGTGCTACATGGTAATTTCTATCATCTAACCATACTTCTACACATTTTCCAGCATGTCGACCATGTTTTTTTAAAATAGGTAATATTGCTTCAGAAGAAGAATCTTGATCAACGGCGTCATCATTACACGCAACACTTTGAAATGATAAATTCACATGATCGTTGAAATAATGAGAGAAAAAGAACGATGTTTCTTCTTCGATATATGATTTGCAAATCGAACCTTCAACTCAAGCTTTTTGTCTCATTTTTTTCTTTAAATGATTCAAGTACCTAATAATAAATATTTCATATCAATATTGATTTATATTTATAGTTAAATTAACATTTACATACTCAATATTAATAACATACCTCTCAAATGGATACATCCATCCATATTGCACAGGACCTTGAAGACGTGCTTCAAATGGAAGATGAATAGGTAAATGCTCCATTACACTGAAAAAACCTGGAGGAAATATTTCTCCAATTTGAAGAGCAGTGTAAGGATTTCTACCTTAAGTTTACGAAGACGGACAACTTTTAACGTAGTTGAACAAAGCTTCTTATAAAATAAACTAAGTTATGTCATAACCTTCCAAACTTTTACGAGTAACAATTCTTTGAAAGCGACGGGTAACAAATTTTGCATCATTACATGACAATCATGGCTTTTCATCCCATTCAGTCTTCCGTTCTTAGAGTCGACACATCTACGAAGATTAGATGAAATTCCATCAAGAAATCTTTATCCTTACACCCATTTTAACAGTACTTTAACTTGGTTGTTATCTAGTTCATAACATGCTTTGGATTTTTTACTGTCGTTTGGCTTCATATGAAGCTCAGGACGATTACATATTTCTTCTATATCGCGTCTTAATTTCATATCGTCCTTAGTCTTTCCCTTAACATTCAAAAGTGTATTAAACACATTATCGAATACGTTTTTCTCGTTATGCATCACGTTAATGTTATGACGGATTAAGAGATTTTTCCAATAAGACAACTCCCAGAATATACTCTGTTTGCACCAATTATGAAACGTCGATTTACCTTGGATTTTAGTTTGCAGCCCAGTTTCATGTATCTTTGGATAATATTTTACAAGTTCATATATATCTTCACTTGACCAAATCATTGGTGGTTGTAAAGTATCGTGTCTATTAGCTATGTAGTTTTTTTGTTTCCTCTAAAAGTATGATTAATATGGAGAAGACATCAATGACAATCAAACCATGAAATTTTCTTCCCATGCCGTAAAGAAAATGCTCGTGTTTCTTTCATACAGTAAGGACAAGCAAAACGACTGGATGTACTCCAACCCGAAAGAATTGCATATGCAAGAAAATCGCTAATAGTCCATAACAAAGAAGCGATATCCAGAAAAAAAAATTGATACATCGTATGTTTCAACTTCTTCATACCACGATGTTTTCAACTCTTCGATTAGCAGTTGTAAGTAAACATCGATACCGTGTGTTGGATCATCAGGGCCAGGGACGACAATTGTGAGAAACATATATGGAGTTTTCATACACATCCACTGGGATAGATTGTAAGGTGTAATGATTATACGCCAAGATGAATATTTAGAACCAAACTGAGAAAACGGTGAAAATCCATCAGTACACAAACCTAGTCCAACGTTACGGCTCTCCACTGCAAAATCGGGGCATTTCTAATCAAAATACTTCCATGCTTCTCCATCAAATGGGTGTGTTAACGTACCTTCTTCAGGTGTTCTCACACTGTGCCATCTCATATGATGCGCCTTTACAGATGATGCATATAACCTTTGAAGTCTAGGAGTGATAGGTAAGTAATGCATACGCTTGTATGGAACTTCTTTTCCCTTTATTTCCTTGGTTTGTATCTTTCTTGATTACATATTTTACAATTCCGAAGATTGACATCATCTTTCCAAAACAACATGCAACTATTTAGACATGTATCAATTTTTTGATACTGCAAACCGAAAGATGACATAAGTCTTTTCACTTCATAATAATTTTCGCACATTAAATTATCTGATGGCATATGGCGTTTAGCAGCTTGTACTACAGCCGTAAATCCGGCTTATGTGAGGTTGTACTTTGATTTCATTGCAATGTACTCTGCAGTTGCCGATAATTGAGTGCCGCTAGTACATCCATTCCAAAGAGGTTTCTTAGCAGCATCCAATATGCAACAACCTTGTATTTTGTGATTATTTTAATTGTATCTTTTAATTATTTCATTTGAATTATTGATTTAAAAAATTTATTTCATTTATTAAAATGGATAAATTTTGTTATTTTAAATATATTTTTTGATTTTTCTATAAATTAGAATTCCACACATGAATAAATAGAATATTTTTCAAAAATATGAATTTTGGTCAAAACGGTCAAACTTTGACTTCAAAATTTAAATATTTGAAATTTTGAATTTTATCTTTTATTATGAAAAAAAAAAATTTCAACAATACTGCTTTTTGTTTCTTTGAAATCTGATTAATATTGTGGAAGCGATGTTGTTTACAATATTGTGTGTAAATTGATTTATTTAATAAAATTGTTTATTTTAATTTTAATAAAAAATAGTTTTTTCATATCTTGTGTATATATATTTGACATGACATGTTATGTATATATTTTGTTTTTAAAACCTTTTTAAAGTTTTGTTATAATTTTTCAACTTTTATTGTACATTGTTTATATTATTAAACGCTGGTTTCAATATATTAGCTATGTTCCTATTTATATTCTATTTTTTTCCTTAAAATAATTATTTATTTTCTTTTTTCACTTTATTTTGTTGTGTTTTCTTTTCTATTTTATTTTTCTGAATTGTATTTGCTTTATTTCCATTTAAAGAAAAGGAAATTTAGGGAGGCAAAAGTCCTTTCATTTTCATTTACACTTGTCTTTCTATTTTCCCTTTTGCCTTTTCATTTCATTTATTGGCCAACCATTTTTTTTGGATAGCCATGTATTCCTATTTAGCATTCATGTGAGAAAATGTTTCTCATCTTTAATTCATGGCCAGAAAGCAAAAAAAGCTATGATAATGGCTTCTTCCCTTATCACTTTTCTCTTCTTCTTTTCTATGTTTTGCCTTGTTCTTCCTCTTGTTTGCTCGGCCTAGCTCTCCACTCCATCAGCTCCACCAATACCTCCTCCATCTACAGCAGCCATCAGCCCCTTCTCTGACAAAAAGGTCAAGCCATGACCACTTGATGTTGATAGCTCTAGAAAATTTGAAAAAAACTCCACAAAACCTTGCCTAGCCAAGCTTAATTCCACCCTAACCTTCACATACTCCTCTCGGCCACCCTAGAACCACCATCACCAGCCACTACCTGACCATTGTCCATTGCTGCACCATCACGGATCTGAAACAAGCATGGTCGTACCACCACATGCCCATGGTCGAGCCAAGAATGTCACAAAAACACCACTTATTTATCCTTGACCATATGTATGCTTTGTGTTGCAACCACTACCCTTCATCTCCACTTGTTGTCGTGCCATATTGATGTCATACCTGAACTTAATAGCATCTTTGGCCGAGCATAAATATCCCCTTGGTTGAGCTTTTGAATGGTTGTAGCAAGGTCAAGTTATCTTGTCTTTGTTACTCTTTAATTTCAATTCATTTCAATGTGCTTTATCATGTATATTTTGTGTTATATTGTTTTGTGTTATTGGTTGTTACAAGATAATCATCTTGGCTCTCTCCACTCATTTGAATCCATTGTCATGTTGTGTCATGCTATAGTGCTTTCTGGATTTGTTTTGTGTGTCTCGATTTGCTAACTCCGGCTTGAAAAGGTGAGTCTTTCTCACTCTAACATGTTTACTCATGAAATAGTGAATTTATGACTAGTGTTTAGTAATTTAAAATGTTACACAATTAAATGATGATGATATGATATGATATGCCATGTTATTACTATGTTAACTTTGTTACTTATCACTTGGCATCTGATATATGACATTATATTGTGACATTGACATGTCAGTTTATATTGTTTATATTGTTTATGCATATGTTCACACTGCAAGTTCCCTGTTAGAATAGGATCACTATGGGTTGAAATGGTACATACCTGAATAGACTTTAGAATAAGAAAAAATCATTATAGCCTGAAATGATAGGCCTGAGCGATTTTTATTATATTTTGTTTGAATTGGGTTTGCGGGTTTGAAATGATAGAACCCGATTTTCTTTTTAAATTGCGGATTGAAATGATATATATCTGTATCACTTGACCTAGGTTAGAAAATTATATACAGACCCCGTGGCATATATTTTTAAATCATTTTTCTTAAGATATGTATTTTTGAAGTATGAACTTTTGATTTAAAAATATATATTTAATGTTTTGTAGGAAATTAAATATTAAGTCTTGAAATTGTGAATTTAAGTATGTAAATTTGAAGTTATTGTGATTTTGACTTTAAATTTTATTTTTAAAATGTAAGTAAATAATGGAAACTAAATTTAAAGTTTTTAAATGATATTTGAAGTAAAATATTAAGTTTTATTAAATTAATAAGTTAATAAACAATGATATTTTGACTTAATAAATGAATTGAGTTTTTAAATATTTGATTTTAAAAATTTTGTAGTGATAAATCATATATTAAAAGTATTTAAATGTGAAATTTTGAAGTATAGAAATATGATTTATAAATTTAAATAGAATAGATTTTAAAGTTTTATTCTTTTTGAAAAGTTATAGTAAAATCTGGAATTTTATTAATAGCATTTCTAAAATGCTGTAGTTTTGTGACAGCACTTTAAAATGCTGTTGTTTTGAACTTAACTATTTTCGAAATAACTAAATATCTATTACGGCATTTTATAAATGCCGTTATTCTTGAACTAAACTATTTTGAAAACTATAAGCTACGATAACACTTTATAAATGCTGTCGTTGCTATATTTTGACAATGTTTGAAATGCTATTGATTTTAACACTGTTTGAGTTATATTTTAAAGTGTTAAATGATTTAACTTTTGGAAATTGATTATTTATGAAATATAAGGGGTTTTGAATATAATTTAATATTTAAATTTTAATTTTAAGGAATTTAAATTGAGTTTGAATTTAAATAAGGTTTACTTGGTTAAGTGTTAAATGGAATGAAATGTAATAAGATAAATGAATTCTTGAATGAAATATTGAAATGTGTTTTGTAATTATATTTAAAATAATAAATGGATGACTTATTTGATTTAAAAATGATATTTAAATTTGAATATTTGAATTTGAATTCAAATAATGACTTGATAATGAAGTTTTGAAAGGATATGATATTTTGATGATTGAAATGGTTTGGAAATGATTTAATCTTTATTTTGATAAAGAATGTGAATTTGAAATGTATATGATTTTGATATTTGAATAGTTGAAGTTTATATTAGTATGAAAGGATATTTGGTTTACTTGTAATTTGAGTTTATTTAAATAATTTTGGATTTATGAAATGAATATTTCAAAACCAAGTAAAAATGAAGTTAAATCAGAGTTATATGAAATTATAAAATTTAGTTTTGAAATATGGTATATTAAAGCTTTGAAATATATTAAAAATTGAATAGTTTATTTTGCGGATCAAATTTATATTTGAAATTGATAAGATTTGAAATGGTTTGTTAGGAAACTAAATTGAATTGAAACTGATGGTTTAAATTTAATTAAATTGGAAATTCAAAAATTTGTGTTTAATTGAACAAATTTGTAATTAAAGGAATGTTCCATGATTTCAAATTTATGATTTTGAAATGTTATGATTTTAAAGTGCAATGATTTCAAGTATTTTGGTTTCGAAAGAGTTATAGCTTTAAAAGTATTATGATTTTTGAAAGGTGAATATATGTTTAAATGGAAATGTTATGGTATTGATTTGAATATATTTCCAAAATAAAAACGGTTTTGGTTTCGAAGTACAAACTACTTTGAAAGGAATATAGTTTTGAGATGAAATGATGTGATTTTTGAATTATAAATTATTTTGAAACGACCACAGCATTTTAATAACGTTTTGTTGTTAAAGAGACTGGGATTGGAAGTTGTCATACTCTCTGCCAACTCCGAAAACCACTTTAAAAACTGTGTACGCGGTGGAGATTCCACAACGAAGTAGGATGGTAGCGACTTCCTTGAGGAATATTAGATGGACCTAACTCTCATGAGTTGGCATAGGGTGGCTAAAAAACGAGCGATCTCTGGCCAAGTGAGGTCACTCCTCCAAACGGACACATTTCTTCGATACTACACTCTTACTTATGGTTGATTTGATGGCCATCCTCCGATTTTGATTTGGGAGTGTATTTTGAGGTGGGCGTATGTGGCTACTACGTTACCACCAGGCCGTGTGCGTAATTGGTATATCTATCCTGACATTGCCTTGTGTGCCATGTCACCTATCATAGCGAGCCTTACTACGAGTTTGTTTTTCTCCCGTAGCCCATGGAATATTTAGGGTACTCTCCCGATCTGGAGATATGCTGATACTGGATGGACTACTAGGACTATAACGTGTTAAGGGGAATATTGGGTCACTCTTTAATGCTATTTTAAAGTAAGTTTATTTTACTGTAGATATTATTATAATAGCACAATATTACTACATAGTAAATAGTAAATAGTTTAAAGGATCCTTAAAGGATGGGCGATCCCAAGCATCCTTTAAGTTACTGATGCATTTTGTTACTGTTCACTTGAGTTGATTTTCAATTCATAAGTATTTATTACCTGACTAGAGTGTTTTGTGTTTTCCTTCACGCTTTGAGTCAGATTGAGTGATTCAGCATTCAAGACTCGCCTTCGGAGCTGGAGCTTTGTCTGAAGATCCAGCCATCTATTTTGCTTTCAGTATTCAGTGTTTCAGTGATGTATTCTGATTTGTATCTGATGTATCTTGTTACTTTTCTATTGTATCTTATTTAACTCTGATGTATCTTATTTTTGTACAGTAGCTCATGAACTACTATCTCTTCTACTTCCGCTGCATTATTAAATACTCTGTGTCTGTGATCTGTGACTATTTATTTACTATATATCCTGAGATTTGCAAATTTTATTTACAACGTGGTATTTTGAGCAATTCAAGTCTGACATGTGTGGATGCGAATGGTTGAAAATGTCGGTTCGTTACATTTGGTATCAGAGCTTAGGTAGCTCTAGGCAAACTTAGCATATATGGTAAATGTATTTACATAAGCACTTTCATTCGTGTTTGAATCTCTTTCTTTTTGACTCGATTCCTTTGAATTTTGGAACGTTCCCTACGGCTCCAAAATTCATTCATGTCCCTCACTATTCGTCTTCTTTTGATTCGGGAGATTCCCATAACTCCACTTCGAATGATCTTTATTATGAGTCGGCGGTCCCGCCAATCTCAAATTGATTTGTAAAGGGGGAAACTCCTTTACAACAACATCGATGTTAACCCCGTTCCAGCCTACGAGTTAAGAGGCCCACGAGGAGTCAACGAGTTAAGGCCCGGGATGGGCCACAACTTAAGGTGCTTAACGGTTCAGGAAGGATCTACGACTCAGGAAGCCTCACGACTCAACAAGTCACCGACTCAACAAGTTAACGACCTAAAGCTCGAAGCGACTTAAATGGTTACGACTCAACGACCCAAGGAGAGATTGTACGACTTGAGGAACCTTACGACTTAAGGAACCTTACGAGTTAAGCAACCTTACAACTTAAGGAATCTTACGGGTTAAGGAAGGCTTGCGAGTTAAGACATTAACGACCTGAGGAATGTCACGACTAATGGAGGTCTACGACTTAAGAGGAATGCGACATAAAGGTGATACGACCTAAGACTTCAGAGACAAGTTCAATACCATGCTATAATGAGATAACTCGTTGACGACATACGACTTATGATGAGTCGTATACGACTCATACTAACATCAAGGAAAGTTGCACTGGTTAACTCGTGAATGGCTCAGGACTTGTGTTATTCATTTGAATGGGAGCATAGCATTGGACCAAGCAGCGAGCTAACCCAGTAGGTCGGCCGCGTGTTAACATGAGACGACTCACCATGACTCGTCCACGACCTAAAGTCACTAAGTCGCAGCCCGCTATCATGATACTTATATCAAAGAGGAATGACTCGTATACGACTTAAGACTTGTGCTATATTCAGAGGATCGAAGGCGCTCTGGTATGAAGCTGGGGTTCAACCTGTTGAGTCGTCCACGACCTAACCTGACTCGGCTACGAGTTAACGATGAGTCGGGAACGACCCACGACTCAAGGCCGAAAACTCCTATAAATACATGACCACTTCCAACATTTGAGAGGACTTTTTGGCCAATCATTTCAAGCGCCAATACTCTGCTGAATTCTCAACTCACCCGACACTTCAAGTTCGAAAGACATTTCAACTAACTTCAAGGGAAAATCTAACGCAATCTACATGGATTCGAAGAATTCTTCTCTATCAAAGTTCTAGTTGTTTGTCTCGTCATAATTGTAATTGAGGATTGTCGTAAAGTTGTAATCGGTTAAGCAATAAAGAGAATTAAAGTGGACGTAGGCTTGCTTTGAGCCGAACCACTATAAAATCGTTGTTATTCACTGCTTTTTTCTGTGATTTTCTGCTTATACTCTGCTCCCGAATCATCGGGTGGTGCTTGCACAACTACATTTCATACACCGGGGTGTTAGCGTTCAAATTTTAGCTTTAACATTTTTGGTGCTTTCACTGAGAACTGAAATCAGGCAAATCGTCATCATTGCTCCACGAAAGTTTGTTGAAGTAACCTCTCTGAAGACTAGAAGTTTATCCGAAATCATGGCTCCGGGGAGAAAGAGTAGATCTGTTAGATCCGGAAATGCTCAAGAGGGAACCTCCGCTTCCCCAGTACCTAATCAAGCCACTCCACCTGTTGGGGTTACAAAAGCGGAGTTGGATGCTGTAATCTTAGGGCTGAACCAGCAGATAAATGCCCAAAGTGCACAATTGGAAGCTCAGAACGCCCAAAATGCCCTAATTTTGAATAAGTTGAATGACTTGCTTGGGGTAAACCGTCAACCAACGGGTAATGAAAGGAACTTTGCTAGCAACATTCATGAAGATGAAGAAAGAAACATTCCTGAGAGGGCTGCCAGCCCCTTTGAGCGGACATTTCCTGAAATTGGTGGATCTAAAGCTCGTAATGATGAGGGATATCTTTCTGAAATGGTTCGACAAATCATGAAGGAAAGCATGCAAAGGAATGAAGATGAGAAGGAATGGGGTTTCGCTCCAAGTAAAACCCCGTTTACCGAAAGAATCCTAAAGGCTGAGTTCCCAAGGAAGTTCGTCCCTCCAACTATCCCGGCTTACAAAGGAACAAGTGATCCGAACGAATTCTTGTATAAGTATGATTGGCACATGACAGGTGCCAGAGCTTCTGATGAAATAAAGTGCCGATATTTTCCTGTATATCTGGAAGGTGTAGCTCTGCTTTGGTTCACCAAGCTGCCAGTCCGGTCTATAGATCAGTTTTCTGACTTAACCCGGAAATTCAAGGAGCAGTTCAGACTATACGCTTCAAAAGCCAAAGATATTATGTCGTTGTCAAGTTTAGAGCAGAATCCAGGTGAAACTATCAGATCTTTCTTGAATCGCTTTAATATAGCGCTGGCCGAGGTAGACAATGCAGAACCACGGATGATCTTGACCTATCTGATGAGGGCCATCGACAAGTCGAGCGAATTTGGAAAATGGCTTAACATGAAGGAACCAAATTCCCTTGAAAAATTCTACAAGAAAGGAAATGAGTTCATACGCCTGGAAAGCCGTCCTGTACCGGTAAAGGCAGTGTTAGAAAAAGCTGAAGATAACATTGCTGCTCCACGCAAGAGTGAATCAGTAGGACAGAAAAGGGAAAATAATGATGGAAAGAAACAGAAAAATCTGAAGAAGCCTTGTTCCTTCAAACCATCGGAATATACTCCTTTATCAGATACGACGGAGCGTATATACCTTGCCACTAAAGATTCTGTTGATTATCCTAAACCTCCCGTTCTGAGAACCGGGAAAAAAGCTATACAAAGCGGGAAGTTCTGTCACTTTCATAATCAACCTGGTCATGATACCGATGAATGCCGCCAATTGAAAAATTTGATTGAAGAATTTATAAGGGAAAACAAGCTGCAGCAATTTGTGGAATAGAATAGTAGCAATCCCGCTTCGACTAGTCAGGGGCAACGAGCTCCTGCCCATCAACCCAGGACAGGTGAAAAGACTGCAGGGCATGAATCCGGAAGGCCTGTTATCAATGTCATTACGGGAAGACCTCACCCAGCAGGCAGGAGCTGGGGTGAGATGGAAAGGTATACCCGAGCTTTGAAGTATGTACCGACTGAGGAAGATTTATTTGTTTTGGAAGGTGCTATGCCCCTAAAGCAACAAAGAACTTTCAATGATGATATTGTGTTCAGAGCCAGGGATTCCGCAGGTATTGAAGCTCCTACCTTGGATCCCTTAGTCATCTCGGCTGGTATCGGGCCAGCTATTGTCAGAAGAGTTCTCATTGATTGTGGCGCATCCTACAATATCCTCTTCAAGAAAACATTCGACCAAATGGAGATCCCTATAGCTGATGTGCAAGCATCATCACAGAAAATCGTTGGCTTCACTGGAGAGCCAAAACAGCCGATAGGAACCGTTGATTTGTTTGTGGAACTTGGAGAAGGAGAAAGAAAAGTGGTCCGCAAGCAAACTTTTGTGATTGTCGACGAATTTTCTGCTTATAATGCTTTCCTGGGCCGTCCAACTCTCGCAGCATTCAAAGCTGTTCTGGCCCCATGGTGCCTCACCATTAAATTTCCCACAGATAATGGAGTGGGAGTTATAAAAGGGGATCAAAATGCTGGGCGGGAGTGTTATCTGACAGAGCTGCGAGAGGCAAGGAAAAGAGAAATGGGAAAGGATGTGGCAGCCCCAGTCCGCATCAAAGAGCCAGCCTTGTAGCAATTACAGGGCGGGCCCTGCACTGGCGAGCACAGCGGAGCACGGAAAGAGATGGATCCTAGAAAAGTCAGTGCAGGGGAGAATAGAGTGGTACCAGTGGAAACAACAATACCAGTACCTGTTGACCCAAAGGACCCAAACAAGGTGTTGAATGTGGGTTCACAACTTAATGTGTCAATTCAAAATATCTTAATATCTTTTTTAAAGGAAAATTTGGATGTTTTTGCTTGGACTCATGCCGATATGTGCGGAATATCCCCAGAAGTTGCAGTACACGCTCTAAATATTGATCCAAAATTTACACCTGTGAAGCAGAAAAGGAGAACTCAAGGTCCAGAAAGGTCGGCAGCGTTAAAAGAAGAAGTTGATCGGCTCATGGAGAATAATTTTATCAAAGAATCTACCTATCCGAATTGGGTTTCAAATCCAGTGCTGGTTAAGAAAGCCAACGGAAAATGGAGAGTATGCATCGATTTTTCAGATCTAAACAAGGCCTGCCCCAAAGACTGCTTCCCATTACCCAGGATCGATCAACTGGTTGACGGAACAGCGGGACACGAATTGTTATCTTTTATGGATGCCTACTCCGGATATAACCAGATCATGATGCATGAGCCAGATCAGGAGGACACGAGCTTTATCACCGACGTTGGTCTTTACTGCTACAGAGTTATGCCCTTCGGGCTGAAGAATGCAGGGGCAACATACCAAAGACTTGTTAATGCTATGTTCAAACCGCAATTGGGCAAGACTATGGAAGTCTACGTCGATGACATGTTCGTAAAGTCTAAGAAAGCAGTGGATCACATAGAACACTTAGCAGACATGTTCGCAGTCCTCCGAAAATACGGAATGAAGCTCAATCCTTTAAAATGTTCATTTGGAGTGGAATCCGGCAAGTTTTTAGGTTTCATCGTGAGCGCTAGGGGCATTGAGGCTAGTCCAGCTCAAATTACCGCCTCAAAGGAAGTCAAAGCTCCTAAACAAAGAAGGAATTACAAAGTCTCAATGGAAAAGTCGCCGCCTTGAGTCGGTTCATTTCCAAAGCCACAGATAAATGCATCCCATTCTTTGACGCCCTAAAGAAAGGAAAGAAAAACTTCGATTGGACTCCCGAATGCCAAAAAGCCTTTGATGAATTGATTCGCCATATGGAAACGCCTCCAATACTTTCTAGGCCTGGCGATGGCGAGGATCTTCTTATATACTTGGCAGTATCATCTCATGCTTTAAGTGCAGCGCTGATACGAGAAGACAAGAGGATTCAACATCCAGTTTACTATATCAGCAAAAGACTCACTGGGGCAGAGATGAATTACTCTAAGTTAGAAAAACTCTCCTATTGCCTACTAATTGCATCTAGGAAGTTGAGGCAATATTTCCAAGCTCATCCTATCAGAGTCCTCACCGATCAACCTTTAAAGCAAGTCCTGTTTCGCCCTGAGACTTCGGGCCGTCTTATAAAGTGGAATATTGAACTCAGTCAATATGACATCACTTATCATCCCCGAAAAGCAATCAATGGACAAGCTTTAGCGGATTTCATCGCAGAATTCACAGATAAGGATAACAGTGAGGAGGAAACGATCGACGATTCCCCAATCCAATGGAAGTTATATGTCGATGGCGCGAGAAACGACTAATGTTCTGGAGCCGGAGTTATACTCGAGACCCCTGAAGGTCGATCATTATGCTATGCACTAAGATTGGAATTTCCTTCAACAAACAATGAAGCAGAATACGAAGCCCTCAACGCTGGCTTAAGGATTGCTAAAGAACTAAACATCCGAGCGTTACAGATCTTCAGTGATTCTCAGCTTATTGTATGCCAAGTCAAAAAGGAATTCCAAGCGAAAGGGGGGAATCTGCCCGCCTACTTGTCAAAGGCTTGGGAACTCCTGGGTGATTTCGATCATTACATGATAAGTCACATTCCTCGAGAAGAAAACATGAAAGCAGATTCTCTCGCAAAGTATTCTAGCACAGGCAAGCTCAATTTCTGGGGTTAACTCCAGTGGAGGTCCTGTCGACTCCGAGCATTGATGAGATGGATATTGATTGGATCATGAGCGTGTCTCAAGAGCAAAAATCATGGATGACTCCAATAACAGAATATCTGCTCAATGGCTCTATATCGGAAAACTCAAAAGAACGAAAGAAGCTACTGAGGAAAGCCTCTCGCTATATAGTCCAGGATGGCCAGCTATACAGACGGGGATTCTCAATGCCGTTACTTCGATGTGTATCCAGGGAAGAGTCCAAAACAATCCTAGCTGAGGTGCATGGGGGAGAATGTGGTGATCATTTAGGTGGTCAAACTTTAGCGAAAAAGATTCTCCGATACGGATATTTTTGGCCAGAAATTAATCGAGATGCAGCAGACTATTCCCGAAAATGTGACAGATGCCAGAGATTCGCCAAATTCCTAGAGCTCCTTCCACTGAACTCACACAGATGGTCAGTCCATGGCCGTTTGCAATATGGGGGATGGACCTTGTAAGACCGTTACCAACCGCCAAATCTGGAATTAAATATGCCATTGTTGCTGTAGATTATTTTACTAAGTGGGCAGAAGCTGAACCACTGGCTACTATCACTTCAAAAAAGATGATAAGTTTTGTGACTAAAAGTATCATTTGCAGATATGGTGTGCCTCAAAAAATAATTACAGACAATGGTACTCAGTTCGAAAGTGAAGAATTCCAAGATTTTTGCAAACGATTCAAAATCCGAAAAAGCTTCTCAACAGTAGCCCATCCGCAGGCAAACGGGCAAGTGGAAGCAGTAAATAAAATTAACAAGTCAACCATCAAGAAGCAACTTGAAAGAGCAAAAGGTGGTTGGGTCGATAAGCTACCGCTGGCACTATGGGCCTACAGAACTACCCACAAAACTACGACTGGGCATACTCCGTTTTCATTGGCATACGGATCAGAGGCAATGATTCCGGTAGAAACAGAGGTCCCTTCACATAGAAGAATCCATTTCAATCAAGCGGAGAATGAGAAACTACAGCTTGAGGCACTAGATCTCCTTGATGAAAAAAGAGAAGAGGCTGAGCTCAGAATCGCATCTCATCAGCAAAGGACAGCCAGACATTTCAATTCCAAAGTTCGCCAACGCAGCTTTGAAATTGGAGATCTAGTCCTAAAGAGAATTATGACAGCGACAGGTGTGTTTGGGCCAAATTGGGAAGGACCATATGTCATAGTTCAAAAGCTTCTGGACGGCACATTCAAACTCACTACTGTCGAAGGAGATCAAATTCCAAGAGCTTGGAACAGCAATCACTTGCGTCCATACTTTACTTGATAGCTTTGTTGAAATATTATAAAAAGAATTATGAATGTATGATTCCTGTAATTGAAAGCGATTGTAAAACTGATGCAAGTGAATAATGAAAGACTATAAAGTGGATGTAGGCCCAAATTCTTGGCCGAACCACTATAAATCTTGTGTTCCTTATTATTATTACATGTTTGCTTTATTTTCGATATGAAAAGTACATTAAATGTATTACTGAAATGTCGATTTAAATTTTTGCAGGCAACGAAAACAAAACTTGCACATTACAAGACCAAGTGATTCTTGTTATCATTCAACAAACAAATTACAAGTCGCAAAATTCCCGAGCTTAAATCCTAGATAAGAAGTGCTTCAATTGAACGGTCAATGATTTCGCCGAAAACGGGCTTTAGCTAATAAATTGAGAAGTTTGAACAAACAAACATCCAATTAAGAAGCTTATGTCCGTTCTCGTGAACTGGCCTAGCAATGAAATACACTTCTTTGGATTAAACAAGCTACTTGTAAGAGATGGGAGTGCAAGCTTAAAAAAAAATAGAGGATCACTGAAAAGGCATAAGAAAGTGGACAAGGAACAACTAAAGTCCTCTTCGGAGGCACAACTCTTCGGAGGATAAAGACCTCTAACGAAGCATATGCCGTAAAAAAGAAAGTTCTCTACTCAACCAAAAAAGATTGGAGGAGTCATGACCCTCCAACCATGAGAGAGTAACTTCCAGGCAATCTTTGGAGGCCCATTTCACCAGGAGTTGAAGTGTTACAACCGCTCTTCGGAATTTCACTTCACCAGAGTTGAAATGTAAAACAAAATAAAAGCCCTCTTCGGAGGCCCATTTCACCAGGAGTTGAAGTGTTACAACCGCTCTTCGGAATTTCACTTCACCAGAGTTGAAATGTAAAACAAAATAAAAGCCTTCTTCGAAGGCCCATTTCACCCGGAGTTGAAGTGTTACAACCGCTCTTCGAAATTTCACTTCACCAGAGTTGAAATGTAAAACAAAATAAAAGCCCTCTTCGGAGGCCCATTTCACCAGGAGTTGAAGTGTTACTACCGCTCTTCGGAATTTCACTTCACCAGAGTTGAAATGTAAAACAAAATAAAAGCCCTCTTCGGAGGCCCATTTCACCAGGAGTTGAAGTGTTACAACCGCTCTTCGGAATCTCACTTCACCAGAGTTGAAATGTAAAACAAAATAAAAGCCCTCTTCGGAGGCCCATTTCACTAGGAGTTGAAGTAGCCGCTCTTCGGAGTTTCACTTCACCAAAGTTGAAATGCAAAACAAAATAAAGATCTCCTCCCGGAGACACAATCAAGAAGAAAGACCTCTGCGGAAGCCCAAGTTTCACCGAGAATGAAATAAAACTTCCAAGTGTTGAAACGTGAAAAAGCTTTCTTCAAAGGCACAACTCTTTGGAGGTACACGTTTCACCAAGATTGAAATAAAACTTCCAAGTGTTGAAATGTGAAAAATCCCTCCTCAGAGGTACAACTTTCTATGTTTTGAAAAAAAAAAAAAGTTAAAGTATCCTTCAGAGGCCCGCTTTACCTCATAGAAGAATTCACTTGGTAAAATGTGTACATAAGCAAAAGCAAAAAGTGATTTCTTCGAAGGACAAAGCGTAAAAACTTATATGAAGGGAGTTGTACTCTACGAAAAATTTCTTCAAGAATGAAGTAATTATTCTTCAGAAAATAAGAGTGCAAGTCCCTTTGAAGTATAAAATATTGCAGCAAGCTTATGGTATGTGGGCAACATGGTATAATTACATACAATATGGTATAGCCACATCGGCAAAAGTAATGCTCAAACAACATGCCATAAGCCCGTTGCAATATCATATAAATAAACTTGTGCAAAAATGAATAATAAATGCATTCTCAAATTCAAATAGGAGTCTGTACAAATAAAGGATCATTTTATTCAATTGTATTGCAGATACAAGTTTCAAAATAAAAAGCAGGGGCCGGTACCCGCACAATTCTCGACCAGTACATGCAAAAGACAAGAAGCTAAAAGCTGGAATCTTCATTTTTTCTTGCCACCTTTGGACCCTTTACCCGGCCGAATGGTTAGCTTTTCAGGTCGGTCTGAAGGCATAAGGGAAGAAGGAGAGGGAGGTGCAACTGGTGCAACTTCCGGTTCCTCTTCAGTAGCAATGATTTTCTTTCCCCTCCTCTTCGATGTTCCGTGCTTCTTTCTCCTCTTCGAAGAAGACTCACTCCCTGGAGTAACAAGAGCAGAAAAAATTACGTCATCAGAAGGAGTCCGCTCCGGAGAGATCTCACCTCCTTCAAGTCCCTTGTCTTTCTGCTCTTACGAAGCGATAGGATCATCTAAGCCATGAAGAGCCTCAATTTGCTCCTCTTGTGACCCGGGCTGTGAAGCAGAAGGAGGAGCCACCTGAAGAGACGAAGGAGGGATAACCGGAGGAGGCGAAGTTTGCACAGCACTTGGTGTTTCAACTGCAGAAGAAGAGAAGTTAAAAATATTAGTATCTCTCCAAAAGAAGGGAGATATGGGTTCGTCAAGATTCAAGAAGTAATCGAGAAGCTCATCAAACTTTTGAGGAGCAAGCAGACAATCCACCTGAATCGTACCAATGTCAAACTTACCTGAAGATATTTGCTTCGTTAGTTCAATCTCATAATTTTGAGCTCCAATATCTTCCAAAGCCTTATCATCAGTAGGGGTAATTACCCCGGTTCTTGTAGGAGGCGGGGAATGATCACTGGAACCTGTGATGTCAACCCCAGGAGAAACTAAAGGACGCTCAGAGGTAGTAGGTGGTAATTCTTTTTCAGAACGTTCCTCTTCCGCCATCCCAGTCCGCACTCTGGCGAGTTGCTCTTTTCCCTTCGCAAGAGCAGCGCGAGTTTCCTCATCTAGGTAGCGCGCCTCAAGCTCTTCCTCGGTATACCCGGCGCCTCTGAACATGTCGAGAGCAGCTTCCCACACTTCAGCCAAGGTGATTTCGTATTTAGGACCGAGAAAAGAGAGACTGCCATGCCCCAAGACGCTGTGCAAATAAAAGTCGAATAGATTTGAACTGACGTTGGCTTCCATGGTTTGAATAGATTCTTCAGCTGCGATTTTACCAGCCATGGCCTCATCTCGTTCTTTTTCAGTTTTAGCAAGTTGAGCTTTTAACGCTTCAATCTCCATGTCTTGGGCGCTCATTTTACTCCGCAACTGAGCGACATAAGTGCGGTAATTCTCTACGACCTCTTCTAGCCTCTCAACTTTAGCTTCGGCATCTCTTTGGCCAGCATGTGCATCCCGCACTTGTTTTTGTAGCACCTCTTCTCTTTGAGTGTAAGTGTTAGAAGAGGTGGTAAGATCGTCTTTAAGCTGCTTGACTTCAGCTTCAAGTTTCTCATTATACTCGGTTATGTTTTTCATCTCGATGTTGTGCTGGTCAAGAATCTTCTGCCATTCCGACTTATCGTTCTCCATAGTTAGCATCGCCTCGATATTGGCCCGATTGACCCTTTGAAGTTCATCAACAAGCTTTTGCCATCTAGACATTCTTTCAATATCGAGTCTGACGGCATCAAGATTTTGGTACATGGCTTCTTTATCAATGGGGACTAAATCAAGATCGAAGCGCACCCCTTCAAGCACCAATTCGGGAATCGGCTCTGTAGGGTCGGTGGGCCCCTTTCAACACGATATGAAGGCCTATTAAGAAGTGTTTGAATAGCGCTTCCTTCAAGAGCAGGGGATTTGGAAGGAATGTCGATAGAGATGGGAGCGTCAAACTTTTCAGATATTGCAGATGCGTGCTTCTCACTAGGTTTGGCCCGCTTGCTCGGGTCCTCAACAATGTGGCTCTTCCCCCGACCATCATATGTTTTACGTTTGTGAGAGTCATCGCCTCTTGAAGAAGACTCGTGTCGCACATCTATCCTCTCATGACGCTCTTCATATTCTCTCCTCTCTCTAGCTTTTCGAGCAGCTCTCTGCTCATCGGTTTCTCTGGGACCAGTAAGGTAGCGTCTATAATCATAGTTGCCACGCCCTCCATAGCGCTGAAAGTCTTTATAGTAAGAGCCGCTGCCGCTACGCCCCATTGAAGGATCTGAAAGGCAAAAACACAAGTCTTAAAAGCCTTTAGAGAAAAGAAGTCAAACACAAACAAGTGCTGAAAAATCCTAAGTGTTGTGTAATGTGTAAACTACACGCATCAAGCTACAGACCACTCTGTGGAGTAGAGGTGGTGATAACTTGAGTAGGAGGAGTTGGCATTTGTTGTAGAGAAGATGTCGCCTCGATTACAGAAGAGATAGTTTTAGGAACATCATCTTTAAAAAGTTCTTGTGAAGTCACAATTAGGTCGCTCAACCCCTCAAAAACATCATCACCATCATGCTTTTTGGGACTTGCTTTCTCAACTCCTTCGTCAGCAGATCTCCCGGAAGATCGTGGAGGTTCTTCCTCTTCGATAACTGGGGCAAGTGTCAAATTACTAGACGGCCCCGCAACATCAGTGAGAGTGGTGCACTTCACCAGTAAAGTTTCAGTGGAGGGATCTTTTGGCATAAGCTTTTCAGCCTCCGCTGGAGAATCGGGAACTTCACAAAGCTGAGTGGAACGAGAAGGGTGAAGGAGTCCAAACTGATGAAGGAATTTGTCATTCAATAGAAATTTTATGTCCCGCTCTTCAATTGGGACAGCCATGAGCCTCTCTAAAGTTGGCTTGTGGCTGGGATCTTTAGATGAAGGGGGGAGCGCTGAAATGGAAAAACAAAGTTAGCACTTGATAGTTCAGAATTCGCAAAACTCAAAGAATAGAAGAAGTAGAGATAGACGATCTCACTTCCTTCACTCCACACAGCATAGAACCCCAGGGGGCTTCGAACAAAGAAGAACTGGGTCAGGAACCCATGTGCAGTGTCGGGAGGCCAACGATTAATTTGCAGTTTCGGGCACTTCTCACAACGGTAATGGAAGGATGATCTTTGGTCCGGGTAAAGGAGCATAAGTAACAGATTTCGTCAAAGTCCAGAAGTCGATTAAACGTTCTCCCGAATAACACGCACAACCCCATTAGGATGGCATAGCCATTGGGGTGTAGCTGAGATGGAGAAATGGCCAGTCGACGAAGAAGATGCTCGAGAAAGTTGTTGAAAGGAGGGATGGCCCCGTTCAGGCACATTTGTCGATTAACTGTCACAAAGCCGGGAGGTGCTACGTCGGCAGTATTACTTCTTTCGGGAAGAATAGCATCTGATTCAACAATGCCGAACTGACCACACAACTGGCGAAAAACTTTATATGATAGTGTGGTAGGGGCTCTTTCGGGAGGATTAACTAGTGGAGCCGGAAGAACAGTTGCCTCTCCAGTCTGAACTGTTGCATCTTCTTCCTGAGAAGTCATTCTACACAAGCAACTGGATATTCAAATATGAAGGTGCACGTTTCCTAAAAGTGTGAAGTGTCGTGCAAAACTAATAAAAATAACAAGTAAATATAACTGGAATCAAACTGGTCGACGATTGATCGATTACGGTAATTTCAGAACTTGTTAATTTAAAGTTCAAGCATAATATTAGTGCAGGCTGGTCACTTTCAATTGACTATTTCAGTGTTGCTTTAATATTCTACTTGAAATCGATAGCACTTCGTTCACATAATTTATTTAAGTTAATTGTCTGTTATTAACTAATCTGTCATTTGATGTGGGCGGTCTATGGCAGTATATTCGTCCCAATTTTCTGTAAATGTTGTATTGAACAGATTGTTAGCCTGCAAGTCAAAGTAACCTGTGAATGAATGCAATAAAATTCAACAGTTCAAAGTTTATGCAATGGTTCAAACAGAATTCATACAAGTCCTAACTCGTCAACGGCTCAAAAAATTTTCCTACGGGTTAAGATAAATCGTTGGTTCTCTGGCTAGCTCATCCATGACCTAAGGATTGGGAAGCTAGTTGAGTCAGGTCACTTCAATTTTGAGTCGTTGATGTTTTGAGTCGGCAGTGCCCTGAGTCGTAAGTTGTGGAAAAAGGGAAAAGCTCTAGTTCAAAGTAATAAGAAAATCTCCAAGTCCTATCTCGGCCATGACTCAAGGCTTAAGTCGTGAAGCATGTTGGGTCGGATCATGGTTAAGTCGCAAAGGTTGCTGGATCATACAAAAATGGCCGAGTCATACCTAAGGCAATATTCAACTCTATTTGGCCAACTCACCACCTAACTCCTAACCAGTTTACCTTCTAACTTTTAACCCATAAACCATTTCACTCCTAACTCGTTAATCTTCCAACCTTTAACCCATTAACCCAATAAACTCTCAATCAATAACCCTAGTCTTATCACGCCACTAAATCGCCCCAAGACGCAAATCATCAGATCAGACAACCTTAAATCCATTGATGGTTAGAGTGACCAAACTTGCAAGGCTCAAGGGAGTAAATTGGAGGTAAGGACGGGGCACATAGGTTAATGATGATCGACAATCAGAAGGGAAGCAAGATTGCATACGTAGTGTGATGTCAGAGATGATCGGAGGAGAATCAAGTTGGAATCGCCTGTGAGAACTTGGAGATGCGTTAATGGAGGATGCGATTTAAAGGATAGGTAATGATAAGTGGGAGATAGGAGGAACGAATCAAGCGTTTTATATCTGGAAGAGCTGGAACTCGAATCGGCACACCCGGGTTATGATGAGTCGAAGCACACGACTTACGACTTAAGCGTGTGCTTCGAGGGGCAAATGTTAACCTCGTTCCAGCCTACGAGTTAAGAGGCCCATGAGTTAAAGGAGTCAACGAGTTAAGGCCCGGGATGGGCCACGACTTAAGGTGCTTAAGGTTCAGGAAGGATCTACGACTCAGGAAGCCTCACGACTCAACAAGTCACCGACTCAACAAGTTAACGACCTAAAGCTCAAAGCGACTTAAAGGGTTACGACTCAACGACCCAAGGAGATATTGTACGACTTGAGGAACCTTACGACTTAAGGAACCTTACGAGTTAAGGAACCTTACGACTTAAGGAATCTTACGAGTTAAGGAAGGCTTGCGAGTTAAGACATTAACGACCTGAGGAATGTCACGACTTATGGAGGTCTACGACTTAAGTGGAATGCGACATAAAGGTGATACGACCTAAGACTTCAGAGACAAGTTCAATACCATGCTATAATGAGATACCTCGTTGACGACATACGACTTATGATGAGTCGTGTACGACTCATACTAACATCAAGGAAAGTTGCACTGGTTAACTCGTGAATGGCTCAGGACTTGTGTTATTCATTTGAATGGAAGCATAGCTTTGGACCAAGCCGCGAGCTAACCCAGTAGGTCGGCCGCGTGTTAACATGACACGACTCACCATGACTCGTCCACGACCTAAAGTCACTAAGTCGCAGCCCGCTATCATGATACTTATATCAAAGAGGAATGACTCGTATACGGCTTAAGACTTGTGCTATATTCAGAGGATCGAAGGCGCTCTGGTACGAAGCTGGGGTTCAACCTGTTGAGTCGTCCACGACCCAACTGACTCGGCTACGAGTTAACGATGAGTCGGGAACGACCCACGACTCAAGGCCGAAACCTCCTATAAATACATGACCACTTCCAACATTTGAGAGGACTTTTTGGCCAATCATTTCAAGCGCCAATACTCTACTGAATTCTCAACTCACCCGACACTTCAAGTTCGAAAGACATTTCAACTAACTTCAAGGGAAAATCTAACGCAATCTACATGGATTCGAAGAATTCTTCTCTATCAAAGTTCTAGTTGTTTGTCTCGTCATAATTGTAATTGAGGATTGTCGTAAAGTTGTAATCGGTTTAGCAATAATGAGAATTAAAATGGACATAGGCTTGCTTTGAGCCGAACCACTATAAAATCGTTGTTATTCACTGCTTTTTTCTGTGATTTTCTGCTTATACTCTGCTCCCGAATCATCGGGTGGTGCTTTCACAACTACATTTCATACACCGGGGTGTTAGCGTTCAAATTTTAGCGTTAACAATCGATTCACCGGAAATTTTATATCCACAGTTTAGATGTTGGTATCTCTTATAATTCCAAACGTTATCTCCTGAGACTGAATGTAGATTTACCCTAGAAAATCCACATCGATCTTAATCTTTAAGTCACGATCGACTTGGTTAAGGTTGCCCGCGATTTATATAAGCTTATCCATCTTCCTGTTCTGTTATTTAGTCATCTCATCGTTGTTTCTAACTCATCTTCAAATCAATCTTGAAGTGAATTTGTAAACTAATATTTAAAATGTTCTATGTATTGTGTTGTTTGAGTTGTTGATGTTGATATGGGTTTCTGATCGATTCGTCTGATCAATGCTATTGATAAGATTTCCAAAATACTTGAACAGAGCAAACTGAAACAATATGTTTTTCAAATTTAGTAATGAAATAAATTTTTGTTACTATATTAAATTTTTTCTTGATTTTATTGAATGGATTGTTAAGAAATAATATTGATTTTATGTATCATTATCTCTTATTTCATATATAAATTATTGAATTATAAAACATGGTTATAAATTTATTCAGAAATTTAAAATGAATTTAAAACAAGAAGTTGAGAATTAAATTTTCGATGGATTTCAAACCTTGTGTTTAAAGTTTTAAAGGTTATACTATTTAAAGTATTTTCGAATAGAAACTTGTTTCCAAAGAATTTTGAAGTTTAAAATTAGTATTCTTCTCTTTATCGATGGAAAATAATTTCGATGATGACTGCAGCATTATCGACATTCATTTTCGAGTTTCGAAGTGAAGAGACCGTCTGTAGTCTGGCTACAATTTTGTTTTGGGAAATTTAACCGATTTGAATTTCTAAAATAAGACTAAATTTATAACATATGCTGATATATGATTTAAATTTGAATGAATATATATATATATATATATATAATATATGTGTATTTATTTGTCTCTAAATAGTTTGGAATTTATCGAAAATATAATTCCTAAATTTTATCTTGAAGGATGATTTTTAAATATAAATTTCAAGATTTGGAAAAATACTCAAGCTTGAAATGATTGAATTAGAAAGTTTTATTTGTATAATACACAATTTCATTCTAATATAACTTACCTAAATTTTCAGAAGTTGAATATGTAATTGGATAATATACAATATGAAATGATTTTATAAATAAAATTTGAGTGGTTATAACAAATGTTATACACTTAAATTTTAGTTATAAAAAGATTAACAGTGGTAAATAAAAAAGAAAGGGTAATGGAATAATATACAATACAAAATGATGTTAAAGGAACTAAGTATAAAATTAAAGAAATTATAATAAGTATAAATATTTAACAAAGGTGAGAAAATATATTGAGAGGAATAAATTTAACTTTAATTAGGAATAAAGAAGAATATTTTATTAAGTACATTATGAGCATAATAAATGATTTTTTTTTCAAATCCATGATCTGAGGGATGTTTAAGATAATTGGATGATAAGATAATGAAATTTGAGATGATTAAGATTTATTCAACTTATGTAAAATTAATTATCTATTTAAGTTTAAGTTTTCATGGTTTCAAAATAATTATCTTATTTTGTTTTTCAATCTATCTTTTAGTTGTCCTTATTTCCCTTATCTTGCTATAGAATGCGGATGTTATTGCTTATACTAGTCTGTTTAGAAATCTTTCTATAATCTTTCATAATTTTTGTTACTCATCTTGAATCTGAGCACTGCTTTCCATCCACAGACCGTCGGTGAAACGGAAAGGGTGAATCAGATTCTAGAAGATCTTTTCGTGCTTGTGTTCTTGATTCTGGAGGATCTTGGAAAGATCATCTCCATACTGTTAAACTTACCTATAACAACAGTTATCAGGCAAATTTCAATCTTCTTGTCATCTTGTCTTGATCCTATCCATTCTATCTTTTTTCTATGCTTTCCCGTACCTCATTCCTTTTCGGGGACGAAAAGTTTTGAGTGGGGGAGAGTGTAACAACCTTATATTTTGTGATTATTTTAATTTTATTTTTAATTATTTTATTTGAATTCCTAATTTAAAAAATTTATTTTATTTGTTAAAATGAATAAATTTTGTTATTTTAGATATATATTTTGATTTTTATGTGAATTAGAATCCCAAACATGAATAAATAGAATATTTTCCAAAAATGTGAATTTTGGTCGAAACGGTAAAACTTTGACTTTTAAATTTAAATTTAAATATTTGAAATTTTGAATTTTATCTTTTATTATGAAAATAAATAAAATTTCAAGAATACTGCTTTTTGTTTCTTTGATATCTGATTAATATTGTGGAAGTTATGCTTTTTATAATATTGTGTGTAAATTGTTTTATTTAATAAAATTATTTATTTTAATTTTATAAATAATATTTTTGTTTATCATATCATGTGTATATATATGTAACATTACATGTTGTATATATATTATTTTAAAACATTTTTAAACTGCTGTTATAATTTTTAAATGATTATTGTACATTGTTTATACTTTTAAATGTTAGTTTCAATATATTAGCTATTTTCCTATTTATATTTTATTTTTTCCTTAAAATAATTATTTATTTTCCTTTTTCACTTTTTTTTTTCTATTTTATTTTTTTGAATTGTATTTGCTTTATTTTGATTTAAAGAAAAGGAAATTCAAAGAGGCAAAAGTCCTTTCATTTTCCTTGTGCCTTTTCATTTACACGTCTTTCCATTTTCCCTTTTGCCTTATCATTTCATCTATTGGCGCCGACCATTTTTTTTCTTCTGTAGCCATATATTCCTCTTTAGCATTAATGTGGTAAAATGTTTCTCATCTTCAATTTACGGCCAGTAATAAAAAAATTATGATAATGGCTTCTTCCTTTATCACTTTTCTCTTCTTCTTTTCTATGTTTTGCCTTATTCTTCCTCTTGTGTGCTCGGAATAGCTCTCCACTCCATCAGCTCCACCATCACCTCATCCATCTACAGCAGCCATCAGCCCCTCCTCTGACCAAAAAGTCAAGCCATGATCGCTTGATGTTGATAGCTCCATAAAATTTGCACAAAACTCCACAAAACCTTGCCTAGCCAAGCTTAATTCCACCCTACCCTTCACATACTCCACTCGGCCACCCCAGAACCACCATCTCCAGCCACTATCTGACCTTTGGCCACTGCTGCACCATCACCAAATCTGAAACAAGCATGGCCGAGCGACCACATACCCATGGCCGAGCCAATAACACAAAAACTCCACTTAAGCCTTGACCCTATGTATGCTTTATGTTGCAACCACTACCCTTCATCTCCACTTTTTGTCGTGCCATATTGATGCCATACCTTAGCTTAACACCATCTTTGGCCCAGCATAAATATCCCCTCGGCTGAGCTTTTGAATGGTTGTAGCAAGGTCAGTTATCTTGTCTTTGTTGCTCTTTAATTTCAATTCATTTCAATGTGCTTTGTGTTGTATATTTATGTTCTATTGTTTTGTGTTATTGGTTGTTACAAGATGATCATCTTGGCTCTCCACTCATTTGAATCCAGTGTCGTGCTGTGTCATGCTATAATGCATTCTGGATTTGTTTTGTGTGTCTCGATTTGCTAACTCCAGTTTGAAAAGGTGAATCTTTCTCACTCTGACATGTTTACTCATGAAATAGTGAATTGATACAAGTGTTTAGTAATTTAAAATGTTGTGTAAGTAAGTGGTGATGATATGATATGATATGCCATGTTATTGCTATATTAACTTTGTTAATTATCACCTGACATCTGATATATGACATTATATTGTGACATTGACATGTTAGTTTATATTGTCTATATTGCTTATGAATATGTTCACATTGCAAGTTCCTTGTTAGAATAGAATCACTATGGGTTGAAATGATACATACCCGAACGTACTTTGGAATCGTAAAAAATCATTATGGCCTGAGCGATTTGTTAACGCTAAAAGTGGGCGCTAACACCCCGATGGGAGTTGTGATATAGCGAAAGCACCACCCGTTGGTACGGAAACTAAAAGCAAGCAGAATATTGCAGAAAATAGTAAAGAGACAACAATTTTTACAGTGGTTCGGCTCAAAGTCAAGCCTACGTCCACTTAATCTCTTCTATTATCAACTTGATTACAAGTTGTACAATAATTCTTCAATTACAACACCATTAAAGCAAGTACTTAGAACTTTAATGCAGAAAAGCTCTTTGAATTCATTTTAATTGAAATTGATCTTTCCCAGGTTCTTTGAAGTGTTTTTGGTGTTTAAAGTGCTATAGAAGTCGTGAAAATAGCATAGTGTCGGCCTTCCAGAAAATCCTCCCTTCAATGTGGAGTAGGCAGGCTATTTAAAGGGGAGTCTCGGAGTTAGGTCGTGTAGCGTCATAGGTCGTGAGCGACTTAGGGAGTTGCAACCTAAGAATTATCACGAGGTAGAATAAGTCGCTAGCGACTTAATGGAGCCATCCTGAACGAGGTATATGCTGTGAGCGACTTAGCATGTGTAGCACAGGAGTTATCTCGGCTTGGTTAGGTCATAAGCGACCTAATGGAAGAGGCAGTGCGCTTGCGGCTTAACCATGAAGCTTGCTCGGTTGTTAGGTCGCTCTTTCCTTAATTCGTTAGGTCATTGCCTTTATTGAGTCGCTAGGTCGCTGGAGCTCCTCAAGTCGTTGAGTCGCGCCATGTTGAGCCGCTCTATGCTTTAGGTCGTTAGGTCGCGGCCTGCTATAAGTTGTTAAGTCGCTTATGCCTTGAATAATTAAGTCGCTTATTCCCTTAGGTAGTTGAGTCGAATCAGTCGCTAAGTCATTAAAAAGAGTGGTGTTAACACTTGCCCCTTGAAGTATACGCCTAAGGGTTAGGTCGTGTGCTTCGATGCCTCTTAACTCGCGCCATCCTGAGTCGCTAAGTCGTGAGCAACTTATGAGAGAGCTAGGTCGTTTGTGCCGATTCGAGTTCCATTGCCCCTGTATATAAGTCGCTTAGGTCACTCCTTCTTCTCTTCACCTTCTCTAACACTCTAAACTGCCATTGAAGAATTCTCCAAGCTCTGGAAGACGAATTCAAACCAACCAATCATTGATCATCTTCACCATCACACTACGTAAGTGAATCTGATCATTATACAACCACGACCATCACCGTATCGTGAATTTCCCCATTTTCCGACCCTAATCCAATTTCATGTGTTGCGTTTCACCACAAATCATGTTACGATCGATCTTTGGTCGTCATTGGACATGTTGTCATTGTAATTCATGAGAACAAAGTAGTGCGACAGATCTATGATGGATTTGAGGTGATTTGAATCGATCTTGGATGACTTAGCGGTGGAGAAATGATGGATTTCATTATGGAGATGCTAACGGGTTATCGGGTTAGGCGAGTTGTTGAATGAGGAGGAGCTAGCGGGTTAAGGAGAGTTAGGAGTTAGCGGGTTAGGAGCTTCGAACGACCTAGGGCTTAGTAGTTTGGACATGAATTGTGTGACTTAACTTGGTGAACGACTTAAAGAAACAACACGACCTAATTTTAACCCGCAGCATAGCTTTAACTCGTAGGAACATGACTAATGAATTGCCAGAATTTGACAGAACTTGATTGAATTTCCAACTTGAACTGCCAGAATGAACTGCTTGAACTTGTTGAACTCTTTCGCAGATTGTATTAACTTTTAAGCTAACAACCTGTTAAATACAGCATTTGCAGAAAACTAGAGCGAACATACTACCATTGGCTGCCCACATCGAATGATAGATTAGTCGATAAAGAATAATCAACTTAAGGGAATTTGAGTGAACGAAATGTTGTGAATTAACCAGTTCAAGTGAAGTGTTAAAGCAAAGCTAAGTTAATCGACTAAAGCTGATTTGTTTGCATCAGCACTGTACTTGGACTTAAAATAACAAGACCTGAAACTTTATAATCGACAAACGCCAACTAGTTTAGTTCCAGTTATATTTGCTTGTCATTTTATTAGTTTTTCACAACACTACACACTTTTAGGAAACGTGCACCTTCATATTTGAATGTCCAGTTCCATGTGTAGAATGGCTTCTCAACAAATGCAAGAAGAGATAGTAGAGCGGGCGGATGAGGTTTTCCCAATAGCAGATCCTCTGGAGAATCCTCCGGAAAGAGTTTCAACTTCAATGAACCAATGGGTTTTCAACCAGCTATGTACTCAATTCGGCATCGCCGAAGTGGATGCTCTGCTTCCTGGGATAAATGACACTGCCGATAGGCCGCCTCCTGGCTTCATTGCAGTCAATTGTCAAATGTGTCTGAATGGAGCTATTCCCCCCTTCAACGATTTTCTCAGAACACTCCTCCTTCGACTAACTATTTCTCCGTTCTAGTTGCACCCTAATGGCTATGCCATTTTGATGGGGTTGTGCATACTATTTAGGAGGACGCTTAACCGCCACCCAAGTTTCGAGGAGATCTTCTATTTTTGTTCATTCGGGAGGAACAAAGATCACCCTTCCATTACTCTTGTGAGAAGTGCAAGAAACCGTAAGCTGATTACGGATCTGCTCGATAGCGCTCATGGGTTTTTAACCCAGTTTTTCTTTGTCAGTTGCCCTTCCAGATTCTACTGTATCTGGAGAGTAGGAAGTAAGACTACCTATCTCCGTTCACTTCATTTCCGAGCCTTTCTAAATTCGAGTCGTCAAGTGCTAACTTCATTCTTTACTTTTGCAGCACTTCCTCCTCCCTCTAAATATTCTAGTCACAAATCGACTTTCGATAAATTGAGTGTCGTAGCTATCGATGAGAGAAGTATTAAGTTTCTGCTGAAGGACAAACTTTTGCACCAATTTGGACTCTTGCACTCTTCTCGATCCATTCAGTCCCATGATGTCCCCAGTTCTCAAGTAGAAGCGTCAGATGCCCCAGCCTCCGCAAAGGAATTCGCACTGAAGGAACCTATTGTAGAGGCTTCATTAGTGAAATGCTCCAGTTCTGCTGACGGTGATGGATTATCTGGCAAACCTAAACTTCCCCCAGTTATTGAAGGAGAAGAATTTCCTCAGCATTCCGGGAAGGCTACTGGAGAAGCTGATGAGGGAGCGGGGAAAGAAAGTTCTATTGCGAAGAGTGTAAAGCGTGCTGAAGAGGCCACTGCTGATAAGACCCGTTCCGTTGGGTACAGTGGTGGTGATATCTTTAGAGGACAGAGCGATCTCATGGTGACTTCCCAAGAGCTCTTTAAAGATGACACCACCGCTTCTATGCTTGTTTCTCCAGTAATCGAAGCGACATCCGTTTTGCGACCAATTCCATCAACCCAGGAGTTGACTCCCGCCGTAAAAGACGACGTCACTCCTAAGCCGAAGAGTGTGTTTGCGCAAAAAAGGGGCAAACACCTCCAAGTCGTGTGATTTAGTTGATTTTATGTGATTCTTAATGATTTAGATGAGTTATGTAAATATGAAAAAAGGCAGGGGCTGAAATGTAAAAGACACATAGATTTATAGTGGTTCGGCCAGAACGTGCCTACGTCCACTTTATATGTTATTATCTTCTTTCTTTCAGATTACAAGTACAATGCTTTGTGTACAAGTATATGAAAGTAGTTTGAAAGTTCCTTCCGTGCTTGAGCTCTCAAACTTGTCTGCCATTGTTGTACCCCTACCCCACTATTTATAGAGTGAGGCTGGGGGCAGGGGTCTTGGATGTATATAGCTGCTGGTGGGCCCGGGCTGAAGCAATCTGGCCTGGTAGCGTTCTGGTTCGGCGAAGCCTTGGTTCGGCCATGCTTGGAGAGGTTGGAGCTTGGTCCGGTTGTGGATGGTTCGGTGATGAGATAGCCACTTGGTTCGGCCTTACCTTGGTTCGGTATTGAAGGGGTTGTGGTTGGTCCGGTTGTGGTTTGGACCGGTATGGTTTTCTGGTTCGGTGGAGGCCATGAGAAGAGGCCGGTCCGGTAGTGCTTGGATGGAAATTGTGTTGGACCGGTGGAGTTGGGGGTTGATTCGGCAGGAACTTGGACCGGATGGGTGTTATGCCGAATGAGCCGTTGCCTGTATTGCCGAATGGACTCGCGCTTGGAATGCCGAATGGACTTAGGAACCGGATGGAATGGAGGTTGCAAACCTGGGTGAAACTGACGCTTTTTGGTCTCGAGATCTTCTGGGTGATAATTCGCCCAACATTTGCCCCCCAAAGTGGGGCACGTGCTTGCATGTGTCGAGCTTTGTTTCCCTGTGGTAGGAAGGCTTGTTTTGTAAGGCCATGGACTGGATGTTCATATCCTGTTGATTTCCTGCAAAGGAATTTACAGTTTTAATATGATTTCAAACGACGACCGTTCGGGATCGAAATATTTAAGATGAAGTGAATTGTGCCGTTCGGGGCGAGATGTGACCGTTCGAGGTCGGGTGCCGTTCAAGGCGAGTAGGTGTGCCCTGAGGGGGCTTAACATTATCGATGCCAGGTTTACGTTCGAGTGGGTCCCTGGATCGTTTGTGAAGATGGTTTATCGCCAGCTCAGAGCATGCCTAAGGATCGTTTGCAACCCCATACATGTGTAAGTAGCTTAGCCATTTCAGATTTATCAGAACCAAATATCCATTCAACCGATGAGTTTTAAAAGGATGTCAAAGTGTAAATTCTCACGACGGTAGGGTCAATAGCCATTCAGAGCATGTCTGTGGACCGTTCGTGGTCGCGTACATGTGTAAATGATTAACCCATGTTAGTGGGAGATTTACTACTTATTCATCGTTATCATAATCTCTATTTTATCAGTAGATCCTAGAGTCCGGTACTTATCTAAGTGAGGCGCTTTGCATGCCCTCTGCTACTGGTCTTCACTAATTCGGATAGCTTCATTTGGTTTTCGTTTGGTCCGGTATGCCGAACCGGATGGTCCGGTGCTTTCTCGCTCGTCTATATATAGGGGCCATCCCCCTTTAGTTATTCCTTACCGAACCAACGAGCGCTGAACCAATCTTCAGCCGAATCAACTTTTTGCCGAATCAAGCTTTTACCGAATCAGGTATATGTCCTTTTGCCGAATGATCTTTTTTACCGAATGGAAATGTGTGTTTGCATAGCCGAATGAACTCGTATACCGGATGAACTTCCAATGCCGAATTGAACTACCGAATGAGGCATATACCGAATGAGACTCGGCAATTTGAATCTTGAGCGAAATCTTAGGCTTTTATACGCTTGCTTTAGATACTTGCTTGTTTATGTTCTATACTTCTTGTTCTAACACCGTGTTTTTCTTGTGCTGCAGATAAATGTCTCGCAAAGCGAAAACCCGATCGGATAAAAAGAAATCTAAAGGTAGAGGAGAGTCATCCTCCTCCGTGCCCCCAGCCCAACCAAGACCGGTGCCACATGGGCCTGCCCCGAGGTCGTTAGTGGATGGGTACGGTCCCCAGGAACTTCTGGTCTCCCCTCCCGATTGCTTTCCTAGCTCCCTAAAGGAGGAGCAACTTGATGTTATATCCCGTTCCTTCGGGATAGACAGGGCTCGCATGCTGTTGCCGGGAGATGGAGTGATGCCGTATAATCCCCCCGAAGGCTACTTTGCTTACAGCAGATATCATTGCATGTGTGGTGCTATCCCTCCTATAAATGCCTGGATAGTTAGCTTTACCACATATTTGAAGGTGGCTCCATTCCAGCTCCAGCCGAACTCTTATGCCAATCTGGTGAGCCTTTTCGTTATCTTTCAGAGGAGGTACGGGCGCCCTCCTTCTAACCGGGAAATTCGATATTTGTATAACCTGAGAGGCTACAAGAAGGGGTCTCCGTATATTAGTCTAGAAGCGGCCGTGCCCTTCAAACCGGTCTTGGACTTATATTCAAAGTTTACCATGTTCAAGAAAGAATGGTTTTTTATCAAGGACGATTCTGTTTATTTCCGCCTTTTCACTTCCGGCTGTAAGATGAATTTCATTTATATTTTCCATGTTCTGACTGTAGTGCTTCTTCTGACACTCTTCTATTTCTTGCTAGCGACAGGTGGCATTGCAGTCGTGGAAGATGATTCTTTGGCGCGGATGGCTGCTGAAATAAAGGCCATTCCCGCACGGGACAGGTCGGCTTCGTTCCTGATCAGGAACGCTACCCTCCTGGAGTACAACTTGATCCAGCCGCACCAGTCCGTGGTTAAGCAGAGGGACACGGCTGAGGAGAAGGCCGCTAAAGCTAAGGAGGGGGCCACGGTGAAGAGTGGCAAGAGGAAGCCCTTTGCACAACATCCCGTCGCGGGAGGCAAGAAGCTTAAGGAGTCTGAGGGCCCCTCTCCTAATACTTGCCCGATCATCCCGGAGGAGGAAGGTGTGGAAGAGGGCGAAGGAGGCGATATGGAAGGAGAGTCGGAGGGCGGAGGAGATGGAGATGGTCAGGGTGGTAGTGATGCTGGTGCCTTAACTTCTGGGCAAGACTCTGAACTGGATGAGGCCCTCCGCCAGGCCTTCGGGGAATCGGAGGGAAAATCGGAAGTGGAGAAGGCGAAGGAGACTGGCAAGGTCGGGGCTGGTGCCGATCTATCCCCTAAGGGCTCCTCAGCCAGGGTGACTCCGGCGGTGCAAGGTGAACTTTTGTCCTCTGTCGATTCCATTTACGATAGGGACTTAGAAATATTTTATGGTTCACTTCCGTCCTGGAATGAGATTCAGGACTTATTGCAGTA
Organism: Allium cepa; assembly: GCA_030765085.1. Lineage (NCBI taxonomy): Eukaryota > Viridiplantae > Streptophyta > Magnoliopsida > Asparagales > Amaryllidaceae > Allium > Allium cepa. The sequence continues at coordinate 878,954,701 of CM060939.1, forward strand.
TCCCACTCCTCCGCTGGGTTTGTATAATAGATGTGCATTCTCACTTTATCTTTCTTTTTAACTTAAAATGTTTCTTGAATTATGGATCGTCGTATGTTCATAACACTTGTTTTTTTTTACTCCAGGGGCAGGCCAGGCGGCTAAAACGTCAGACGTTCGACACCGCCTTGAGCAATTCAAGTTGATGAGAGCTTCTGATAAGCCGAAGCCTCTTACTGGTCGTCCTGGGGACGTGGTCAGATACCGTCCTCTTCTTGGGGTCATTGAAAAGAGCATTCAGAAAAAGAAGAGGAGTCGTTCCTTATTTGAGCCTTCCCCTGGTCCACCGCTTCCTGTTCAGCCTCCTCGTGATACCACGGAGGAGAGCATGGAGTTTATCCCCCCTCCACCTCCTTCTAAGAATCCCACTGTTATCCGTATAAGGCGTCCTGACGTGCCTCGTGACCCCTTTGTCGGTCATCCTGATTTAGATCCAAGCTCTCGGGATATTTCATTTGATGAGCCCACGGGTGAGCACCTTCTTCCCCGCAACCCCATGGTACGAGTGCTAGATGAGGCCAAGTCTCTAGATCTTGATCTGCTTACTACTCGGGTAGTTACCACGGGAGACGAAGCCAATGCTAATATCGATCGGGTGGCTGAAGAGACCAAGAAGTTAATGGAGCATCATGCTCAATTGGTCAAGGACGGGGAGGAGATTGGGAGTGCTAATATTCGGTTGCGGCTAAAGGTTGCCGATCAGGCCGAACAGCTTGCCGGTCAAGCCGTTCAGATTTCTCAGCACGAGGAAGCCTCCAGGCGGCTGAAAGAGACCATGGAAAAGGCTAGTAGGGCAGAACTACGGAAGATGGAGGCCGCCTGTAAGGAGCGGATCGACATGGCCATTGCGACAGTGGATGAGGTTCGGAATGCGGATCTCGAGCAGGTAGAGGAGTTGTCTGGGAGGCTTGAGGCCGCGGAGAAGGCTCAAGTCAAGTTAAAGGAGGAGATGGAGGAGATGAGGAGGTCTCTCCAGGCTGACTGCTTGAGATACCGATCAGAGAGGGATGTCGCTGTCGCCAAGTTGCAGGTTTCCGAGGCCCGGGTGAGGGAGTTTGAGGAGGATGAGGGGATGATGGACGAGATGCTGCAGGACATGTACTTCCGCACTTGGAAGGAGGGCAGCTTGTCTTGGATGGATGACTATCCCCGGGTCATGGCCAAGATATATCTTCGGGCTTTAGAGGAGGCCAGGGTCAATGCGGGTAAGGAAGGTGGAGTGGCTTTTAGTCTAGATGTGGTCACTGCTCAGTTCTCGAAAGAGGAGCAAGCGGCGGTGAAGGAGGGGATGCGGTTATTTGCTGCGGAGGAAGCGGGTGTGCAACTGGAGGATGAGGATCAAGCGGCGGACGCTGGTGAGTTATTCTTCTCTTTTCCTTTTCTTTCTGGGTTTCCATAACTTGATCGTTTATCGTTTGTTTAATGAATTCCTCTTCTGAATTGGACAGGTGGAACTTCCGATCAACACGCTGGGAGCTCCGACCCTGCGGCCAAGTAGGCTTGGGGGAGTTGGTAGAATGAGAGCGAAGTGTGGACGCAGCTGGTTACTTGTCCGGATTTGGCCACCTTTTTATTTCCCTTTATCGCTGTTTATGTTAGTCCAAAACATTGATGTGACTGTAATAATATTATTTGCAAAGAATAACTTTATGTGGTTTTATGACATAAGCTGATTTTGTTATGTTTAAATGTTGTTGTCATTTTGATGTGGTGGTGAGAAGTATGCATATGCCTGTGATTTTAGTTGTGTTTGATGTTAAGCTGTTGCTTGAAATATAATTTCATGTTTTGCAATGTTAGTGTGACGTATGAATAAACTATAGTTACATATTTATGTACAAGAGAAGTGAGTACCGCCCTTCATGTTTGAGTTGCAGGTGGTAGCTTTGAGCATCTTGTGTAACTGATCATGGATATAGCTGAGTACCTTGCCACCCAGTACGCAGGCTTAGATTCTCATGAGTGAATGCTCCCTATTTGGTTTCCCGTACTTTAGAGTTTGTTATACAAGATAGGAGAAAAGTATTTAAATGAAATGGAAATATGGGAAAAGTAAAACTTCCAGTCACGGAAGGCCGTCGATGTGCTTAAGTTCGTGGAAAACGGGTTTTGTAGTCACTTTCCCTAGCTGTGGGTCATGGAGACATTTGTCACCCATCTTACGCCTCCGCGGGGAGTTTTCTTTTTTACCACAGCCGCACTTAAGACACATCGGAGCCGAGATCGCGCACGGTAACTACCCGAACCATTATGATCCGTAATCGTGGGTATTATTCGATTTACCGTGGCCGGCTAGCGTGGGTGTCGTTGGCCGTGAACTACCCCTGACTGGCCACACCTTATGTTGGGGCTTAAAGTAGGTTCACAGTTGCCGGCGAGCCGAACGCTGTAATGAGCTGCCATCGGCTATAGTCGGCCTTTATGATGACTTATAATCGGCTCATTACAGTTGGCTTTGAGGGCAGTCGCGAGCAATGAGTTAACCCGCAGCAGAGGGATGCTGGAGCAAAAGAGTCTCATTGGCGAGTGCATAGAATCGTAGCGTACCTATTAGGCCTTGTCCAGATGAGGCCGTGGTGCGTCTTGAGTGGAGATGCCATAGGATTTTGTTCAACAGAAAAGGATAAAGCTTAACAAGCAGCCAAGATATAAAGGAACAAGTTAAAAGGATACAAGATTTTTTAAAGTGGTTCGGCATGAAAATGCCTACGTCCACTGATTCTCTTTGTTAATTCACTTCATATGGGCAGTACAAGTTAAGAAAGGTATCAACGGAGGTGTCAGATGTTCCATGCCCTCTGGAACACCTCTCCGTCCACTGTTGACAAAATATAAGCTCCGTTGTGGAGATCTTTATGAATTACATATGGTCCGTCCCAGATGGGGTCCAGTGCCCCGGGGCGCGGAAAGATTCGCCTGAGGACAAGATCTCCTTCTTGTAAGATGCGATGCTTGACTTTGGAGTTGTATAGTGCTGCCACTTTTTGTTTGTGAGCTGCTGCTTTGAGTGTTGCATCGTTTCTCCTTTCCTCAATCAGATCCAAAGACATGAGGAGGAGTTCTTCGTTTTCTTCTGGATTGTAGTGGATCCTACGGTGGGAAGGAACAATAGTCTCAATAAGGAGCGTTGCCTCCGATCCGTATGCCAAAGAGAAAGGAGTATGTCCCGTTGATGTTCTGAAAGATGTGCGGTACGCCCAAAGTGCCGTAGGAAGTTCGTCCACCCAAGCGCCTTTTGACTTTTCAAGTTTCTTCTTGATTAGGGTTTTGAGAATTTTGTTGACAGATTCGACTTTTCCATTTGCTTGAGGATAAGCTACTGATGAGAAGCTTTTATGAATTCCATGCTCTTGGCACCAGTCGGCGAATTCTTTGTTGTCAAATTGGAGTCCATTGTCCGATATGATCTAGAGTGGTACTCCGTACCTGCATAGAATATTTTTGATCAAGAAGTTGATAACTTTGGCTGAAGATATTTTATTTAGGGGTTCCGCTTCCACCCATTTGGTGAAATAATCGACTGCCACTATAGCATATTTGGCTCCGCCTCTGCCCGTTGGCAGTTCGCCAATTAAATCAATTCCCCATACAGCAAAGGGCCTAGGGCTGGTCATTTGAGTAATCTCATTTGTGGGTAGTCGAGGAATCTTGGCAAATTTCTGATATCTGTCGCGTCTCTTGACGAAGTCTAAGGCGTCTTTGTTTAGTGTGGGCCAGTAATATCCATATCAGAGTATCTTTTTCGCCAGAGTCTGCCCTCCAGTGTGATCTCCGCAACTTCCTTGATCGATGTTGAATAAGATTTCATTGGCTTCCCTTCCAGCGACGCATCTGAATAGGGGGCTAGAGAAGCCATGCCGATAGAGGATGCCTTCTTGTATTGTGTAGTGGGGAGCTTTCCTCAAAATTCTCCTGACTTCATCACGTTTGTCTGGTAGTGTGCCGTCCTGCAAATATTTCCGGATAGGAGTCATCCAAGTTCCTTCTTCGATTGCAGTTATCAGATTCACTTGTTCGAAACTTGGGGCTAGCTGCCTTGAGATGGCTAGTGCTCCGGAAATGGTGCTATTCTTCATACTAGCTTGCTTTGCTAGTTCATCGGCCTCTTGGTTATCTTCTCGAGGAATGTGTTTGATTAGATAATGGTCCAATTGATCGAGCAGCAGTTTGGTTTTCTTTAAATATGTTGTGAGTCGTTCTCCTCGTGTCTGGAACTCTCCTAGTACTTGGTTTACGATAAGTTGAGAATCACTATGAAGACATAAAGAATTGACTCCAATTTCTAAGGCAAGCTCCAATTCCGCTATCACTGCCTCGTACTCCGCATCGTTGTTAGCGGCCGCGAATTCCAACCTTAATGCATAGTACAGCTTTCTTCCCCTGGGGGTGATTATCGCAATACCTGCCCCCGAGCCTTGTTCGATAGATACTCCATCTACAAAGAGGTTCCACTTGATGTTTTTTGCTATTTCAAATTGATCCTTGCCTTCGTTGGTAGTGAATTCGGCAATGAAATCGGCCATGGCTTGCCCCTTGATAGCGGTGCGAGGATGGTAGGTGGCGTCATACTGACTTAGTTCAATGCACCATTTGAGGAGTCGTCCAGAAGTGTCGGGACGATGGAGCACCTGTCTTAGTGGTTGATCGGTTAGAACTCTGATGGAGCGAGATTGGAAGTAGTGTCGTAGTTTTCGTGATGCGATCAATAAACAATATGCCAATTTCTCAAGTTTAGGATATCTGGCTTCTGCCCCTGTAAATCTCTTACTTATAAAGTATACCGGGCGTTGTGTGCGGTCCTCTTCTCTTACCAAGGCAGCGCTTAGAGCATGAGATGATACAGCGAGGTATAGGTATAGCTCTTCGCCTTCGTTTGGAGTTGAGAGTACTGGCGGTCTTTGAAGGTGTTCGATCAGGTTAAGGAAGGCTTTTAAGCATTCATCGGTCCACTCGAACTTTCCTTTGTCTTTCTTGAGAGCTTCGAAGAAAGGGACGCACTTGTCAGTTGCTTTGGAAATGAATCTGCTTAGGGCGGCCACCTTTCCGTTTAGGCTCTGCATTTCTTTTCGAGTGGAAGGCATCCTTATTTCTTTTAGAGCTCGGATTTGTTCAGGGTTTGCTTCAATTCCTCTGGCATGGACGATGAATCCTAAGAATTTTCCCGATGACACTCCGAAGGAGCACTTTAGAGGATTCGGCTTCATTCCATATCGGCGAAGTACCTGAAACATCTCACCCTGGTGGCTTACATGATCGTCGGCTCTCCTGGACTTTACCAACATTTCATCCACATATACTTCCATAGTTCGTCCTATTAATTCCGCGAACATCTTGTTGACGAGGCGCTGATAGGTAGCTTCGGCATTTTTGAGTCCAAAAGGCATGACTTTGTAACAATATAATCCCCGGTTAGTGATGAAGCTAGTGTGGTCTTGATCGGGAGCGTGCATGGGAATCTGGTTGTATCCGGAGTATGCATCCATAAAAGATAAAAGTTCGTGCCCGGCAGTGCTGTCCACAAGTTGATCGATTCGGGGGAGCGGGAAGCAGTCTTTCGGGCAAGCGTCATTTAAGTTGGAGAAATCAATGCATGTTCGCCACTTCCCATTAGCTTTCTTTACTAGTACCGGGTTAGCGATCCATTCTGGGTAGATGGCTTCTCGTATGAAGTCATTAGCAAGTAGGTTCTTTACTTCCTCATCGAGGGCTGCTGATCGTTCTGCTCCCATGCTTCTCTTTTTCTGCTTTATCGGTACCTTGGTGGGATCGATGTTCAGCATGTGGCATGCTATGTCTGGGGAGATTCCTGTCATATCGGCATGTGTCCACGCAAATACATCTAAGTTGTGGCGGAGAAAGTCAATGAGTTGATCCTTCAATTCTGTTTTTAGCTGAGATCCTATTTTTAATAGTCTACTTGAATCATGTTTGTCTACAGATACGAATTCCATGGCCTCTGCAGGCTCAGCGGTAGCCTCCTCCTCCTTATCCCTGGGGTCTTGTTCATTGAAAGGATCGATGGTGTATCGAAGAGGAGGGGCTTTCTTTAGTTGCTATGCTTCCAAGCTTTTCATGCAGAGGGTAGTCTCTGCATCTTTCCCTTTATTCTTTCTACGGTTATTGCGAAGTTCAGTTACATAGCAATCTCAAGCGGCGTCTTGATCTCCTTCAACTTCTCCTATTCCTTATCTGTTGGGAATTTCATCTTTAGGCACCACGGGGCTAGGACAATTTGGAAGTCAGATAAGGCTGGTCTTCCCAAGAAGGCGTTGTAGGCCGAGTGGTTTTCTATTAGTACGAACGTTTGTTTTCGCACAACGGAGCGGAGATGACTTCCTATTTCGACGAAGAGGTCAAGTTGCCCGAGGGGCATTTTCGCATCTCCAGTGAAACCGTGCAGGGGTTTGTTGCAGGGAGACACATCCTTCATTGACATCTTCATTTTGTCGAAAGCATGCTTGAATAGGATATTTACGGAGCTTCCTGTGTCTATTAGAATTCGGAAAACTTTAGCTGGACCGAACCAGGCAGAGATGACCATGGGATCCATATGTGGATACTGTCTTCCTTCTAAATCACGCCTATTGAATACGATGTCGTCACTCTCTTTCCGTTTCGGGGGGCGTTCTTCCATAATGGAGTTAACATAGCCTTCAGCATTTCTAAGTGACTTGCCATATCTTTCCATCTCTGCCCAGCTTCTGTCGGCGATGTGTGGTCCTCCCGAGATGGTATGGACCACTATCTTCTCTTGACTAGAGCCACTGGTGTTGCGATTCCCTCCGCCTACTTCTGGGAGGGGTCGCTTTGAGTTCTCATTGGCAGGAGTTGGAGTCCTATTCTGGCCTTTCACATAGCGTTCCAGCCTTCTTCTTCTGATGTGCTCTTCGATCAAGTCCCGGAGATGGTGGCATTCATTGGTGTCGTGTCCGTGGGATTCGTGGAAGCGGCAGAACTTTCCAGACTTGAGTACGTTATCAGATTCTTTCTTGTGCGGGGGGCGCTTGTATCCGAGTTCGCCCTGAGTGGCTAGAAAGATGTTTTCGATTGTTTCATTCAAAGGAATGTAGGAGTCAAATCTTGGTCCTGGTCGATATTGGCGTTTTTCAACCTTCCTGCCCCCAGCATTGTCTCTAGATTCATTTCTTCGAGTGTCCTTAGCTGCAGCGGGAACCTTGTCCGAAGTTGTCTTACCTTGTTGCTCTGACTGCCTCTCAGTGGCGGCGTCTTCAAGTCTCATATACTTTCCAGCTTCATGGAAGAAATCAGGTAAAGTAGCTGGTTTTTCCTTAGTTAGTCTTCTAGCGAACTTGGTATCTGGGTGTACACCACTACAGAGGGCAATTAGGGTGAGCTTCTCATCGGCATCTTGGACTGCGGCCGCTGCGGCGTTGAACCAGGTTAGATATTGTTGCAGTGTCTCTCCGGATTTCTGTTTGACATTGGATAGAGAATAAGCATCCTTGGGTTGTTCTACATGGATGCGGAACTGGCTAATGAACCTTTCTTTCAACATCTCCCATGAGCTGATAGATCGTTGGGGTAGATGGCAGAACCAGGAGGTAGCTAGATCTGCTAGGAAGAGCGGAAAGCATTTACACAACACCCCTTCTGTTGCTCCGCTCATGAGCATATGCTGGGTGTATATCTGTAAGTGTACGATGGGGTCGGAAGTTCCCTTGTAAGGTTCCATGATTGGCATTTTCCATTCCCGGGGGGTGATGGCAGTTTCGATATTGCGGGTGAAGGGGCTGGTGACCCTAGCGCCTATTCCCCGGTCCCTTTGCTCCCGTTGGACGCATTCTCTGAATAATCGTGCCATTCTTTCATCAGAATTTGGAGCGGATAGAAATGAACTTGGTTCTTCCCTGCGGGATCGATCTCGTCCAGATGACCTGTAGGGATGGTATAGTCTATCACTTCTGACGTTATCCAATGGTTGCCTCTGGCTGCTCGGATGCATGCTAGGACCAGCTACAGTTGCCCCCTGCCTTGATCTTCCCCTGTGGGGTTCTGTTTCGAGCATTTCCATAGGGTCAACTTCGGGCTGGGTTCTAGCTCGGCTCTGTTCAGCGGGGTTTCTATGATTAGGTGGCATGACTGGCTCAGCTACATCCGACCCTCGCCTGGCGCCTCCCGCACTGGGTTCGGTTCCAATCGCTTCCTCGAGTCGGAGTTCGGGCTGAGTCCGGGCGCGGCCCCTATCATTGTTGTTCCTGTTGATGGCTTCCTCGAAGAGGGAAGACCTTTGCTGTCTCCGAGATCCTCCACATTGAGATTCACCCCATGATTCAGTGTTGCGGTTGGATTCTTCGACATCCCTCAAGCGTGACATGAGTTGGTTCACCAAAGCTTCTTGTTGGGATGCGAAGCGGTTAGTCACTTCCACCACAACTCTGTCTAGGTCTGCTCTAGTGATTACTACCGGTTGTTCCGCGGCAGGGGCTGTTGGAATTGCCTGATCTACATGCGGCACTGCTGCTGTAGTGGGATGGTTCTCTTGATCTGGATCCACTGGATTTGGAGCGCTGCTGGTTGCAACGTTCTTTCCCTTGTTGGCGTCTTTTCTTGGCCTGGAAGTCATGTTTCCTAGGCGATGAAGGGTGCTATTGGGAAAGAAGGTTGAATGAGGGAAGCTTTAGCTTCGAGTTCGAAGTTCTCAGTGAAAGCACCAAAAATGTTTGCGCAAAAAATGGGCAAACACCTCCAAGTCGTGTGATTTAGTTGATTTTATGTGATTCTTAATGATTTAGATGAGTTATGTAAATATGAAAAAGGGCAGGGGCTGAAATCTAAAAGACACACAGATTTATAGTGGTTCGGCCAGAACGTGCCTACGTCCACTTTATATGTTATTATCTTCTTTCTTTCAGATTACAAGTACAATGCTTTGTGTACAAGTATATGAAAGTAGTTTGAAAGTTCCTTCCGTGCTTGAGCTCTCAAACTTGTCTGCCATTGTTGTACCCCTACCCCTCTATTTATAGAGTGAGGCTGGGGGCAGGGGTCTTGGATGTATATAGCTGCTGGTGGGCCCGGGCTGAAGCAATCTGGCCTGGTAGCGCTCTGGTTCGGCGAAGCCTTGGTTCGGCCATGCTTGGAGAGGTTGGAGCTTGGTCCGGTTGTGGATGGTTCGGTGATGAGATAGCCACTTGGTTCGGCCTTACCTTGGTTCGGTATTGAAGGGGTTGTGGTTGGTCCGGTTGTGGTTTCGACCGGTATGGTTTTCTGGTTCGGTGGAGGCTATGAGAAGAGGCCGGTCCGGTAGTGCTTGGATGGAAATTGTGTTGGACCGGTGGAGTTGGGGGTTGATTCGGCAGGAACTTCGACCGGATGGGTGTTATGTCGAATGAGCCGTTGCCTGTATTGCCGAATGGACTCGCGCTTGGAATGCCGAATGGACTTAGGAACCGGATGGAATGGAGGTTGCGAACCTGGGTGAAACTGACGCTTTTTGGTCTCGAGATCTTCTGGGTGAGAATTCGCCCAACAGAGTGGTTTGTAGATTGACGCGCGTAGTTCGCACGCCACACACACTTAGGATTTTTGGCAATTATGTGCAATTAGCCTCTTTATTTCGAAGATTTCAAAATTTTGTCTCTTCTACAATTTCAGGTTCTCCTATGGGACGCAGCAGCTCATATTACGATGACTTTCAGCGCTATGCGAGGCGTGATTCTAATGACCCCAAGCGCTATCTTCCTGCCGCTAGGGAGACTGATGAGGAAAGAGAAGTTAGGAAAGCTCGCGAGAGGCAAGCTCATGAGGGGCGTTATGGAAGGAGAGATGACCGACATGATGATGACTCCCATAAGAGAAAGTCTCATGATGATAAGGGGAAGAGTCATGTAGCTGAAGAATCAAGCAAGCGGGCCAAGCTTAGCGAAAAATCTACATCTGAAATTTCTTAAGTGCCCGCTGCTTCTATCTCTATAGACATCCCTTCTAGCTCTCCTGCCCGTAAAAGATCTGAAATTCTAGCAATCATTAGTAGGCCTCCTTATCAAGTTGAGAAGCCTCCACCTGCACTCCAAAGCCGATTTCCACATTGGTGTTTGAAAGGAGTACGTTTTGATCTGGACTTGGTTCCAATTGATAAGTAGGCCATGCTGAGAAATCTCGACGCTGTCAAGCTTGATACTGAAAGAATGTCCGGCTGGCAAAAGCTAGTTGATGAGCTTCAAAGAGTAAATCGCTTAAATCTCGAGGCTATGCTGACTATGGAAAGGGATAAGTCTGAGTGGCAAAAAGTTCTTGATCAGCATGATACAGAGATAAAGAGCATCACTGCCTATAACGAGAATCTTGAGGCTGAAGTCAAGAAGCTTAAAGATGATCTTGCCACCTCTTCCACTTCTTATACTCAAAAGGAAGATGTTCTTTAAAAGCATGTAAGAGACGCCCACGCTGCTCAACGAGATGCTGAGGCTAAACTTGAGGCGCAGCAAAAAATCGTGGGAATCTACCGCAATGATGTTGCTTCGCTGCGGGAAAAGACCATCTCCCATGATTTGGAAATTGTAATGTTAAAGGCCCAGCTTTCCAAGGCTGAAAAGGAGCGTGACAAGGCCATCGCTGGAAGAGCAGCAGCTGAACAATCACATGAGGCGTCTAAAGCCAACGCCAGCTCCACTTTATTCGAGTTTTATCTTCATGGGGTCTTGGGACGTGGCAGTCTTTAATTTTTGGGCCCAAAGTATGAGGTTACCATGGCTGAAGTGTGGGAGGTAGTAGTTGATATGCTTAGAGACGCTGGCTATGCCGAGGAGGATCGTGAGGCTTATTATTTGGATGATGAGGGTCATGCCGCCCTTGCCAGAGGGAAAGAACAACTTGCCAAGGAACGAGCCATAGCGGCAGAAGGAGAGCATTTGGGGAAGGCACCTTTGACCGACCCAACTCGTCCTTCGACTTCGGTTGACATCGATATTATTGGCTCCAGTTCCAACTCTATGCCTCCTGCCAAAGCCGAAACTGAAACTACAACTGCTCATGCCGAAGACAAGGCCCAAGAAGACACTGAAGCCCACGATTTTGAAATTGATGTGATAAAGTCAATCTCTCCAGGTAACTTCAATACTGATCCAGCTCAAGTGGACTACTCGTTTTCTTCACATGAGCTCGATGAACTTCTTGCTTATTACTTAAACCTCGACGTGCCACTATCTCCTCTCTTTGCGAGAAATACTGATGTTTAACTCTTCTTCTTCTGTAGTGAAAGCAACAAGTGTTGTACAGGCTTCATCTCCTCCAGCGGTTGCGCCTCCACCTCTTCAAGTTACTCCTTCTTCTGCTTTTCAACCGGGGTCGCAAGAAGAAATAGGAGCTCTTCACGGCTTAGATGACTCGGCCGCTTCACAAGAGCAGAAAGATGAAAAACTTGAGGAGGGTAGAGGACCCCGGAGAAATTTACTGCTGATGATACATAGCTCATTGATCTTAACACTCCGGGCAGCGAATCTTCTTCAAAGAAGAGGGGAAAGCATGGAATTTCAAATAAGAAGATGGGCGCTTCTACTGGCGATGAGAAAGCAGAAGAGGACTCAATTGCACCTCTTTCTCCTTCTTCCCTGACTCGTTCAAGCCGACTCAAGAAGTTAACCATTAGGTCAGGCGAAGGTTCCAAAGGCGGCGGGAAGAAGAAGTAATGGGTCTTGTTTTATCCTTCATGTTCTGCTTTTTTTCTTTTTGCTTGTATTTAAAGACTTGTATCGACCGGAGATTGTGCGGGTACCGCCCTCGTTTTTTGAAACCTGCACATGTATACAAATCTTTTATAGTATGGAATAGAATGACTCTTTTTATTTGTACAAACTTTTGTCTATATTTGTAAATGTATTTATTCCTTATTTTCACATAGGTTTCTTTATTTTCTTCATATGACATTGCAGTGAGCTCGTGGTATGTTGCTTGAGCGTTGCTTTTATTAATGCAGCTATATTATATTGGCCCCATATCACGGCTCATTGCAATCTTCTCCATTTTTTAGAAGACTTGTACTCTTATTTTGGAGAATAATTCTTTCATTTTGAGGAAATATTATTCTGCTCTAGTAGAGTGTGCCTTGCATTGGAGAAGTTTTCTTCTTTTTTTAAAAAAAAAAATTTTACCCTTCACTTTCGGAGATGGTCACTTTTATTTTTGAGAAGTGGATTCCCATATGCGGTAAAGAGGGCCTTCGAAGAGGGCTTTGATTTGTTTACCAGAAAGTTATATCTTATCGCTAAGTTGGCCCACGGGACTGGCATCAGCTGCTTTATCAGATATTTGTTTGCACAAATAATCGCGAGCAGTCAGCTGTGGCCTAGAACCTTCCTTTTGAGAAGGTGCCCCTTTGGTGGTTCCATCAAGGACTTCTTTCAAGAGATACATTTCATATTTGGGCGTGCCTCGTTAGAGGGCTTTTTTGTTTGTGCCTCCGAAGATGGCTTCTTTGTTTGTGCCTCCGAAGAGGGCTTCTTTTGTGCCTCTGAAGAGTGCTTTTTTTTGTGCCTCCGAAGAGGGATTTTTTTGTGCCTCTGAAGAGGGCTTTGTTTGTGCCTCCGAAGAGGGCCTTTTTTTGTGCCTCCGAAGAGGGCTTTTTTTTGTCTGCTTGCCCATTTCTTTTCACCATCTGCCCCTCAGCGATTCCTCGTTATCATTTCCCTGTACATGTTCCTTTCTTTTGCAAGTTGTTTTCTTTTTTTTTCAGAGAAGTGTATTTCATTGTTAAGTGAATCCATGGGGCAGATGCAAGCTACCCAACTGGATGTTTGTTCGCAAAAACGATCACAATTAACTAGCGAGGGCATGGAACCTTCACTTTAGGAAGGTGCCCCTTCGGTGGAATCACCAACTGTTTGTGAGAAGCACTTCTTATGTAGGAATTGGATCTGGAATTTTTGTGGCTTGACATTTTTTTGTTGAGTGATTTATAGGAATCGCTTGGCCTTGTGATGTGTTGGATAGGTAAGCTTTGCTTTGATAGCCTGCAATATTAAATCGACATTTTAGCAATATATTTAAGATACTTTCACATCGAAATGAGACAGGCATTTTATAGTAGTAGAGAACACAAGATTTATAGTGGTTCGGCCAAGAATTAGGCCTACATCCACTTTATAGTTCATATGATTGATTCACACTGATTTTACAATGGCTTGTAATACAAGAATGATACGTCCACAATTATTTTACAAATTTAAGCATAGCTTCTAAGTAAAATATGGATGCAAGTGATTGCTGTTCCAAGCTCTCGGAGTTGGGTCTCCTTCGACGGTTGTGAGCTTGAAAGTTCCATCAAGAAGTTTTTTGCCTATGACGTATGGCCCTTCCCAGTTTGGCACAAACACTCATGTTGCCGTCATAACCCTTTTCAAGACTAGATCCCCAATTTCAAAGCTGCGTTGGCGAATTTTATAATTGAGGTGCCTGGCTATCCTTTGCTGATGGGTTGCAACTCTGAGCTCGGCCTCTTTCCTTCTTTCATCAAGCAAGTCAAGTGCTTCAAGTTGCAGCTTTTCATTTTCAACTTGGTTGAAATGAATTCTCCTGTGTGAGGGAACCTCTATTTCCACCGGAATCATTGCTTCCGATCCATATGCTAATGAGAATGGAGTATGCCCATTCGCAGTCTTGTGGGTAGTTCTGTATGCCCAAAGTGCTAGTGGCAACTTATCGACCCAACCACCTTTTGCTTTTTCCAGCTGTTTTTTGATGGTTGATTTGATAATTTTGTTCACTGCTTCCACTTGCCCGTTTGCCTGCAGATGAGCCACTGCTGAGAAGCTTTTTTGGATCTTGAATCGCCTGTAAAAGTCCCGGAATTCTTCGCTTTTGAATTGGGTACTATTGTCTGTGATTATCTTCTAAGGCACACCATACCTGCAAATGATATTCTTAGTCACAAAGTTTATCATCTTTTTAGAGGTAAATAGTAGCTAACGGTTCAAATTTAGCCCATTTAGTGAAATAATCAACAGCAACAATAGCATATTTGATTCCGGACTTGGCAACCGACAAAGGCCCAATGAGATCTATCCCTCAAATGGCGAATGGCCATGGACTAACCATCTATGTTAGCTCGGTGGAAGGTGCTCTTGGCATTTTTGCAAATCTCTAGCATCTGTCACACTTTCGGGAGTACCTAGCAACGTCTCGATTAATATCTGGCCAAAAATACCCATAGCGGAGAATTTTCTTTGCTAGAGTTTGGCCACCTGAATGATCCCCGCACTCTTCTCCGTGCACCTCAGTTAAAATTGTCTTAGCCTCTTCATTGGTTACACATCGGAGTAATGGCATCGAGAATCCTCATCTATACAACCGGCCATCTTGAAATACATATCTTGGGGCTTTTCTTAACAGCTTCTGGCGCTCTTTTGAATTTTCTGGCAGGGAGCAGTTGAGTAGATATTCCTTGATCGAGGTTATCGACGACTCCTTCTCTTGTGATACAGCAATAATCCAGTCAATATCCAACTCATCAGTACTTGGAGCTGACAAGACTTCCAAAGGGACCAATCCAAATAATTGAGCTTCGCCAGAGCTTGAATATTTTGCAAGAGAATCTGCCTTCATGTTCTCTTCCCGGTGTATATGGCTTATTGTATAATGATCAAAATCATCGAGAAGCTCCCAGGCCTTCGACAAGTAAGCAGGTAGATTTCCTCCTTTAGTTTGAAACTCTTTCTTGACCTGGCATACAATAAGCTGGGAATCACTGAAGATCTACAATACTTTGATGTTCAGTTCTTTAGCAATCTTCAAGTCGGTAATAAGAGCTTCATATTCTGCTTGATTATTCGTCGAAGGAAATTCTAGTCTCAATGCATAGCACAATGACCGCCCTTCGGGGGTTTCAAGAACAACCCCAGCTCCGGAACAATAGTCATTTCTTGCACCATCAGCATATAATTTCCATCGGATCAGGATGTCATCCGTCACCTCTTTCTCACTATCACCTTTATCTGTGTATTCTGCAATTAAGTCCGCTAAAGATTGTCTATTGATTGCTTTTCGAGGATGGTAGGTGATATCTAATTGGCCGAGTTCGATATTCCACTTCAGAAGACGACCCGAAGTTTCAGGGAGAAATAGGACTTGCTTTAGAGTTTGATCAGTGAGGACTTTAATAGGATGAGCTTGGAAATATGGCCTCAACTTTCTGGATGCAATCAACAGA
Organism: Allium cepa; assembly: GCA_030765085.1. Lineage (NCBI taxonomy): Eukaryota > Viridiplantae > Streptophyta > Magnoliopsida > Asparagales > Amaryllidaceae > Allium > Allium cepa. The sequence goes on from CM060939.1 coordinate 878,969,903, forward strand.
CACTAGGCGAGCTTTTCCAGCTTTGAATAATTCATCTCTGCCCTAGTGAATCTTTTGCTGATGTAATAAACCAGGCGCTGAACATTTGCGTCTTCCCGTACCAATGCTGCACTGAGAGCATGAGATGAAACCGCTAAATATATGAAAAGATCTTCACCATTGCTGGGCTTAGAAAGTATTGGAGGTGTTTTCATGTGACGAATCAGTTCATCAAAGGCTTTCTGACATTCAGGTGTCCATTCAAAGTTTTTCTTTCCTTTCTTCAGAGCGTCAAAGAAGGGAATGCATTTATCAGTGGCCCAGGAAATAAACCGACTCAAAGCAGCGACTTTCCCGTTGAGGCTTTGCAATTCCTTCTTTGTCCTAGGGGCTTTGACTTCTCTTAAAGCAGTAATCTGAGCAGGATTAGTTTCGATGCCCCTAGCACTCACAATGAAACGCAAGAATTTTCGGGACTCTACCCCGAATGAACATTTCAGAGGATTTAGCTTCATCCCATACTTTCGGAGGACCGCGAACATTTCTGCCAAATGATCCATGTGGTCTACTGCCTTCTTCGATTTCACCAACATATCATCAACATATACTTCCATAGTCTTGCCAATCTGGGGTTTGAACATGGCATTAACAAGTCTTTGATAAGTTGCCCCCGCGTTCTTTAGTCTGAAGGGCATGACTTTATAGCAGTAAAGACCAACATCAGTGATAAAGCTAATGTCCTCCTGATCTGGCTCATGCATCATGATTTGGTTATATCCTGAGTAAGCATCCATAAAAGACAATAATTCATGCCCGACTGTTCCATCCACCAACTGATCAATCCTGGGTAACGGAAAACAGTCCTTGGGGCATGCTTTGTTCAAGTCTGAAAAGTCGATGCATACTCTCCACTTTCCATTTGCTTTTTTAACCAACACCGGATTAGAAACCCAATTTGGATAAGTGGATTCTCTGATGAAGCCATTTTCCATGAGCCGATCTACTTCTTCTTTTAACGCTGTCGACCTTTCAGGACCCTCGGTTCTTCTTTTCTGCTTTACGGGTGTGAATTTTGGATCAATATTTAAAGCATGCACTGCGATTTCTGGAGATATTCCACACATGTCGGCATGACTCCAAGCGAATACATCCTGGTTTGCTTTCAAGAATGATATCGACATATTCTGAACCATCATACCGAGTTGTGAACCCACATTCAGCACCTTGTTTGGATCATTCAGGTCAAAAGGTATTGGCACCATCACTTCCACCGGCACCACTCTATTCTCCCCTGCACTGGTTTTTCTGGGATCAATCTCTTTTCGTGCACCACTATATTCACTAGTGTAGGGTCCACCCCGTAATTACTACAAGGTGGGCTCTTTGATGCGGAGCGGAGCTGCCGCACCCTTACCCATTTCTCTCTTTTTTGCCTCCCGTAACTCTATGAGATAGCATTCTCTCCCGGCATTTTGGTTCCCCTTCGCAACACCGACGCCATTATATGGGGAACTTCATAGTCAGGTACCATGGGGCGAGAATGGCCTTGAATGCAGCAAGAGTCAGTCATTGCAAGTGGAGAATTCATCAACAATCACAAAAGTTTGTTTTCGGACCATCTTCTTTTCCCCTTCTCCAAGTTCTACAAATAAGTCAATAGTCCCTATAGGCTATCTTGGTTCTCCAGCGAACCCAACATTTTTTTGTGAAGAAGCTTGGACATCAGCCATGGGAATTTTCATTTGATCAAATGTTTTTCTGAAGAGGACATTGCAAGAGGCGCCGCAATCAACAAGCACCCTTCTTACAATGGCTGGTCCGATGCCTGCAGATATCACCAAGGGATCCATGGTGGGAGCTTCAACACCAACAGAGTCTCTAGCTCGGAATATGATGTCATCGTTAAAAGTTCTTTGTTGTTTTAAAGATGCAGCATCTTCCAAGACAAAAACATTTTCTTCCGCCGGGGCATATCTCAAAGCGTGAGCATATCTCTCCGTCTCACCCCAACTTCTTCCCGTTGGGTGAGGACCCTCTGTGATAACATTAATGACAGACCTCTTAGATTCATGCGATGTAGTCCTCTCACCTAAGCCGGATTGATGAGCATGAACTTGTTGCCCTTGAGTAGATGAGGTCGGGTCACTTCTGTTTCTCTTCGCATATTGTTGTAGTTTATTCTGTCTTAACAGCTCTTCAATCAAACTCTTTAAATGGCGAAATTCATTAGTGTCATGGCCAGGTTGATTGTGGAACTGACAGAATCTTCCATTAAGCACAACATTTCTCCCAGGTTTCATCTCAGGTGGTTTGGGGTATTCAACGGCATCCTTGGTTGCGAGAAAGACATTTTCTAGAGTATCAGTTAAGGGAGCAAAATATGAAGGTTTAAAGCGGCGATTTTTCTTCGCATCTTTCTGCTTTTTTCCACCGTCATTCTCCCTCTCCTGGCCACCAGATTCCTTTCTGTTAGAAGCAACATTGTTATTCTCAACTTCAGTCACAGCTACTTTTGTTGGCGCAGCAAGACTTTCTAAGTGCATAAATTCATCGGCCTTCTTGTAGAACTTCTCAAGTGAATTTGGCTCTTTCATCTTTAGCCATTTTCCAAATTCACTTGATTTGTCAATAGCTCGCATCAAGTAAGTCAGAATCATCTGAGGCTCTGCATTATCAACTTCGGCCAAGGCTATATTAAAACGGTTTAAGAAAGGTTTGATAGACTCTCCGGGACTTTGTTTGTGGCTGGATAGTGACATTATGTCCTTGGCCTTCAAAGCATATAACCTGAACTGATCTTTGAATTTCCGCGTTAAGTCGGAGAACTGATCCACAAATCGAATTGGCAGCTTCGTGAACCAAAGCAGAGCCACTCCCTCCAAGTACACAGGAAAGTATCTGCACTTGATCTCATCTGTTGCTCTGGCACCTGTCATATGCCAGTCATACTTATATAAGAACTGGTTAGGACCACTTGTCCCCCGATAATCTGGAATAGTAGGGGAACAAACTTCTTTGGAAATTCAGCCTTCAGAATTCTTTCAGTAAAAGGATTCTTTCTTAGAACAAACCCCCAGTCACTTTCATCTTCCTCCCTTTGCATGCTCTCCTTCATAATATGTCGAATCATTCCCGAGAGGTACTCCTCATCGTTTAGAGACCCCGCTAGACAGACGTCGGCTACTTTTTTGGAAGTTTTCCTAGACAAACGTTCACGAAGAGTTGGCTGCGGCCTTGAACCCCCAGCTTGGGGAGGTGCCCCTTCGACGGTGCCAGCTGCCCTCTGAGGAATACTTTTCCCTTGGGAATCATGAGCATCCTCAGCAAAGGTTTGTTCATTATTTTCTGGTTGCTGGTTAACTCCAAGCAAACCATTCAACCTGTCCAACATCAAAGTGTTCTGGGCTTCCATTTGTTGATACAACCCAGACACTACAGCATCCAATTCCGCCCTTGTGATTCCAACACTAGGATCCGCTTGATTTGACGCGGGAGAAGTGGCTATGTTGTCATAAGCATTTTCAGATCTAGTAGATCTACTTTTTCTTCCAGGAGCCATAATTTCAGATAAGCTTCTGGTTCTTAGGGGGAGTCTTTCAACAAATCTTTGTGAAGCAATGATGAGAGTACTCCTGAGTTCAAACCTCAATGAAAGCACCAAAAAATGTTAACGCTAAAAGCGGACGCTAACACCCCGGTGAGAGTTGTGATATAGCGAAAGCACCACCAGTTGGTACGGGAACTAAAAGCAAACAGAAAATAGTAAAGACACAACAATTTTTATAGTGGCTCGGCTCAAAGTCAAGCCTATGTCCACTTAATCTCTTCTATTATCGACTTGATTACAAGTTGTACAATAATTCTTCAATTACAACACCATTAAAGCAAGTAGTTACAACTTTAATGCAGAAAAGCTCTTTGAATTCATGTTGAATGAACTGATCTTTCCCAGGTTCTTTGAAGTGTTTTTGGTGTTTGAAGTGCTGTAGAAGTCCTGAAAATAGCAAAATGTCGGCCTTCCAGAAAATCCTCCCTTCAATGTGGAGTGGGCGGGCTATTTATAGGGAAGTCTCGAAGTTAGGTCGTGTAGCGTCATAGGTCGTGAGCGACTTAGGGAGTTGCGACCTAAGAATGATCACGAGGTAGCATAAGTCGCTAGCGACTTAATGGAGCCATCCTGAACGAGGTATATGCTGTGAGCGACTTAGCATGTGTAGGACAAGAGTTATCTCGGCTTGCTTAGGTCGTAAACGACCTAATGGAAGAGGCAGTGCGCATGCGGCTTAACCCTGAAGCTTACTCGGTTGTTAGGTCGCTCTTTCCTTAACTCATTAGGCCGTTGCCTTCATTGAGTCGCTAGGTCGCTAGGTCGTTGAAGCTCCTTAAGTCGTTGAGTCGCGCCATGTTGAGCCGCTCTATGCTTTAGGTCGTTAGGTCGCGCCCTGCTATAAGTTGTTAAGTCGCTTATGCCTTGAATAATTAAGTCGCTTATTCCCTTAGGTTGTTGAGTCGAATAAGTCGCTAAGTCATGAAAAAGAGTGGTGTTAACATGATTTTTATTATATTTTATTAGATTTGGGATTGCGGGTTTGAAATGACAGAACCCGGTTTTCTTTTTAAAATTATGGATTGAAAAGATATGTATCTGTATCACTTGACCTAGGTTAGAAAATTATATACATACCCCATGGTATATATTTTTAAATGAATTTTATTAAGATATGTATTTTTAAAGTATGAAATTTTCATTTAAAAATATATACTTTATGGTTTTTAAGAAAATTAAATATTGAGTCTTGATATTGTGAATTTAAGTATGTGAATTTGAAGTGATTGTGATTTTGACTTTAAATTTTATTTTTAAAATGTACGTAAATAATGGAAACTAAATTTAAAGTTTTGAAATGATATTTGAATTAGAATATTAATTTTTATTAAATTTATAAGTTAATAAACAGTGAAATTTTGACATAATAAATGAATTGAGTTTTTAAATTTAATATTTGATTTTAAAATTTTTGTTGTGATAAATCATATATTAAGAGTATTTAAATGTGAAAATTTGAAGTCTAGAAATATGATTTATAAATTTAAATAGAATAAGTTTTGAAGTTTTATTGTTTTTGAAAAGTTATAATAAAATCTGGAATTTTATTATTAGCATTTCTAAAATGCTGTAGTTTTATGACAGCACTTTAAAATGCTGTTGTTTTGAACTTAACTATGTTTGAAATAACTAAATATCTATTATGACATTTTATAAATGTCGTTATTCTTGAACTAAACTATTTTGGAAACTATAAGCTACGGTAACACTTTATAAATGCTGTCGTTGCTATATTTTGACAATGTTTGAAATGTTATAGATTTTAAAACTGTTTGAGTTATATTTTAAGGTGTTAAATGATTTAACTTTTGCAAATTGATTATTTGTGAAATATAAGGAGTTTTGAATATAATTTAATATTTAAATTTGAATTTTAAGGAATTTAAATTGAATTTGAATTAAAATAAGGTTTACTTGGTCATGTGTTAAATGGAATGAAATGTAATAAGTTAAATCAATTTTTGAATGAAATTTTTAAATGTGTTTTGTAATGATATTTGAAATAATAAATGGATGACTTATTTGATTTAAAAATAATATTTAAATTTGAGTTCAAATAATGATTTGATAATGAATTTTTTAAAGAATATGATACTTTTATGATTGAAATGGTTTGGAAATGATTTGATCTTTATTTTGATAAAGAATGTGAATTTGAAATGATATTTGATTTTGATATTTGAATAATTGAAGTTTATATTAGTATGAAAGGATATTGGTTTACTTGTAATTTGTGTTTATTTAAATAATTTTGGATTTATTAAATGAATATTTCAAAACAAAGTAAAAACGAAGTTAAATCAGAGTTACAAGAAATTATAAAATTTAGTTTTGAAATATGGTATATTAAAGCTTTAAAATGAATAGTTTATTTTGTGGATCAAATCTATATTTGAATTGATAAGATTTGAAATGGTTTGTTGGGAAACTAAATTGAATTGAAACTGATGGTTTCAATTTAATTAAATTGGAAATTTGAAAATCTGGGTTTAATTGAACAAATTTGTAATTAAAGGAATGTTCCATGATTTCAAATGTATGATTTTGAAATGTTATGATTTTCAATTTTGTAATGATTTGAAGTATTTTGGTTTCGAAAGAGTTATAACTTTGAAAGTATTATGATTTTTGAAAGGTGAATATATGTTTGGAATGGAAATGATATAGTATTGATTTGAATATATTTCCGAAATTAAAATGGTTTTGGTTTTGAAGTATAAACTATTTTGAAAGAAATATAGTTTTGAGATGAAATTATTTGATTTTTGAAGTATAAACTATTTTGACATGACCACAGCATTATAACAACGTTTGATTGTTAAAGAGACCGGGATCATAAGTTGTCATACTCTCTGCCAACTCCAAAAACCACTTTAATAACCGTGTACGCGGTGGAAATTTCTGAACGAAGTAGGATGGTAGCGACGTCCTTGAGGTATATTACGTGGACCCAACTCCCGTGAGTTGGCATAAGATTGCTAAAACAGGAGCGATCTCAGGCCAAGTTAGGTCATTCCTCCGATCAGACACATTTCTTCGATACTATACTCTTACTTGTGGTTGATTTGATGGCCATCCTCCAATTTTGATTTGGGAGTGCGCTCCGAGGTGGGCATATGTGGCTAAAACATTACCATCAGGCCGTGTGCTTAATTGGTATATCTACTTTGGCATTGCCTTGTGTGCCGTGTCATCTACCATAGCGAGCCTTACTATGAGTTTGTTTTTCTCCCGTAGCCCATGGAGTATTTAGGGTAGTCTCCCGATCTGGTGATATGCTGATAATGAACGGACTACTGGGACTATTACGTGTTAAGGGAAATATTAGGTCACTCCTTAACGCTATTTTAAAGTATGTTTATTTTACTTAGCGCAATATTACTACACAATAAATAGTTTAAAGGATCCTTAAACGATGAGCGATCCCAAACATCCTTTAAGTTAATGATGCATTTTTTTACTATTTGCTTGAGTTGATTTACAGTTCATATGTATTTATGTCCTGACTCGAGTGTTTTGTATTTTGCTTTACGCTCGAGTCAGATTGAGTGATTCAGCATTCAAGAATCACCTTCGGAGTTGGAGCTTTGCTCATAGATCCAAACATCTATTTTGCTTTCAGTATTCAGTGTTTCAGTGATGTATTCTGATTTGTATCTGACGTATCTTGTTACTCTTATGTTGTATCTTATTTAACTCTGATGTATCTTATTTTTATATAGTAGCTTATGAAATACTATCTCTTTTACTTCTGCTGCATGATTAAATACTCTGTTCTATGATCTGTGACTATTTATTTACTGTATATTCTGAGATTTGCCAAATTTTATTTACAACGCGATATTTTGAGCAATTCAAGTTCGACATGTGCGGATGCGAATGGTTGAAAATATTAGGTCGTTACACTATAAATCATATATTTTTTTGCTCCAACTTTTGGTTCCACTTCGACGTTAACATCGTCATTATTAATTTCAGTAGTATTTAACATTGATCATGTTGCATCTTCAACCATATGTTCTATGAGATTCGTCGTACTAACTTCATCACTAATGACCTCTACTGACCGTTCTTCGTTATGTGTTATAATTTCTCCATGACGATCCCACACCAAATAATTGGTTACGAAACCATATTGGCGTAAACGAATCCTAAACATATTCGGTACTAAATACTTCAACAATTTGCACCTACTACATGGACAACGAATTTGTACGTCGTTTCAAATATTACTTAAAGCAAATTCGACAAACACATTTACCCCGTTATGAAAATGTTTACTTACTGAGCCTTCCATTTCTCTTCCTTGATACATCCAGCTCCGATCAATAAAATAATTGACCATTTTTCCTACTGTAAAACCTATGATCAATAGTAAAAAAATTATTAATCAAACTCGATAAACACATTTAGATTTTACTGTTTTTTATAATCCATTTTCGTTTATATACAAAGTTATATTTCTTGATATTTTATTCACATTTTTGTACCTTTTACTTCCCATTACAAACACAATAGTAATTACATTTCTTAAATCATATCATTATAAATGATTTTCCAAAATTTCGGCAGCACTTCCCCCTGTGTTCCTTGTATCGTACACTTATGCATGTACACATGGAACGAAAAGGAAATGCCATCGAAATTTTGTGAACCGTTTATAACGATATGATTTACGAAACGTAATTACTTTATAGTGTTTGTAACTTGTCCAATACAGGGAAAAATCCAACAAATATTGTATCAGATGAATATGAATATCCGTTTTGCAATAAAAACGAATATTCATACAACGAACATATACAACACTTGTCAGACGGGGACAAAAATTCACTAAGGGATGTACATTTTTTTTATATATTACCATTTTATTAAATATATAAAATAAAGCATATTATGCATTATTTTATTTATATTCAACTATTTTATTAAATATATAATAAATTATATGACTTTTACTATTTCGCAAAATATATAATTCATGTGTATATATGTACTAAATTATATACTTATCTATTGCTAATATATTTTGTAAAAGATATAATTCATGTTCGTGAAATATTCGACTAATTCATGCTTGCCTAATATTTTACGAAACATATACAAAATAATTTAAATCAATGCTAACTAATCTAACGCTAACTTAAATGTGCATTTACACTAAATTATCAATATATGTATATATGTACATAATATATATACACAAACAATTTGGAAATTCGGATGCAAATAATGGTAATTAGCACTTAGTTTGGTATAATAAACAATCAATAGGCCATTAGATACAAGTATAATAACAAATTAAATACAAAATTAGAAAAATTTAAAATTTTAGGGTTTTAGCCAAAACCTGATTTTGTTGATGTATTTGGATGGAGAGAGAACGCTGGTGTTGATTGATGGCGTCAGAGCGGCTGCCGGTTGCGTGGGCAGGCTTGGAGCAAGAAAAGAGGAGGAGTGGAGGAAGATGGAGATGGATTTCGGTGGTTTTGGAGAGGAAGAGATAAATGAATTGCTTTCTCGGCTTGGCTGCAGGTTTACCAACAGCTTCCAACGGTCGCAAACGGCATTTTTACAACGTTTACCAACGGCTACCAACGACTTGTTAAAAAATAACGAGTCGTTGGTAGCCATTGGAAATTCGCGTTGTCGGCCGTTGAAACCCTATCGTGGCAATATACTGTAGTTCTAGTAGTGTAGAAATTTTAAATCTAAGTGACACTAACAGGTAAGCAACAACTGCTGGTTGATTATATTGTTGATCTTCTCTGAGTTTTCTTCCCTCATTTTTTAGGTGAAAGATAAATTTTGAAAGCATAAACAAAAGTATCCTCTTTAAAAAGTACACATATGCATGATTCAGTGCTGACATCATTATGAAGATCGGGTCTAAAGCTTTTTTGCACTAAAGTTATCAGGAGATAGATTAAGAGAGATTGGAACCACCTTTCTTTGAAGCATAAACGTCAATAGGCTAGCATAGCTAGCTACTGTAAACATAGTTCCCATATGGCCCCATAACCATCTAAACCAATAAATCAATCCATAAGAATCAAAAATACTCAAATTTGAAATGACTCATTTGTACGCAGTCTGCTTGGACTCCAATATACTTCTATAAAACTAGAGCTACCTATAATTCCATGATCTTCGTAAAACAATTTTGTAACGTACCCTAAAATTTCAGCTTATAACTCACTGAATTTTTTTTTTGGAAATGCTTTTATTTTCAAGTGAATAACATTATCCATCATTTCTCCACTTAACTAACATACTATTATTTTTCTAAGAAAATCTATAGCTAAATTACCGTTCTTCTTTGTTGCATTTTTAGTATTTTTCTTATAACCCATCAAACAGAAAACATCAACACTACAAGAAAGAGCATCATTTTTAATGGCTAAAAAGCATCAGTGGCCGTCGGAAGGCTATACGAGCCGTCAGAAATAAAGCTGCCATCAATCAGTCCTTCCGACGTTTTTGTCGTTGGCTTTGCAATGGTTATCAATGGCAACTTCCGACGGCTTTCTAACAATCGTCGTGTACATATAGTAGTTTGTGGTTCAATTGTACATATGTCCGAAACTGTTGTTTTCGTACCGTCGGAAACTGTTGTGTGCCATTGGTTATTTTTTGCTAATAAATCGTCCGTAGCCGCCAATAGCCTAATCTATTTTGAGTGCTGAACTTGGGCCTATATTAGTGTTTGTTACTAGGTTTTAAAAGAGCATAAACAATTTAAATTTTCATAGTAAAATCAATGCAGTGGGTGTTAAAAAGATTTAATTTACCAGGCCTATGTAAATAGCGTTGCTTTAAGCAGATCCGCTAAAAGAGCCAAATTGTGAAAGTGTAATGTTTGAAGAAGAAATTTACGGTCAGGTTTAGAGGGATACATCAGAGCTCTAATTGAATAGATTTAACACTAATGACTGTTACGGTCGCAAATACGATGAGATTTCAATGTTCTAAACAAAATTAACATCACAAGCTAAACTTAGAAAATAAAACATGAAAATCATACCACCTCGTCCTGCACCTACGCCCCTTATAAAGCGTCTGCTTCTTACCCTCTAATATATGATTGAAACAGTAACCAGTCAATGGCATTGCCTTTTTCTTGCATCCCTTTCGGTTTCACTTAACTCTTTCTACGATGTTATTTTTTTCCATTGCTGTGCTTTCCTTGTTGTTTTCAAAAGGACTCTTACCAGTTTCCCAAACGTACTTACTGTACATAGCCCTAGCTTCCTCCGTCAATCCCCAATATTGATTTCTGTAAATTCTAAGCAATTCTCTAGCATGATGCAATCGACGAAGAATGACGTCTTCACGTGAGAGGTATCTTTTGGAATTATAATCAAGCATTGCTATTGGGTCTGCTAGAGGAACGATGGGCATTTATTTCAAATTTTTATCACAACTGAGAAATTAGGGAGTATCGAGTAGCTTGATGATTTTGGGGCAGAAGATATATTCAAAATAAAAGACGTGTCAATATTTATGTAAGGGCCGGCCACATGAACACAAAAGTAAACATAAAATGATGACACAAAAGATCCGGACCATTGAATTTTTTGTCTTTATGGAGAAGGTGGAATTCAGGGGGCAATACAATGGTGGAGATTCTTTATGTCACCAATTGTGTCTATAATTTGTGTCTAAATAGACTTTCCCTTTATATAAGCACATAGTAGCTTTATTTTAGTGAGTGGAACACGGTTCTGTGCTTTGCAACGCGCTTATTATAATAGCATTAAATGGTTAAAGAGTATCTAGTAATGAATAGTTCGCTCGCAGTTGGAATTTATCAAAGTTGGAAACGGGGATTGACAATCATTTTTATGTGGAAAACAATTATGGATTATGGAACCATGTTTTAAATTTTATTCGTAACTTTATTCTAAAAAAATTGGATTTTGAGTTTTTTTCGAAAATTAAATCCAAACATAACCGTATGATTTTATGATTGAAAGTCAACAAATTCAAATAAATTCATGAGTGTCTGCAGTTGTCGTTCGTTCTCTTATACTCAAAAACTCGACGTTCCAAGCAAAATAGCTCTAAAGACTTCTCAGATGTACTGCAACTTCATTTCCTAAATAATGAAAGGAAAATACTTTCCCAAATGCATTTTTACTATCTTTTTTGAAGCCATGCATTTGAAAAAACAAAAGATTTGAGTCAAGATTGTCCTCTTTTAGTACTAGGCTTTCTCTGATTTTGGAATTGGAGTCAAGGAAATAGCAAAGAAAGTCACATCAAGCTCTATCCCAGTAGAGAAAAGGGGAATTCTCAATTGTTACACATATCTCAATCAGATGTAAAAAGCATAATGACCCGCTTTTTCGACCCTTGAAAATCGACACTAATACATTCTTGGTATTTATCCTCTGCAAATTCAAGTGCCGAAAATGCATATTGATCAAGCATAACAAGAAAATAACGCAAAATAGAATATAAAATAGAATCTCATACAAATGGAATAATCATATATTATTAACCATAAAATCATTTACAGGAGAACATTTTGAATCTCAGAGTCTAACGGAAATTTAGCCTGAACAGTTATAAATCCTTTTCCCTTATAAATGCTGAAAAACAACAAAAAAAATGTCGTGGAAAATAGAACATGTCCATACGTTGATGAAGATCTCTAGCTCTCCTATGAAAACTCCAAGCGTCTTTAGCTAAACCTGAAACTACTCGGATCTGTCTTAGGTACTAAAAATACCTGAATCAGGCTTGATAAACTAGCGTGAGAAAACTCAAATCATAAATGTATATAGTAGTGTTATAGATTAGGTTGATGCCAATCAGAACCTTTGAAAAGAAGGGTATCTCGTAAGACCACGCTGTACAAAAATACGAACGAGTATTTACCTTACGATAACCAAAATAGTATATATCAAAACAAATTTGATATTATTATTAATGACATTGGTTTGAAAACAATTTTCAAATAAATATATAATGAAGGTAACAATACCTAGACAATGTCAAACAGTGTATATGATACCAAAAGGGTAGTTGAAATGTTAGAAAGCATTACAGCTATTTTGAGAGTATAACTAAAATTGTAAAGCTCGTATTGGAATTGGATTTCCAGCATGACAGGTAAGTATCGGCCATTTCCTCCAATGTGAAATCCACAAATTACATCTTAGTCTTCGACGACTATTTATTTTTCTTAAGCAAGTGTTAACCCGCCTTTTGTCAAGGCCATAAACAGACGGATTCAACCTAACCAACTTTACGATTATCGAGGATAGAATATGATGGGTTCGATCTAAATGGAAGAAATTTGGATGAGCCGCTCGAAATTGAGGTTCGTCGTTGTGGCTCGGCATTGCGATGAGGATAGGGTGGCTCGGAATTGAGGTTCGTCACGGTCGCTCGGCATTATGGTGAGGACAGGGTGGCTTGGCATTGAGGTTCGTCAAGGTCGCTCGGCATTGAGGTTCATCGGGGTCTCTCGGCATTGTTGCACGGTCAGGGTCGCTCGGCATTGTGGCTCGGTCAGGGTTGCTTGGCATTGTAGCTCGATCAGGGTCGCTTGGCATTGTGGCTCAGTCAGGGTCACTCGGCATTATGGCTCGGTCAGAGTTGCTCGGCAATGTAGCTCGATCAGGGTCACTCGGCATTGAGGTTCGTCGTTGTGGCTCGGCATTGAGGTTCATCAGGGTGGCTCAGGATTGTGGTTTAGTCGGTGCCACTCGACATTGCAAGTGGCTCAGTATGGTTTGGGTTAGCAAGATGATGTGGGTCGGTTTCGAACTGGACTTCATGGTTCGACGTGCTAAAGTTCACTCGTGGGTCGTCATAAGGTGGTGGTTCAGCATAAAGTGGAGGTTTAGCTTGAAGATCGTTCGGTCATAGTGAAGTAGATTGGGGTTGGCACTCATCTAACTCCAAGTTGGCAAGCAAGTGGCTTTGGGTCGCTGAGCACTCTACTTCGAGTCGTCTCCAAGGAACTTCTGTTTGGCATGTTGACTACGCGGGATCGGTTATGATGATAATTCTGGTTCGGTCATGGCCTTATAGGGCCCGGGTTACTCAGGAAGCCCAACTACCTGAATTTGCCTATAAATACAGCATGTGGGTCTCAAGTTGGGGTGATCTTCTTTCTACTCTCTGACTTACTCTTCTCTAAGGCTACGGTAGTCAGCCATCGTTAAACTTCGGATTGTAGCTGTAATCGATTATTACAGCAATAAAAAGAAAATTCCTAGAGTAAACGTAGGCCGGAGTTATCCGAACCACTATAAAATCTATTGTTCTTTACTGCTTTCTTTTTAATTTTTATTGTTCTTCATATTAATATCCTCTACGTATATTCTATCTGTAAGTTGTGACTGATATTTGGTGCTTTCGCTTTGATTTTGGTGTTAGCAACCACTTCTTGCGCTAACATTTTGGTGCTTTTATTAAGAATTGAACTCAAGGATTTAAGAACTTTAATTCTAGAAAGCAACGGCTAGACCACCAACGAGAAAGCAAGCAGCAGAAAGGAGCAATCAGGAAGGAATTCAAGCGGCCTCTTCTGGAGCTGGAGAGGATCATGCATCCATCGACATAACTCGGGACGAGATGAAGGTATGATGAATTCTATGCAGGTGAAGATGATGAAACGGCAAGAGGAGATGATGCAGGCTCTTCTTAGGCAATTCGGACAACCAGGAACTGCAGGTGCAAAACTTCTTAGAACTGGACCAGAGGAACTCAACCAGCAGGTAGATGAAGTGATTTAGTAGGGGGCAGCTCCCAATCAAGAGAAAACTAACAATTTAGATGGACCTAGACTCAGGGGCACACCACTGAGTAATGCTGGACCAACCCCTGGAGGGATACCGGGTGATGCTATGCAACCCGGTATCAACAGAAACACATGAGTATGTGACGAGAAATATATGCCAGAATTCCCAAGCGGAGTTGGAGAGCAGCTCGGAAATATGGATAGAGGGAAACCCGTGGTTGAAAATGCTGGATTAGCTGGCAATATTAGGTGGAATATTCATGGAGATCTGACAATCAAGGATTTGGAGGGTGTCAACAAAAGTCCATTCACCTGGAACATCAAGACGGCTAGGAATCTGCCCGATTTCAAACTGCCCACACTAGAAGTATACAGCGGGAAGATGGATCACACTGACCACTTGATGAGGTACACAAGGCATATGGAAGTGTTAAGGGCAAAAGAAGAGGTTATGGCCCGAGGTTTCCTTCTGTAATTGACTGATATAGCTGCTATATGGTTCAAACAGCCGGAAGATGGATCCACTGGAGCATGGACAGAAATGGTGGACAAGTTCTCGGGTCAGTTTTGAGTTCACATAAAAAGGCCAAAGAATGTGATGAAGCTGATGTCAGTTAAACAGGGGCAGATGAATCGCTTAGGACATTCTTAACTCGGCTTAATGCAGTAGTTGCTTCCATGGATTGGCCCGATCCATCAATGGTTATGATGGTTGCGGTATCATTAGTCAGGATTAATTCGGAAACCATAGATAACTTGCAAATGCAATTTTGCGGTAATATAATTAAATGAATTGATAGCATCATGTATATCAGACAAATGCAATTGTTCAATAATGTCACATGGCATAAAATAGAATGTGCAAAACCATACCAAGGTTTAGAGTAAATATTGTTCAATACAACTTTAGTGCAATTGTTCAAATTTTGTAACAATGGCTTAGGAAGACGTTCGATCAAAGTAGTGTTTTGGAAATAGTAGCATTTTGAGAAAGCTTATTATCAACAGATCTTTGTCACCCAAATCACAAAGAGATAACTTGGATAGAAAACAAGACGGATTTGAAATCAAAACACAATAACACAAAATATTCCACCCAACCACCCACTTTGTGGATTCACCAAAATTTTGTTTACAATAATAGAACAAAGCTAAAGTAAACAAAATACCATTGAATCGATAACCAAATTGAGAAAGGGAGAAAAAATCTATATGGCTAAAATTGTTGGAGAAAAAGAACAAAGATGGAGAAGAGAAAATTAGCAAATAGATTTTCCACCACACTTTTACCCTCTCTTTTAGTCTCTATTTATATAATCAATTACTTAATGCCCAAGTTAACATTAGATGACCAAAAATAATTTGAGTAGCCAATTAGAGAGAGAAATAAACATACTCAAATATGACTATTAATTAGAGGAAACAAAATCTTCTCTTTCTTTCTTTTCCATATTTATTTACCTCCATTTGTAATTTTGTATCACCAAAATTTGACACTCCTTGTTGACACAAGTATATTCACAAATCATTTTTTAAAGATTTCTCATTTCCAAATCATATCAAAGGATCAAAGTAAAATGTTGTTTAAATTAGAGATAAAGATAACCTCAGACAATATTCCTTCGGTGTTAAGTGTGGAATGAATGTCTGTACCACCAGAATTAAGGTCAGTTAGAGGAAATCCAATCTCAATTCTTTTAAAATTTTCTTCTATAAATCCACTTCATCAATCTCTTTTATTTACTAATCTCCTTTATTTAAATTCCAAACCCATTTACAAAACTCTTTATAAATCATCAATTTAAACTAAAAAATATTCATTTATAAATATCAAAACATTTATGTGTCTCTTTTTAAATCTCACAAATTATTTATAAATCTTCCTTTATAAATATCCAAAAATCATTTATAAAAATTCTTTAAAGTATTCCTTATTTAAAACAAAACTCCTTTGATAAAGTCATTTAATAAAGTCCTTTTGATAGACGAAATGATTGTTTAAACACCTTTACTAAAATCATTGCTTGACTTGAAAACATTATTAAAAAATGATTGACCTTAAAATTAAAAAAGAAGCTTAGTGATCACAATGGTTCTCATTTAACCGAGTTTACTTTTCAAGTTATAACATGGGTGTTTACTTAACAAGCAGTTATGTATAAGGGAATCAACTGGAAATAAACAAATCAACATATTAGTAAGATGTCGAAGTTAATATAATAGTAGAATGATATTTTATTCTACTAAACACATGCCCAGCGAATATAATTGCAGAATAGGTTTTTATTCTCCTTAAATAGATGCCCACATAATCTACATAGGGAGTAATAGTAGAATTATGATTTGTTCTACCAAACAAATGTCCAATTTAACTTAATTAGTAGAGTGGGGTTTTATTCTCCTAAACAGATATCATTGGTTTTCATTTTTAATTGGGATTACTTAGGGTTAATCATTAAAGAAATCTCTTAGATTTAAAATCTTCCTTTAAAAGAAATTTTCTTCTAAAAAACAAAACCGATCTTTAGAATTAAAGTTGTTTAAAACTTTAAAACTTTTATTTAAAAATTAAATAACATTTAAACCTTTATTTTAATGATAATTAAACCTTAAATTAATAACTTGACTGTTAAATAAATAACTAAATAATAACTAACCCATAAATAAATAATTAAATATTAGATACTCTTTAAATAAATGATTAAATAATAATATATCTTTAATTAATTATTAAATAGTCATTTAAACATTTAAATAATAACCAAATATTAATTAATCTCAATTAATTAGTTAGTTAATCTTTAAATAAAATTTAATAATAAATTAAACCTTTATTTAAAATACTTAAGTCATAATTAAGTTTTAAATTTAACCTTTGCTTAAATTTAACTTGGTTGGAAATAAATTAATAATTAGACATTTAATCAAAATAATAATTGAACAATAATTACCCTATCTACATAATTAAACAATAATTACTTAACTCCTAATTACTAATCAAATAATAATTAACTTTAATTACTTAACTAATGATGATTAACTTAATTGATTAACACTTAAGTATAAACAACCTTCACTAACTAATTATTATGTATTGATTACCTTGATTAGTTAACTAATTAAAAATAATCAAATATATAAATAATTACTTTCTAATTTCTTAATTAAAGTTAGAAATCATTTTCAAAAATATTTTAAGTTAAAACAAGTTTAGATTAGAAAAATAATTAGTTTTTTCGAACTTCACCTATAGCGACTATCGCTATACGACCTGTAATTTCAAACCTTGAAATTTCTTTACTAACTTTTAAGACTTTAAATTTTTGAAACCTATCACTTTGAAAACTAAATGGAAAACTTTTTGAAACCCTAAACAACGTTTTAAACTTGAAATATTTGGAACATAAAATCAAATTTCAAACCTTTCATGTCGGTTTTAAATATTAGTTAGCGCCAGCTTTATTATTATGAACTACATGTACCAAAAACCATACCCAACATTTCAACATGACATGATGTCGTATTTATACTCATAAGCAAGATACTAACTTTAATTTCGTTAAATTAATTTCCATTTTCCAAATGTTAACTAACATCACATAATCACACCAATACACGTCCATGTCGTCATCACATATCCAAGCATATATATGCACAACTAATGCACAATAACATTATACATCCATCATATAATTCAAGTAATATACTTCACATTTTACAGTTAGTTAGTTAAGTAAAAAAGATAGAATTTTTCCCACCATAAAGCTTCCAAACTCATAGTAATTTAAGGTATGACCTAGCACTTCAAAGAAAAAAGATGGAGTCTTGATGGCATTAAAGACTAAGGTGCCCCAGCCTTCAAGGAAAATGGAAGTGAAGTTTATTTTTAGTAAGGTGAAGGGACTTTGGCATATCATCGAACTATCAAAAATCAACTCGAAAATGGATCATATTCCAGGTGATTTTTGGATAAGTTACTCTTGGAATTTTAAAAAATTGTCATATATAAAGCTAATGAAAATTCTCTTCTCTACAATTTCAAAAAAAGAACCATTCAATTTGAATGACTTTTGTGGGAGATATGGTAAAAATAAGATGAGGTATTTCCGGACTTCAAAATTTAGGTCTGCAAATGCTCTGCAAGGAAATGAGATTGGGGCATGGTTAAGCTCAACATTTAAAGAAGTAGGACACATGAAATTTGTATCCATTGGAATTCTACATGGATTTTAAAAAGAAAATCTCCATTTGGATCAAATATAAGAAAGATATAGTAGAAAGAAGAGGAGTCAAAAATAAAGAAATGAAAAGGGTATTTATAAGCAAGAAACAATTCAAATTACCTTAATACCCTTGGCCCTTTACCCTCCACCTCCTCTGGCCACATCACCATGCCACCTCACTATCATGTACCTCAGCCCAGAAGCTTGTCCCCCTTCTTCTTGCTTAGCCAACATGACAATATTGCATGTGTATTTATGTTTTCTTATGCTTCCAAAAGCATCTTTCATTTTTAAACATCCTTTTATTTTATATTTCATAAAAGGTCACAATTTATGTTTATAAAATAGAAACATGTGCACATATTTTCTAAATATATTAACTTATGTATAAATTAGTATATTTACATTAAAAAGTTCATAACGCTTCAAACAATTTTTAGCCGATGGAAAGTCGAAAATTTGCAAAACGAATTCCGTTCGCATTTTCGACTTTTCTTCCAACTATATATTTTTGTAAAAAAATTCGAAAAAATTCACCATCAATATTCACTATTTTAGAAGATTGTTCAAATTATAAAATCTATTATTTTAATGTTAAAAATTAATTTAATATTCGAAAATCAGAGCGGTGAAATTCTGGGTCATTACACTCCCCCCACTTAAAAGAATTTCGACCTCCAAATTTTACCACCGCCCTAAATCCAAAAACATTTAAAACTATTAGATAGTCCAAATGATTTACATAGAACATTCCCATGCAAAATCTAATTGGATCACTCGCTTAAATGCGTAGCTTTTATTCTAATCTAGTAACGCTCAATCGATTCCTTAGTACCGACTCTAATCGGGCTTATAAATTAGAAAAATATGCTCTCCTTACATAGCCATATACTTTGGTAGAAAACATTGGTTCTAAATTAAGAACCCTCACCAAGGTTTTCGTAAAAAATCGATTGATGGATCTTTATTCGGAATAGTGTACATCAACTCAAGTCATGTACTTGAATTTTGGCTTTAGAATTATCTGGAAAAAAAAGTGATCTACATACAACCTATGTCTTATCTTATTGGTTCTTGCTATCCAACTAGTGTCTATCCTCCCCAAAATAAATACGAAAATATTTCATAACAATTTTTGCTTAGGTTTAAATATTTCTGTAAGTAAACAACTTACTAATGAAACCTTTTCACAAAATCATTTTAATTTATTAATTTGTATAATTGTCTTCTACATCCTAAGAGTATATACAAAACAACTAATTTTAAACCTTATTCATCTATTCTATTCAGATGTAGGCCTAAATAACTTAGGCCTTTAAAATTTGGTCAACTAATCCAACCGCTTTACCCAATTGATCTGGTAAGAAGCTAAAAGATTAGGATGCTCGTATCCAAACTCCGTCCTAGTGTCTACTTTTTCTTAAACAACTCTTAGGTGAAAATGTTTATTAGCCAGCCCAAGAACATCAAATAAATTTTAACTTCCAAGATGTTAAAACCCAAAAGACACTATTTAATGAAACCAATTTTATTAGATATTCTTGTTTAATTCAATTTTAACCTCATTTATCAAACCATTCAAGTTTATTAAATATTCTTATTAATTCACTTTTAACCTCGTTTATCATATCAAGTTTATTCAATTATTACAGTTATTTATGGTTATTTGTAGTTATTTTACAGTTGTTTACATCTATTTTAATTTGGGATTTAGACCCATTTTTTACGAGAATAAAATATTAAAAAGAAAAGAATTCATAAATATGGATTAAAAATAAAAAAAACAGTAAATCTACAGAAATCAGATGTAAAAGGAGAAACGGAAATAAAAATAGAGATGGACTGAAATAGGCAAATTTAAGAAATCTACAGGGGTGATTGTAACAAGTGGTTATAACTAGACAAAGAAAATTAGAAGAGTAACAATTGCAAGAATAATTATAACATAGGTTATAATTAGAAAGAAAGAAATAATAGAAGGGGCTTATTTTAAAGCTTAGATCTTGGACTAAGTTAATAAGCAAATATAACAGAAATAAAAGAAAAGGCATATTTTGAAACTTAGATCTTGGATTAAGTTCATAAGCAAATATAGCAGAAATAACAAAAGGGGCTTATTTTAGAACTTAGATCTTAGATTAAGTTAATAAGTAAATATAACAGTAGTGGACTATACCAGCCGGGGCTGTCAACGAATGCAAACAGATGCGAATATGGCTGTATCCGCATCTGCATCCGAAAATTTAATTCCACATCCGATATCCGTGGATGTTTGAGAATTAACATCCGTACCCGCATCTGTGGACATTTTTCGGAGATCCAAAAATATCCGCATCCGAAAATAAAGAGCGAATATTTTCGGATATTCGAAAATATTCGAAATATCTACATCTGAAATTGAATAAGATTTCTATTATACAAATATTTTTGAACTAAAACAATCACATTATCAAATGACAATACACACACTACAATACTAATTAGTTTTTCAAAGTGGAACAATTCATTTCTAAGTAAATTTTTAAGTTCACCATTAAATAGTAAAACAATAATAATAATTTTTATTATAATTAATTTTGGATTGGACGGATGTTTTTCGGATATGGATATGCCTATATCCGCATTTGCATCTGATTTTCTTTTCGCACATCGGATATCTGCATCCGCTTTTCAGATATCGGATAATATCCTTTTTTTGGATATGGATCTGGATGGATTTTGGATTTTTCAGGTATCAATTGTCATGTCGAATGCCAGCAGCATTCCCTTTCAGATCTAGGACTGATAGACTCACACGTGGGTGAGGCTGGGCACACTTATGCTGATTTGGGTCAATAAGTTACTAATAGATAAAGGCTCAAATTTGAGGATTTGGGCAATTGGCGCAAAGTTAGAAGATCTGTTCGTTAGGACCAATTGGCGCAATTAGCTTTATCTTGCCTAGAAATGCTAGTAATTAATTCCACTCACCAGACTTATTGTCTAACCCACTCCTCTATCTTTCCTTTTCCCCTAATTGGCTAACAGAATAGAGGATAGTTGACTTAGGTTGCTTGGAGACTCATTTCCAAAGTTTCCTCCTTTCAGATGTGCTCTTCTACATTTCATCGTTTTCATTTGGCTTATGATGGAATGGCACTTAAGGGAGGGATTATTTTATTGTTATCTTTATAGTATGATTTTTTAAGATTGAGATGTATTTTCATGAGACATGAGACATTTTGAATTTTTGAGTCATGTTATGTTTTGATGACTTATTTTGAGATTAAGTTTAATTTCGAATGACAAATTATTATTTAAATGTTTTCGCTATTTTTACTTATTTGTCATGTGAATCATAGTCTCTGTGATTCTTTAGCTATACATATAACGCGACACATCCTTTGGCATGCACTTTTTGGGAATACTAAGAGCTGTGGGGTGTTTCACCTAAAGGTGTAGATAAGTTTGGGTTTTGGTCATTAAGTAGAGTAGGAGGTTTAGATCTTGTCAAAAACTTGGAGGCTCGTTCTTCTTGAGTTTAGGGTGGAAATCTTAAGCATTGATAGATCTGAGATAGGTTTTATCCCTGTCGACAGCCGTGGGTATAACTTCTTTGGGTTTAAATCTATAATTTCAGGCTTTGATGTTTAGAGGTTGGGCTTCGACCTTGTCGAAGGGTTTAGATCATAGAGTAAATAGCTTCGAATGGGTTACAGAAGATATTAGATCTTGAAAAGGTATTGACTATGTCGATAGGAGCCTTTCAGTGGAGGTCAAACCTAAAACATAAAGGTGAATCCAATAAAAGTTTAATAGAACAGTAAACTAATCAAAAGCGCTTAGGACTTCCATTTTTCCATCTAAGGAATCTCTATTTCTGTAAATACCCAAATCAAAAATCTTGAAATTTGGGTTACAATGCTTTATTTAAGATAATACAAATTTAGAATGAGAGGAAACAGATCACTAAAAAGTGACCCGTTAGATCGTATTTATAGATGCGGCTTAGAACCTTTCGACCTTGATGCTTTCGACCGGGTTGAAAGTTGACTGTAGAGTGACCTAAGTAAGTTGTCATCTTGGTCGAATCTTATGGTGGCACTACCCTGCTTTCAATTATCTTGTAAGTGCTTCCAACTTTGTCGACAGCCTTTAATCATTGGTTTCAATGATGTTTTTGCCCATATACTTTTCCTGATCTGATGCGGAACATTACCTAGACCACACTGGTTTCAACCTATTTGACAGGTTTGCTATAGCATTCGAAGGGGTTGCTCCAGATAATAATTGCTTCCTATCAGTTTGAATGATGGTGAAACCATTGGTTTCAAATGGTTTGTCGTATATTCATGGGTCTGTTCTAAATTGTCTATGGAAGGCGGCTTCAACTTAATCGAAAAGACTTTAGTTTTTTGAAGGGTCGCTAATGAAGGCGGAAGAGTGCTTTCAACCCCCTTATCTTCTTTAAAACGTGAGGACTTTCTGAAAAAATATTAGAGAAGCCTTCCAGCAGCAATTAAAGGTCCTTAAGCTTACAAACTTTGATGGCAGCATACCTTTGACACCTTCGAATGGTTGGACTAGAGCTCATCCCTCTTGCTCCTTGTTTAAAGAGGTCTTGACTTGGTAAAAAGGTAAAGATTTGGAGTAAAAACTATTGAAATAAATAAATAATGTGGAAAGTATTTCTTAGTACTAAAAAATCATCTCGTAAATACCATTCTTAAGTAATAATTTAGTGCATGAATAGTATGTATAGCATAAATATTAGCTTATTAATTCAGGCATCATCATTAAAAAAGCCAGGATCTACTTATGTTTTATGACCTATGAGATCAATAGCATGATCTAATAATCTTTGTTGTTTCCTTTTATTTTCTTCGACTTTATATTGTATGCTTTAATACTAGTGGCCATGTTTAGATCATTATTCACATTGATATAACCAAAACTAGCAACTAGACATAGTTTATTCTCCATGCATGTGGGCATTTGTCTTTTGTGCACCCACAAGTTTCTAAAATTTATTAAAAAGTTTTTATTGCTTTATTACTAATTTTAACATCTGTTAATATATTGGAACTTTAAATATTGTATTATGTCTGCATAGCGTAGGTTCTTTTAAAAGTAGTGGTTTTGTAAGTCCATAATTATAACAACAAAATAAACCATATCTAAAAGTTTTTGTATCTCTATATATCAAGTTAATTTCACTTGTGCTTATGGTGACTGTATCCCATTTTTCCTTTGGTTAATATATTAGAAGACAACACATATGATCTTCCATTCTTTGCATTCATAGTCCATACAAATTTCATTGACATCCTATTCTGAAGAATTTGATAACAAAATAATATGATTTCAGATTGAGAAATATATTTTGCTATTATTATACATTTTATATCCATGTGTAGTGGTTCAAATTACTTGATCTCATTAAAAGAGAATTGGTAATTGATGAATCCAAACTAGGTCAGGCATATCATATTTGAAAATTACACTTGCACAAACAGCCTAACTATCAATCCAATACATACAATTCATCACAAATGCACATCCAATTGACTAAAAATGATTATTTATACCGTATATAGAAGAAAAACAACTAAATTATCTAAATAATATTGGGACTAGATTCAAAGGTGAAGGTGATTTTTTAGGAAATGATTGATAGTATGAGAGAGGATGATATTAAACTCAATTAGAGAATTTTGCGTGAGGAATATTTGAATTTTTTATATAGAAAAATTTAGGAAGACAATATTAAGAATTATGTATTTTTGCATGTTCTATATAATAATAACTTTACTTTTTTGTAAAACTAAAAATTAGGGAAGAAAAAATTTAACGTAAAAAATCAAACAGAGCTTAAGGCTTTCATCCAAAAATCTTGAAGCAACTATTTGTCCTCAATATGATTAATTGCTAATTTTAGTCTAAACATAATGTTATGTTATACATCGACTATTAGCTAATTAATATCATTTAAAATAACATTGTAAAGATGATCTAAATACAACCAATTTGCATAAAGGTATATATGTCATAGTTTGTAACTTTTAAAGAAAAATAATTTTATTGAAATCCAAATACATTATGAGATTGAGATATCTCCGTTTGATTTTAATACATGAGGATAAAATGATGAACTCATAACAAAGGACATAATGATCAATCTTAGCGGTCAAGGTCAGCAAGGACATTATGGATAGGGGCAAGAGAAGGACCATGGTGTTTGCGGGGACGGTGAGGAGTTGGAGCATGCACATGGTGTTTGTGATCATAGTGAGGACCTGGAGCATGAGCGTGATGTTTGTGTCGATGGTGTGGTGTTGGAGCATGACCGCGGTGCCTATGGAGAGGGAGGTGGCTGCGGGGAGAGGGAGCAAAAGCATGGTGTTGGTAAACAACATGATGTTGGCTTTGGGGAGCAGGAGCCTGGGAAGGGTGCTTGTGGTGGTGGTGGGGAGATGGAGCATGACCATGGTGCTTGTGGTGGCGGTGATGGTGAGGAGCAGGAGCATGAGGACGGAAATGATCAGGATCCGGTTTAATGATATACTCCATTGTTTCTTCCTCTGTATCTTCCATCAAAGCTTCCATTGCAGATTGAATGTTTGTTTGATGGTCTTGTGACATTTCATTCTCACCAACTTCCGTTGACAAAATTTCAATATCATAATTACCTAATATTGTTTTTGCATTTGTTACTGTCATGACAATAGCTACGAAAAAGAGACTTTTTCGAAGATCCATTTTTTAGTTTGATATCCTGCAATGCAATTGTGAGTGAAATTCCCTATGGCATTTATACAGTTGGTTTGGTATTTGATAAGATTAAGTGGGGAAGGAAATCTAACAGTAAAACTTATTACCTATTAATTAAGCAGGTGGGAATTCATTATGGGGATTAATCTACTATAGTTGGTACATTAATCGTATTATACATGTATATATTAAGACATTAGATACAATTTGCAATAATACTTTCCTCTATGTTTTATGTTAATAACTTCCAATTATTTTTAATGTACATTTATAATATTATAATAGCTTTTATTTCAATTATTTACTGGACGAATCTAGAGAAATTAATAGATTATGGTTCATGTATTAGCATATTCGTTGTTTAAACTAACTAGAAATCTGAATTGGGAAAATGTAAGCAGAAAAATAATTCAGTACTAATTGGCGTTTTATTTAAAATATGCTTAATTATGATGATTGTTTATAGTCGGCTATTTTTTATTTTTGAAGCCAATGTTGCTTTTCATAATACATCGCCGTGGCAATTCAAAAACATTTATTTTGGTACTTTCATTCTTCTGAACAATGTTAAATTATTATTATTATGTAAGTTTAAGTTAGAGATATTAATTTTTATAACTGGTTTTGTGCTTTTTTTCATGAGATTTTTAAGGTCAATTTTGTGTCAAAAATAATAATTTGATTATTACTGTTTACGAAAAATAATATTTATACTATAAAAGTAAAAAAGTGATTTATTTTAGATCAAGATATTTCTTAATCTAGAAGAAAATTTTTCCACAAAGGGAATCTAACATGACCCCTATTGAATAAAAATATATTTTTCCAATATTAAATTAGGTCCATATTCTTATTAATTCCTTTTAAATCCCTACCGTCTAAAAATTTATTTCCATTTGCATTCTATGATGTAGTAATAGCTACTAGAAACGCATGAAAAGACACAATTTTCTTATTTTTATAAATATTGATATTATATATTGTAAAAATTCAATTTCATAGTAGTTGTCTTTCGAAACATGATAATATTTTCCAAAAGCTTGATCAAAAATTGGACATTATTGTCTAAATATATGATTCACATTTATTTAGATTGTATGCTATTTGATGTTTATAAAATAATTACTGGAAGTTTACATTTCACCTATTTTAAGAAGAAAATTAAACTTCTTTCATGTTTCTAAGGATAATAAGCTTAATCTAATTAATAATAGAAATTAAATTTCATTATTTTAAGGATAGACAACAAATCTTGCTTTCTCCAAAATTATTGTTTGATAACCAAAAACTCTTCTTTTCTAGGAATGAAATTAGCCAACTATCTTTCAAATGGAATTCTTTAAAACCATGTAACTTTTTATATAGATGAATTATGGTAAATTTTCATTTACGCTATGCATTTACATTGCATGGTCAGTTGTGTACATATGTACGTACGTAAGCACATGCGGAGAGAACTAATGGGTATAATGTGTACATTCGCTAATTTTTGTTAATTGTTGACCGTTATTGTAACCATAGTAGTCCGACGGGTTCTGTTGATCAAAAGGGTTCTATCAAGACATGAATAAACCATAGATTTCATTTAATCCATGAAAAATATGCGAACCAAATATAGTAACAAAAAAGATTAAATTATGAATAGTATACGCATTTTGAAATGCAATTTAGAGGTAGTTAATCCAAACCAACCTTCCAACTTTCCTTATTAACCCCCCTCCCCCCCATACCCTATTTTTAGGTTACTTCATTTTTCTCCACCACTTTTCTAAAAAACAAATAATTAATGTTGCGATATTTCATTTGGAAAATGAATTCAAAGGAATTTAGGGAAGAAATGTTTAGGAGGACTTTGAAGAAATGCCTCTCAACATCGAGTACCTATAATTGTTTCTTCAAGATTGCTAAGAATACGACACATCAAAGTCCTATTCCAAAATTTGATGAAAAGTCTAATAATCAACCATATGTCCAATAATGCATAAATGAAACATTATAGAACATAGACATAAAACAAGAAAAAACCAGCTAAAATCTACACCTAAATAAACTACATATTATCAAGCTATAGATTCTCCCAAATGAGATCACGAACGAGTCAATATCTCTTTAATAAATAAACTACTACAATAAGCAAGCTTTCACTAATAACATCACAAGCAATGTGTTAAGACAAAAACTGGATCAAAACCCAGAGTCAAGATGAAAGCACCAGTTCGGATTAAATAAACAAAAAAGCAAAATATAAATAAGAACAAAAAGTTGGTTTTATAGTGGTTCGGTGTAATCTCCAGTCTACATCCACTTCAATCTTTTTATTAGTCCTTCTCTCTGTGGATTACAACTAGTCTTCTCAAATTTGATCACAATCTTGTGGATGTAAGATTTACCAAGATATTTCTAGAGAGTTTTAGAGCCCCTTGTACTAAGAGTTTGCTAATCAAAGTCATAAAAAAATAGATTTTTGTTTCCTAAATGACTTTAATGGAGGAGAGATTAGAGGTGAAGCAGTAGAATGGTCTCTGTAGTAAGAGAATCCCCTATTTGGTTGCAGGTAGGCTTGTTTTTATAAAGGAAATAGTCATGGTGGCTCAAAAATCCATCTAGGGTAGTGTCTAAATATCGTCCCAAAATATTATGCAATGTTGTAGAATCTCCTGAGCTTAAACCGAATATCGGAGTCGAGACTATCATAGTGGGGTTAACTTCTCACCATAGTTTGAATCACTTCAATTCTTCTGGCTTCCATCATGCTACTTTATTTTTAAGTGTTCTGTCCTATTTCCATGGATCATTGGTAGTCAAAATCAAGTTGGTGTCTACCTCTCTCCAAAATATCTTGATATGAATGTTTTTTCTTGAGAGATTGGTGATGACTTTTTTCCTTAGATTGGAATGATTCGTAATTTTACGGCACTCTTCTAATTCCATATGGAGTCGTTCCAAGAAGTCTCAGCATATATGGAGTTTGTATGAGAGGTCATGGTTGATATGAGAGGTGAGCGTTGACTTATCCACTTACTCTATTTGGAGCCCAAATTTCTTGAGCACTCTTAGAATGGACAATGATTCCTATGAAATTTGTATGAGAAATACGAAACCAGGAGAAGTCACTACCGACATGATCATGTCAATACCAACTACCCTCCTTTGCAAACTTTAGAATGAAACTTCTATACGTTGTCGGTAGTCATAGTGGTTAAGCGAGAAGATATTAGATACTCTTTAAATAAAAGATTAAATAATAATATATCTTTAGTTAATTATCAAATAGTCATTTAAACATTTAAATAATAACCAAATATTAATTTATCTCAATTAATTATTTTGTTAAGCTTTAAATAAAATTTGATAATAAATTAAACCTTTATTTAAAATACTTAAGTCATAATTAAGTTTTAAATTTAACCTTTGCTTTAATTTAACTTGGTTGGAAATAAATTAATAATTAGACACTTAATCAAAATAATAATTGAAGAATAATTACCCTATCTACATAATTAAACAATAATTACTTAACTCCTAATTACTAATCAAATAATAATTAACTTCAATTACTTAACTAATGATGATTAACATAATTGATTAACACTTAAGTATAAACAACCTTAACTAAGTAATGATTAAGTATCGATTACCTTGATTAGTTAACTAATTAAAAATAATTAAATAATTAAATAATTACTTTCTAATTACTTAATTAAAGTTAAAAATCATTTTGAAAAATATTTTAAGTCAAAACAAGTTTAGATTAGAAAAATAATTAGTTTTTCCGTACTTCGCCTATAGCGACTATCGCTGTACGACCTGTAATTTCAAACCTTGAAATTTCTTTACTAACTTTTAAAACTTTAAAATTTTGAACCTATCACTTTGAAATCTAAATGAAAAACTTTTTGAAACCCTAGACAACGTTTTAAACTTGAAATATTTGGAATATAAAATCAAATTTCAAACCTTTCATGTCGGTTTTAAAAATTAGTTAGCTCTAGCTTTATTATTATGAACTACATGTACTAAAAACCATACCCAGCATTTCAACATGACATGATGTCGTATTTATACTCATAAGCAAGATCCTAACTTTAATTTCGTTAACTGAATTTCCATTTTCCAAATGTTAACTAACATCACATAATCACACCAATACACGTCCATGTCGTCATCACATATCCAAGCATAAATATGCACAACTAATGCACAATATCAATATACATCCATCATATAATTCAAGTAATATACTTCATATTTTACAGTTAGTTAGTTAAGTAAAAAAGATAGAACTTTTCCACCATATAGCTTCCAAACTCATAGTAATTTAAGGTATGACCTAGCACTTCAAAGAAAGAAGATGGAGCCTTGGTGGCATTAAAGACTAAGGTGCCTCAGCCTTCAAAGAAAATGGAAGTGAAGTTTATTTTTAGTGAGGTGGAGGGACTTTGGCATATCATCGAACTATCAAAAATCAACTCAAAAAGGGATCATATTCCAGGTGATTTTTGGATAAGTTACTCTCGAAATTTTAAAAAGTTATCATATATAAAGCTAATGAAAATTCCTTTCTCTACAATTTCAAAAAAAGAACCATTCAATTTGAATGACTTTTGTTGGAGATGTGGTAAAAATAAGAAGAGGTATTTCCGGACTTGAAAATTTAGGTCTGCAAATGCTCTGCAAGGAAATGAGATTGGGGCATGGTTAAGCTCAACATTTAAAGAAGTAGGACACATCAAATTTTTATCCATCGGAATTCTACATGGATTTTAAAAAGAAAATCTCCATTTGGATCAGATATAAGAAAGATATGGTAGAAAGAAGAGGAGGCAAAAATAAAGAAATGAAAAGGGTATTTATAAGCAAGAAACAATTCAAATTACCTTTATACCCTTGGACCTTTACCCTCCACCTCCTCTTGCCATATCACCATGCCACCTCACTACCATGTACCTCAGCCCAGAAGCTTGTCCCCCTTCTTCTTGCTTAGCCAACATGACATTATTTCACGTGTATTTATGTTTTCTTATGCTTCCAAAAGCGTCTTTCATTTTTAAACATCCTTTTATTTTATATTTCATAAAATGTCACAATTTATGTTTATAAAATTAAGTATAAACATGTACACATATTTTCTAAATGTGCTAACTTATGTATAAATTAGTATATTTACGCTAAAAAGTTCATAACACTTCAAACAATTTTTAGCCGATGAAAAGTCAAAAATTTGCAAAACGAATTCCGTTCGCATTTTTTACTTTTCTTCCAACTATATATTTTTGTAAAAAAATTCGAAAATATTCACCATCAATATTCACTATTTTAGAAGATTTTTTTAATTATAAAATCTATTATTTTAATGTTAAAAATTAATTTAATATTCCAAAATCAGAGCGGTGAATTTCCGGGTCATTACACTCTCCCCCACTTAAAAGAATTTCGACCTCCAAATTTTACCACGGCCCTAAATCCAAAAACACTTAAAACTACTAAATAGTCCAAATGATTTACATAGAACATTCCCGTGTAAAATCTAATTGGATCACTCGCATAATGCGTAGCTTTTATTCTAATCTAGTATCGCTCAATCGATTCCCTAGTAGCGACTCTAATCGGGCTTATAAATTAGAAAAATATGCTCTCCTTACATAGCCATATACTTTGGTAGAAAACATTGGTTCTAAATTAAGAACCCTCACCAAGGTTTGTCGTAAAAAATCGATTGATGGATCTTTATTCGGTATAGTGTGCATCAACTCAAGTCATGCACTTGAATTTTGGCTTTAGAATTATCTGGAAAAAAAATGATCTACATACAACCTATGTCTTATCTTATTGGTTCTTGCTATCCAACTAGCGTCTATCCTCCCTAAAATAAATACAAAAACATTTCATAACAATTTTTGCTTAGGTTTAAATATTTCTTTAAATAAACAACTTACTAACGAAACCTTTTCACAAAATCATTTTAATTTATTAATTTGTATAATAGTCTTCTACATCCTAAGAGTATATACAAAACAACTAATTTTAAACCTTATTCATCTATTCTATTCAGATGTAGGCCTAAATAACTTAGGCCTTTAAAATTTGGTCAACTAATCCAACCTCTTTACCCAATTGATCTGGTAAGAAGCTAAGAAGATTAGGATGCTCGTATCCAAACTCCGTCCTAGTGTCTACTTTTTCTTAAACAACTCTTAGGTTAAAATGTTTATTAGCCAGCCCAAGAACATCAAATAAATTTTAACTTCCAAGATGTTAAAACCCAAAAGACGCTATTTGATGAAACCAAGTTTATTAAATATTCTCGTTAATTCAATTTTAACCTCATTTATCAAACCATTCAAGTTTATTAAATATTCTTATTAATTCAATTTTAACCTAGTTTATCAAATCAAGTTTATTCGGTTATTTACAGTTATTTATGGTTATTTGTAGTTATTTTACAGTTATTTACATCTATTTTAATTTTTAATTTAGCCTGTAAATGTAAGTTTCCTTTTATAGAGATTTAACCATTTTTTACGAGAATAAAATATTAAAAAGAAAAGAGTTCGCAAATATGGATTAAAAATAAAAAAACAGTAAATCTACAGAAATCAGATGTAAAAGGAGAAAACTGAAATAAAAATAGAGATGGACTGAAATAGTCAAATTTAAGAAATCTACAGGGGTGATTGTATCAAGTGGTTATAACTAGACAAAGAAAATTAGAAGAGTAACAGTTGCAAGAACAATTAGAACATAGGTTATAATTATAAAAAGAAAGAAATAATAGAAGGGGCTTTTTTTAAAACTTAGATCTTGGACTAAGTTAATAAGCAAATATAACAGAAATAACAGAAAAGGCATATTTTGAAACTTAGATCTTGGTTTAAGTTCATAAGCAAATATAGCAGAAATAAAAAAAGGAGCTTATTTTAGAACTTAATCTTAGATTAAGTTAATATGTAAATATAACAGTAGTGGCCTATACCAGCCAGGGCTGCCAACGGATGCAAACAGATGCGAATATGGCTATATCGCATCTGCATCCGAAAACTTAAATCCGCATCGATATCCATGGATATCTAAGAACTAACATCCGTACCCGCATCTGTGGATATTTTTCGGATATCCAAAAATATCCGCGTCCAAAAATAAAGAGCGAATATTTTCGGATATTCGAAAATATTCGAAATATCTACATCTGAAATTGAATAAGATTTCTATTATACAAATATTTTTGAACTAAAACAATCACATTGTCAAATGACAATTCACACACTACAATACTAATTAATTTTTCGAAGTGGAACAATTCATTTCTAAGTATATTTTAAGTTCATCATTAAATTGTAAACCAATAATAATAATTTTTATTATAATTAATTTTGGATCGAACGGATGTTTTTCGGATATGGATATGCCTATATCCGCATTTGCATCCGATTTTCTTTTCGCACATCGGATATCTGCATCCACTTTTCGAATATCCGATAATATCCATTTTTTCGGATATGGATCCGGATGGTTTTCAGATTTTTTAGGTATCAATTGACAGGTCGAATACCAGCAGCATTCCCTTTCATATCTAGGACTAATAGACTCACACGTGGGTGAGGCTGGGCACACTTACGCTGATTTGGGTCAATAAGTTACCAATAGATAAAGACTCAAATTTGAGGATTTGGGCAATTGGCGCAAAGTTACAAGATCTGTTTGTTAGGACCAGTATCGGCAGCATTCCCTTTGTGAGGCTAGGCACACTTATGCAAAATAGGGTAGATAAAGGGTCAAATAGGGGGGCGACGGTTAGTGTGTACTGGCAATGATCGAGCGTGTGACATCAATTAGGGAAATTATTCGCTACTGCGTCGTAAGCGCAAAGTGGTGTCTTATGCTAGGACCAACATGATTGGTTTACAGTGGCACAACAGAGATAGGAACAGCTGACCAATGGGTAGGATTAAGATTTCGGCGTAATCAATATAGCTTTTGAGATAGGATTAGAATTTCATCATACTCACAGTAATTTAAGACAAAACAAACAGTCAAAGAAAAAAAATCAAAGAAAACAATCCAACATAATCAGAAATAGTATGTTATTCGAGTTTTATCTCTTTTGTATCTTCCTTTCATGTAGAACTTTTACTCAGTTTATTATCTTTATCTTGCCTAGAAATGCTAGTAATTATTTCACTCACCAGACTTATTGTCTAACCCACTCCTCTATCTTTCCTTTTCCCCCAATTGGCCAACAGAATTGAGGATAGTTGACTCAGGTTGCTTGGAGACTCATTTCCAAAGTTTCCTCCTTTCAATTGTGCTCTTCTACATTTCATCTTTTTCATTTGGCTTATGATGGATTGTCACTTAAGGGAGGGATTATATTTATTGTTACCTTTATACTCTAATTTTGTGAGATTGAGATGTATTTTCATGAGACATGAGATATTTTGAATTTTTGAGACATGTTATGTTTTAATGACTTATTTTGAGATTAAGTTTAATTTCAAATGATAAATTATTATTTAAATGTTTTCGCTGTTTTTACTTATTTGTCATGCGAATCTTAGTCTCTGTGATTCTTTAGTTATACCTATAACGCGACACATCCTTTGGCGTGCACTTTTTGGGAATACTAAGAGGTGTGGGGTGTTTCACCTAAAGGTGTAGATTGGTTTGGGTTTTGGTCATTAAGTACAGTGGGAGGTTTAGATCTTGTCAAAAGCTTGGAGGCTCGTTCTTTTTGAATTTAGGGTGGAAATCTTAAGCTTCGATAGACCTGAGATAGGTTTTGGCCTTGTCGAAAGCCGTGGGTATAACTTCTTTGGGTTTAAATCTATAATTCCAGGATTTGATGTTTATAGGTTAGGCTTCGACCTTGTCGAAGGCTTTAGATCATAGAGTAAATAGCTTCGAATGGGTTACAGAAGATATTATATCTTGAAAAGGTATTGACTATGTCGATAGGAGCCTTTCAGTGGGGGTCAAACCTAAAACATAAAGGTGAATCTAATAAAAGTTTAATAGAACAGTAAAGTAATCAAAAGTGCTTAGGACTTCCATTTTTCCATCTAAGGAATCTCTATTTCTATAAATACCCAAATCAACAATCTTGAAATTAGGGTCACAATGCTTTATTTAAGATAATACAAATTTAGAATGAGAGGAAACAGATCCCTAAAAAGTGACCCCTTAGGTCGTATTTACAGATGCGGCTTAGAACCTTTGGACCTTGATGCTTTCGACCGGGTTAAAAGTTGATTGTAGAGTGACCTAAGTAAACTGTCATCTTGGTCGAATGTTATGGTGGCACTACCCTGCTTTAAGTTATCTTGTAAGTGCTTCCTACTTTGTCGACAGCCTTTAATCATTGGTTTCAATGATGTTTTTGCCCATGTAATTTTCTTGATCTGATGCGGAACATTACCTAGACCACACTGGTTTCGACCTATTTGACAGGTTTACTATAGCATTCGAAGGGGTTGCTCCAGATAATAATTACTTCCTATCAGTTTGAATGATGATGAAACCATTGGTTTCAAATGGTTTGTCGTATATTCAAGGGTCTGTTCTAAATTGTCTTCGGAAGGCGGCTTCAACTTAATCGAAAGGACTTTAGTTGATTGAAGGGTCGATAATGAAGGCGGAAGAGTGCTTTCAACCGCCTTATCTTCTTCAAAACCTGAGGACTTTCTGAAAAAATATTAGGGAAGCCTTCCATCAGCACTTAAAAGTCCTGAAGCTTACCAACTTTGACGGCAGCATACCTTTGACACCTTCGAATGGTTGGACTAGAGCTCATCTCTCTTGCTCCTTGTTTAAAGAGGTCTCGACTTGGTCAAAAGGTTAACATTTGGAGTAAAAACTATTGAAATAAATAAATAATGGGGACCGTATTTCTTAGTACTAAAAAATCATCTCATAAATACCATTCTTAAGTAATAGTTTAGTGCATGAATAGTATGTATAGCACAAATATTAGCTTATTAATTCAGGCAACATGATTAAAAAAGCCAGGATCTACTTATGTTTTATGACCTATGAGATCAATAGCATAATCTAATTATCTTTGTTGTTTCCTTTTATTTTCGTCGACTTTATATTGTATGCTATAATACTAGTGGCCATGTTAAAATCGTTATTCACATTGATATTACCAAAACTAGCAACTGGACATAGTTTATTCTCCATGCATGTGTGCATTTGTCTTTTGCGTACCCACAAGTTTCTAAAATTTATTAAAAAGTTTTTATTGCTTTATTACTAATTTTAACATCTGTAAATATACTGGAACTTTAAATATTGTATTATGTCTGCATAGCGTAGGTTCTTTTAAAAGTAGTGGTTTTGTAAGTCGATAATTATAACAACAAAATAAACCATATCTAACAGTTTTTGTACCTTTATATATCCAGTTAACTTCACTTGTGCTTATGGTGACTGTATCCTGTTTTTCCTTTGGTTTATATATGAGAAGACAACACATATGATCTTCCATTCTTTGCATTCATAGTCCATACAAATTTCATTGACATCCTATTCTGAAGAATTTGATAACAAAATAAATGGTTTCAGATTGAGAAATATATTTTGCTATTATTATAAATTTTATATCCATGTGTAGTGGTTCAAATTACTTGATCTCATTAAAAGTGAATTGGTAATTGATGAATCAAAACTAGGTCAGGCATATCATATTTGAAAATTACACTTGCACAAACAGCCTAACTATCAATCCAATACATACAATTAATCAAAAATGCACATCAAATTAACTAAAAATGATTATTTATACTGTATATGGAAGGAAAACAACTAAATTATCTAAATAATATTGGGACTAGATTCAATGGTGAGGGTGATTTTTTAGGGAGTGATTGATAGCACGAGAGAGGATGATATTAAACACAATTAGAGAATTTTGCATGAAGAATATTTGAATTTTTTCTATAGAAAAATTTAGGAAGACAATATCAAGAATTATGTATTTTTACATGTTCTATATAATAATAACTTTTCTTTTTTGTAAAACTAAAAATTAGGGAAGAAAAAAATTAAACGTAAAAAATCAAACAGAGCTTAAGGTTTTCATCCAAAAATCTTGAAGCAACTATTTGTCCTCAATATGATTCATTGCTAATTTTAGTCTAAACATAATGTTATGTTATACATCGACTATTAGCTAATTAATATCATTTAAAATAACATTGTAAAGATGATCTAAATACAACCAATTTACATAAAGGTATATATGTCATAGTTTGTAGCTTTTAAAGAAAAATAATTTTATTGAAATCCAAATACATTATGAGATTGAGATATCTCCGTTTGATTTTAATACATGAGGATAAAATGATGAACTCATAACAAAGGACATAATGATCAATCTCAACGGTCAAGGTCAGCAAGGACATTATGGATAGGGGCAAGAGAAGGACCATGGTGCTTGCGGGGACGGTGAGGAGTTGGAGCATGCACATGGTGTTTGTGATGATGGTGAGGAGCTGGAGCATGAGCGTGATGTTTGTGTCGATGGTGTGGTGTTGGGGCATGACCGCGGTGCTTATGGAGAGGGAGGTGGCTGTGGGGAGAGGGAGCAAAAGCATGGTGTTGGTAAACAACATGATGTTGGCTTTGGGGAGCAGGAGCCTGGGAAGGGTGCTTGTGGTGGTGGTGGGGAGATGGAGCATGACCATGGTGCTTGTGGTGGCGGTGATGGTGAGGAGCAGGAGCATGAGGACGGAAATGATCAGGATTCAGTTTAATGATATACTCCATTGTTTCTTCCTCTGTATCTTCCATCAAAGCTACCATTGCAGATTGAATGTTTGTTTGATGGTCTTGTGACATTTCATTCTCACCAACTTCCGTTGACAAAATTTCAATATCAGAATTACCTAATATTGTTTTTGCATTTGTTACTGTCATGACAATAACTACAAAAAAGAGACTTTTTAGAAGATCCATTATTTAGTTCGATATTCTGCAATGCAATTGTGAGTGAAATTCCCTGTGGTATTTATACAGTTGGTTTGGTATTTGATAATATTAAGTGGGGAAGGAAATCTAATAGTAAAATTTATTACCTATTAATTAAGCAGGTGGGAATTCAGTATGGGGTTTAATCTACTATAGTTAGTACATTAATCGTATTATACATGTATATATTAAGATATTAGATACAATTTGCAATAATATTTTCCTCTATGTTTTATATTAATAACTTCCAATTATTTTTAATGTCCATTCATAATATTGTAATAGCTTTTATTTCAATTATTTAATGGATGAATCTATAGAAATTAATAGATTATGGTTCATGTATTAGCATATTCGTTGTTTAAAACTAACTAGAAATCTGAATGGGAAATTGTAAGCAGAAAAATAATTCAGTACTAATTGGCGTTTTATTTAAAATATGCCTAATTATGATGTTTGTTTATAATCGGCTATTTTTTATTTTTTGAAGCCAATGTTGCTTCTCATAATACATCGCCGTGGCAATTCAAAAACATTTATTTTGGTTCTTTCATTCTTCTGAACAATGTTAACTTATTATGTAAGTTTAAGTTAGAGATATTAATTTTTATAACTTGTTTTGCGCTTTTTTCATGAGATTTTTACGGTCAATTTTGTGTCAAAAATAATAATTTCATTATTACTGTTTAAGAAAAATAATATTTATACTATAAAAGTAAAAAAAGTGATTTATTTAAATCAAGATATTTCTTAATCTAGGAAGAATAATTTTTCACAAAGGGAATCTAACATAAGACCCCTATTGAACAAAAATATATTTTTCCAATATTAAATTAGGTCCATATTCTTTTTAATTCCTTTTAAATCCCTACCGTCAAAAAATTTATTTCCATTTGCATTCAGTGATGTAGTAAGAGCTACTAGAAACACATGAAAAGTCACAATTTTCTTATTTTTATAAATATTGATATTATATATTGTAAAAATTCAATTTCATAGTAGTTGTCTTTCGAAACATGATAATATTTTCCAAAAGCTTGATCAAAAATTGGACATTATTGTCTAAATATATGATTCACATATTTTTAAATTGTATGATATTTGATGTTTATAAAATAATTACTGGAAGTTTACATTTCACCTATTTTAAGAAGAAAATTATACTTCTTTCATGTTACTAAGGACAATAAGCTTAATCTAATTAATAATAGAAATTAAATTTCAATATTTTAAGGATAGACAACAAATCTTGCTTTCTCCAAAATTATTGTTTGATAACCAAAAACTCTTCTTTTTTAGGAATGAAATTAGCCAACTATGTTTCAAATGAAATTCTTTACAACCATGTTACTTTTTATATAGATGAATTATGGTAAATTTTCATTTACCCTATGCATTTACATTGCATGGTTAGTTGTGTACATATGTACGTACGTCAGCACATGCGGAGAGAAATAATGGGTATAATGTGTACATTCGCTAATTTTTGTTAATTGTTGACCGTTATTATAACCATAGTAGTCCGACGGGTTCTGTTGATCAAATGGGTTCTATCAAGACATTAATAAACCATAAATTTCATTTAATCCATGAAAAATATGCGAACCAAATATAGTAACAAAAAAGATTAAATTATGAATAGTATATGCATTTTGAAATGCAATTTAGAGGTAGTTAATCCAAACCAACCTACCAACTTTCCTTATTAACCCCCCTCCCCCCATACCCTATTTTTAGGTTACTTCATTTTTCTCCACCACTTTTCTAAAAAACAAATAATTAATGTTGCGATATTTCATTTGGAAAATGAATTCAAAGGAATTTAGGGAAGAAATGTTTGGGAGGACATTGAAGAAATGCCTCTCAACATCAGGTACCTATAAATGTTTCTTCAAGATTGCTAAGAATACGACACATCAAAGTCCTATTCCAAAATTTGATGAAAAGTCTAATAATCAACCATATGTCCAATAATGCATAAATGAAACATTATAGAACATAGACATAAAACAAGAAAAAACCAGCTAAAATCTACACCTAAATAAACTACATATTATCAAGCTATAGGTTCTCCCAAATGAGATCACGAACGAGTCAATATCACTTTAATAAATAAACTACTACAATAAGCAAGCTTTCACTAATAACATCACAAGCAATGTGTTAAGACAAAAACTGGATCAAATCCCAGAGTCATGATGAAAGCACCAGTTCGGATTAAATAAACAAAAAAGCAAAATATAAATAAGAACAATAAGATCAAGCAACCCTAGCCGACTCTCTCCTCCTCCGATAATTTCCACGATCTTCCCTCCTCCGATCGAATCTTCTGCAATACCCAACCGACCCGATGTCCTCATCTCCACCTGCTGATCAGGGTCTCCCTCATCTCGGCCCAGTCCCTTTATCGCCTATTCACCCTCCAGGTTTTGAACCTTCCAGTAATGAAGGCATTCAGATTCAAGAAGATGATGGATTCACGCAAGTAATATCCCGCAGATGGAAAAGACAATCCAAAAACGCTACTAACAAAGTCAGTATTCAAGCCGAGAAGAGATCTGGATCTAATTATAGCGAACCAATAAAATCTAGTGTTGTATCAGAGCAGATTAAAACATCGAACCCCTCGGTTACGAATGCTCATGTTCCACCTCAGAGTAAAAATTTTGGATCTGCTAAATGGAATTTTTCGTCCACCTCAAGCAAAGCATGGAACGAGGTAGTTAAAGGCAATAATATTCCTATCTCGGTTCCACTGAAATTCTATCAGCCTCGGGAAATCAATTCTTTGAAGTGTGCTAAAATGTCTTCTGAAGTGATATCGGTCGCCAGAAAACAATGGAACAACGCCATTGTGATTTATGTAGTTGGTCCCAAACCGTATTATCCATATTTCAAGGACTACATAATCAGGGTCTGGAAACCAACAGAGGATTTCTCAATCTTCTCGATGGAAAATGGATTCTATGTGATTAAATTTAATAAAGAACAAGACTGTGTGAATGTTCTAGAAGGTGGTCCTTACTACTACAATAAGAAACTTATGATGATAAAAAGATGGCACCCAGGAATGCAACTCAATAAAGAATTACTTCATTCTATCCCGATTTGGATTAGACTACCAAATTTGCCACTTGACTTTTGGACGGAAGAGGGGATTAGTCGTATCGCTTCCGTAATTGGATCTCCTATCAAACTTGACAAATTCACTGAAGGCATTATCAAGATTGCATATGCTAGGGTTCTAATCGAAATTGAAAACTCTTTTATATTTCCTACTAAAATTCCTATATTAAATGAAAGAGATGAGATTATATGGCAAGAAGTTATCTATGAATGGAAGCCTAGTACGTGCTCAAATTGCTCGAGTTTTGGTCACATGGAAAATCAATGTCAATTCAATAAAGTATGGGTTCAGAAAACTAAACAAGTCAACTCAGATAACACGTCAGACATGAATATAGACCCAACTGAACCCCTTCCAAATGACAATGCCGCAAGTGTTGAGTTAGAGAAGCAGCGTACCACATTGTCGAATGATTATGCAGAATCACATAACCAGCCTAAGGTAACAAGTCAACTTCCCCAGTATATTTCACAATCCAAAGTCATAACATCAGAACAGAACCATTATGCTATGCCTAATAATCAAACAGTCTTGCCATCCAATGCTAGTTTGACTACTGTTACATCAGATGACATTAATAACAAAGATAACATGGAATCTCTAAATAACATAAATGACATTAGCAACACAAATTTTAATAATGAGGCTCAGTACACAATTGCAGACAAAAATTCAGTAGTTGAAACTTCGGTTCAATTGCCAAAGGAACAACTTTCGATTCAACAGCAAGACATGGCCATATCAGAATCCCTGTCCTTCTCCAAGTCCAAAGCTTCCCGAAAAACTAGAACAGAGGAAGTCCCCTTCGAATTCAAAGCTTCAACGAATGCGGAAGTTATGGATAATCCTGCATGGATAAATATGATTAACCATATAAAAGGTAAGCAGAAAAAATCAAAGAAAGCAAAGACTTCGGGAAAAGCTACTTCCCCGGAAGAAAGTAGCAACCCAAACATCAACAATTAATGGAGTTCCTCTTTTGGAACATTAGAGGGATGAATGCCCTCTACAAGCAAGTGGAAGTAATTAATATTCTTAATTCTAACAAGTATTCCCTTGTTGGGATTCTTGAGAATAAGTTATCTAATCTCTCTATAGAAAATTTTATTAATAAAATTGACAAAAAATGGAAGTTTTCCCATAATATTACCGAAGAACAAAGATGTCGCATCATCATCTTTTGGGACTCGATGATTTGGAATAATATCATAATTCATACCAGTGAGCAATATATTACTAGCATGCTTTACAGTGATAGCAATATCAACCTAATGTGCACAATTGTGTATGCCTTTAATGAAGAGGAAAAGCGTAAACCACTTTGGGATTATATTATAGATCTATCCAAAAATGTCAACCTCCCGTGGCTTGTGGCAGGAGATTTCAACTCTATACTTTTCAGTGGCGATAGACTAAACAATGGATCCTTTAATTCAGTTGGGGATAATAACTTCATTGAATGCATTAACTTTTCACAACTTGTGGAACCTGCTTTTACAGGTAATTTTTTCACTTGGAGAGGAGGTATCTCCTTCTCAGTTCATAGCAAGATTGATCGTGTGTTTGTTAACTCTATTTGGCTTGATAAATTTGATAACTTTGGAATTTGCTTTGGTAACCATTCATTGAGCGATCACACACAAATTTTAATTAATATCCAAATGCAAAACAAGAGAAAGAGACAGATACCTTTCAAATACAAAAACTCATGGCATAAATATGATGATTACCACCAAGTTATCTACGAACCTCTCGAAAAAAGAAACACTGGAAATCCTCTATACAAGCTTATCTGCAAGCTGAAAGCGGTGAAAAATATTTTGAAGAAATGGTCAAGCAATTTAACAAACATGACAGCTATGTTTAATAAGCTGAAAGATCAGAACAACAACATATACAATCAATTAATCAACAATCCTTTTGATAAAAGTCTATTGCTCTCTTACTCTAATAACTACGATTGTCTACACAAGTTGACGAGAAAACTTGCTATAGACAATGATCAAAAAATGAAAATGAATTGGCTCACTAAAGGAGATAGACCCACGGAGTTCTTCTATAGTAAAATTTCTGAATGTAAATCAAATAGAAGATTCAACTTTACTGTCAATAATGAAGGTAAGTGGATCTCAACATCAGAAACTATAGCAGAAGAAGCAATTTGTTACTTTTCTGATCTATTCCATTTGCCACAAGCTATAAGTCAATTTCCCAACATTATTTGCAAGAAAATATTGACAGAAAATGCTAAATCCAGTTTATGCAGTCCTTTCCAACTGGAAGAAATTAGAGAGGCAGTTTTTCAGATTAATGAAAACAGCTCTCCCGGTCCGGATGGTTTCAACTCTAAATTTTACAAAGTTCATTGGGATAACATTAAAATGGATATTTGGGAAGCCATGAATGGCATTCTACATTCTGGCAAATTAATCAAAGAAATTAATCATACTTTCTTATGTTTAATTCCTAAAAACCCAGAAGCCTCTACCATAGCAGAATTTCGACCTATCTCATTATGCAATGTCACATACAAAATTCTAGCTAACCTCCTTTGCAATCGAATGAAAGCATACATGAATGATCTAATTTCACATAATCAAAATGCTTTCATCCCAAACAGATCAATATCAGAAAATTCTCTTCTAGCTTATGAGATGGTGAGAAGTTTTAATAGGAAAAACTCAAATAATGTTTGTATGAAAATTGACTTACATAAAGCTTATGACAAAATCAATAGAGAATTTATTCATCATATGTTGATTTCCATGGGATTTCCCTTAACCTTTGCCAACCTCATATATGAGTGCATATCCACACCATACTTTTCTATTTTAATAGAAGGTACTCCTTATGGTCTTATAAATAGCTCGAGAGGCATCAGACAAGGGGACCCTCTTTCCCCATATTTATTTGCTATTACTATGGAATTCTTG
The DNA here is from genome assembly GCA_030765085.1 of Allium cepa. NCBI lineage: Eukaryota > Viridiplantae > Streptophyta > Magnoliopsida > Asparagales > Amaryllidaceae > Allium > Allium cepa. The sequence goes on from CM060939.1 coordinate 879,013,242, forward strand.
TCTCTGAACATGGAAGTAGAGTTCATTAAAGGAAATCTCAGTCCTATTTATCAAGTGGAGCCCATCATTACTCATTTATTGTATGCTGATGATATTCTTATTTTGGCGAAAGCTACAACTAACAATGCAGAAACCATACAACAAATACTGCAGCGTGTGACAAACTTCACAGGCCTCGATATAAATTCAGGAAAAAGCAGTGTATTTTTCAGCAAAGGGGCTAAATGTAAGCAAAAGATAGTGGACATAATAAAAATCAAACCAGATAATCTGCCTATCAAATATTTGGGAATTCCTTTATCTAATAATACTTTGAAAGCTAGAGATTTTGGTTTGCTCATTGATAAAATTAACAAAAAATTCAGCAACTGGCATAACAGATTTCTGAATATTAGTGGAAGGGTAGAACTCATTAAATCTGTCATCCAACCAATGCTACATTTCTGGTTACAAATTGCTCAAATTCCTGCATCTATTATACAAAAAATCAATTCACTATGTGCAAATTTCTTGTGGAAATCAAAATCTCATAAAATGAGCTGGGATGAGGTATGCAAAACCAAAAATGAAGGGGGTCTAGGAATCAGGAAAATTGAAGACATAGCAAAATCCATTGCAGCAAAATTATTATGGAATTATATTAATGGAGATTCCTTATGGGCACAATGGATGCACAACAAATATGGGAACAAAGGAAATTTCTGGGTTATCAGAATAGATAACAATGCATCTCATACATGGAAGACTATACTGCATGCTAGACAATGGTGCAAGGGACATATTGACAGAAAAATTGTCAATGGTGAGAACACTGACATTTGGTTTGACCCTTGGATTCAGGGATCTAATCTTATTGACTCTTATGGATGGAACACCATGAGAATCATGGATGGCTGCCACAAAGCTGTATCAAGTCTTATAACCAATCATAGTTGGAAACATAGACTCAATTTCATCCCTATAAACTCACATGCAGAAATTAGAAAAATTCACATTCACCAAGACAGGGAGCATGACTTCTGGTGGTGGCTGCCCACCAAACAAGGACAGTTCTCACTAAAGTCGGCTTGGAGCATATTCAGAACCAAACACACCGAATTCGAATGGTCTACTGTGGTATGGGACAAGAGTTGCGCACCAAAAATGTCTACATGTGCAATGTTGGCCATTAGAGACAAGTTGCAGACAAAGTACAAAATCAGTAAGTGGCTACCCAACATAGATAAAAAATGTGTGCTTTGTTCTAATCAAATGGAAGATATAAATCACTTGTTTTTTCAATGCTCCTACTCGCGGCAAGTATTGGATGCTCTTCTGCCTAAACTTAACATACAGCTAAATATGAACTACGACATCAACAGTCTACTGAACTCGATTCTTCAAGCTCAGAATAAAATGAAATCACCGATAAAGAGAATTTTTAATATTTTCTTTACTACTATCATTTGGAACATTTGGGGAGAACGCAACAACCGTGTTTTTAAGGGTCTTGAACAACCCTTCCAATTAAGAATCAACCAAATTATTCTCGAAAGCAAGCAACTTTTACAAGTGAAATTTCAAGAGCATTCAGTAAACGAAGAAGAGAAACTTATCATTTCGAAATTAGATCCAGGACTTAAACTCCAAGATTGTTTTCGTCCCCCCTGATTCCGACAGTCAGCTGGATTCCACCAGCATCTAGCTGCGGTATTTGTTTTAGATCTGTTCAATGAAGGCAGTTGACTTTTTCACTTCCTTCGTCTTGAATGAGAGAGGATGCTAATCGGCATTGTACCCCCTTTCTTTTTATTTTGCTTTTTGGTTCTCGGTTGTATTTGGTAGGGCCTTTGGATTGTGGTTTTTTTATTTGTGCAAGCTCTTCGTACGGATGATTTTGAGTACCTTTTATCTCGATTCTACTCCTCCATCTGTTTGATAGCTTGACACAGATTTGCTTGTTGTACTGTTAATATACGAAAGTGATATGTACTCTTTTTCCTTCCTTAACGCACCCATTTAGGTTAGGGGGGTTGGAAGGTTTTAACGAGGCATATCATGAACGTATATGCTTCTTTGTTAATAAAGTACCTTTTTCCAAAAAAAAAACAATAAGATGGTTTTATAGTGGTTCGGTGTAATCTCCAGTCTACATCCACTTCAATCTTTTTATTAGTCATTCTCTCTATGGATTACAACTAGTCTTCTCAAATTTGACCACAATCTTATGGATGTAAGACTTACCAAGATATTTCTAGAGAGTTTTAGAGCCCCTTGTACTAAGAGTTTGCTAATCAAATTCATAAAAAAACAGATAGTTGTTTCCTAAATGACTTTAATGGAGGAGAGATTAGAAGTGAAGAAGTAGAATGGTCTCTGTAGTAAGAGAATCCCCTATTTGGTTGCAGCTAGGCTTGTTCTTATAAAGGAAATAGTCATGGTGGCTCAAAAATCCATCTAGGGTAGTGTCTAAATATCGTCCCAAAATATTATGCAATGTTGTAGAATCTCCTGAGCTTAAACCGAATATCGGAGTCGAGACTACCATAGTGGGGTTAACTTCTCACCATAGTTCGAATCACTTCAATTCTTCTTGCTTCCATCATGCTACTTTATTTTTAAGTGTTCTGTCCTATTTCCATGGATCATTGGTAGTCAAAATCAAGTCGGTGTCTACCTCTCTCCAAAATATCTTGATATGAACGTTTTTTCTTGATAGATTGGTGATGACTTTTTTCCTCAGCTTGGAATGATACGTAATTTTACGGCACTCTTCTAATTCCATATGAAGTCGTTCCAAGAAGTCTCAGCATATATGGAGTTTGTATGAGAGGTCGGGGTTGATATGAGAGGTGAGCGTTGACTTATCCACTTTCTGCATTTGGAGCCCAAATTTCTTGAGAACTCTTAGAATGGACAATGATTCCTATGAAATTTGTATGAGAAATACGAAACCAGTAGAAGTCACTACCGACATGATTATGTCAATACCAACTTCCCTCCTTTGCAAACTTTAGAATGAAACTTCTATACGTTGTCGGTAGTCATAGTGGTTAAGCGACATGATATTAGATACTCTTTAAATAAAAGATTAAATAATAATATATCTTTAGTTAATTATTAAATAGTCATTTAAACATTTAAATAATAACCAAATATTAATTAATCTCAATTAATTAGTTAGTTAAGCTTTAAATAAAATTTAATAATAAATAAAACCTTTATTTAAAATACTTAAGTCACAATTAAGTTTTAAATTTAACCTTTGCTTAAATTTAACTTGGTTGGAAATAAATTAATAATTAGACACTTGATCAAAATAATGATTGAATAATAATTACCCTGTCTACATAATTAAACTATAATTACTTAACTCCTAATTACTAATCAAGTAATAATTAACTTTAATTACTTAACTAATGATGATTAACATAATTGATTAACACTTAAGTATAAACAACCTTCACTGAGTAATGATTAAGTATCAATTACCTTGATTAGTTAACTAATTAAAAATAATTAAATAAATAAATAATTACTTTCTAATTACTTAATTAAAGTTAGAAATCATTTTGAAAAATATTTTAAGTTAAAACAAGTTTAGATTAGAAAAATAATTAGTTTTTCCGTACTTCGCCTATAGCGACTATCGCTATACGACCTGTAATTTCAAACCTTGAAATTTCTTTACTAACTTTTAAAACTTTAAATTTTCGAACCTATCTCTTTGAAAACTAAATGAAAAACTTTTTGAAACCCTAGACAACGTTTTAAACTTGAAATATTTGGAAGATAAAATCAAATTTCAAACCTTTCATGTTGGTTTTAAAAATTTGTTAGCGCTAGCTTTATTATTATGAACTACATGTACCAAAAACCATACCCAACATTTCAACATGACATGATGTCGTATTTATACTCATAAGCAAGATACTAACTTTAATTTCGTTAACTGAATTTCCATTTTCCAAATGTTAACTAACATCACATAATCACACCAATACACGTCTATGTCGTCATCACATATCCAAGCATAAATATGCACAACTAATGCACAATATCAATATACATCCATCATATAATTCAAGTAATATACTTCATATTTTACAGTTAGTTAGTTAAGTAAAAAAGATAGAACTTTTCCACCATAAAGCTTCCAAACTCATAGTAATATAAGGTATGACCTAGCACTTCAAAGAAAGAAGATGGAGGCTTGATGGCATTAAAGACTAAGGTGCCTCAGCCTTCAAAGAAAATGGAGGTGAAGTTTATTTTTAGTGAGGTGGAGGGACTTTGGCATATCATCGAACTATCAAAAATCAACTCGAAAATGGATCATATTCCAGGTGATTTTTGGATAAGTTACTCTTGAAATTTTAAAAAGTTGTCATATATAAAGCTAATAAAAATTCCCTTCTCTACAATTTCAAAAAAAGAACCATTTAATTTGAATGACTTTTGTGGGAGATATGGTAAAAATAAGAAGAGGTATTTCCGGACTTGAAAATTTAGGTCTGCAAATGCTCTGCAAGGAAATGAGGTTGGGGCATGGCTAAGCTCAACATTTAAAGAAGTAGGACACATCAAATTTGTATCCACTTGAATTCTACATGGATTTTAAAAAGTAAATCTCCATTTGGATCAGATATAAGAAAGATATGGTAGATAGAAGAGGAGGCGAAAATAAAGAAATGAAAAGGGTATTTATAAGCAAGAAACAATTCAAATTACCTTAATACCCTTGGTCCTTTACCCTCCACCTCCTCTTGCCACATCACCATGCCAACTCACTATCATGTACCTCAGCCCAGAAGCTTGTCCCCTGTAACAACCCGCATATTTATCGATTTTATATTTAAATATTTTATTTAAATATTTCATCATTAGTCGGATTTTGGTCCGAAAAGCTACTTTTTGCATATGGTCGAATTAGGACTCGGGACCACTCCCATTGAGTTTAAAATGCCGTTTGCGACCATTTTGAGTATAAGCTTCGATATGTTTGGAGAAAGTTGATTTTTGATACTTTTCACTTTGGGTTTGGTTTGGGCTCAGCCCTATGTTAACTTATGCTCAAATCTGAGCCACTCTTCCCCACTCACCCTCATTCTCTTCTCATTTCAGTTTTCTTAGCATTAATGGTGGGAGAGATTGGAAATTAAAACTCCAAAACCCTAGTTTTCTCTTGCAAATCAACTCTAGCTCCAAACTAATAGAAGAACCCATTGCTTAGAATCAAGCTTCTTGAGTTGGATTTGAAGAGTGGTTGATTCTCCATTGATTTCAAGCATCTTCTTCAATCGTTTGGGTTCAAAGGTGAGATTTTTAATCTCACATGTAGGTCTATGATTATCTTCGGTTGTTAGGTATGAATTCCTAACACATATTCATGTGCATTTGGTTTTGGCTTGGATTGATTTGGTGTATATTCCAATTTTTAGTGTTTCAAGTTCATATCTTCAAAAATCATAGCTTTGTAGTTTGAACTTGTTTTTGGTGATGCGTCGAAGAGCTTATAGGACCGGGTAGTCGATTGGCATAAACCCCTAGTGACCGTGCTCGCCCGATTGCATTTTGATGAAGATTGCATCTTCATTTCATAGGCTGGAAAACAGCCTTGGTGCCAGTCAGTCGACTGGACCCTTGAGTCAGTCGACTGGCTGTAGCACATAGGCATTCCGAAGGCAGCTAACAGAGGCTCGGGTCCTCTGTTTTCCTGCATTCAGTCGACTGAAATTTTAGGTCAGTCGACTGACTGCAGGAAATTATTTTTCATGCTTCTGGTTCAGTCGACTGGACCTTTGTGTCAGTCGACCGACCTGCACCAATTTGCCTTATTGTGCCTATTTGTGCATATTTTTGCTTGGTTTCCAAATTCCATCGATTCGTGTTGTTTCCCACTTGTTGTTGCTACGACTTTAATGACTTCTATTCTTGGAATTTTTGGGAATACCCATTTTGATGGATTCGGATCGATTTCTTTGGATTTTTATTCACGTCTTTGAATGTGAATTTTGGTGGTTGATTGTTCTACAATCATTTTCGTGTTTTGTCACTTCAAGAATACAAAGGTTTCAATACTAGTAGTAAATATCAAAACTCTTTCCTCAAACGATTTCAATATTATTTTAATACCAAATTCGTTTATAAAACCGTTTTCCAATCTATTAGTATATACAAACCTTTACCTCACTCGTATGAGAAATCTAATTAAACGACTTAGTAAAACAAGTGGTATGAAACGCTTGCGTTCACTTTGTTGGTTAATTCTTGGACTTGTTCGATTGAAACTCTTGTGACAATTTTCTAGTGGAGATCTACAGTTTGTTCGTAAATATTTAAGTTAAGCAAGTGGTTATGGGACATGAAGCTAAACTCGTATATTTACTAGCTTAGTGTAATTGACACTTCTCGTTGATCATGACGATCATCTTTGTGGTTTAGACTAGCAATGTGCGATGTCTCTTTGTCTGCGAGGGAGACTAAACCCCGTTTTGTGTAGTTTCGACTCAAATTGGTGGGGTAGCAACTCACGGTCTTCGGACCATTCGTGTGTCAGGCCTTCGAACCATTCGTGTGTCAAATTAATGGCTGGCTACCATGAGATAGCTTCTCGTTCGTGTGTTACAGCTGTTGGTGAGTTTTCATGCTCCCGTTCGTGTGATAGGCCTCCCCCCTATTTTGTGTGATTTCTGGTTTTCGTGTGTCGAATTCTGGAATTTCCTTCTTCACCTATTTTTGTGATTTCTATTGATATAATTTATCAATTTTTGTGCATAGGTGAATTTGTGTGTCAATTACTGGATTTCTTGAGATGATTTCTAGAATTTGTGCTTCACCAATTTTTGTGATTTCTATTGATAAGTTTTATCAATATTTGTGCATTGGTGAATTTGTGTGTCATTGACTTTTGTGATTGACATTGATATAATCGTCAATATTTATGGTCTGGTGAACGAAATAAGGAGTATGACATTTCCTTTGATTCTTGTGTAGATTGGTGATATTGATTAATCTCTTGTTGATTTTCAATTACTTATAAATATCACAGCTTGGCATTGTGATTATTGTGTGTTTAGTCATATCTCTTACTCTATATCGTTTCATCTGATATTTATAGTTAGACCGATCCGTTTATTATTTTCTTATTAAATAATACTCGGGTCAGACCGAGATGTTACAGGTGCTTCTGCTTGACTTCTCTCTAGGGATCCATTACCCTGACCTTTTGCTTACTACTTAGATTAGTAGTTTTTGTTGTATATTCTTGAGATATTGACTCATTGATGTATTCTTTTGTATAGCACTTGTTGCTATTATTTTGTATTATTGTGGATCTTTTTGACCACTACTCTGATATACTCTTTCATGTGTTAATTATATATTCATATCTTCTTCCGCCTTTGTGATATGAATTATCTATGACTGATTTATGTTATGTTTATTTCTGTATTTGTTTCCGAAGATATTATAGCCACCATGTAGTAGCTTTGAGTTTGTGTCGGTATGCCGGATTTCCTCTTGATAAAGTATTGCATGTTATATTATCTGACATATCGATGCTCGCACAAAGCAATTAAGCGGATGGTCGCTCCTCAACAGCCTTATTCTCCATGCTTGTCGACAGCATTCACCATAATGTTCTTGGCTAGCGTGGGTATAGAGGTGGGACGTCACAGCTTGGTATCAAAGCCAAACTTCGGAACAATATGGAACATTATAACAAGGATCATTGTCCTAAGTCCATCTTAGGAGTTGTGCTTTAGGATTTAATTCGAGTCTTCGTACCGATTCATCCTATTTTCCTTATGATTCCTTGCTTATCTATCAAGATTGCTTGATATTCAATTTGGTGAATAACCTTTTTCTTCTTCTTCTTTCTTTCTTAAGGAAGAGAAATGTCTAGACCAGGCCGCCCCAGAGCCGTGCCATCTAGCACTCCACCCCAAGATGGAGTTTTTATGACTGCTCAACAGCTTCTTGATTTAGTGACAAATGCTCAAGCAGCTGGAGCTAACCCGGAACCTACTCACCCAAAGTCGGGGTTTGCACGTTTGTGCAGCGACTAAACTAATTTGGGTGGGGAGCCATTCAAAGGTTCCGAAACTATTATTGAAGTACAGGCTTGGCTAAGGTCATGCGATCGAATCTTTTCGCGCATGAATCTTATTGACCTTCACCGAGTTCAGGTGGCCTCAAGTATGCTTGGAGAAAGAGCATTGGACTGGTACGAGCTTCTTATTTCTGAAACTAATGAAGCGGATCTCACTTGGGAGAAATTCCGAGAACGCTTCGAGTTGAAATTCGTACCGGAAGCTGAGAAAGTGACATTGGCTCGACGATTTATAGACCTTGTTCAAGGTGAGTCCTCCGTGACTGATTACGTCGCCTCTTTCGAGTCGCTTTCCAAATATGGGGTTGAATATATCAACACCCCTTTAAAGAAGAACCAGAGATTTGTCTATAGCTTAAACAAAAATCTCAAGAAGCCATTACTTCTAAAATTAGAAGTTTCTTTCGACCAACTCGTTGATATTGCTCTTCGTTTTAAAGAGGCGGATAGGGAGAACGATGTTGAAGTGGTAGGCTCCAAACCAAACTTCAACAACAAGAAGAGGCCAAACAAATTCAAAGGCCCCTATCCCAATAAGAAAGGGAAGCAAGCAACCTCCGTGGCAAAGACTTCTTCCTTTGGTCGTGGGGATTGCTATAATTGTGGTTCGAAGGACCATTACGCGAACAAGTGTCCAAAGTCTCTCTCTTGTCGCTACTGCAAAAGTCCCGGTCATGTTATATCCTCATGCCCCAAGCTTCAGGGCAAGAAAGAGGGAAATCTTAATGTTTCTCAATCCCCTGGCAACACATCTCGTGGCCAAGGTATTTCTCGTTCTATTCTGGATGGAATTATTTTATTTCTTGATCATCCTATTCGAGTTCTTTTTGATACGGGTGCGTCCCATTCTTTTATATCAAAAGAACTTGTTGATACCTTTTCTTTGGATGTTTTATGTTTAATGACTTCTTTGAGAATTGCGAATCCGGTTGGTGGATCCGCAACAATCAGTTTATTGTGTAAAGATGTCGAGATTATTTTGTGTGATTTTTCTTTCCGAGCCAATTTGCATGTCATGCGTTATTTAGGCTTTGGAATGATTTTGGGAATGGATTGGCTTAACTGTTATGAAGCTCATATCCTATGTCCTGTGCGGACTATTCATCTTCGACATCCTCAATCTGTTAATCAGGTTTCTGTTATTCTTAAAGATTCGGATTCTGCTTTGGTTGCATCTTTATATTCTTTAAATCCTCGTGATGACGACGATGATGATGAGGGTGATATTATTTCTCTTATTCATGTCGTTCGTGAATTCTACGACATATTCGAGCCCGTTTTAGGATTACCACCTATGCGAGCAATTGAGTTCAGAATTAATCTCATTCCTGGAGCTCAACCTATCACTCGCCCTCCTTATCGTATGTCCAATAAAGAAAACGAGGAGATGCGCAAACAATTATCCGAATTGGAGACGAAGCAATTCATTCGCTCTAGTTCCTCGCCTTGGAGAGCTTCAGCTATTTTTGTGAAGAAATCCGATGGAACACTTAGGCTTTGCGTTGATTACCGCAAGCTTAATGATCTTACTATCAAAAATAAATATCCTTTACCTCGGATTGATGATTTGTTTGACCAACTTAGTGGTTCTAAAGTCTTTTCACAATTAGACTTAGCTACTGGATTTCATCAGCTTCGTATTGCAGAGGATAGTATTCCTTTGACATCGTTCCGTACTCGTTATGGATCTTATGAATGGCTTGTCATGCCATTTGGTTTGACGAATGCTCCGACGTATTTCGTTGACCTTACGAATAGAGTTTTCAAAGACTTTCTCGACCGGTTTGTTCTCATCTTTATCGATGATATTCTTGTGTATTCTAAAACCGAGGAGGAGCATGAAAAACATCTTCGGATTGTGTTGGAAACTCTTAGGAGTAATCAATTAAAGGCAAAATTTTCTAAATGCCACTTTTGGCAATCTCGTGTGAAGTTTCTCGGTCATATTATTTCCGAATCCGGAATTTCCGTGGATCCTTCAAAGATTGAAGCGATTCAAGATTGGAAGAGACCGGAGAGTGTGACAGAGATTCGTAGTTTTCTCGGATTGGCGGGCTATTACAGTCGTTTTATCAAAGACTTTTCTAAGATTGTCGTGCCTCTCACTAGCTTGACTAAGAAAGGTGTTAAATACATTTGGTCAGACAAATGTGAAGCTTCTTTTCAGAAATTAAAAGAACTCCTTTCTGATGCTTCTATTCTTGTTATTCCTGAGGGGAATCAAGATTTCGTTGTTTATACCGATGCTAGTCGTGTTGGTTTGGGTGTCGTTCTTATGCAAAAAGAACGTGTTATTGCTTATGCTTCTAGGCAATTGAAGCCTGCCAAGACTATATATGCCACTCATGATTTAGAACTCGCGGCTATTTTTTTTGCACTCCGGATTTGGCGTCATTATCTTTTAGGAGAGAAATTTGTTCTTTATACCGATCATAAATCCTTGAAGTATTTATTCTCTCAAAAGGAACTTAATTTGCGTCAACAGCGTTGGCTCGAATTTTTTGCACCTTATGATCTTGATATTCTTTATACACCCGGTAAGGGTAATCGTGTCGCCGATGCTCTTAGCCGTAAACAACAAGCTGTTATTTCTATGATGATATCTGAATGGAACGATCTCGAGATCTTATCCACTTGTGAGATTCGAGACCGCGTATCCGATTTATGCTCATCATTTGTTTTATGTAGCCTTGAGGCTCATCCTTCTCTTTTGGATCGCATTCTTGAAGCTCAAAGGCTAGATCCCGAATTGGCTCTTCTTGGCCAAAATATTAAGAATAAAATTGATATTGAAGGTTTGAAAGACTTTGATATCGATTCTCGTGGCGGCATTCGGAGATTTGGTAGACTTATCGTACCAAATATTAGTGATCTTCGTAAAGATATTTTAGAAGATTCTCATCGTTCTAAATTTACCATTCATCCCGGAAGTAGTAAAATGTACGCGGATATGAAGCGACTTTATTATTGGGAGGGAATGAAACTTGACATCGCTAACTTCGTTAAGCGTTGCATGACTTGCCAACTCGTTAAGGCCGAACATCAAAGGCCCGGCGGGTTATTGCAACCTTTAGAAATTCCAATTTGGAAGTGGGATCTAATTTCCATGGATTTTGTAGATGGCCTTCCCCGTTCTCGATCGGGTTATGATAGCTTATGGGTAATTGTTGATAGACTTACTAAATCCGCCCATTTTATTCCCGTTCGGTCTGACCGAACCGTTCCTCTTTTGGTCAAACTCTTTGTTAAAGAGATTGTTAAATTACATGGTGTTCCTACTTCTATTGTTAGCGATCGTGATCCATTGTTTACTAGTGGATTTTGGAAGAGTCTTCAAAAAGCTTTAGGAACGAAGCTTAATTTTAGCACCGCTTATCATCCCCAGTCCGATGGACAAACTGAGCGTGTGAATCAAACTCTTGAAGATCTTCTTCGTTCTTGTGTGCTTGATTTTGGTGGAGGTTGGGAAGATCATATTTCACTTGTTGAATTTTCCTATAATAATAGCTTCCAATCTAGTATTGGTATGGAACCTTTCGAGGCACTCTATGGAAGGCCATGCAGATCGCTTTCTTGTTGGCTTGAGGCCGGTGAGAAGCTGGTTTTAGGTCTAGATTTTATTCGTGATTCCACAGAAAAGATTGATCTTATTCGTCATAGGATGAAAGAAGCCCAGAGTAGACAAAAATCCTATGCCGATAACCGAAGAAGGAAGTTAGAATTTTCTGTGGGAGATCTTGTGTTCATTCGTGTGTCACCTATGAAAGGTGTTGTACGTTTCAGTCGATCGGGAAAATTGGCGCCTCGATATATTGGGCCATTTCCTATCATTGAACGTATTGGTTCCATGGCTTATCGCCTTTTATTACCGGCTCAATTTTCTGCTATCCATGACGTGTTTCACGTTTCTCAACTTCGGAAATGTCTTCGAGATTCCGATTCTGTTCTTGAGCCCGGTGTTGTGGAAGAGATTGAAGTTTTGCCTAATTTAACTTATGAGCAGCATCCTATTCGAATTGTTGCTTCGGAGGTCAAACGACTTCGAAATAAAGATGTTCCGCTTGTTAAAGTTCAATGGTCTTCAAATCCTAAGGATTGTTCTTGGGAATCTAGAGAGTACATCGAGCGAGCACATCCGGACTTACTTTCTCGTGCTCTTTGAGGTGAACTTCTTGTTTCAAGTTTCTTTTGTGATTGAATATGCTTTTATGGTTGTTACTATATATCTTCTTCTTATAATATTGCGAGGACGCAATTTCTTTAAGGAGGGGAGTCTGTAACAACCCGCATATTTATCGATTTTATATTTAAATATTTTATTTAAATATTTCATCATTAGTCGGATTTTAGTCCGAAAAGCTACTTTTTGCATACGGTCGAATTAGGACTCGGGACCACTCCCATTGAGTTTAAAATGCCGTTTGCGACCTTTTTGAGTATAAGCTTCGATATGTTTGGAGAAAGTTGATTTTTGCTACTTTTCACTTTGGGTTTGGTTTGGGCTCAGCCCTATGTTAACTTATGCTCAAATCTGAGCCACTCTTCCCCACTCACCCTCATTCTCTTCTCATTTCAGTTTTCTTAGCATTAATGGTGGGAGAGATTGAAAATTAAAACTCCAAAACCCTAGTTTTCTCTTGTAAATCAACTCTAGCTCCAAACTAATAGAAGAACCCATTGCTTAGAATCAAGCTTCTTGAGTTGGATTTGAAGAGTGGTTGATTCTCCATTGATTTCAAGCATCTTCTTCAATCGTTTGGGTCCACTTGTAAATCACATTATCAAATGACAATTCACACACTACAATACTAATTAGTTTTTCAAAGTGGAACAATTCATTTCTAATTATATTTTAAGTTCATCGTTAAATAAATAATAATTTTATTATAATTAATTTTGGATCGGATGGATGTTTTTGGATATGGATATGCCTATATCCGTATGTGCATCTGATTTTCTTTTCGTACATCGGATATCTGCATCCGCTTTTCGAATATCGGATAATATCCATTTTTTCGGATATGGATCCAGATGGATTTCGGATTTTTCAGGTATCAATTGACAGGTTAAATACCAGCAGCATTCCCTTTATTAGGCTGGGCACACTTATGCAAAATAGGGTAAATAAAGGGTCAAATAGGGGGTGACGGTTAGTGTGTACTGGCAATGATCGAGCGTGTGACATCGATTAGGGCAAATAATTCGCTATTACGCCCTATGCGCTAAAGAGGTGTCTTTTGCTAGGACCAATAGGATTGGTTTACAGTGGCACAATAGAGATGGGAACAGCTGATCAATGGGTAGGATTAAGATTTCGGCGTAATCAATATAGCAGTTGAGATAGGATTAGAATTTCATCCTACCCATAGTAATTTAAGACAAAACAAACAATCAAAGCAAAAAAATCAAAGAAAACAATCAAACGTAATCAGAAATAGTATTTTATTCGAGTTTTTTCTCCTTTGTATCTTCCATTCATGTAGAACTTTTACTTAGTTTATTATCTTTATCTTGCCTAGAAATGCTAGTAATTACCTTCACTCACCAGACTAATTCTCTAACCCACTCCTCTATCTTTCCTTTTCCCCCAATTGGCCAACAGAATTGAGGATAGTTGACTCAGGTTGCTTGGAGACTCATTTCCAAAGTTTCCTCCTTTCAGATGTGCTCTTCTACATTTCATCTTTTTCATTTGGCTTATGATGGGTTGGCACTTAAGGGAGGGATTATTTTTATTGTTATCTTTATACTCTGATTTTGTGAGATTGACATGTATTTTCATGAGACATGAGATATTTTGAGTTTTTGAGACATGTTATGGTTTAATGACTTATTTTGAGATTAAGATTAATTTCAAATGACAAATTATTATTTAAATGTTTTCGCCGTTTTTACTTATTTGTCATGTGAATCTTATTCTCTTTGATTCTTTAGTTATACCTATAATGCGACACATCCTTTGGCGTGCACTTTTTGGGAATACTAAGAGGTGTGGGGTGTTTCACCTAAAGGTGTAGATTGGTTTGGGTTTTGGTCATTAAGTTGAGTGGGAGGTTTAGATCTTGTCAAAAGCTTGGAGGCTCGTTCTTCTTGAGTTTAGGGTGGAAATCTTAAGCTTCGATAGATCTGAGATAGGTTTTGGCATTGTCGAAAGCCGTGGGTATAACTTCTTTGATTATAAATCTATAATTCCAGGCTTTGATGTTTAGAGGTTGGGCTTCGACCTTGTCGAAGGCTTTAGATCATAGAGTAAATAGCTTCGAATGGGTTACAGAAGATATTAGATCTTGAAAAGGTATTGACTATGTCGATAAGAGCCTTTCAGTGGAGGTCAAACCTAAAACATAAAGGTGAATCCAATAAAAGTTTAATAGAATAGTAAAGTAATCAAAAGTGCTTAGGACTTCCATTTTTTCATCTAAGGAATCTCTATTTCTGTAAATACCCAAATCAACAATCTTGAAATTAGGGTTACAATGCTTTATTTAAGATAATACAAATTTAGAATGAGAGGAAACAGATCCCTAAAAAGTGACCCCTTAGATCGTATTTACAGGTGCGGCTAAGAACCTTTCGACCTTGATGCTTTCGACCGGGTTGAATGTTGACTGTAGAGTGACCTAAGTAAGCTGTCATCTTGGTCGAATGTTATGGTGGCACTACCTTGCTTTCAATTATCTTTTAAGTGCTTCCTACTTTGTCGACAACCTTTAATCATTGGTTTCAATGATATTTTTGCCCATGTATTTTTCCTCATCTGATGCGGAACATTACCTAGACCACACTGGTTTCGACCTATTTGACAGGTTTACTATAGCATTCGAAGGGGTAGCTCCAGATAATAATTCTATCAGTTTGAATGATGGTGAAACCATTGGTTTCAAATGGTTCGTCGTATATTCAAGGGGCTGTTCTAAATTGTCTTCGGAAGGTGGCTTCAACTTAATCGAAAGGACTTTACTTGATTGAAGGGTCGCTAATGAAGGCGGAAGAGTGCTTTCAACCCCCTTATCTTCTTCAAAACGTGAGGACTTTCTGAAAAAATATTAGAGAAGCATTCCATCACCACATAAAGGTCCTGAAGCTTACAAACTTTGATGGCAGCATACATTTGACACCTTCGAATGGTTGGACTAGAGCTCATCTCTCTTGCTCCTTGTTTAAAGAGGTCTTGACTTGGTAAAAAGGTAAGCATTTGGAGTAAAAACTATTGAAATAAATAAATAATGGGGAAAGTATTTCTTAGTACTAAAAAATCATCTCATAAATACCATTCTTAAGTAATAATTTAGTGCATGAATAGTTTGTATAGCACAAATATTAGCTTTTTAGTTCAGGCATCATGATTAAAAAAGCCAGGATCTACTTATGTTTTATGACCTATGAGATCAAAAGCATTATCTAATAATCTTTGTTGTTTCCTTTTATTTTCTTTGACTTTATATTGTATGCTTTAATACTAGTGGCCATGTTTAGATCATTATTCACATTGATATAACCAAAACTAGCAACTGGACATAGTTTATTATCCATGCATGTGTGCATTCGTCTTTTGTGTACCCACAAGTTTCTAAAATTTATTAAAAAGTTTTTATTGTTTTATTACTAATTTTAACATCTGTAAATATATTGGAACTTTAAATATTGTATTATGTCTGCATAGCATAGTTTCTTTTAAAAATAGTGGTTTTGTAAGTCCATAATTATAACAACAAAATAAATCATATCCAACAGTTTCTGTATCTCTATATATCAAGTTAATTTCACTTGTGCTTATGGTGACTGTATCCTGTTATTCCTTTGGTTAATATATTAGAAGACAACACATATGATCTTCCATTCTTTGCATTCATAGTCCATACAAATTTCATTGACATCCTATTCTGAAGAATTTGATAACAAAATAAATGGTTTCAGATTGAGAAATATATTTTTCTATTATTATAAATTTTATATCCATGTGTAGTGGTTCAAATTACTTGATCTCATTAAAAGAGAATTGGTAATTGATGAATCAAAACTAGGTTAGGCATATCATATTTGAAAATTACACTTGCACAAACAGCCTAACTATCAATCCAATACATACAATTCATCACAAATGCACATCAAATTAACTAAAAATGATTATTTATACTATATATGGAAGGAAAACAACTAAATTATCTAAATAATATTGGGACTAGATTCAAAGGTGAGGGTGATTTTTTAGGGAATGATTGATAGTATGAGAGAGGATGATATTAAACACAATTAGAGAATTTTTATTTGAATTTTTTCTATAGAAAAATTTGGGAAGACAATATAAAGAATTATGTATTTTTGCATGTTCTATATAATAATAACTTTACTTTTTTTGTAACTAAAAATCAGGGAAGAAAAAATTAAACGTAAAAAATCAAACATAGCTTAAGGTTTTCATCCAAAAGTCTTGAAGCAACTATTTGTCCTCAATATGATTAATTGCTAATTTTAGTCTAAACATAATGTAATGTTATACATCGACTCTTAGCTAATTAATATCATTTAAAATAACATTGTGAAGATGATCTAAATACAACCAATTTACATAAAGGTATATATGTCATAGTTTGTAGCTTTTAAATAAAAATAATTTTATTGAAATACAAACACATTATGAGAATGAGATATCTCCGTTTGATTTTAATACATAAGGATAAAATGATGAACTCATAACAAAGGACATAGATCAATCTTAGCGGTCAAGGTCAGCAGGGACATTATGGATAGGGGCAAGAGAAGGACCATGGTGTTTGTGGGGACGGTGAGGAGTTGGAGCATGCACATGGTGTTTGTGATGATGGTGAGGAGCTGGAGCATGAGCGTGATGTTTGTGTCGATGGTGTGGTGTTGGAGCATGACCGCGGTTCTTGTGGAGAGGGGGGTGGCTGCGGGGAGAGGGAGCAAAAGCATGGTGTTGGTAAACAACATGATGTTGGCTTTGGGGAGCAGGAGCCTGGGAAGGGTGCTTGTGGTGGTGGTGGGGAGATGGAGCATGACCATGGTGCTTGTGGTGGCGGTGATGGTGAGGAGCAGGAGCATGAGGAGGGAAATGATCAGGATTCGGTTTAATGATATACTCCATTGTTTCTTCCTCCGTATCTTCCATCAAATCTTCCATTGCAGATTGAATGTTTGTTTGATGGTCTTGTGACATATCATTCTCACCAACTTCCGTTGACAAAATTTCATTATCAGAATTACCTAATATTGTTTTTGCATTTGTTACTGTCATGACAATAACTACAAAAAAGAGACTTTTTAGAAGATCCATTTTTTAGTTTGATATTCTGCAATGCAATTGTGTGTGAAATTCCCTATGGTATTTATACAGTTGGTTTGGTATTTGATAAGATTAAGTGGGGAAGGAAATCTAACAGTAAAATTTATTACCTATTAATTAAGCAGGTGGGAATTCATTATGGGGATTAATCTACTATAGTTGGTACATTAATTGTATTATACATGTGTATATTAAGATATTAGATACAATTTGCAATAATATTTTCCTCTATGTTTTATATTAATAACTTCCAATTATTTTTAAATCTACATTCATAATATTATAATAGCTTTTATTTCAATTATTTACTGGACGAATCTATAGAAATTAATAGATTATGGTTCATGTATTAGCATATTCGTTGTTCAAAACTAACTACAAATCTGAATGGGAAAATGTAAGCAGAAAAATAATTCAGTACTAATTGGCCTTTTATTTAAAATATGCTTAATTATGATGTTTGTTTATAATCGGCTATTTTTTATTTTTTAAGCCAATGTTGCTTTTCATTACACATCACCGTGGCAATTCAAAAACATTTATTTTGGTACTTACATTCTTCTGAACAATGTTAAATAATTATGTAAGTTTAAGTTAGAGATATTAATTTTTATAACTGGTTTTGTGATTTTTCCATGAGATTTTTACGGTCAATTTTGTGTCAAAAATAATAATTTGATTATTACTGTTTAAGAAAAATAATATTTATACTATAAAAGTAAAAAGTGATTTTTTTTAGATCAAGATATTTCTTAATCTAGGAAGAAAAATTTTCCACAAAGGGAATCTAACATAAGACCCCTATTGAATAAAAATATTTTTTTCCAGTATTAAATTAGGTCCATATTCTTATTAATTCCTTTTAAATCCCTATCGTCCAAAAATGTATTTCCATTTGCATTCTATGATGTAGTAATAGCTACTAGAAACACATGAAAAGTCACAATTTTCTTATTTTTATAAATATTGATATTATATATTTTAAAAATTCAATTTCATAGTAGTTGTCTTTCGAAACATGATAATATTTTCCAAAAGCTTGATCCAAAATTAGACATTATTGTCTAAATATAAGATTCACGTTTGTTTAGATTGTATGCTATTTGATGTTTATAAAATAATTACTGGAAGTTTACATTTCACCTATTTTAAGAAGAAAATTAAACTTCTTTCATGTTACAAAGGATAATAACCTTAGTCTAATTAATAATAGAAATTAAATTTCATTATTTTACGGATAGACAACAAATCTTCTTTCTCCAAAATTGTTGGTTGATAACCAAAAACTCTTCTTTTCTAGGAATGAAATTAGCCAACTATCTTTCAAATGGAATTCTTTACAACCATGTAACTTTTTGTATAGATGAATTATGGTAAATTTTCATTTACGCTATGCATTTAGATATGCAAGGTTAGTTGTGTACATATGTACGTACGTAAGCACATGCGGAGAGAAATAATGGGTATAATGTGTACATTCGCTAATTTTTGTTAATTGTTGACCGTTAATGTAACCATAGTAGTCCGATGGCTTCTGTTGATCAAAAGGGTTCTATCAAGACATTAATAAACCATAAATTTCATTTAATCCATGAAAAATGTGCGAACCAAATATAGTAACAAAAAAGATTAATTATGAATAGTATATGCATTTTGAAATGCAATTTAGAGGTAGTTAATCCAAACCAACCTACCAACTTTCCATATTAACCCCCCTCCCCCCCCCCAAACCCTCTTTTTAGGTTACTTCATTTTCTCCACCACTTTTCTAAAAAATACATAATTAATGTTGCGATATTTCATTTGGAACATGAATTCAAAAGAATTTAGGGAAGAAATGTTTAGGAGGACTTTGAAGAAATGCCTCTCAACATCAGGTACCTATAAATGTTTCTTTAAGATTGCTAAGAATCCAACACATCATAGGCCTATTCCAAAATTTGATGAAAAGTCTAATAATCAACCATATGTCCAATAATGCATAAATGAAACATTATAGAACATAGACATAAAACAAGAAAAAACCAGCTAAAATCTACACCTAAATAAACTACATATTATCAAGCTATAGATTCTCCCAAATGAGATCACGATTGAGTCAATTTCTCTTTGATAAATAAACTACTATAATAAGCAAGCTTTCACTAATAACATCATAAGCAATGTGTTATGACAAAAACTGGATCAAAACCCAGAATTAAGATGAAAGCACCAGTTCAGATTAAATAAACAAAAAAGAAAAATATAAATAAGAACAAAAAGATGGTTTTATAGTGGTTCGGTGTAATCTCCAGTCTACATCCACTTCAATCTTTTATTAGTCCTTCTCTCTGTGGATTACAACTAGTCTTCTCAAATCTGACCACAATGTTGTGGATGTAAGATTTACCAAGATATTTCTAGAGAGTTTTAGAGTCCCTTGTACTAAGAGTTTGCTAATCAAAGTCATAAAAAACAGATAGTTGTTTCCTAAATGACTTTAATAGAGGAGAGATTAGAGGTGAAGAAGTAGAATGGTCTCTGTAGTAAGAGAATCCCTTATTTGGTTGCAGGTAGGCTTGTTTTTACAAAGGAAATAGTCATGGTTATTGTAATAAATAAATAAATTCTAGATCTGAACCCATATTGATTCTATCGAGAAACAAATATATGAAATTAAATAGTTCAGCAGAAGTCGTGCCTGAATCCATTGATGTTTGCAAAAAGAAGATCAACTAGGTTTTAGATCTTCCAAATTGACACAAGCTTAGATCTGAAAATTCTCTTGAGAAGAAGGTGGAGGGAATATAATAAGACTTGTGTAATTTGGGGACCATAACCCTATATATATAGTGCATGACATTTTTCAGCTCGGCCCTTCAACAAACTAAAATTGTCACTCTGGTATCCACACATTATAAATTTACATGACGAATATACCCCTTAAGTCTTGTTGTATTTATTTCAAATAGATCACATAATTAAACTTAATCCCAAGAT
Organism: Allium cepa; assembly: GCA_030765085.1. Taxonomy (NCBI): domain Eukaryota; kingdom Viridiplantae; phylum Streptophyta; class Magnoliopsida; order Asparagales; family Amaryllidaceae; genus Allium; species Allium cepa. The sequence continues at coordinate 879,033,617 of CM060939.1, forward strand.
AGCCCATACATTCAAATATTAAAATATATGGCCCCATAATGCTGAATTATTATAACAATCTCCCCCCGGGCCACATATGTAACCTTATAGAATGTATTTAACTTTATGAGCTCTCAAATAGCTATCTTGACAATATGGTATATCCACAACAATCTCGTCCATTTATTGTGTTAACATAGGATCAAAGCGGTTTTCATTATTGTTAGTGTAACTAAACCCATCAATGGTCATGTATATCAATATAATCAAATGACATAGATCAATCATGTATGTGTAGCATGGAAATTACATGAAATGTGATCTTTACATGTCTATTTCCAACTGGTCCTACTTTACTTTAGTGAGATAAAAATCTAAGCATATTTAAATAAATTGAGTTGCAATTAAAAATTTATTTCTGATCAGAAAAACTGAAGCATATCCACAATCAAAATATAGAGTAATGTCACAAAAAAAATGACTTAGTACAAACTCCCCCTAAACCAAAATATTATTACATAAAAGATACACCCATTTTAGCAACATGCTTACGAAAGACCTTGGGTGGTAATGCTTTTGTAAGTGGATTCGCTAACATGGAATTTGTCCCAATATGCCCTATGGATATTAACCCATTTTGCACTCTTTCCTTCACAACTAGAAACTTGATGTCAATGTAATTTGACTTACTTGAGCTTCTATTGTTATTAGAATATAATACTGCTGATCTATTGTCACAAAACAACTTTAGTGGTCTTTCAATATTATCTACAATGCGCGGCCCAGTGACAAAATTTCGCAGCCATTTTCCATGATTAGATGCCTCATAGCAAGCCACAAACTCTGCTTCCATAGTAGAAGAAACTATAAGCGTTTGCTTAATGCTCTTCCATGATATAGGCCCTCCACTCAACATAAATATGCATCCTGCGGTGGATTTTCTACTATCCGGACATTCAGCAAAGTCGGAATCAGAATACCCAATGATCTCCAACTGATCTGATCTTCTATATGTAAGCATATAGTCCTTTGTTCTTTGAAGATACCTCATAACCCTTTTTGCTGCTTTCCAATGATCCATTCCAGGGTTACTAAGTTACATGCCTAACATTCCTACAATGTACGCAATATCCAGACGCGTACATATTTGAGCATACATTAGACTCCCTATAGCAGATGCATAAGGGATCTTTTGTATTTCATTAATTTCAAGGATGTTATTTGGGCATTGTTTGAGACAAAACTTATCTCCTTTAGCGACAGGGGTATCACCTGGTTTACAATCTTGCATGCCAAATCTCTTAAGCACCTTTTCCATATAGTTCTTTTGTGACAATCCAAGAATGCCTCGTGAACGATCACGATGTATTTGGATCCCTAATACAAAAGTGGCATCATTGAGATCTTTCATTTCAAAATTATTTGAAAGAAATCTCTTAGTTTCGTGCAACATGTTTAAATCATTGTTGGCAAGCAATATATCATCAACATATAAAATTAAAAATATAAATTTACTCCCATTAAACTTGTGATACACACAATTATCAATGATGTTTGCCTCAAAACAAAAAGAGGTAATTACATTATGAAATTTGTGGTACCATTGACGAGAAGCTTGTTTGAGTCCATAAATGGATTTCTTTAGTTTGCAAACCGTATTCTTTGGATCTTCGACTACAAAGTTTTCCGGTTGCACTATATAAATTGTTTCCTCAATGTCTCCATTGAGAAATGCAGTCTTAACATCCATTTGATGGAACTCAAGGTCAAAATGTGCAACAAGAGACAAAATTATTCTAAAAGAGTCTTTCGATGAAACCAAAGAGAAAGTCTCTTTGAAATCAATGCCTTCCTTTTGAATAAAACCTTTTGCTACAAGACGAGCCATATATCTTTCTACTTAACCTTTTGCATCCCTCTTGGTTTTAAATATCCATTTACAACGAATGGGCTTCTTACCTTCAGGTAAAGGGACAAGATCCCAAACTTTATTGTCTTGCATTGATTTATACACTTTATTCATAGCTTCAATCCACTTTTGAGAATTAATATCTTGCATGGCTTGGTGAAAGTTGATAGGATCATCTTCTATCAATCCATTATTATCCTCTAACTCTTGAAGAAATACAACATAATCATCCGTAATAGCATTTCTTCTTTCCCTAGTGGATCTTCTTAATGGCAATTCATTTTAAGGTTTTTGAATTTATTCTTATGGAACATTAACTTCAACTTGAAGAGGATTTTCTTCAACATTGTTTTGTTGGGGTTCTGGATTCACTTCTTGATCAATGACAGGAACAATAATCTGCACATTGTCCGAAGAAGTAACTGTAGTAGGAATCATAGACCATGATTCCTCCTCAAAAATAATGTTCCTTACTTCATTTATCCCTCTCAACTCAACATCCTCAAAAAATGCTGCATTTCCCGTCTCAAATATTTTCCTTGGTATGGGATCATAAAATTTATAGCCCCTAGATCGCTTAGAATAACCAATAAAGTAGCTACTCACTATTTTGGAGTCCAATTTTCTTTCATTTGGCCTATATGGCCTTGCCTCAGCTGGACATCCCCAAATGTGAAAATGCTTTAGAGTAGGTTGTTTGCCTGCCCAGAGCTCATAAGGTGTTTTAGTAGTTGCTTTAGTGGGTATTCTATTAAGGATATAAACAGCTGTCATTAATGCCTCTCCCCAGAGTGATTTTGATAAGGTAGAATGAATGATCATACTCCTTACCATGTCTTTAAGAGTCCGGTTTCATCTCTCAGCAACACCATCAATGCTAGGTGAACCTGGCATAGTGTATCATGGGACTATTCCACATTCCTCTAGGAATTTGGCAAATGGTCCTAGATATCGTTCACCTGATCCATCAGATTTACCATAATATTCGGCGCCACAGTCAGATCTGACAGTTTTAATCCTTTTGTTGAGTTGGTTCTCAACTTCTACCTTAAATTTTTTGTACATGTCTAAGGATTCTGATTTATCATGAATAAGATATAGGTAGCCATATCTTGAGTAGTTGTCTATGAATGTTATGAAATATTGTTGACCATTCCATGATGCCTCGGGGAATGGCCCACAAATGTCTGCATGTAATAATTCTAAGACGTCAGTTGCTCTATTGGCACCTACTTTCTTATGTTTGGTCTGTTTTCCCTTGATACACTCTATACAGACATCAAGGTCTGAAAAATCAACGGATTCCAAAATGCCAACTGACACGAGCCTTTGAATTCTATTTTTAGATATATGACCTAAGCGCATGTGCCACAATGTGGCTGAAGTTTCATTATTAGCTTTTCTTTTAGTACCACGTGACTCTACATGCAAGGCTTCATTATAAGAGGTATTAACATCAAGAATATATAAGTTATCATAAACATTAAGAGAACCAGTTCCAATAAGAGTTAAATTCATTGATAAACTAAAAGTACCATTCCCAAATGAACCAGAATAACCAAATTTGTCCAACTTAGAAACAGAAACCAAATTCCATCTAAATGACGGTATAACAGAAGTATCAAATAAATCCAAATAAAACTGAGTTCTTAATAACAACTTAAAATGCCCAATAGCCTCCACTTCTACCGATTTTCCATCACCTACATAGATGTATCTTTCAGCATCAGTTGGATTTCGGTAGCTTGGGCAACCCTACATAGAAACACTTATGTGAGTAGAAGCACCAGAATCTAATCACTAAGTGTTTCTAGGTACTGTAGCTAAATTTACTTCAGAACAGACCAAAGCAAAAGATGTACTTTTCTTAACACGCCATGCGTGGTATTTGGCACAATCTTTCTTCAAATGTCCAACCTTTTTGCAAAAGTAACAACCATCAGTCTCCTTTTGTTGTTTCTTTTCAGTCGGACCCTTAGCAGTTTCTTTATCCTTCTTTCTCTTTTTGTCTTTTCCCTTAGAGGTGTATGCTAAATGAGCACTTTCAGCCTTATCATGCTTCAATCTCTCTTCTTCTTGTACACAATACGAAATGATCTCATTAAGAGTCCATTTCTCCTTTTGACAGTTATAATAGATCTTGAACTGGATGTATTGTGAAGGAAGAGAGATTCATACCAAATGCACGAGCAAATCATCTGAAAGCTCAAGCTTAAGTGCCTTAAGTTTTGAAGCAGTGTTAGACATTTCCATAATGTAATCCCTTATGTTTCCTTTGCTTTGATACTTCATGGAAATCAAGCGTTGCAAAAGCGTGCTTGTTTCCTCCTTATTGTTTTTAGCAAAACGTTTTTCAATCTCAGCAAGAAAATCTTTAGCATTGGTTATCTTTTCAGATACCGCACCCCTAAATGCCTTTGGAATGCCACGCTTTATGATCATTAGTCTCATGCGATTTGAATGATCCCACCTCTCAAAGTTCTTTATAATATCAGAAGAAATTTCATCCGTAAGAGGGGCGGGTTCATCTATCCTAAGTGCAAGGTCAAGATCCATGCAGCCAAGAACAAGCAATATGTTCTCTTTCCAATCCTTAAAGTGTGTTCCAGTCAGAATAGGAATGTTGTTTAGATTGGCAGATACCGTAATCAAATTAGCTGTAATTTTAAATTAATCAAATATGCTTACATTATAAAACAATTGTAGTAAATTTAAATAATTGGTAAGTCTTTGCTCAAGATACCTAGCACAACATTAATATCAAGTCTTTGGACAATAATATTAACTGTAAGTGGTATTCTTGTTGTAATCATCAAATATTAACAATAAATTCAAGTCAAATAATAATCTTCCTTTGGGCCAATTAATTATTCTCTTGTAAAACTTTATAATTGTTACATATTTATCATCACACATGTGTATCTAATTTCGCCAGATATTAACCTTCCTTTGTGCCGACTAATATTCGAATAAATAAATACACACAAATATCTAACATTTTTCATGAGCAACTAAAATAAGAGAGGTCACTTTGGTGACATATTATTTCAATTAGTTCACTTGTAATGTAGGATATTCACAATCAATTTGCAAAAGACGCCAAATAGTATATGAATTTATTTTAACTCCTTCATTTATAAATTTGCCATAAATATTAATGTCAAATTTGACATCAAGGAAACTGTAATAATACATAAATGAATAACACTTGCAATAATAATTAGTATCAGATTATTGCATACTTTATTTAACTGCTACTATTCAAAATAGAAGGTGAAAAATATTAAGTAGTTATAAATTTGCCATAAATATCAATGTCAAATTTGACATCAAGGAAACTGTAATAATACATAAATGAATAATACTTGCAATAATAATTAGTATCAGATTATTGCATACTTTATTTAACTGCTACTATTCAAAATAGAAGGTGAAACATATTAAGTAGTTATAAATTTGACATAAATATCAATGTCAAATTTAACATCAAGGAAACTGTAAGAATACATAAATGAATAATACTTGCAATAATAATTTATGCTTTTGCAGGAGAAAACAAAACCACAAAGATGTCATGGTATAATTATTATAAAAGATGTAGATGAATTCTTAGATCATAATCCAATGATACGGTTCAATTAAATCCAAATTGCTATCATTTCAGGAAACTTTTGGTCAAATCAACAGAATCCAGTATTTCATTAAATATATGGATCCATGTATAATACTGTTTATTAACATGTTTTGAATCACCATAATTGAAGCATTCACAAATCAGAACGAAATAAGTGGATCAGGTGAATCAACCGAAAATTGTAAATCCAAGAACCTTAATTTCACATGTTCTTAAAACCAAAGAATTTCTCAATAAAATCAATGATGGATGGCTCTGATACCACTTGTTGTAATAAATAAATAAATAAATTCTAGATCTGAATCCATACAACCCATATTGATTCTATCGAGAAACAAATATATGAAATTAAATAGTTCAGCAGAAGTCGTACCTGAATTCATTGATGTTTGCAAAAAGAAGATCAACTAGGTTTTAGATCTTCCAAATTGACACAAGCTTAGATCCGAAAATTCTCTATAGAAGGGGGTGGAGTGAATATAATAAGACTTGCGTAATTTGGGGACCATAACCCTATATATATAGTGTGTGACATTTTTCAGTTCGGCCCTTCAACAAACTAAAATTGTCACTATGGTATCCACACATTATAAATTTAATGACGAATATACCCCTTAAGTCTTGTTGTATTTATTCCAAATAAATCACATAATTAAACTTAATCCCAAGATAGCCCATACATTCAAATATTAAAATATGTGGCCCCATAATGCCGAATTATTCCAATAATGGTGGCTCAAAAATCCATCTAGGGTAGTGTCTAAATATCGTCCCAAAATATTATGCAATGTTGTAGAATCTCCTGAGCTTACACCGAATATCGGAGTCGAAACTATCATAGTGGGGTTAACTTCTCACCATAGTTCGAATCACTTCAACTCTTCTTGCTTCCATCATGCTACTTTATTTTTAAGTGTTCTGTCGTATTTCCATGGATCATTGGTAGTCAAAATCAAGTCGGTGCCTACCTCTCTCCAAAATATCTTGATATGAAAGTTTTTTCTTAAGAGATTGGTGATGACTTTTTTCCTTAGCTTGGAATGATTCGTAATTTTATGGCACTCTTCTAATTCCATATGAAGTCGTTCCAAGAAGTCTCAGCATATATGGAGTTTGTATGAGAGGTCGGGGTTGATACGAGAGGTGAGGGTTAACTTATCCCCTTACTGTATTTGGAGCCCAAATTTCTTGAGCACTCTTAGAATGGACAATGATTCCTATGAAATTTGTATGAGAAATACGAAACAAGGAGAAGTCACTACCGACATGATCGTGTCAATACAACCTTCCCTCCTTTGCAAATTTTAAAATGAAACTTCTATACGTTGTCGGTAGTCATAGTGGTTAAGCGACATGAAAGTGTCACAGTGACATCACAAAATTTGGTTATGCCATTGCAACAAATTTTAAACTTTAGAACATTTGCGTTGCAATGGCATCTTTAAATTTAGCGACAACATTACTATGTTTGATCTTTAATATGAATCACAAATGCATTGCAAAAATTAAATGATGCCATTGCTACGCCAATTTAATAACGTCTTAACAATGCCAAAAAATTAAGTGACACCCTTTTTTTTGGGGCTTCCGACATCAATAAATTTTATGCGATGCCAAATGTATGTCAGAAAACCATAGATTCGTAGTAGTACATAGAAATTTTGCGATAATATAATTAAATGGGTTTGTAGCATTATGTATGTCAAACAAATGCAATTGTTCAATAATATCACATGGCATAAAATAGAATGTTCAAAACCATAACAACATTTAGAGTAAATATTTTTCAATACAACTTTTATGCAATTGTTCAAATTTTGTAACAATGGCTTAAGATGACGTTCGATCAAAATAGTGTTATGAAAATAGTAGCGTTTTGTGGAAGCTTCTGTCACCCAAATCGCAAAGAGATAACTTGGATTGAAAACAAGACGGGTTTGAAATCAAAACACAGTAACAAAAAATATTTCACCCAACCACCCACTTTGTTGATTCACTAAAATTTTGTTTACAATTAATAGAACAAAGCTAAAGTAAATAAAATACCATTGAATCAATAGCCAAATTGAGAAGGAGAACAAATATCTATAGGGATAAAATTATTGGAGAAAAAGAACAAAGATGAAGAAGAGAAAATTAGCAAATAGATTTTTCACCTCACTTTTACCCTCTTCTAGTCTCTATTTATATAATCAATAACTTAATGCCTAAGTTAACATTAGATGACAAAAAGAAAATTGAGTACCAATTAGAGAGAGAAATAAACATACTCAAATATGCCTATTAATTAGAGGAAACAAAATATTTTATTTCTTTTGCATATTTATTTCCCTCTATTTTTGATTTTGTATCACCAAAATTTAACTCTCCTTCTTGATGCAAAATCACATACCTCCAACATATCAAACATGCCATATCTAGGTCTATCACAAATCCCCTTATCTCAACCGCACTAAATTACAAACCTCAACCACCATTTGCAAGTGAAGCATCTCCCATACGATGTGCACTACAAAAATCCAGTCTCAAAAAAGTTTGTAATACCACAAAGATCTCCGTCTTGTCTTTGTGGAGTTTGCAATTCAACACCTATCTATCACTCGATCTAAGCTCATTACCTAATCGCTATCGATTCTTGAGCATCATCAACATGAAGACCCCTTTCTAAAATATGATCCTCAATGATAAAATCATAAGCAGTGACCACATTAACCTTTCTAACTTACTGTGGACTAGGTCCTTCAACCGTCACTCGCTTTCTATTGTCGACTATAGAACCAACCAAGCTATAAAGGTTTCCTTCTTCCAATACTCCTCTCATCCTTACACGACCACTTTTCTTCACTCTCAAAACTCTACCTTGAGTCTCATAAGTGCAACCACGGTGATCCAACTGACCAAGAGAAATAAAATTGTGCGAACAAGTGGGTACATGTCTCACTCCTAAGACTTCTCTAACCACGCCATCATGCAAACGAAATCGGATAGATTCAATAGCACAAATTGGTTGCTCTTCTCCATTGGGTGTCCCAATCATACCGAAACTCTTCTCATAAGAAGAAAAACAATTCACATCTTTAAAAATGTGAAAATTGGCTCCTAAATCCATCTTCCAAGGCTTATTTCTACTAAAGAGGACATCACAATAAGTATCACTATCGGTACCTTCAGCAAAACATGCATGTACATCATACTAGCATCACCATGCGCAGCCTTTTCTTATCTCTTTTATAAGCATAACACTTGCCGCATATGTGACCTATCTTATTACAATAACGACAAGTCATAACACATTTACCATTAGGTTCTTCTTCTTCCAAATTGTGACTTTCTTCGAGTCCCTTTCCACCATAGCCTCACTTTGAATTGATTTCATACCTGCCCCTTTTCTTCTAAGATTCTCATTCAAAAGACTGCTTTGAAAAGTCGCCAGAGAGATAGTTCCATTAGCATTGGAATTACTCAATGAAATAACCAATGTTCCTCAACTTTCTTAAAGGGAGCTCCTGTAACTTATTATCAAAATTGACCTTCATATTTGCTAATTGATTTATTACATATTGAAAATTCATTCAAATGCTCTACAACAGACTTCTCTTCATCTAATCTCAATTGTACCAACTTGTCCTACAAAGCCTTCACGGATTCACAACCAACCACATGATGGAAAACTGAATCATCAAGATACTAGCGAATCAAAGTAATCATCTTCTTATCCATCTTCTTCCATTTTCCCTCATCTACATTAGAGGGCTTCTTTCCATTTCCATCAAAAAGATCATGAAGATCATTGAGATACAAAACATAATCCATCTTAGGCTTCCAAATACATCAATTTTTCCCATCCAAGATAGCCATCTTTGAAAATGAAATCATATCCGACATCAATAAATTTTCAAACCAAAATTACTCTAAGCTTTGCGATGATCTGTGCTCTGATACCAAACTGTTATGAAAATAGTAGCGCTTTGCGGAAGCTTTTATCAACAGATCTTTGTCACCCAAATCACAAAGAGATAACTTGGATTGAAAAGAAGAAGGAATTGAAATCGAAACGCATGAACAAAAAATATTCCACCCAACCACACACTTTATTGATTCACCAAAATTTTGTTTACAATAGTAGAACAAAGCTAAAGTAAACAAAATACTACTGAATCAATAACCAAATTGAGAAAGGGAGCAAATATCTATATGGCTAAAATTGTTGGAAAAAAACGACGAAGAAGAGAAAATTAGCTAGTAGATTTTCTACCACACTTTTACCCTCTCTTCTCGTCTCTATTTATATAATCAATTACTTAATGCCCAAGTTAACATTAGATGGTAAAATAATAATTTGATTAGCCAATTAGAGAGAAAAATAAACATGCTTAAATATGACTATTAATTAGAAAAAACAAAATCTTCTCTTTCTTTCTTTTGCATATTTTTTTCCCTCTATTTGTGATATTGTATCACCAGAATTTAACAAATAGCATATACATTAGATACATCGTTTATAAAGCCAGTCTAAACAAAATTTTAGTTGGTACCTAATCTATATGTAGTGTAGTAATTAGCAATTATCACATCCACGGTAATAATATCATGAGAGAAAATTGTGATTTTCTATACGACTTAGTATTGCATAAATTAGAATAATCAAGAATTACTCAACTATACTGACAAATAATAAATTTAATTTAGAGATCTATTTTTAGTTTTTATTGGAACCTCATGTTCTAACTGGAAGGTATTGGACAAGTGAAAAGGGGAAGAGGTTAGGGGCAACAATGTTTGATATTTATATTTACAAGTTTGAGCTTTATTAGGTTTTAATTAGAGCCTAAGAGGTGAAAATAATGTGAATTTTAAATTTAAGTCGCAAAATTATAGTAAAAAGAAAGCATGAACAACAATGTTTCAATTACATAACTATGGGTTAGAATAGATAGCTATGAACGAGAGTGAAAGAAGCAAACTTCTTTTTTTATTGTTACTTCAGGAAAGTTTCAAATCTAGTTACTTGCTGAATTCTACAAAAAATACTAAATATAAACTAAGTCCTTTATTAAATGCATACACAATTTAAAATTTGGACAAATTGAAGATTATGTTGAATTTATGGCAATAGTAAGCACAATTTAAAATTTGGATAAATAGAAGATTATGATATATTTATGGGAATACATATACACCTAGTTATGCAACTACGCCACTGCTTTTTCTACTAGTTTTTCATGAATCCTTAGGTAGTGATCATATGTTGGCATATCCATTGTTGCTAAACCTACATTATGCAAATGTTACTATTTTTAAGACAATGATCTATTTTTCTGTCATTGCTTGTCAATTTATCGATTGAAAAGATGCTAGATCTTAGATTTTAGTAGTTTCGTGCCAGAAGCATCGGCTTCATTATTAACTTGACTTGACATTTCCTTAGTGATATCAAACTTGTCTTCAGCAGCCTTACTTCCTTCACTCTCTCAAGTACCCTAAGTCTTTTCTCCTTGGTCACTAATTTCTCCATCATTGTGTTTCTAGTCTTCTGGTCCTAGTAATACTAAATATTTGAAAACAATTATTATAAATCACCAAAAGGGAAATACACTTAGGGGGATGAATATGCTAAAGCTTCCAGTGTAGCGATATTGTCGAAATTATTAGGTTTGGATGCGTAAAGGTTAAGTCCAAGATTACTTATGATTTTTATTAGGTCAAATTATCCTCTAAAATTCTAACATAAATAATGGTAAGGAGGAGGACAATATTTTTAGAAACTCAAAAAATTAAGAGAAGTAGAAAGGAAAGCTCAATTTGTTAATGAAAAGTTTCCAAACCATGTTTCAAAATTAAAAATATGCTTTATGGTCTGAAAAAACTACCCATGCTTGGTATGATGGATTCAAAAGCCATTTCTTAGTTCTAGTTTTCAAATTGGGAAAATCGACTCCATGTTATTTATCAAAAAGGAAATCGGTGACATGTTAATCATTCAAACTTATGTTGATGATACAATATTTTGATCTATAATGATAATTTGTGTAAAGGTTTTGCAACTACTATTATAATGAATTTGGAATGTCTCAATGAGAGAATTAAATTTCTTTTTAGGACTATAAATTAACGAATTAGAAAATGAAATCTTCATTTATCAAGAGAAATGCTATAGGGAATTATTAATGTGACAATCTAGAATTTAGAGATACTTGAAATTGAAATATTTAATTGATTTTAAATATTTGACAGTTAGTTTAATTTGAATTTCAAATATCACTATTTATTGTGCAATTTAATTTTTGAATTTAATTATTGAAAGTTGGGTAATTTTAAGCTTGTTAAAAGTAGTTTAAAAGCTTGTAAAATTTATATCGATAGTGTTGAAGATAGTAAAAGTATTAAACTTGAATTTGAAAGTGTTTTGTTAAGTTTCGAAAATATATTGTTTAAATTGATATTTAAAAATAGCCTTCCGAGGTACAGTCTCGGAATTCGACAAAACAAGTTCCATTGGATCCGTAATAGTGTATTATCACAAGATTTCAATTTTCGTAATGTTTGGAGGGATCGTTTGGCCGTACAGTAGATAAACGCACTGAAATCTATAACAAAAATTTAATATGATATCTTCGTTCAAAAATCTATCTTCTCCATACGATTGAATTAGGACTCGAAACCTTTTCCATTGTGTTCGGAATAGGGGTTTAACGTTATAAATGCCTAGCGGCATGCCTCAATAGGAGTTCGACATTTTGAGTTGCGATAATCGAGATGACTTAAAATTTGAATTTAAATTTGATATATATTTTATATTCTGAGTATAGTTTTCACTATTTAATATATATCTCCTGTAACATCCCAAAAATTATCAATTAAAATAAATAATATATTTAAACTCTTGGGGTTTGATTTGAGAATAAATTTGAAGAAAAATCTAAACAAATGAAATAAGTGAAAATAATGTATGAAATAAATCCCAAATTTATTTTGAGTTTAAAATATTGAGATGATAAATGTTTTTTAAAAGTCATTTGGATTTAGAATGTTTATATTTCAAGTTTAAGATTTAAGTTTGAATTTAAATTTGGAATAAATGTTTTAAAATGAAGAAGCATTTAAAAATCATTGAGGAATAAGTATACAATGGTAAAACAAACTTTCTTTTTAACATTATACATATGCATATATACATACAAATGAATATATATATATATATATATATATATATATATTGGTTTATAAAAGTATGTATATAATATAGGAAATAAATTTCTTTTGCTTTGTTACATCAAAAGCTGAAACTTACCTTCACAATAAAATTTAATAATTAAAAAAATCTATGTTTTAAGATATCTTCTTACAAATGGCACAAACCATCATCTCCTCAATAAAATAATCAAATAAAAATATTCAGAAAACTCTTCACCTTCTAAAATTCGAATTTTTAAATCCCCAACACCTGATACTCAGTGATCAAAAGATATTTGCAAGTTTTACTTCAACATTCAAAGAAAAAAAAAGAGAAAGTTCAAAAGAAAACCAAATTGTCTTCATAACAGCAGTGTGATACTTTCAGGTAAGCTTTGTTTTAAAAATTTATAGTTTATGAAATTTTGATTTTTGAATCAAGTGTTGACAATCAGTTCAAAATGAAAGTTCAGATTTGTGAAGGCAAGAAGTTTCTGGTTTCAAAGGCGGTGCATAGTTTTCTTTTCTGGAAATAAGTTTAAAAGGCAAGTGACTTTTCTTTTTAAAGTTTGAACTTGAAGTTATAACTTCTTATAAAGAAAGAGTTTAATCCTGTAATCTTTAATCAAATTATTTGCAGGGAGGTCAAGGATTAAAAGCTACCTTTTTGGTTTTGGTTTTCAAGTTCTGTTTTTTTAAAAAGTGCAGAGAAAAGAAGTTTCTCTGATTTTGTTTCAAAACTGTAAGTAATCTAGAGGTTTTTGTCATTAATAATTAAGTAAATGAATACAACTTGGGTTTAATACAACAATATCTAATTTTTCTACAGGAAGAATTAAGGTTAGAGTATTAATCTATTTTGGATTTCAAGTTTCAGAAAAGAGAAAAAGTCTTCTCTGCTATAAATCAGAACTGTAAGTAAAGTTAAAACTATTGTTGGCAATGAATAGGCATATGAACATAGCAAACATTAATCACAGATCTGTAACTATAAATTTTCAGATCTAAACCCCAAGAGAATTAAAGTAGGAAAAGGGAATATTGCCGAGCTTCATCTCTCTGTTTGAAAACTGTCAACATCCTCTGGAAACAAGTGAGTAAACTTTGTGTTCTCAACCTTTTGATTGCTGTGTGTATGCTTAGGTTACGTAGAAAATTTAAACTTGTTTGCATGCAAGAATTTTGGTATATGATTGTAGTTGACTATGCATGTGGATGTTCAAAATATTAGTTCCTGTCAAACTTCAGGGAAGCAAAAAGAAAAAATGGGGTGAATAAATCTATTGTTTGTTCCAATCTCTTACTGTGTTTGAATGCCTATAGGAGTAGAAATGAGTTGCATATGGATGAAGTTATGCTTATGCTTTGAATCTCCTGTACAACCTTTGCTCCCTGTTTCTATTTCCTGTAACATCTAGTTACAGGAATATTAGGATTTCACCTCCTACTTTCTTTTGGAAAAAAAAAAGGAAAAAAAAAGAAGAAGAAGAAATTATAAATTACCAAAAAAAAAGGCCTATATGTAGTTCAAAGCTTGCACTTGTGTTTCAGAGTTTAAATCAAAGCAAGTTATAGTTCTTTTTGAAAACTTTGGAAAATGGCACATGCATGATTTAACCTCTGGTTTAGGGAGTAAATCATAACCAAATTCCAATATCTTTTCTTCTTCCTTCTCTTTGCTTCTGGGAATAATTTTAAGTAAGTTAAGGTACTGTTTTAACCTGTATTCCATCTCAGTAATAAATCAAAAACAAGTCTTTGTAAATTGTTTTACTGGAAAACAGTATATCTGAACTTGGTTTTACAGGGTAATCAACATTAAAGGAAATTTAAAAACCTTCCTCTTTTTACTTCTGAAAAAAAAATGTAAACAAGTTAAAAATTTTGGTTTATACTTGCATTTTTCTTCAGTAAGAATGGTAAAGCAAAGTACATATTTATAGTTTTCCTGGAAGTGATGAAATGCAGTTCCATTCAAAAATGTCAAGAATTTCGAGTTTCATAAATCGTGATTTCCACGATATCATGTGAATCCCCTTCGAAAATAAGTATTTTAGAAACAAGAATTTGAATTTTACAATCGTCAATTTTTGGGAAAAAGGGATTTGATCAGAAATTGAATTTTTAGCAAATTCTAGGGATCCTTGTAGTTATGGATCTCGAATTCATGATCGAAGTTAGGTTTAATGTTCGTGATTTCCAGAAAAATACTGGAATAATTTATAAATCCTTAAATTTTTGTTTTGAATTTAAAGTAGGGTTTAAGAACCCAATTTCGTTCACGTCAGAAACGGTGGGACTGCGCCTTCCACCGATGACCGGACCTTATCGCACCGGGGCCATCAGAAGCGTCACGTGTCGACGAAGGCGTGGACCAAATTTCGTGGCCTCTGACGATCGGAGGAGGCGGGACGAGGCGTTTTTCTGGCGAGGTTTCACTGGGCTGTTGGGTCGAGATAGCTCGATTTTGACGCAAAGGAAGATGGGGCACTTCGATGCGTGGGGGTAGTTGCTGGGTGGGTGGTTGACGAGCGGCGATGTTCACCTGAGGTCGGAGTTGCCTCCGGTGGCCGTGCACGTGCACGCGTTTGGGTATGCATCAGCGTGATGGTTTGGGGAAGAAGGGATAAAGTTTGGGTTTGGTTATGTAACAGCAGAGAATCCCCTGTTTTAACTATAATTTTGAACACAAGCTAAGTAATTTTTTCCCAAATAAATAAGTGATGATTGTAAATGAAATTTTCAAGTAAATAGTATTGAATCAATTATTTAAAAATATATGGAATTCAAAGATCATTTCTAAGCCACATAATTTCTTTTAACAAAGGTTGTTTTAAAATTTAACTTTAAAAAAAAATTAAAAATAAAGCAAATTTCTAATGTTAACTCAAAACCAAATTTATTTAAAATGGTAAAATAGTATTAATAATCAATGTTTTGTAATGTTTTTTATTTAAAACTAGTTACTTAAAGAATAGGCAATTTATAAAAGTAATTAAACTTAATCAATTAACAATTAAGAATTAATAAGTTAAATAATAAACCAAAGGATAATTAATTAATTAAGCTAATGAATTCATAATTAAGTAAAATTTAACATTGATTTAAAATAATTAATAAAAAATTAATTCATAATTAAGTAAAATTTAACATTGATTTAAAATAATTAATAAAAAAGTTAATTCATAATTAAGTAAAATTTAACATTGATTTAAAATAATTAATAAAAAAATTAATTCGTAATTAAGTAAAAATTTAAAACAACTAACAAAAATAATTATCTGGTTAATTCACTTTAATTACAATCACCTTAATCCAAGGTGATTGACAGTCACCAAATATTCTATACTGGATTGGCATTTTTGTTGTGATGCTGTGATTGTTTTGTGATAAGCTATGACTTGTGATTTGCTCCTATATGTATGTGAAACCCCTTTTGCCCGCAAAACGGCATTTAAAACTTCGATGCGACAGGGAGTCGGATTTCGGTTGTTATCCGAAACCCACATCGAACCCTGAATGTGAACCTTTGTGATTGATACACCCACATGTTTTAAATTTGAGCGCACACTATTCGGATTAGCCGGGAGAGGACCTTTGTGTCGTATAACCCATTCCGATTAGTGATTCGACGAATGGATTGCATTTGAAGACCGACGGTGAAGACCGGGTGTCTTCGAAAACGATAGGATAACCTATCGATTGTCTCTGCATCGAGTTGCTCCGGTATAGGGATTCCCTATGTGATGGGAAGTCCGATCGGGATTGTGGACGCCTGGATTTGCAAGGGCTTCTTCCTTTATTGGACGAAGTGCCTTCGGTTCTGTTCGAACCCGGAACAGACTTGTATGGTCGTGTGTCTGACACTACGCTTTGAGATATAAAGCCGATTTCTTTCAAATACATATCTGTTGGTGGCGGAGAATTTATTCTCTTAGCTTAACACCTGTCAACGCTAAAATTTGAACGCTAACACCCCGGTGTATGAGTTGTAGTTGTGAAAGCACCACCCGACGACTCGGGAACAGATTACAAGCAGATAATAGCAGAAAAGTGGTAAACAACAACAATTTTATAGTGGTTCGGCTTAAGGGTATAGCCTACGTCCACTTTAAGTACTTTTATTAATAATCTCGTTACAAGCTGATACAATTCTTCCCAAATACAATACACTTTGAATTACAAGAGACTTAGAACAAGTAGCTTAAACTTCGATGAAGACGAGAGTTTTCGAATCCATGTTGGATGTATGTGATCTCTTCTTGAAGTTGTTTGTAGCGTTCTTAATGTCTTGAGAGCTTCAAGTGTTGGATTGGATTGGTTTGGAATGCAGCAGAGTAACGGCGTTTGAAGAAAATGAGCCCAAAGGTCCCCTTCTAGTTGGAGCTAGGGTCGTATTTATAGGCAATTCTAGGCAGGAAACTTTACCAAGTTCTAAGTCGTAACCGACCTAAGTTGAGTCGTGGACGACTTAAACTAGGTCGTGGGTCCGTTGTCACTTAAATGCTGGGTCCAGACTTCTTAAAGGCATCCTTGCTGAACCCTAGATATATTACAAGTCCTAAGTCGCAAATGAGTTAACCTGTCCTCTCATAAGTGATGCGGCATTGAACTGATTCTCGTGTACGACTTACCATATGTCGTAGGTCGTGACCGACCCAAACTGATCCTCGGCTTGTGGCTTAACTGGAGTTAACGAGTCATGGTGCAGTATTGAATTTGCCTCTGTGGCCTTAGGTCGTGAACGACCTAGTAAAGGTCGTAAGTCGGTCACGACTTAGGCGTAGTCGTCTTAACTCCTCGTCCCTCGAGTCGTTAGGTCATAGTTCCTTTAAGTTGTTGGACCGTTACTCCCTTGGGTCATTTAGGTTGTAATGACTTAAGTCGTAAACTTCCTTAAGTCGTGTCATCCTTAACTAGTAAGATTATGCCAACCTTAGGTCGTCAGGCCGTAATGTTCTTAGGTTGTGAAGGCCTTAAGTCGTAGACTCCTTAACTCGTAGAGGCCTTAAGTCGTAGACTCCGTAACTCGTAGATTCCTTAACCCGTGAAGGCCTTAAGTCGTAGACTCCTTAACTCGTAGATTCCTTAACTCGTGAAGGCCTTAAGTCGTAGACTCTAACTCGTAGAGGAAACTGGGTTAACACTTGCCCCTCGAAGCACATGCCTTAAGTCGTAAGTCGTGTGCTTCGACTCATCATAACCCTGGTGTGCCGATTCGAGTCCCACTTCCCTGAGGTATAAAATGCTTGGGTCGTTCCTCCTATTTCCTTCTTCCCATTACTTACCTCTGAGCTATTTCTGCCATTAACACATCCTCGAGCTTTCGGAAACAAATTCAACCAGTTCATCTTACCGTTGATTCAGTCCCTACAATCCTCATCATCGCATCGCGTAAGTAGATCCGCAGTTCATTTGATTCCGCGATAGCTATTAACTTGCGAATTTAATCCAGTTCCTTATACCACGCTTCGTCACAATTGTTGCCACAATCGATTGCTGGTGAGCTCGAGGTAGTTCGATTAGGTTTTTGGATAATTCGCGAGGAGAGGATAATGGGTTTCAATCTATTTATATTTTATTTTTATCAGGCTGTTAGGGGTTTGGAGAAGACGAGATAATAGTTAGAGGGTTCATCGGTTTAGGGGTGAGACGGTCTATGGGTTTAGGAGTGGAGATAAGGTTTTTAGGTCGTAACTGAGTTAAGACTTAGAAGAATTTGTATCTTTCTGACTTGAAGACTTGTCTTCCTTTTATGACTCACGATTCAAAGGACTTCCGACTCAAAGCCTCAACGACTCAAAAGCGAAGCGACCTATCCTGTTTCTCCTCATAATTCTTTAGGTCGTGGACGAGTCAACCAGAGAACCCACGACTTAACTTAAACCGAAGAGAAACTCTTAACTCGTAGACGAGTTAGCACTTAAGTTGTTGTCGAGTTATCACTTGAGTCGTTTACGACTTTACTCTTGAGTCGTCTACGACTCAGCACTTGCATTTTTAAACTCTGCTTAGACCTTGAATTGTTGCATGGATTTTGATCTGTTGAACTTTGCTGCATTCTTTTACAGATTACTTTAACTTGTGGGTTAACAATCTGTTTAATATGATATTTACAGAAAATTGGGATGAATATACTGCCATCAACCGCCCACATCAAATGACAGATTAGTTAATAACAGATAATTAACTTAAGTAAATTGTGTGAACGAAGTGCTATCGATTTCAAGTAGAATATCAAAGCAACACTGAAATAGTCAATTGAAACTGACCAGCCTGCACTAATATTATGCTTGAATTTCAAATTAACAAGTTCTGAAATTACCGTAGTCGACCAATCGTCGACCAGTTTAATTCCAGTTATATTTACTTGCTATTTTTATCAGTTTTGCACGACACTTCACACTTTTAGGAAACGTGCACCTTCATATTTGAATATCCAGTTGCTTGTGTAGAATGACTTCTCAGGAAGAAGATGCAACAGTTCAGACGGGAGAGGCAACTGTTCTTCCAGCTCCACTAGTTAATCCTCCCGAAAGAGTTCCTACTACACTATCATATAAAGTTTTTCGCCAACTGTGTGCTCAGTTTGGCATTGCCGAATCAGATGCCATTCTTCCTGAGAGAAGTAACACTGCTGACATAGCACCTTCTGGCTTTGTGACAGTTAGCCGGCATATGTGCCTAAGTGGGGGCGTTCCTCCTTTCAATGACTTTTTCCAACAACTTCTTCATCAATTGGCCATTGCTCCATCCCAACTACACCCCAATGGCTACGCCATTCTAATGGGGTTGTGTGTGCTATTTAGGAGAACACTTGATCGACTTCCGAGCTTTGATGAAATTTGTTACTTATGCTCCTTTAGCCGGACTAAAGATCATCCTTCTATTACTGTTGTGAGAAGCGCCCGAAACCGCAAATTAATTGTTGGCCTTCCCGACACTGCTCACGGGTTTCTAACCCAGTTCTTCTTCGTTCGTTGCCACCCGGGGTTTTATGCTCTATGGAGGGAAGGAAGTAAGACCACCCATCCTTGCTTCGTTTGTTATCTGGCCTTTGTGAGACTGACCTGCTAAGTGTTAACTCTGCTTCTTTTATTTTCAGCGCTGCCTCCTCCCTCTAGGAATCCCAGTCACAAGTCGACTTTCGAGAGGCTTAAGGCCGTACCGGTTGAGGAGAGAGATATTCAATTTCTGTTGAAAGATGAGTTTCTTCATCAGTACGGACTTTTGCATACTTCTCGTTCTACGCGTCCTCATGAAATTCCAGACTCCCCAGCTAGAGTGTTGGATGCCTCAGTTTCTACTAGCACATCCATACTTAAAGGACCTGCTCCTGAGACTTCGCTAGTGAAGTGTTCCACTTCTGTTGATGCTGCAGGGCCGTCTGACAAACTTGCCCCGGTTATCGAGGAAGAAGAGCCTCAGGGATCTTCCCATCATTCACAAGAATCTGGTGAAAAAGCTGAGAAATCCAGTCCTGTCAAGCAAAGTAGGGACGATACTTTCGAAGGGCTGAGCGACCTTTTTGCTACTTCACAAGAGATCTTTAAAGAAGATCCTATCACTGCCGGGATTTCTTCTTCAGTAGTTGAAGCTACTTCTACTTTGCAACAGTTGCCGTCGACTCAAGAGTTGACGCTATCTATTACACCCACAACTACTCCCCCATTAAAGAGTGGTTCGTAGACTGAAGCGCGTAGTTTGCACATCACGCACACTTAGAATACCTGGCACTTTTATCCTCTCTCTTTTCTTTTTCTTTTTTTTTTAAACGTTTGAAGGATTCTCAAGTTTTATTTCTTCTTTTTAAATTTTAGGTTTACCAATGAGGCGAGGCAGCTCGTACTATGATGACTTTAAGCGATATGGGAAACGCAGCCAGTATGGCTATCAATCCTATCCCCCTATTCATAGAGAGACTGATGAAGAAAGGGCAGACCGGAAGGCTCGGGAAAGACGTGATTATGAAGAACACTTTGGAAGACCAGATAGTCGACATGATTCCTCCTTCAAAGAGAGTGACTCCCTTAAATGCAAATCTCATGATGATAGAGGGAAGAGTCACACAACTGATGACTCGAGCAAACGAGCCAAAGTTATTGAGGAGCCAATGCCTGTGCCTTCAGAGAAGATTACTGCTCCTACTTCTTCTCAATCTCCTGCCCCTTCCCCTACTGATATCCAAGCAATCATTAATAGGCCATCTTACCAAGTTGGACCAGGTCCAGCCACTCTTCAACGCCGATTTCCTAATTGGTGTTTAAAAGGAGTTCGCTTTGACCTCGATCTGGTTCCCATAGATAAAAATGCTATGCTACGGAACCTTGATGCGGTCAGAACCGATATTGAGAGGATGTCATCTTGGCAGAAACTCGTTGATGAGCTCCAAAGGGTGAATAGGGCCAATCTTGAAGCTATGCTTACCATGGAGAACGACAAAACTGAATGGCAAAAGATCCTTAAACAGCATGATGCAGAAATGAGGAGTATCGCCGATTATAATGAGAAACTTGAGGCAGAAGTTGGGAAACTTAAAGAGGAGCTTGCTACTTCTTCCACTTCTTATTCTCAAAGGGAAAGTGTGCTTCTTCAACAGGTGCGGGATGCTCATGCCGCGCAAAGGGATGCTGAGGCCAAGGCTGATGAGTTGGAGCAGATTATAGAGGGCAACCGTACTGACATTACTCAGTTGCGAGGACAAACTGGCCTTCAGGCTGCAGAGATTGAAAAATTGAAAGCCCAGTTATCCAAAGTCGAGAGAGAGCGGGATGAGGCTGTTACGGGCAGAATTACCGCTGAAGAGGCCCATGAAGCTACCAAAGCTGATATTGGCTCGACACTATTTGATTTCTACTTGCAATGTATATTAGGGCGTGGCAGTCTTGCATTCCTGGGCCCCAAGTATGAGATTACCCTGGCCGAAGTGTGGGAGGCCGCACTAGATATGTTTAAAGGGGTCGGGTACACTGAAGAGGAGTTGGAGGTGCACTACTTAGACTTTGAGGCTCGCGTAGCCCTTGCTAGAGGGAAAGAGCAACTCGCCAGATCGCGGGTTGAAATAGCGGGGAAAGAGCATCAAGAAAAAGAAACAAATTTGACTGTTCCTGTCCCTCCTTCAACTTCGGTCGATGCTGGCATTATTGGCTCTAGCTCTTATGTACCGATCCCTGCTCAAACTGATACCGGGGCCAAAATTATTCAAGTTACAGATGAATCGCAAGAGAGTGCTGAAGCCCCGGACTATGAAATTGATGTAATAAAGACAACTTCTGCAGGTAATTCCACTGTAAATTTCGCTCAAGTGGATTGCTCATTTACTTCACATGGGTTTAATGAGCTCCTTGACTATTTTCTCAACCTTGATGAGCCTTCATCTCCTCTCTTTACTGACTTTAACCTCTTTTCTTCTACAGAGAAAGTATCAAGCACCGCTCAGATTTCTCCTCCTCCGGTTATCCCTCCTCCATCTCTCCAGGTGGCTCCTCCTTCTGCTTCTCAGCCCGGGTCGCAAGAGGAACAAATAGAAGCTCTCCATGGTTTAGACGATCCCATCGCTTCGCAGGAGCATAGAGACGAGGGACTTGTGGGAGGTGAGATATCCCCGGAGCGGACCCCTTCTGATGACATAACTTTGTCTAAACTTGCCACTCCGGGAAGTGAGTCTTCCTCAAAGAGGAGGAAAAAGCACGGAACGTCAAAGAGGAGGGGGAAGATAATCACTGTTACTGAAGGGGAGCCAGAAGTTGGACCAACTGAGCCTACCCCTCCTTCTTCCCTTGTGCCAACTGACCGGCCTGAAAAGCTAATCATTCGGCCGGGAAAAGGGTCCAAAGGTAGTAAAAGGAAGTGAACATTTTAGCTTTTTGCCTTTTGTATGTACTGGTCGAGAATTGTGCGGGTACCGGCCTCCGCTTTTCTTTATTTTGAAACCTGTACCTGCATTTCGATTGAATAAAATGATCCTTTGTTTGTACAGATTTCTGTTTGAATGCATTTATTATTCATTTTTGCACAAGTTTATATGATATTGCAGCGGGCTTATGGTATGTTGTTTGAGTATTACTTTTACTGATGCGGCTATACTATTATACCATGTTGCCCCAATACCTTAAGCTTGCTGCAATATCTTATACTTCGAGGGGACTTGCACTCTTATTTGCTAAAGAACAATTATTTTATTCTCTTTAAAGAAAATTTTTGTAGAGTACAACTCCCTTCATATAAGTTTCTACGCTTTGTCGTTCGAAGAAATCACTTTTTTTTTATGTGCATATTTTACCAAGTGAATTCTTCTATGTGGTGAAGCGGACCTCTGAAGGGCGCTTTAACTTCTTCTTTTTTTTTATATATATACAAAGTTGTACCTCTGAGGAGGGATTTTTCACGTTTCAACACTTGGAAGTTTTACTTCAATCTCGGTGAAACGTGTACCTCCAAAGAGTTGTGCCTTTGAAGAAAGCCTTTTCACGTTTCAACACTTGGAAATTTTATTTCAATCTTGGTGAAACGTGGGCTTCCGAAGAAGTCTTTCTTCTTGATTGCGCCCTTGAAGAGATCTTTCCTTTGAACTGTGTCCCTGGGAGAGGGTTGTACCTCTAAGGAGGGATTTTTCACGTTTCAACACTTGGAAGTTTTATTTCAATCTCGGTGAAACGTGTACCTCCAAAGAGTTGTGCCTTCGAAGAAAGCCTTTTCACGTTTCAACACTTGGAAGTTTTATTTCAATCTTGGTGAAACGTGGGCTTTCAGGAAGGTCTTTTATTTTGTCTCTGCATTTCAACTTTGGTGAAGTGAAATTCCGAAGAGCGGTTGTTACATTTCATCTCCTGGTGAAATGGGCCTCTGAAGAGGGCTTTTATTTTTGTTTACATTTCAACTCTGGTGAAGTGAAATTCCGAAGAGCGGTTGTTACACTTCAACTCCTGGTGAAATGGGCCTCCGAAGAGGGCTTTTATTTTGTTTACATTTCAACTCTGGTGAAGTGAAATTCCGAAGAGCGGTTGTTACACTTCAACTCCTGGTGAAATGGGCCTCCGAAGAGGGCTTTTATTTTGTTTACATTTCAACTCTGGTGAAGTGAAATTCCGAAGAGCGGTTGTTACACTTCAACTCCTGGTGAAATGGGCCTCCGAAGAGGGCTTTTATTTTGTTTACATTTCAACTCTGGTGAAGTGAAATTCCGAAGAGCGGTTGTTACACTTCAACTCCTGGTGAAATGGGCCTCCGAAGAGGGCTTTTATTTTGCTTACATTTCAACTCTGGTGAAGTGAAATTCCGAAGAGCGGTTGTTACACTTCAACTCCTGGTGAAATGTGCCTCAAAAAGGGTTTTCATCGCCTGGAAGTTACTCTCTCATGGTTGGAGGGTCATGACTCCTCCAATCTTTTTTGTTGAGTAGAGAACTTTCTTTTTTGTGGCGTATGACCCATTAGAGGTCTTTATCCTCCGAAGAGTTGTGCCTCCGAAGAGGATTTGTGCTGCCGATGATGGCCTTGGTTGTTCCTTTGTCCACTTGCTTATGCTTTTTCAGTGATCCTCTCTCTTTTTTTTTTTTTTTTTTTAGTGACTCGTTTAATCCAAGGAAATGTACTTCATTGCCAGGCCAGTTCGTGAGAACGAGCATCGGCTTCATAATTGGATGTTCGTTTGTTCAAACGATCTCAACTTATTAGCAAAGGCCCGTTTCTATCGAAATCATAGGCTGTTCAATTGAAGTACTTCCTATCTAGGATTTGAATTCGGGGCTTTTGTGACTTGAAATTTGGCGAGAATCACTTGGTCCTTTTATGTGCAAGTTTCACTTCCACTGTCTGCAAAAATTTAAATCGACATTTCAGCAACACATTCTATGTACTTTTCATATCGAAAATAAAGAAAACATGTAATAATAATAAGGAACACAAGATTTATAGTGGTTCGGCCAGGAAATTGAGCCTACATCCACTTTATATTCTTTCATTATTTACTTGCATCAGTTTTACAATTGCTTTCAATTACAAGAATCATACATTCATAATTCTTTTTACAATATTTCAACAAAATTTTCAAGTAAAGTATGGACGCAAATGGTTGCTGTTCCATGCCCTTGGAATTTGATCTCCATCAACAGTGGTGAGTTTGAATGTGCCGTCAAGAAGCTTCTGACCTATTACATACGGTCCTTCCCAATTTGGCCCAAACACACCTGTCGCTGTCATGATTCTCTTCAGGACTAGGTCTCCAATCTCAAAGCTGCGTCGGCGAACTTTGGAATTAAAATGTCTGGCTATTCTTTGCTGATGAGCTGCAATTCTGAGATTAGCCTCATCTCTTTTTTCATCAAGGAAATCTAGCGCTTCAAGCTGTAGTCTTTCATTTTCTGCTTGATTGAAATGGATCCTTCTGTGTGAAGGAACCTCTGTTTCTACCGGGATCATTGCTTCCGACCCGTATGCTAATGAGAAAGGAGTGTGCCCAGTCGCAGTTTTGTGAGTGGTTCTGTATGCCCATAGTGCAAGTGGTAGCTTATCGACCCAACCACCTTTTGCTCTTTCAAGTTGCTTTTTGATGGTTGATTTGATGATCTTGTTTACTGCTTCCACTTGCCCGTTTGCCTGCGGATGAGCAACTGCTGAAAAGCTTTTCTGGATTTTGAATCGCCTGCAAAAATCTTGGAATTCCTCGCTTTCAAACTGAGTACCATTGTTTGTGATTATTTTCTGAGGCACTCCATACCTGCAGATGATATTCTTGGTCACGAAACTTATCATCTTTTTAGAGGTAATAGTAGCCAACGGTTCAGCTTCAGCCCATTTAGTAAAATAATCAACTGCAACAATAGCATATTTAATCCCTGATTTAGCAGTCGGTAGCGGCCCAATGAGATCCATTCCCCAAATTGCAAATGGCCATGGACTGACCATTTGTGTGAGTTCAGTTGAAGGTGCTCTAGGAATTTTGGCAAATCTTTGGCATTTGTCGCACTTTCTGGAATAGCTTGCAGCATCATGATTAATTTCTGGCCAAAAATATCCGTATCGGAGAATTTTCTTTGCTAATGTTTGACCACCTGAATGATCACCACATTCTCCTCCATGTACCTCAGCTAGGATCGTTTTGGACTCTTCCCTGGATACACATCGAAGCAATGGCATTGAGAATCCCCGTCTGTATAATCGGCCACCCTGAATTACATAGCGAGAGGCTTTCCTTAGTAGCTTCCGTCTCTCTATCGAATTTTCTGGCAGAGAACCTCTGAGTAGGTAGTCCAGTATTGGAGTCATCCATGACTCTTGTTCTTGAGATACATTCATAATCCAGTCAATATCCATCTCGTCTATACTTGGTGCTGAAAGGACTTCTACGGGGACCAATCCCAATAGTTGAGCTTCACCAGAACTTGAATACTTTGCGAGGGAATCTGCCTTCATATTCTCTTCCCGAGGAATATGGCTTATTGAATAGTGATCGAGTTCACACAGAAGTTCCCAAGCCTTTGACAAGTAAGCGGGCAGGTTTCCCCCTTTCGTTTGAAATTCCTTCTTGACTTGGCATACAATAAGCTGAGAATCGCTAAAGATCTGTAATGCTCGTATGTTTAGTTCTTTAGCGATTTTCAGTCCTGCGATAAGAGCTTCATATTCGGCTTCATTGTTTGTTGAAGGAAATTCCAATCTTAGTGCGTAGCATAATGACCGACCTTCAGGAGTCTCAAGTACAACTCTGGCTCCAGAACAGTAATCATTTCTTGCACCATCGACATATAACTTCCATTGGATAGGGGAATTGTTGAACGTTTCTTCCTCACTATTACCCTTATCTGTAAATTCTGCAATGAAATCAGCTAAAGCTTGTCCATTGATTGCTTTCCGGGGATGATAAGTGATGTCGTACTGACTGAGTTCAATATTCCACTTTAGAAGACGACCCGAAGTTTTAGGGCGAAACAGGACTTGCTTTAAAGGTTGATCAGTGAGGACTCTGATAGGATGAGCTTGAAAATATTGCCTCAATTTCCTAGACGCAATTAATAAGCAATAGGCGAGTTTTTCCAACTTAGAGTAATTCATCTCTGCCCCAGTGAGTCTTTTGCTGATATAGTAAACTGGATGTTGAATCCCTTTGTCTTCCCGTATCAGCGCTGCACTTAAAGCATGAGATGATACTGCCAAGTATATAAGAAGATCCTCACCATCGCCAGGCCTAGAAAGTATTGGAGGTGTCTCCATATGGCGAATCAATTCATCAAAGGCTTTTTGGCATTCGGGAGTCCAAACGAAGTTCTTCTTTCCTTTCTTTAGGGCGTCAAAGAATGGGATGCATTTATCTGTGGCCTTGGAAATGAACCGACTTAAGGCGGCAACTTTTCCATTGAGACTTTGCAATTCCTTCTTTGTTCTAGGAGCTTTGACTTCTTTCAAGGCGGTAATTTGAGCTGGGCTAGCCTCAATGCCCCTAGGGCTGACGATAAACCCTAAGAACTTTCCGGACTCGACCCCAAACGTGCATTTCAGAGGGTTAAGCTTCATTCTGTATTTCCGGAGGACTGCGAACATTTCTGCCAAGTGTTCAATGTGATCCGCTGCTTTCTTAGACTTTACTAACATGTCGTCGACGTAGACTTCCATAGTCTTGCCCAATTGCGGTTTGAACATAGCATTAACAAGTCTTTGGTAGGTTGCCCCTGCATTCTTCAATCCGAAGGGCATAACTCTGTAGCAATAAAGACCAACATCGGTGATAAAGCTTGTGTCCTCCTGATCCGGTTCATGCATCATGATCTGGTTATATCCGGAGTAGGCATCCATGAAAGATAACAATTCATGTCCCGCTGTTCCATCTAGTTGATCGATCCTGGGTAAAGGAAAGCAATCTTTGGGGCAGGCCTTGTTCAGATCTGAAAAATCGATGCACACTCTCCATTTTCCATTAGCTTTCTTAACCAACACAGGATTTGAAACCCAATTCGAATATGTAGATTCTTTGATGAAGTTATTTTCCATGAGTCGATCAATTTCCTCTTTTAATGCTGCTGACCTCTCTGGACCTTGGGTTCTTCTTTTCTGTTTCACTGGTGTAAACTTTGGGTCGATATTCAAAGCGTGTACCGCAACTTCTGGAGATATTCCACACATATCAGCATGAGTCCAAGCGAAGACATCCAGATTTGCTTTCAGGAAAGATATCAAGATATTCTGAATTGATACATTAAGTTGTGAACCCACATTCAACACCTTATTTGGGTCCTTCGGGTCAACAGGTACCGGTACCGTCGTTTCAACCGGCACCACTCTATTCTCCCCTGCACTGGCTTTTCTGGGATCCATCTCTTTTCGTGCCCCGCTATGCTCGCCAGTGCAGGGTCCGCCCCGTAATTGCTACAAGGCTGGCTCTTTGATGCGAACCGGGGTGGCCGCATCCTTTCCCATTTCCCTTTTTCTTGACTCTCGCAATTCTGTCAAATAGCACTCTCGCGCAGCATTTTGATCCCCTTTTATAACTCCTACTCCATTGTCTGTAGGGAATTTAATAGTGAGGCACCACGGGGCTAGGATAGCTTTGAATGCTGCGAGCGTTGGACGGCCAAGGAAAGCATTATAAGCAGAAAATTCATCGACAATCACAAATGTTTGCTTGCGGACTACTTTCCTTTCTCCTTCCCCAAGTTCTACAAGCAGATCGATGGTTCCTATTGGTTGCTTTGGCTCCCCGGTGAAGCCAGCGATCTTCTGCGATGAGGCTTGTACATCGACCATAGGGATTTTCATTTGGTCGAATGTCTTTTTGAAGAGGATATTACATGATGCTCCGCAGTCAATGAGAACTCTTCTGACAATGGTCGGTCCGATACCAGCTGAGATGACCAAGGGATCCAGGGTAGGAGCTTCGACACCTGAGGAATCTCTGGCTCTGAAAATAATATCATCACTGAAAGTTTTCTGTTGTTTCAGGGGCGTAGTGTCTTCTAAAACAAAGACGTCTTCTTCGGCTGGAACATATTTCAAAGCCCTGGCATATCTCTCCATCTCACCCCAGCTCTTGCCAGCTGGGTGAGGTCCTCCTGTAACGACATTGATGATGGGCCTTCCAGATTCATGCCCCGTAGCTTTGTCACCTATCCTAGGCTGATGAACAGGAGCCTGTTGCCCCTGACTTGACGATGCAGGATTGTTGCTATTCTTTTTCACGAATTGCTGCAGCTTGTTTTCTCTTAGCAATTCTTCAATCAGATTTTTCAGCTGGCGGCATTCATCGGTCTCATGACCGGGTTGATTATGGAAGCGGCAGAACTTCCCACTTTGTATAGCCTTTTTTCCGGTCCTCAAAGGGATAGGTTTAGGGAGGTCAACAGAATCTTTAATGGCAAGGTAGATATGCTCCGGCGTGTCTGATAAAGGAGTATACTCTGATGGTTTGAAGGATCGGGGCTTCTTTGGATTACTCTGTTTCTTCCCATTACTATTTTCCCTTTTTTGCCCTACAGATTCATTCTTGCGTGGAGCAACAGTGTTATCTTCAGCTTTCTCCGACACTGTCTTCACCGGTACAGGACGGCTTTCCAGGCGTATGAATTCATCTGCCTTTTTGTAGAATTTTTCGAGGGAGGTTGGCTCCTTCATGTTTAACCATTTCCCAAATTCGCTCGACTTATCAATGGCCCTCATCAGATAAGTCAATATCATTCGCGGTTCAGCATTGTCCACCTCTGCTAGCGCTATATTAAAGCGGTTCAAGAAAGATCTGATAGATTCACCAGGATTCTGTTCTATACTTGACAATGACATGATGTCTTTGGCCTTTGAAGCATATAGTCTAAACTGTTCCTTGAACTTTCGGGTCAAGTCTGAAAACTGATCAATAGATCGGACTGGCAACTTGGTGAACCACAGTAGAGCCACACCTTCAAGGTATACGGGGAAATATCGACACTTTATCTCGTCTGAGGCCCTGGCACCTGTCATGTGCCAATCATATTTATACAAGAATTCATTCGGATCACTTGTCCCTTTGTAAGCTGGGATAGTTGGAGGGACAAACTTCCTTGGAAACTCCGCCTTTAAGATTTTCTCAGTAAATGGAGTTTTACTTGGGGCGAAACCCCATTCTTTCTCATCTTCAACCCTTTGCATACTTTCTCTCATGATTTGCCGGACCATTCCAGAAAGATACTCCTCATCATGTCGAGTTCCAGATCCACCAACCTTAGGAAGCGTTTGCTCAAAGGGACTGGCAGCCCTTTCTGGAGCATTCCTCTCATTAGCATCATGAATGTTGCCAGCATAATTCCTTCCATTACCAGCCGGTTGATTATTTGCCCCGAGCAAATCATTCAACTTATTCAGAATTAGAGCATTTTGGGCACTCTGAGCATCTAATTGTGCATTCTGGGCGTTTATCTGCTGGTTCAGTCCTAATATTACAGCATCCAACTCTGCTTTCGTAACCCCAGCAGACGGAATGGGTTGATTAGGTACAGGAGAAGCGGAGGTTCCCTCTTGAATATTCCCAGATCTGACAGATCTACTCTTCCTTCCAGGAGCCATTATCTCGGATAGACTTCTGGTTTTCAGGGAAATTCTCTCTACAAACCTCTGTGAAGCAATGATGATAACTTGCCTGAGTTCAATTCTCAGTGAAAGCACCAAAAATGTTAACGCTAAAATTTGAACGCTAACACCCCGGTGTATGAGTTGTAGTTGTGAAAGCACCACCCGACGACTCGGGAACAGATTACAAGCAGATAATAGCAGAAAAGTGGTAAACAACAACAATTTTATAGTGGTTCGGCTTAAGGGTATAGCCTACGTCCACTTTAAGTACTTTTATTAATAATCTCGTTACAAGCTGATACAATTCTTCCCAAATACAATACACTTTGAATTACAAGAGACTTAGAACAAGTAGCTTAAACTTCGATGAAGACGAGAGTTTTCGAATCCATGTTGGATGTATGTGATCTCTTCTTGAAGTTGTTTGTAGCATTCTTAATGTCTTGAGAGCTTCAAGTGTTGGATTGGATTGGTTTGGAATGCAGCAGAGTAACGGCGTTTGAAGAAAATGAGCCCAAAGGTCCCCTTCTAGTTGGAGCTAGGGTCGTATTTATAGGCAATTCTAGGCAGGAAACTTTACCAAGTTCTAAGTCGTAACCGACCTAAGTTGAGTCGTGGACGACTTAAACTAGGTCGTGGGTCCGTTGTCACTTAAATGCTGGGTCCAGACTTCTTAAAGGCATCCTTGCTGAACCCTAGATATATTACAAGTCCTAAGTCGCAAATGAGTTAACCTGTCCTCTCATAAGTGATGCGGCATTGAACTGATTCTCGTGTACGACTTACCATATGTCGTAGGTCGTGACCGACCCAAACTGATCCTCGGCTTGTGGCTTAACTGGAGTTAACGAGTCATGGTGCAGTATTGAATTTGCCTCTGTGGCCTTAGGTCGTGAACGACCTAGTAAAGGTCGTAAGTCGGTCACGACTTAGGCGTAGTCGTCTTAACTCCTCGTCCCTCGAGTCGTTAGGTCATAGTTCCTTTAAGTTGTTGGACCGTTACTCCCTTGGGTCATTTAGGTTGTAATGACTTAAGTCGTAAACTTCCTTAAGTCGTGTCATCCTTAACTAGTAAGATTATGCCAACCTTAGGTCGTCAGGCCATAATGTTCTTAGGTTGTGAAGGCCTTAAGTCGTAGACTCCTTAACTCGTAGAGGCCTTAAGTCGTAGACTCCTTAACTCGTAGATTCCTTAACCCGTGAAGGCCTTAAGTCGTAGACTCCTTAACTCGTAGATTCCTTAACTCGTGAAGGCCTTAAGTCGTAGACTCTAACTCGTAGAGGAAACTGGGTTAACAACACCCTTCTCTGAGACGTACGAGCTCAGAGGTTATGTAGTTGAAGGTTATCAGCAATATACTCCCAATTTGGTAGTGTGGCATATTAAGTGCTGCTGTATAGTGATGATCATTTGTTGATCATTTGTGATCAAAGCATGGCTTTCGTGTAAAGCGTAGCTTTGTGGACGTGACCTTATCGGACCTCACACCCCGGAAATGGTCGAAACAGGAAAGATGCGGCAAGGTTATGAGGGTCGCGCCCTTTACGGTATGTCATTTCCTTCTGGAAAAAGGTAGTGTCATGGTATGGAGCCCAGATGCTTACCTATGTGGTTGCTTCAATCTCATTATTCTGTGTGGTTGTTTCTTTGTGATGGAGGGCCCTCGGATAAAGGTCCCAAAGGACCGGGGAGCAGCATACTCGAGTAGTAGTTACCTAGTTACAGAGGTAACCCGGCCTTGTGTTGGCAGAGAGCCGGGTAGGTTCTCGGGACGTCCCACTAGAGGCGTACCCATGTGGCATAGGAAGTTCCTTAGCCCGACCATTTGTTGGAAATCCAACCAAAACGATACGCACCCTATACGGTTTTAGTTGTATAACCTGCCATGGAATGTGGCGGTAACCTGCTATTGAACATGGTAGCTATAGTAGACATACGACGAAATGTCGTATGTTGGCTAGGATTGATATTATATTTTCGAAATGGTTTTCTACACTATGCACTAGTAATAATATCAAATAATTTTTCCGTATCAAGCATATTTGACTATCATAAGAAGAAATCTCCTCCAATTCTGCGATTGCATTGTGTGTGTGGCGGGAGGTCTTATGGTAGTTTCATTTTCCAAAAGCATACCGATTTTCTTGTATAAAAATCTATTTTATTTGAAAGCAATTATCTTTGTTTACTCATACCAGTCCCATGACAGACCCGGAGTTTATTGTTTCCTTTCTAAACTCTGGGTGTCCACCATTTCTACACGGGCAGCCTAGTAGCAGGTTTTCTGTATTTTGGCTCTAGCTACATTTTGGAGTATTTTGGTTTGGAGATTTGTGGTTTTTGGAGGCTCATACCTTAGAGACATTTTGGAAGCTTTTGGATCTTGAGGTGCTTAGTTTGGCGTTCACTATCATTCTCTATCCTTTCAAAGACTTTGACATATGATATGTAGTTGTTCTATTATGTCATTCTATTTGGAGCTGTTATTCATGTATTATGTACTCTGATGTTGTAACAGATATTATTGTGGTGTTGTATCTGTGATGTGATGCATGATTTTCATTTTTTTTTCCGCTGTTATATATTCATCTAATGTTGTTATAAGCTCTATCCGACTGGAGTTCGATGTTTGAATCATTGACGGTCGAGTACAAGTGAGGTATTTGACGTCAAATTTCGAACGTTGAATTTCAAGTCGTGACATCTCCCCTCCAACACTTGGCAACCTTTCCCTCTTTCTTTAGCCATGCGTTCCTCTTTTTTTTTAAAGAAAACAAATGGCTGATCAAATAAAAAAAATATAGCAAAATCGTGTTTTACTTCCGCTAGTTTCAGATTTAAACTCACCTTACCCCTTCGATTTTGAAAAAAATATGGCGGACAATGAAAGAGAGTTTCGTCCAGTCCAAACCATCGAAACATAACAAAATCATTTTCGTTTGTAAATCATCGCGTTCCACTTTTCCCTTAATCGAGTTATAATGGCTAATCTTGGAGTGTTCTCGAGTCGAGCAAGAAGTAAAGTGGGAGGGAAGCATCGCGAGCTTTAGTGGCTAGGCTTGCCGTGTAGCGTGAGGATGTGGGGCCTGTTGGAATTCGAGAGGAGTCCTGGTGGTCTCCGATGCCACGTGGAGGAGGAATGGCTGAGGTCTTCGAGCTTTAGAATCTGTCGCTTGTGTAGGTATTATGTAATTTTGAAACTTTTCTACCCTTCGGTTTATTTATATGCAGATAAAAGCAACTAAATGTATATAAATTTAAAATAGAAAAATCTACTCAGCAAGAATGGTGGAAGTTATATATATATATATAGAAAAAAACATATAGATAAACAGGATTTAAATGAAAACAACAAGGTAACGTTTATCTTTAATAATATTTAATTAAATATGTTTTAAAACAGAGAGATGTATATGCATGTAGGTTAGAGAAATTATTAGTTCACAAAAAAAGTTTTTATCTTTGAAGGAAAAATATATATACATATATAGTAAAATGTATATGCATATTTTCCAAATTTATTTATATATACCGAAATATTTATAAACAGCAGAGAAATTTATACAAATAAATTTTTGAAGAAAAAAATAGAAATTTTAAAATATTTACAAGTCCGAAAAAATAGATTTTTGAAAACCTATAATTATTTTTATAAGTACATGTATATGCATATGATTTCAAAAGAAAAAGAAAAGAGCTTGAAAATTATATAGGGATTTTAAAATGTTCGAGGAATTTATAAAAGTAGATTTTGAAAATCTATAATTTATTTTTATTAGAGTATGTGTAGTTTCAAAGGAAAATTAATAGATTAATAAAATCAATAGTCAATTAAAAATTTATTACATGGAAATTGATTATTAAATTAATTCAAATATTAATAAATTGTATAATGTTTATACAAGGTCAAAAACCGAAAAGGAAATGGCTGGTTCGTGTCGGATTGCAAAACTAAGGTCAAAGGTGAGTTAATCTCACTCATCTGGGTATTATTTAAATTTAATAGCTAAATTTAAATATTTGGTTGAATGATTGAATTGATTGGATGTGGTATATTATATAGTAGTATATATACTGGATTTATTCGATTCTCGCATTATATAGCGGATGAGACGCTATGCGCTGCATAATAGCGGATGAGATGATATAACCCCATATACCATGATATTCCACCTCGAAGTGGAATTGGTATTGTGCTAACATCTGTGGATGCAAGGAAACAGGTTGGAGAGATCCAACTGGATTCGTCAAAATTATTTAGATTGTTTAATATACTATGATACGGTTTATTTAATAATTTGAGATAGATTATAATATGTAAATTGCAAATATTGGATGCCATGGTTTGATGAATATATTTAGGTGTATCAAGTTCTCAAAAAGATATATAGATTGTATTTTTGAAGGAAAATAAAAGGAGAATTTTAAGTAATTAATTATATAGGTTTGGACAAATAAATTGGAAAAGGATAAAAGAGGACTTTTAAATTTTAATAAATTCCGAGCACGGGAAGTATATTTTGAATAAAGAGGAATAAATGAATTTTAAACTTATTGATATTATTTAAAGGAATAAAGAAATTATTTTCAAATTAAAGACTTAAATTTGGAAAAGATAAAGAAGAAATTTGGGAAAAGTATGAAATTTGTATTTTAGCTTAAATAAGATTTTGAATGATAATAAAGAAGTTAAGTCTGAAATTAATGAGTTTTGAAATAAAATTGAGTAAGTAAGGAAATTTATTTTAAATGGAGTAAATTTTGAAAATCAATTTGAAAATTGATTTAAGTGTTTGAAATTGGAATTTTAAAGGAAGCTGAGACTATGAAATTTGTAAACTGGGTTTGTAAAGTGAAATGGATATTGGTGGATATTCGGGAGTATAAATTCACCGTAGGAATTTATAAAGGAATGGGTAATTTGTTTTAAAAATAAATAGTGGTTTATGTGATCTATGTGATGGTAGATATGATAGTGAAGAGCATTCACTGTTTCGAACACTGAATTCAGAGTTGCACAAGCATGACTTTTGTAAGATTAGTTTTGCAAATGCGAGTTTATGCAAAGGAGGATCAAGAAAGCGATGGCATGATGCGCATGTTTGTTTGGTCGAAGATGCCGTTGAAGATGTTTTGGCCAATTTCGAGCAAAAGATGGTCAAAACAATGCGATCCTTCGGTTCTGCTACCGATTAATTTCACCTGCATTGGATATAGTCATCATCCTGAAGGTAAATTTCAGGTTAAAATTGGTTCGCAGTATAGAGATTGTTTATTTCAATTATTATTGTTATCATTAGCAAAGATTTCTTATCTTCAAAAGATACTTCTCCATGTTTTTTCTAAGAGCATTTCCAACATATTCATCCATTAATATTTAAAAATGCCCAACAGTCATATGCTTATTTACTGGTCGTTTGACCATTTGTTATTTAATAGGCACCAGGTGCCAAGGGCTTATTACTATAATCCTTATGACACAAGAAACTGGAACGTGCAGGTGTATCGATCAATTGATCACACGTTAGCCTCGAAACTTTCAGAAGCAAACCGCACAACAAAAAGCTGCATTCACCACGCCTATGTGGAAGCAATCTGCAGAGCGAAAAACTTCATACAAATCGGAAACCAATACCTCACGGGTGGCTGCCACCTATGGAGCCAGGATCAGAACAGCAGCTGCACCTACCTGATCCTAACTAAAATTGCTTTAAAGATATGCACCTAATTAAAGTCTAAAGAGAGGTTCGTGGTGTACATAGTAATTCCAATGTGGCTAGAAGGAGTTCCAAAAGGCGATACGGTTCAGGACATGCTGCATTGGACCAAGCTCACCATGCAAATGATGTTCAAATTAATAGAAGATGCGATTAAAGAATATGGAGTTTCTGATTGTCGCCCTACTGACTATTTGAACTTCTTCTACCTTGCCAATAGGGAAGTAAAGGGTATTGATGAATATTGTCCAAGGCCGTCCTAGTTACATGAGTAATTACTGGAGGGCTCAGATGAATAGAAGGTTTATGATATATGTGCATTCAAAAATCATGATAGGTACAGTAAAAATAAGTAGTTTCATCACTAATGTCTTTATCTATGCATTTGCTAACAAGTGACTGATTCTACTTACACATCAAAATTTGCTATACATCCATGATATTTTCTAACAAAAAATTTAAGACTAAGATATAACTTATGTGCCAAAAATAAAAATAAAACGGTAACTTATGTATTTTTATTACCTTCTACATACAATGCCCTAAAACCGTTATTAAACTTTTCACATTTTTTCCCTCTATTCTATTATTGGTAAAAGATAGGTTGAATTCACTTATTACACAGCGGAAATACAACATAGTGCCTCCGTTAGGATTATTATGTACCATGTATAACTTTCTTATACTTATATCATTACATCATAATTACTCTCCTAACTTTCATAATTACTCTCTTAACTTTTTTATTATTATCTCATAGCTGTCCTTCCAGAAATCTCGATCACAACAATAAAAAAATTAATAGTTGTAAAAAATGAAGACAGTGGAAGAGTAATTATGTAAATTGCATGTTGTTTGTAATACAAAAAATGGTGTGCAATATTTTGTGAGGACAAATTTTCATTTTAAGGTCAATAAAAAAATTACTATAAATTTAGGCCTGTTTCAAAACAAATTACAAAAACAGATCTGATTTCTTATGCATTTATAGAATGCGCAAGCTATATTAAAAAAAGAAAAAAATTTAGTTTGTGCATTTTTGAAAAGTGCAAATACAAATATGAATTGGTATGAACAATGGAGCTGACTGTTTATTTCAGCCTCGAAAATATTTTTGCGCATTCCAAAAATGCGCAAATACAAATACATAGTTTGCACATTTTGGAATGTGCAAGCTATATATTTTTTTTTTAAAAAAAAAAATATAGCGTGCATACTCCATAAATGCGCAAAACCAGACCTATTTTTAAAATTACTTTTGAACTACATCTAAATTTGAAATAAGCTTTTGTTAAGTCTAAAATGAAAATTTGTCCATTTTGTCAAATTTTTGTTGTATGTTTAGAAAAACATGGTGTATGAATAAAATCAGTCCTAATAGAAAAATATTATTGTATTGACGACAAGTATATGATAATTGGATCAGCGAACATAAATCAAAGATAGATGGATGGAGAGTGAGATACCGAAATAGCCATTTGATGCTATCAACCAAAATATACAAATGCAAATGATGCAACTAGCTATGAAGGAGATATTCATGAATATCGTATGCCACTTTGGTATGACCATACTACAACTATAGATAACTTATTTCCTGAACCGGAAACAATGGACTGTGTTAAGAAGTTGAAGCAAATTGGGAAAGAGGCATGGGTTGTGTATAGTACGGAAGAAAAATATCTGATATGGGAGGTGTGCATTTGGTGAATTATCCTATAGTCATAGGTGATGATGGTAGTGTTAAGGATGATATTGGTGTTTATCCTGATATAAGCGCTTTGATTGGGGGGAAACGCTCAAAATTTCTTCCACCACTTTTCACAGCATAATTGATAATATATGGATGCTATAACAAGAATGCATGTGTAATAAATCCAATCTCTGAATGGGTCATAAATACGTATTCATGTTTGAGGAAGCCAATAATTTAGTAGTATGCTTAATTTTAAGATTGTAGAATTAATAATCATTATCACAGTTCCGGATATTTAGAAAGGATACTTTCATTCAAGGACTCAAAAAAATACGTATTTCAAGTTAGGTTAGCTCGAAACTTATTATGAAAATATGTCTCTTTTTTCCTATACTTGATTTTTGTACATTTGCATTCTAAAAATATGCATGTAATTGTTTTTTAAATATACTTGCACATTCTGAAAATGCGTAGTACAAATCTTAACTTTGTTCCTGTGCGCATTTTCAAAATACGATAGTGCAAAACGGTCAAATAGTGAAAACATATCTATTTTCACAATAAATTTAGAAGGAGACCTAAACTTGAAATAAGATTGTCCATTTAGAAATCAACCGTGACTGATATATTCAAATCATATATGTTGACATTCAATAATAAAGTAAACAAAAAACAATAGAACCAACCAACAAACAAGGCACACAAAAAGAGCACCATAACGCATAAGGAAAAAAAAACCTACTAAAATTCAATGTATTAACAAACTACCTCGTATGAAAACAAAGCTATTTTTCTTAGTACAAGAATGGAACTTTCCCTGTATGATGGCCATTTTTACATAGTCAGCTGCGACTTATACGACGATGATAAATAAACTCCAAAACTAGAACATGGGATTGGCACTTTTGAAGGAACTTATACACAATTATTTCCTATAGAAAAGATATGATCAGAGAAGAATCAGCAAGAACATTATACCAGATTATTTCTTATAGGAGTTCGACGAATCATCACCCCTTTTTTGCTCTTTGGCAGTGGCGTGCCTAAAATAATAGTATCAGTTAAATAATTGCACCTTAACAGTATGATCAAATGGATGCTGGAAGAATAAAATGTTCTAATGCTTGGAATACTAACAATGTATAAAATCATTCATGGTATAAGGGCACAATCCTTTTTGAAGAATTTGATTGCTGGTCTTTCAGTATTTTTATGTTTTGTGTTGATTATTGGTATGTCTGATATGGTTATTAGGCTGGTTAACTTGTGAACTGTGTCTGAAGCTTTCTTTATTCGTAGTTATGAACATTTAATTTTGTCTCTTAATGGACCTGAATAAATGCCATATATTTGTTTATCGATGTACATAAGTTTGTTGCCTACTTAACTTTTTTTCAAAAGGAAATTGTGTACATGTCGATGTATATAGCTTGGGGAAAATACAGGTAATATGAGCATCAATCCTTTAGGAGAGGGGAAAAGAAATAAAGTCTGGAGCACGAGCTACTTATGGAAGCAATTAAAGGTCCTAGTAAATTATGGAGCTTGATGGGAAATCACAAATTATTCGAATGCCAAGTGCAAAAATCTTTAAAATGTGATAAAATCATAAAATTACTTATGATTGCCATTACTTTGGATAACAAACAGATTATCGTATCTATAAGAAGATTTTGATTACATGAGTGCATATGTGCATGCATGCATGTGTATGATATTACAAATGTGTGTGCTTGTGTACATATAGACAAAACTAATTCTTGAAATCATTCCACTTAATGTGCAAAAAAGTAGATCATACTAATAATAATGGTATTATTAACTTACTTCGTTTAGAAGAATCTGTTCCATGAAGCACAAGAAGAGGTGGTTTGCGCATACCGACTGGGATAATATTTTGAGTAGGTTCACCAGGAGGAAGGGTCTTCCAGCCATTTCGGATAGTATGTTTAGCAGGTACACGAGGAGGAAGCATCAACTTGCCGACTGGGATAATATGTTTAGTAGATTCAACATGAGGTATGGAAAGCAAGAGGAAGCATGCCAACCGAAATTTATTTCCATCTGATAAAC
This sequence comes from Allium cepa, assembly GCA_030765085.1. Classification (NCBI taxonomy): domain Eukaryota; kingdom Viridiplantae; phylum Streptophyta; class Magnoliopsida; order Asparagales; family Amaryllidaceae; genus Allium; species Allium cepa. The sequence continues at coordinate 879,073,330 of CM060939.1, forward strand.
AAACAGACATCAGAGTTTCAAATTAATTGCATAAGAGTGACATTATGTATCACAAAAGTGTTAGCTTGATTTATCCATAAAAATATATATATATATATATATATATATGTATGTATGTATGTATGTATGTATGTATGTATGTATGTATACGTATGTATGTATATGTGTGTATATATATACATATGTATATATATGCATGTATGTATGTACATGTACATGTATAAAGGAGGAATCCACATCCCCTTTATTTATCATTTAAAATTATCGCCCTTTTTTGTTAAAATTATCAATATGAAATATATTTTTTTTAAATCGATTCATACACTATCTAGATCATCTTCAAAAAGTTATTTCGGAACCTCTAGAGATTAAAAAACTACATCTGAAATTGATAGCTAAAATAAATATTTATATGGCTAATATCTAATTGGTTTCTTGAATTAGTTGAAATTTCATAGTGAGGGAGAGAGTGAAAAAAAAATGATCCACACACCTCTTGTTTATCTTTCCAAAAACTCTCCTTCATTTTTTGTGCAAAAATACATTAGTTTAAAAACCTGATTAACAAAGAAATAGAGCATTGAAGAAATTTATTGAATTATTATTTGATCTTGATTGTATACATCAGTTTTTCCTCTCAGCTAACAATATCAAGTACAAGGCTCTGTTTATATAACAGAACATAAATAAAAATGGACTGAGCTGAAACAATACAGCCCAAGAAATAGAAAAATAAAAGAGAACTGATAATGGGTCGGGTACAAAAGCAAATAACTGTATCTACAACAAAGGGTTATATCTCTATACGCAGCCGCTTCTCATTTTCATCTGTTTTGGAATAAAATAAATTTTTATAGATATGTTCTTAATACTTGCAAGATCATCTTTATAAAAGATTTAAAAAAAATCTTCCAACTTATTTAAAACTATGTTTCAAATCGTTAGTTGAAATAAATAATTTTGTTGACTCAAGTTATCTGGTGCTTAATTAAGTTTATTAATAATAAACATATATTGTTTGTATGGGTGAATGTGTTGTTCAATTATTCATGAATGTAATTAATGAGTTCTTCTAAATCATGTGAGTTTATAAAAAGCTACGTCCATTGAGAAATAGCGTTTAAGTGAGAAGTCATATATAATAGAAAAAGGTATCCAAGTGAAAAGTCTTGTTTATTTGTAAGGACATCTAAAGTAGTGTATGGTGGTGGTGGTCGATGTATGCTTCGTGAATGCAAGCAAGTTGAATAAAAATATATAAAAAAGAATTTCCATTCTTCTATTGTGCATTAAGTTTGAGTAACATAAATTCACCTTTTTCTAACAAATTGGTATCATAGTTAGGTTGAAAAATTATGATTTTCTTGCTGTTTTCATTGCTTGTTCTCAGAAAAGAAAATTATGTAAGGTGAAGCACTCGAAAGAAAGATGAGTCAAACTTTGAAGAATTATGGAAGACTGTCGAGAATTGGTATGAATACGAGTGCCAAAAGGATTTGCAGTAATATATGATGGAAACAGAAAAGGAACATTCACAAGTTAACAAAGAATGATCATTATGCAGATGTTAATGAATTATGGTGTAGATGAAGTAGCATGAGATCATATTATTCAAAAAATCACCCCAAAAGATGCATGGAATCTATTATAGGAAGAAAACGTAAATAATAAGAGGGATAAAATAGGAGACGCTTGTTGAGAACGAGGAGAAAGTTGAAGATCCACCAAAATAAGAAAAAAGTAAAGGAATATGAAGTGGATAAAATGAAGAAAGAAGATAATATAAAAAATCAAAAAAGTGAAAAAGGAGGAAATAGAAGAAATAAAAACAAAAGGAGTTGGAGATAAAAAATTGATGAAATGAAATTTGAAGAGGAAGTGAAAAGTGAGGAAGTTAGAAGGTCAAATAGGAAAATAAAGCACTTCAAAATAAGGTATTGTCAAAATAGTCGAGAAAGCTCATGTTGTTACTGTGGCAAAAGAACCTGAAACTGAAGATGTGTTTATACGGGGAGTACCATTTTAGGTAGATGCTAAAAATGATAACGTGATACTTAAATTTTATGTGCACAAAATTTCAAAGTTAAGGATGCATTGAAATCAAGGGCGGATCCAGGATTTTCGCCGAAGGGTACAAAAAATAATCAATGCAAAATTTCACATGTAAAATAAAATGCAGTACATTTTTAAATATATTTCTTATTTGTAAAATATCAATGTCAACGTTATTTTTTGTCAATGATTTTTGGAAAAGCAAGTCAAAATGAAGGGTTGAAAGACAACATAAAGTGCAAAAGCAAAATTTATATGAGTCAAGCAAAATGGATTTTAGAACCTTTGCAACAATTACAGTCACATTGTAAAAGTAGTTGAATAAAATATACAATTTACAACCTCATCAATTCTCTTTGTGGATCTTCACATGCGGTAAAAAGATCAACAAATTCAAGATAGCCATGTTTCTACCAATACATGTGGGATATAAAATCATTGGAAGTGATATGCTAGATCGAACAAAACATTGAAAAGTGAGGACATTTATCAAGAATTGGGGCCAAAGGAATTGTTGACTATTAGACCCAATTCAAGTCTTTCTAGTTAAGCTCATCAATAGTATTTATTGTTTTTGGTATGAATTAATGTGTTAGTTCAGTCATTCATAATTGCAATTGATGTGTTTATAAGTGTAAGTTTATGAAGAGTTAAGTCCATTGTAAACTAGTATTTAAATGAACAATCACATATATTAGGAAAATATGTCCAAATGACGATCAAGTCGGTTATAATACGCTTTGTGAATGTAAGCAAGTAAGCAAGTTGAGTTCAAGTATGCATAAAAAATAATAAAGGATATTCACTTTTTTCTTGTGTATTGAGAATTTATACTATTAGTTCTCTAGTTTTTTTAATAGTCACGTGTCAATTTATAATTTTGAATAAGTTTAAAAGTTTTAGAGTGTCTTCAAACTTTGCATAAATGATCTTGATAGTAATAAGATTATATCTATTAAAACCATGTGTGTGATAATGTTGGTAAGTAGGCTTCTTACAATTAATGTAAGAAATCAAATAGGTGAATTATCATGGCTGATTGTATAAATTACATTTTACTTTTGGTAGCAAATAAAAGATGGCAAATAAGGAATCGTCTCATTAAAAAATTGAAAAGCCCTCTAAACAACATTTTTCTGTATGTATGCATGTACATACATGTTATATCGTTATTCACTGGCGCATTACATCTGAGCAAAAGTGAATTGTATACTACAAAATTGACAACATCAAAACAGTATTAAATATATATATATATACACACACACATACCTCAAAGGTGTCTGTTAATTATTGCTGATTATTAACTAAAGTGACAAAGACAAGAATTTAACCTTATATAACCATTTGTTTTGGACAGATGCATTCATGTCTGAGAAATTAGTCATGAGTTGTCAGGTGCAAGTAACATGCAACTAGTTGATGAGAACAATTAGTTTTATGATGCAAGGCAGATTGCCAAACATAAACATTTATGATAGCTTATAGTATCAATGGGAAGACTTATGTTCAATCTTATCTAAATTTGGCATGGTATAGTAGAAACAATAGTGCAAATAATTAATGAAGGGCATTTCGACATTAATGTGGACTTGTCACCAGTTTAAAGAAACAATACTGCAAATAATGCATAGGTGGTAACTATTTGGATGCATGGTTCAAACCATAAGGAAATGATCATACAATGACACAAAAAACTACTTAAAAATTCAGTGTGTTAAGATTATTGTTTAAAAGTTTCTGTGAATACAACTTATCAGTTGGATGCTCCAGTGAAAAAAATTAATATTTGCTGATCTGCTTTTCAAAAATAGGGACCGATAATATGTTAACCGAATTTTGCATGTTCTCCAAATATATATACATATATATATATATAAACATATATATACATATATACATACATATATATATATATGTTAATTTAACAAACATGTGCACATGTGCGCTGTCCATGTTAGTTTCACTGCTGAAACTAATTGTCCTTTTCTATATATCACAAGTAAGACGAACTTATGGGAGGCGAGGTAGCACTACAAGAGAAACCGGGTATTCCAACGGCTCGCAGCCATTGGGAACTGTTAGAAAAGCCGTTGGAATAGCATTCACGCTTTCCAACGGCTTCCAACGGAAGCAACATGGCCATTCCAACGGCTTTTCCAATGGCTTCAAACGGCATTAGGCCGATGGAGGCCGTTGGAACCCGTTGGTTTAGAATGACCAATGAGCCGTTGGTAGCCGTTGCTAATCTGGATATAAAAAAAATTATAACAGCAAGTCATTCACCTTCCATCCACACACAATCAATATATATCCATTCCCATTCCATTTCCATTCCATTTCCACTCCATTTCACATATATATCACATATCCAACACATTATACCACAAACAATATAAATAACCAAAAATCAACATCAAACGTTACATTTTCAAACCAAACTCCAAGTCAATATGTACATAAACAATAAAACCCTCACCAACACCAACTCCAACTCCATATTCAAGTCAATATATACAATGCAAACCCTTAAATCTCACCACTTCAAAGTCAATATATACACAATAACCATCAAACACAATCCTCACCACCTCAAAGTCAATATATACAATAACCAACCACAAAGACAATAACCATCATACCTCTCAAGCATCATCATCACCTCCGGAAGCACAAGACAACGAAGGGAAGGAACCATGCCTCTGCGCGTACTCCGCTAAATGTTGATTCAGCTGCTCCATTTGTATGGCGCGAAGACGGTCCTACTCTTGCAGCTGCTCAACCATGGCTCTAAGCTCTTTTATTTCAGCTTTGTCACACGCCTTTTGAGCTGCACGAACCTGCAAATAGAATGTGAGATGTTCACATTTGTATTATAATCATTTTCTTAAGAAATGCATATTTTGAAATATAGAAACATAAATGACGTGATCTTAAGCAATGCATATACCACAAGGAAATGCATATTTTATTAAATGATAATGGTGCAGGATGATAAATGATAAAAAATATTACCTTTTCAATATCAATTTGGGTGTTTGATGCCAAAATACAAGATTTTCCCCTACTTTACAATGAATTAATTAAACTCTTAATCCATTTTCACTTGTTTCCATTTTGAATGAAAAATAAAAATGGAATTTGTTAGAGCTATACAAATTTGATTCGAACTATTGGAATTTTTTTGAATTTATTTATTTCTTCAATATTGTCTTACATTGTTCAATTAAAATAACGTATCAAACGTAGAATGTTCATTTGTGCAATTTTTAGTTACTTTTATTGTACATTGCATTTTTATATTGCAATCTAAACTCATCACGACTTTGGTTCATTGCATTATTATAGTCTGAGGTATAGAATAATTTTAAATTTTATTGTTTTTGGTAAAATAGTTTGCATATTATACCGGCAACAATTATACATTTCACGAAATTATATAATATAAACATACTAGATATTAAAAATATTATTAATTTGGATTCTACCTTATGTTTTAATATTACAAGCAATTTGAATTGTCATCAGTGAAATTAATTTGAATTCTTTTAATTTTCATTTGTAATTTAGATTATTGAATTTTTATTGTTATGAATTTGAGTGCGATTTCATTATTGTAAATTTTAGGGATCTAATTTACGACATGCAAAGAGATATAGAGATTTCATCTATTTTCATAAATAGCAGGGGTATAAAGCATGAGTTTTCCTTTAACTTTGTCATATAAGACCTCCATTAGTGTGTTTTTTTTTAGTTCCATTTATTATTGTTAATACTGCTACTATTTTTTGGTTCATGTTTTTTGTTCCTAATGTAAAATATTGAACCCTTTTCTTGGAATATATACTAAAAGGAAATGGATTCTTTTTAATACAATATTTAGGTGCTAAAAGTATTCTTATATTTTTTTTGGTTCATCCATTTTCATCACATATCTTTGTATATTTTTTCTTTTTTACTTATATAATATTTATAAATCACGTATATGTTAGATTTAACTTAGGTAGAAATCATCATATGTATAGTGTATCTATAGGTTAATTTATTAAATATAATATTACAGTATTTATAAGATTACCGCTTGGTTTCCATAGCCATAGCGCCTATTCCGCTGCATTGGATCCATAATAACTCGAAAATATTATCTTGCTCCTCTACCGTCAACTCATGGCGATCCGATTCTGAAAGCAGCTCCGCCCGTGCCTCTTGAAACTTCTCCTAAAATAAAAAACAATTACAGGTTAAAATTAGTAAAATAGGATTTAAACTTATCGATATTAATAAAATAAGATTTAAAATATGCATAAATATGCAGCCGTCGCCTTATCATCATAATCCCACTGATATGCAATATTGACAGCATTGTCTGCTTGTCTTGATGCGTGGGTGCGGGTAAATACCTCCATCATAGACACGGGACGTCCAAGCGATCTTTTCTGCAATAAATAATTTATATATTTTAATTTTTCATAGCTAATTACTGAACTGATTAATATACAAAATGTAATAACGGTTTAGATTCGTAATAGATAAATTTACCAAGTCCTAACGGTGATGCTGAAAAGACTTGGATCCGCCACGATGCGTTATAGGATTCCTACTTCTATTGGCAGAGTTCCTCTCCGACTCCACCAGCAATATAAATTGAATATTATATTTACTAATTGCGAAATAATTAACTATATATTTAGTAGATTTACCTTGAACTCATCGGTCTCCTACCAACTAATCCAAGAATCCCATACGGAAGCCCCCATCCAGTTCGATTTCTTCTTCGATTTTTTAAGAGCTAACATTACCTCCCTGTAATTTTTGGCGACCTTCGAATTCTAGTGGCTTTGAACCATGGCGACATCGAGTTCCGCCAAGTCCACTTTCCCCTGTACAAAGAGAAAATATTATTGATTGTTCATTTATGCTCATTCATATAGTAAAGTGGTATAAATTCACCAGAAAATCCTGCCATATGGCCTCCCTGACTTGGTCAGGGATCTTACTCCACTTAGGCCAGCAATCTGTCATCCTGCTCATATATGTCTGCTTGGAAATGCCAAGCACAAATCCGGAGGGCTCCAAATCAAATCCCCTGTGTTAAATATAAAAAAAGCTTTAGACCAGTATATATATGTATGAACAAATTTACATTGTTGTCATTTTATTTTTGATACTTACGCTCCATCAGCCTTCGGCTGCAAATATACAAGTGGTCGAGCCGGAGGCTCACCACTACTCTCGCCGACCGAGCGAGAAGAGCTACGACGTCTGGAGCCTGACATAATACCTGTTGAAAGTTTCATTTTTAATTGTAGGCATAGATAAAATGATGATGGTATGTGGTGCATGTAATAAAGTCATTTTTAATTGGTAGTGCATGTAATGATGATGATGATATGTGATGCGTGAATAATTTTTAATCAGGAAATCATTATCCTTCCACCCATTTTAGCAGTGCTTTAACTTGGTTGTTATCTAGTTTATAACATGCTTTGGGTTTTCTAGTGTCATTTGGCTTCATATGAAGCTCAGGACGATTACATATTTCTTCTATATCACGTCTTGATTTCAGATCGTCCTTAGTCTCGCCCATAACATTCAAAAGTGTATTAAACACATTATCGAATATGTTTTTTCGTTATGCATCACGTCAATGTTATGACGGATTAAAAGATTTTTCCAACAAGACAACTCCTAGAATATACTCTGTTTGCACTAATTATGAAACGTCGATTTACCTTGGATTTTAGTTTGTTGCCCGGTTTCATGTATCTTTGGATAATCCTTTACAAGTTCATATATATCTTCACTTGACCAAATTATTGGTGGGTGTAAAGTCTCATGTCTATTAGCTATGCAGTTTTTTGTTTCCTCTAAAATTATGATTAATATGGAGAAAACGTCGATGACAATCAAACCATGAAATTTTCTTCCCATGACGTAAAGAAAATGCTCGTGTTTCTTTCATACAGTAAGGACAAGCAAAACGACCGGACGTACTCCGACCCGAAAGCATTGCACATGCAGAAAAATCGCTAACAGTCCATAACAAAGAAGCGAATATCCGAAAAAAAATTTCGATACGTTATATGTTTCAACTCCTTCATACCACAATGTTTTCAACTCTTCGATTAGCGGTTGTAAGTAAACATCGGTACCTTGTGTCGGATCATCAGGGCCAGGGACGACAATTATGAGAAACATATATGGAGTTTTCATACACATCCATGGGGGTAGATTGTAAGGGGTAATGATTATAGGCCAAGATGAATATTTAGAACCAAACTGAGAAAACGGTGAAAATCCATCAATACACAAACCTAGTCTAACGTTACGGCACTACGCTGCGAAATCGGGGCATTTCTTATCAAAATTCTTCCATGCTTCTCCATCAGATGGTTGTGTTAGCGTACCTTCTTCAGGTGTTCTCACACTATGCCATCTCATATGATGCGCTTTTACAGATGATGCATATAACCTTTGAAGTTTAGGAGTGATAGGTAAATAATGCATACGCTTGTATGGAATTTCTTTTCCCTATTTTCCTTGGTTTGTATCTTTCTTGATTACATATTTTACATCTCCGAAGACTGACATCATCTTTCCAAAACAACATGCAACTATTTAGACATGTATCAATTTTTTGATACGGCAAACCGAAAGATGACATAAGTCTGTTCACTTCATAACAATTTTCGCACATTAAATTATCTAATGGCATATAGCGTTTAGCAGCTTGTACAACAGCTGTAAATCCGACTTATGTGAGGTTGTACTTTGATTTCATTGCAATGTACTCTGCAGTTGCTGATAATTGAGTGCCGCTAGTACATCCATTCCAAAGCGGTTTCTTAGCAGCATCCAATATATAACAACCCTGTATTTTGTGATTGTTTTAATTGTATCTTTTAATTATTTTAATTGAATTCCTGATTTAAAATTTTATTTTATTTAATAAAATGGATATATTTTGTTACTTTAAATTTTTTTTTTATTTTTCTGTAAATTAGAATTCCAAACATGAATAAATAGAATATTTTCCAAAAATGTGAATTTTGGTCAAAACGGTCAAACTTTGACTTTAAAATTTAAATATTTGAAATTTTTAATTTTATCTTTTATTATGAAAATAAATAAAATTTCAAGAATACTGCTTTTTGTTTCGTTGAAATCTGGTTAATATTGTGGAAGCTATGCTTTTTACAATATTGTGTGTAAATTGTTTTATTTAATAAAATTGTTTATTTCAATTTTTATAAATAATATTTTTGTTAATCATATCTTGTGTATATATATGTGACATGACATGTTATGTATATATTTTATTTTTAAAACATTTTTAAAGTGTTATTATAATTTTTAAATGTTTATTGTACATTGTTTATATTTTTAAATGGTAGTTTCAATATATTAGCTATGTTCCTATTTATATTCTATTTTTTCCTTAAAATAATTATTTATTTTCCTTTTTCACTTTATTTTGTTTTCTTTTCTCTTTTATTTTTCTGAATTTTATTTTCTTTATTTCGATTTAAAGAAAAGGAATTTTAAAGAATCCTTTCATTTTCCTTGTACCTTTTCATTTACGCTTGTCTTCCATTTTCCCTTTTGCCTTTTCATTTCATCTATTGGCCAATCATTTTTTTTTATAGCCATGTATTCCTTTTTAGCATTCATGTGAGAAAATGTTTCTCATCTTCATTCATAGCCAGAAAGCAAAAAAACTATGATAATGGCTTCTTCCCTTATCACTTATCTCTTCTTTTTTTCTATGTTTTGCCTTGTTCTTCCTCTTGTTTGCTCGGCCTAGCTCTCCACTCCATCAGCTCCACCATTACCTCCTCCATTTACAGTAGCCATCGGCCCTTCCTCTGACCAAAAAGTAAAAACATGACCACTTGAAGTTGATAGCTCCACAAAATTTGCACAAAATTCCACAAAACCTTGCCTAGCCAAGCTTAATTCCACCCTACCCTTCACATACTCCTCTCGGCCACCCTAGAATCACCATCACCAGCCACTACCTGACCATTGGACCCTGATGCACCATTACGGATCTGAAACAAGCATGATTGAACCACCATATGCCCATGGCCGAGCCAAGAATGTCACAAAAACTCCACTTATTTAGCCTTGACCCTATGTATGCTTTGTGTTGCAACCACTACCCTTCATCTCCACTTGTTGTCGTGCCATATTGATCTCATACCTGAGCTTAACAACATCTTTGGCCAAGCATAAATATCCCCTTGGTTGAGCTTTCGAATGGTCGTAGGAAGGTCAAGTCATCTTGTCTTTGTCGCTCTTTAATTTCAATTCATTTCAATGTGCTTTGTCTTGTACATTTTATGTTATATTGTTTTGTGTTATTGGTTGTTACAAGATGATCATCTTGTCTCTCTCCACTCATTTGAATCCAATGTCGTGTTGTGTCGTGCTATAGTTCTTTCTAGATTTGTTTTGTGTGTCTCGGTTTGCTAACTCCAGCTTGAAAAGGTGAGTCTTTCTCACTCTGACATGTTTACTCATGAAATAGTGAATTGATGACAAGTTTTTAGTAATTTAAAATGTTATGCAAGTAAATGATGATGATATGATATGATATGCCATGTAATTACTATGTTAACTTTGTTAATTATCACCTAACATCTGATATATGACATTATATTGTGACATTGACATGTTAGTTTATATTGTTTGTATTGTTTATGCATATGTTCACACTGCAAGTTCCCTGTTAGAATAGAATCACTATGGGTTGAAATGATACATACCCGAATGGATTTTAGAATAGGAAAAAATCATCATGGGCTGAAATGGTAGGCCTGAGCGATTTTTATTATATTTTATTTGACTTGGGATTGCGGGTTTGAAATGATAGAACCCGGTTTTCTTTTTAAATTACGGATTGAAATGATATATATCTGTATCACTTGACCTTGGTTAGAAAATTATATACAGACCCTGTGGCATATATTTTTAAATGATTTTTCTTAAGATATGTATTTTTGAAGTATGAAATTTTGATTTAAAATATATATTTAATGGTTTTTAAGAAAATTAAATATTAAGTCTTTAAATTGTGAATTTAAGTATGTAAATTTGAAGTTATTGTGATTTGGACTTTAAATTTTATTTTTAAAATGAAAGTAAATAATGGAAACCAAATTTAAAGTTTTGAAATGATATTTGAAGTAAAATATTATGTTTTATTAAATTTATAAGTTAATAAACAGTGATGTTTTGACTTAATAAATGAACTGAGTTTTTAAATTTAATATTTGATTTTAAAATTTTTGTTGTGATAAATCATATATTAAAAGTATTTAATTGTGAAAATTTGAAGTCTAGAAATATGATTTATAAATTTAAATAGAATAAATTTTGAAGTTTTATTGTTTTTGAAAAGTTATAATAAAATTTGGAATTTTATTAATAGCATTTCTAAAATGTTGTAGTTTTATGACAGCACTTTAAAATGCTGTTGTTTTGAACTTAACTATGTCTAAAATAACTAAATATCTATTACGCCATTTTGTAAATGCTGTTATTCTTGAACTAAACTATTTTGGAAACTATAAGCTACGATAACACTTTATAAATGCTATCGTTGCTATATTTTGACAATGTTTGAAATGTTATAAATTTTAACACGGTTTGAGTTATATTTTAAAGGGTTAAATGATCTAACTTTTGGAAATTGATTATTTGTGAAATATAAGGAGTTTCGAATATAATTTAATATTTAAATTTGAATTTTAAGGAATTTAAATTGAGTTTGAATTTAAATAAGGTTTACTTGGTTATGTGTTAAATGGAATGAAATGTAATAAGATAAATGAATTCTTGAATGAAATATTGAAATGTGTTTTGTAATGATATTTGAAATAATAAATGGATGACTTATTTGATTTAAAATGATATTTAAATTTGAATATTTGAATTCGAATTCAAATAATGATTTCATAATGAAGTTTTTGATATTTTGATGATTGAAATGGCAAGGAAATGATTTAATCTTTATTTTGATAAAGAATGTGAATATGAAATGATATTTGATTTTGATATTTGAATAGTTGAAGTTTATATTAGTATGAAAGGATATTTGATTTACTTGTAATTTTAGTTTATTTAAATACTTTTGGATTTATGAAATGAATATTTCAAAACTAAGTAAAAATGAAGTTAAATCAGAGTTATATGAAATTATAAAATTTAGTTTTGAAATATGGTATATTAAAGCTTTGAAATATATTAAAATTTGAATAGTTTATTTTGTGGATCAAATCTATATTCAAAATTGATAAGATTTGAAATGGTTTGTTGGGAAAGTAAATTGAATTGAAACTGATGGTTTGAATTTAATTGGAAATTTGAAAATTTGGGTTTAATTGAATAAATTTATAATTAAAGGAATTTTCCATGATTTCAAATGTATGATTTTGAAATGTTATGATTTTAAAGTGTAAGGATTTCAAGTATTTTGGTTTCGAAAGAGTTTAGCTTTGAAAGTATTATGATTTTTGAAAGGTGAATATATGTTTGAAATGAAAATGTTATAATATTGATTTGAATATATTTCCAAAATAAAAAGGGTTTTGGTTTTGAAGTACAAACTATTTTGAAAGGAATATTGTTTGAGATGAAATGATGTGATTTTTGAAGTATAAATTATTTTGAAATGACCACTGCATTATAATAATGTTTGGTTGTTAAAGAGACCGGGATCAGAATTGTCATACTCCCTGCCAACTCCGAAAACCACTTTAACAACTATGTACGCGGTGGAGATTCCAGAACGAAGTAGGATGTGGCAACGTCCTTGAGGTATATTACGTGGACCAAACTCCCATGAGTTGGCATAAGGTGGCTAAAATAGGAGCGGTCTCTGGCCAAGTGTGTTCATTTCTCCAAACTGACACATTTCTTCGATACTATACTCTTAGTATTGGTTGATTTGATGGCCATCCTCCGATTTTGATTTGGGAGTGTATTCCGAGATGGGCGTATGTGGCTGCTACGTTACCACCAGCCAGTGTGCGTAATTGGTATATCTACCATGACATTGCCTTGTGTGCCATCTCACCTATCATAGCGAGCCTTACTACGAGTTTGTTTTTCTCCCGTAGCCCATGGGATATTTAGGGTACTCTCCCGATCTGGGGATATGCCGATACTGGATGAACTACTTGGACTATTACATGTTAAAGGGAATATTTGGTCACTCTTTAACGCTATTTTAAAGTAAGTTTATTTTACTGTAGACATTATTATAATAGCGCAATATTACTACATAGTAAATAGTTTAAAGGATCCTTAAAGGATGGGCGATCCCAAGCATCCTTTAAGTTACTGATGCATTTTGTTACTGTTCACTTGAGTTGATTTACAATTCATAAGTATTTATGTCCTGACTCGAGTGTTTTGTGTTTTTCTTTATGCTCGAGTCAAACTGAGTGATTCAACATTCAAGACTCACCTTCGGAGTCGGAGCTTTGTTTGAAGATCCAACCATTTATTTTGCTTTCAGTATTCCGTGTTTCAGTGATGTATTCTGATTTGTATCTGATGTATCCTGTTACTTTTCTATTGTATCTTATTTAACTCTGATGTATCTTATTTTTATATAGTAGCTTCATGAACTGCTATCTCTTTTACTTCCGCTGCATTATTAATACCTTGTGTCGGTGATCTGTGACTATTTATTTACTGTATATTCTGAGATTTGCCAAAAAAAAATTACAACGCGGTATTTTTAGCAATTTAAGTCCAACATATGCCGATGCGAATGGTTGAAAATATCAGGTCGTTACATTTGGTATCGAGCTTAGGTAGCTCTAGACAACCTTAGCATATATAGTAAATGTGTTTACAGAATCACTTTCATTTGAGTTTGAATCTCTTCCTTTTTGACTCGATTCCTTTGAATTTTGGAACGTTCCCTGCGGCTCCAAAATTCATTCGTGTCCCTCACTATTTGTCCTCTTTTGATTTTGGAGATTCCCATAACTCCACTTCGAATGATCTTTATACTGAGTCGGTGGTCCCGCCAATCTCAAATAGATTTGTAAAGGGGGAAACTCCTTTACAACAGCATCGATTCACCGGAAATTTTGTATCCTCGGTTTAGATGGTGGTATCTCTTATAATTCCAAACTCTATCTCCTGAGACTGAATGTAGATTTACCCTAGAAAATCCACATCGATCTTAATCTTTAAGTCATGGTTGACCCGGTTAAGGTTGCCCGTGATTTATATAAGCTAATCTATCTTCCTATTCTGTTATTTAATCATCTCATCTTTGTTTCCAACTCATCTTCAAATCATTCTTGAAGTGTATTTGTAAAATAATATTTAAAATGTTTTATATATTGTGTTGTTTGAGTTGTGGACGTTGATTTGGGTTTCTGATCGATTCGTCTGATCAAAGATATCGATAAGATTTCCAAAACACTTGAACAGAGAAAACTGACACAATATGTTTTCCAAATTTAGTAATGAAATAAATTTTTGCAACTATATTAAAAAAATTCTTGATTTTATTGAATGGGTTGTTAAGAAATAATATTGATTTAATATATCATTATCTCTTATTTGATATATAAATTATTGAACTATAAAACATGGTTATAAATTTATTTGGAAAGTTAAAATGAATTTAAAACAAGAATTTGAGAATTAAATTTCTGATGGATTACAAACCTTGTGTTTAAAGTTTTAAAGGACAAACTATTTAAAGTATTTTCGAATAGAAACTTGTTTCCAAAGAATTTTAAAGTTTAAAATTGGTGTTCTTCTCTTTGTCGTTGGAAAATAATTTCGATGATGACTACAGCATCATTGACATTCATTTTTGAGTTTCGAAGTGAAGAGACCGTCTGTAGTCTGGCTGCAGTTTTGTTTTGGAAAATTTAATTGACTTGAACTTCTAAAATAAGACTAGATTTATAACATATGCGGATATATGATTTAAATTTGAATGAATATATATATATATATATATATATATATATATATATATATTATGCGCATTTATTTATCTCTAAATAGTTTGGAATTTATCGAAAACTTAATTCCTAAATTTTACCTTGAAGGATGATTTTTAAATATAAATTTCAAGATTTGGATAAATATTCAAGCTTGAAATGATTGAATTAGAAAGTTTTATTTGTATAATACACAATTTCATTCTAATATAACTTACCTAAATTTTCAGAAGTTGAATATGTAATTGGATAATATACAATATGAAAAGCTTTTATAAATAAAATTTGTGTGGTTATAACAAATGTTATACACTTAAATTTTAGTTATAAAAATATTAACAGTTATAAATAAAAAAGAAAGGGTAATGGAATAATATACAATATAAAATGATGTTAAAGGAACTAAGAATAAAATTAATGAAGTTATAATAATTGTAAATATATATAACAAAGGTGAGAAAATATATTGAGATGAATAGATTTAACTTTAATTAGGAATAAAGAAGAATTATTTTATTAAGTACATTATGAGTATAATAAATGATTTTTTTCATATCCATGATTTTAGGGATGTTTAAGATAATTGGATGATAAGATAATGAAATTTGAGATGATTAAGATTTATTTAACTTATGTAAAATTAATTATCAATTTAAGTTGAAATTTTCATGGTTTCAAAATAATTATCTTATTTTGTTTTTCGAACTATCTTTTAGTTGTCCTTATTTCCCTTATCTTGCTACAGAATTGGGATGTTATTGTTTATACCAGTTTGTTTAGAAATCTTTCTATAATTTTTCACAATTTTTGGTACTTATCTAGAATCTGAGCACTGCTTGCCATCCATAGACCATCAGTCAAACGGAAAGGGTGAATCGGATTCTAGAAGATCTTTTCGTGCTTGTGTTCTTGATTCTGGAAGATCTTGGGAAGATCATCTCTACATTGTTAAACTTACCTATAACAATAGTTATCAGGTAAATTTAAATCTTCTTGTCATCTTGTCTTAATCCTATTCCATTCTATCTTTTTTTCGTGCTTTCCCGTACCTCACTCATTTACGGGGACGAAAAGTTTTAAGTGGGGGAGTGTAACAACCCTGTATTTTATGATTATTTTAATTGTATTTTTAATTATTTTATTTGAATTCCTGATTTAAGAAAATTATTTTATTTATTAAAATGAATAAATTTTGTTATTTTAAATATATATTTTTATTTTTATGTGAATTAGAATTCCAACATGAATAAATAGAATATTTTCCAAAAAAGGGAATTTTGGCCGAAACGGTCAAACTTTGACTTTTAAATTTAAAATTTAATTATTTTGATTCTTGAATTTTATCTTTTATTTTGAAAATAAATAAAATTTCAAGAATACTGCTTTTTGTTTCTTTGATATCTGATTAAATATTATGGAAGTTATGCCTTTTACAATATTGTGTGTAAATTGTTTTATTTAATAAAATTGTTTATTTTAATTTCATAAATAATATTTTTGTTTATCATATCTTGTGTGTATATATGTAACATTACATGTTATGTATCTATTTTAAAATATTTTTAAAGTGTTGTTATAATTTTTAAATATTTATTGTACATTGTTTATATTTTTAAAGCTAGTTTCAATATATTAGCTATTTTCCTATTTATATTTTATTTTTTCCTTAAAATAATTATTATTTTTTTCAGTTTATTTTTTTTCTTTTCTATTTTATTTTTTTGAATTGTATTTATTTTATTTTGATTTAAAGAAAAGGAAATTCAAAGAGGCAAAAGTCCTTTAATTTTCCTTGTGGCTTTTCATTTACACGTCTTTCCATTTTCCCTTTTACCGTATCATTTCATCTATTGGCCGACCATTTTATTTCTGATAGCCGTATATTCCTCTTTAGCATTCATGTGAGAAAATGTTTCTCATCTTCAATTCACGGCCAGAAAGAAAAAAATTATGATAATGGTTTCTTCCCTTATCACTTTTCTCTTCTTCTCTTCTATGTTTTGCCTTATTCTTCCTCTTGTGTGCTCGGACTAGCTCTCCACTCCATCAGCTCCACCATCACCTCATCCATCTACAGCAGCCATCAGCCCCTCCCCTGACCAAAAAGTCAAGCCATGACCACTTCATGTTGATAGCTCCATAAAATTGGCACAAAACTCCACAAAACCTTGCCTAGCCAAACTTAATTCCACCCTACCCTTCACATACTCCACTCGGCCACCCTAGAACCACCATCTCCAGCCACTACCTGACCTTTGGCCACTGCTGCACCATCACCAAATCTGAAACAAGCATGGCCGAGCGACTACATACCCATGGGCGAGACAAGAATGTCACAAAAACTCCACTTATTTAGCCTTGACCATGTGTATGCTTTATGTTGCAACCACTACCCTTCATCTCCACTTGTTGTCGTGCCATATTGATGGCATACCTGAGCTTAACACCATCTTTGGCCGAGCATAAATATCCCCTTGGTTGAGCATTTGAATGGTTGTAGCAAGGTCAAGTTATCTTGTTTTCGTTGCTCTTTAATTTCAATTCATTTCAATGTGCTTTGTGTTGTATATTTATGTTATATTGTTTTGTGTTATTGGTTGTTACAAGATGATTGTGACGCCCCACTTCGAAACCCACGCTAGCCAAGAACACTACGGTGTAGTGCTGTCAACTAGCGCGGAGAATAAGGCTGATGAGGAGCGACCATCCATGTAATTACTTATCACACGGTGGCTAAAAATAATCTTCGGAAACAAACATAGAAATAAGCATAACACAAATTAGTCACAGACATCCATATCAGAAAGGTGGAAGAAGATATGAATATATAACTAACACACGAAAGTGTACATCAGAGTAGTGGTCAAAAAGATCCACAATAATACAAAAGAATAGCAATACGTGCTATACCAAAAGAATACAACTATGAGTCTGTATCTCAAGTGTATACAACAAAAACCGCTAATCTAAACAAGTAGCCAAAAGTCTGTGTAGTGAATCACTGGGGGAGAAGTCAAGCAGAAGCACCTGTAACATCTCGGTCTGACCCGAGTATTATTTATAAGAAAATAATAAACGGATCAGTCTAGCTATAAATATCAGACGACATGATATAAAATAAGGGAAATGGCATATGCGAATAATATCCATAACATCATACTACTATAAGTATGTTAATGATAATCAAGAAGAGATTAATCAATATCACAAGAATCTTCTCAAAGATCCAAAAGGGTATCATACCCAAAACTTGTACTCATAATAAGTCAATGACATAAATTCCAGAAATCAACACAAGAAATCCATAAAATCATGAAAAAGAAAGAGGCCTATCACATGACGGTCCGAAGACCATGGGGAGCTACCCCATATGTGTGAGTCGAAATCACACAGATGAGGTCTAGACTAACCAAAAATCAAAAAGGTATGTGTGAGTGAAATCACACAAGTGGTGTCTAGTCTAACCTCACAAACTAAAACGTATGTGTGAGTGAAATCACACAAGTGGTGTCTAGACTAACCAAGAAGGTAAAAAGGTATGTGTGGATGAAATCACACAAGTGGTGTCTAGTCTAACCAAGCAAACAAGAGACATCGCACAATTGCTAGTCTAAATCATAAGAATGATCGCCATGATCAACGAGAAGTGTCAATTACACTAAGCTAGTAAATATAAAAATTTAGCTTCATGTCCCATAACCACTTGCTTAACTTAAATATTTACGAACAAACTGTAAACCTTCACTAGAAAATTGTCACAAGAGGTTCAATCGAACAAGTCCAAGAATTAACCGACGAAGCAAACGCAAGCGTTTCATACCACTTGTTTTACTAGGCCATTTAATTAGATTTCTCATCCGTGTGAGGTAAAGGTTTGTATACACTAATAGACTGCAAAATGGTTTATAAACGAGTTTGGTATTCAAAATAAAGTTGAAATCATTTTGATGAAAAAGTTTTGATATTTACTACTAGTATTGAAACCTTTATATTTCTAAAGTTGTCTCGAAGAATGGTCAACTCAGCATCTCAACAAAGCAAGTTCTGTTGAATGTTTTTCAGATAAGATCCCCTACGGAGGGGGTCCAGGGGGTGGCAACCACCCAAGGTGGGGGTGCGGGGGCAACGCCCCTGCTATGGGGTTCGACCTGCCCGGTCAGGTCGCAGGTGTCCAGGGGGCAGCGCCCCCGGCGGGGTGCGGGGCACCGCCCCGTCCAAAAACGTTACGACCTAGTGAAGACAAGCGGCCTACGACCTAAAACAAAAATGAGGTCTAACGACCTAAGGGGGTGCGCGACCTAAGAAGGTACGCGAGCTAAGGATGAGCGATGTAACAAGGTTCACGACCTAAGAAAAACAAGGTCACGCGACCTAACAGGAAACAAGGTCAAGCGACCTAAGGGGTTACGCGACCTAACGTAACACGGGTCAAACGACCTAAGGCATCACAGGTCGAACGACCTAACTGCTTAATGGACAGACGACCTAAAGAGGTTTGCGACCTAATGGGGTTCACGACCTAAAGGTATTCGCGAGTTAACGGGTTATAGGTGTAACGACCTAACGACATAGAGGCCTAACTACCTAAAGGTGATGGGGTTATGCGACTTAGGGACAAAAGTAGGACCGAGCGACCTACGGCCTAGGAGACTCACGACCTACGACCTACGACCTAAGGTCCGCGCGACCTAGTAAAATAGCAGAGGCAATATTAGGTCGGAGACGACCTACGACTTAAGGCCAGCGCGACCTAAAGTTTTAACACGGGAGCGACCTAACGTTATAAAAGCCAACGACCTAAGGCTTAACTCGCGAACGACCTTCGGCTTAAGGCTTAACACGCGAGCGACCTACGACCTAACGTCCAGGCGACTTTTCCACGTGCGCAAGACACGAACCCGAGCGACCTAAGGGTCCAGAACGACCTAAGGCTAGAAATTCACCAAAAACACTAAAAAGTGGAGTTTTTCGCCAATCCAATCCAAACCAAATGCAAATGTGCATGTTAAAGTGATAGGGAACCATTCCCAACAGTCCAAGATAGTTATAAGCAAGAGTGTGAGATAAAAATCTCACCTTTTCACTAAAATGGATGAAGATGAAGCTTGAAGCCAATGGAGAAGCAATCCAAAGCTTGAATCCAATATCTTCTACTTGAATTTGGAGTTGAATGTTGGATTAGCAATTAAATTTGAGCTTGGAGTTTTAATTTCCCATTCACTTCCCCATTAACGCAAATTTCAAGTTAGTTAGGAATTTATGAAGAGTGAGGAGAAGGGGGTTGGTACTTGGGCGTAATAGGCTAAACTATCCCAAAGTCCAAAGTGGGAAAAGTTAGTGAAATTTCACTAACTCCAAACCTATCGATGTTTATACTTAAAAAAGTTGTAAACGATATTTCGAACTCAATGGAAATGGTCTCGAGTCCTAATTTGACCGTTTGCAAAAAGTAGCTTTTCGGACCAAAATCCGATTAACGGTATAATATTTAAATATAAACTCGATAAATATGGGGGTTGTTACAATGATCATCTTGGCTCTCTCCACTCATTTGAATCCAATGTCATGTTGTGTCATGCTATAGTTCATTCTGGATTTTTTTTTGTGTCTCGATTTGCTAACTCTAGCTTGACAAGGTGAGTCTTTCTGACTCTTACTTGTTTACTCATGAAATAGTGAATTGATGACAAGTGTTTAATAATTTAAAATGTTATGCAAGTAAATGATGATGATATGATATGATATGCCATGTTATTACTATGTTAACTTTGTTAATTATCACCTGACATCTGATATATGACATAATATTATGACATTGACATGTTAGTTTATATTGTTTATATTGTTTATGCATATGTTCACACTGCAAGTTCCCTGTTAGAATAGAATCACTATGAGTTGAAATGATACATACCCCAACGGACTTTAGAATCGGGAAAAATCGTTATGGCCTGAAATGATAGGCCTGAGTGATTTTTTTATATTTTATTTGACTTGGGATTGCGGGTTTGAAATGATAGAACCCGGTTTTCTTTTTAAATTGCGATTGAAATGATATATATTCGTATCACTTGACCTACATTAGAAAATTATATACAGACCCCGTGGTATCTATTTTTAAATGATTTTTCTTAAGATATGTATTTTTAAGGTATGAAATTTTCATTTAAAAATATATACTTTATGGTTTTTAAGAAAATTAAATATTAAGTCTTGAAATTGTGAATTTAAGTATGTGAATTTGAAGTGACTGTGATTTTGACTCTAAATTTATAAAATGTAAGTAAATATTGGAGACTAAGTTTAAAGTTTTGAAATGATATTTGATTTAAAATATTAATTTTTATTAAATTTATAAGTTAATAAACAGTGAAATTTTGGCTTAATAAATGAATTGAGTTTTTAAATTTAATATTTGATTTTAAAAAAAATTATGTGATAAATCATATAGTAAAAGTATTTAAATGTGAAAATTTGAAGTCTAGAAATATGATTTATAAATTTAAATAGAATAAATTTTGAAGTTTTATTGTTTTTGAAAAGCTATAATAAAATCTAGAATTTTATTAATAGCATTTCTAAAATGCTATAGTTTTATGACAGCACTCTAAAATGTTGTTGTTTTGAACTTAACTATGTTTGAAATAACTAAATATCAATTACGCAATTTTATAAATGTCGTTATTCTTGAACAAACTATTTTGGAAACTATAAGCTACGGTAACGCTTTATAAATGCTGTCGTTGTTATATTTTGACAATGTTTGAAATGTTATAGATTTTAACTCGTTATATTTTAAAGTGTTAAATGATTTATATGGAAATTGATTATTTGTGAAATATAAGGAATTTTGAATATCATTTAATATTTAAATTTGAATTTTAAGGAATTTAAATTGCATTTGAATTTAAATAAGGTTTACTTGGTTGTGTGTTAAATGGAATGAAACGTAATAAGATAAATGAAATTTTGAATGAAAATTTTAAATGTGTTTTGTAATGATATTTGAAATAATAAATGGATGAATTATTTGATTTAAAAATGATATTTAAATTTGAATATTTGAATTTGAGTTCAAATAATGATTTGATAATGAATTTTTGAAAGGATATGATATTTTTATGATTGAAATGGTTTGGAAATGATTTAATCTTTATTTTGATAAAGAATGTGAATTTGAAATGATATTTGATTTTGATATTTGAATAATTGAAGTTTATATTAGTATGCAATGATATTTGGTTTACTTGTAATTTGTGTTTATTTAAATAATTCGGGATTTATGAAATGAATATTTCAAAACAAAGTAAAAATGAAGTTAAATCAGAGTTATATGAAATTATAAAATTTAGTTTTGAAATATGGTATATTAAAGCTTTGAAATGAATAGTTTATTTTGTGGATCAAATCTATATTTGAAATTGATAAGATTTGAAATGGCTTGGTTGGAAACTAAATTGAATTGAAACTGATGGTTTGAATTTAATTAAATTGGAAATTTGAAAATTTGGGTTTAATTGAATAAATTTGTAATTAAAGGAATGTTCCATGATTTCAAATGTATGATTTTGTAATGTTATGATTTTCAAAGTGTAATGATTTCAAGTATTTTGGTTTCGAAAGAGTTATACATTTGAAAGTATTATGATTTTTGAAACGTGAATATATGTTTGAAATGGAAATGATCTGATTTGAATATATTTCCGAAATTAAAATGGTTTTTGTAACATTCCTGAAAATATTAGCCAAAATAATTCAATAATTAATTTAATTTTGAAATTAAATTGTGGGGTTATTTGTGAATTAATTAGAGATTTCCAGAATAAACTTAAAATTTTAGATTTTTAATAGGAATTTGATTACAAGTAAATAAAAATTGAATTGGCTTTAAATTTGGAAATTCTAAGATTAAAATATATTGTAATTAGAATTTAAAGGCTTAGAGATTAATAAAAAGTATGTATTTTAAAATGGGACTTTTAATTGAAAATTCAATAATTAATATTTTTATAAAATTAGTTGGATTTAAAAATTGTAGTTTGAATTGGATACAAATGATTTTAGAACAATTGTTCAAAACTAAATACTTATTTATTTGTTTTGATAAAAAGATTTAAAATACACCTTCTTTTGAAAATAAATATAGTTGTATATTCACAAAATATAAAATGTAAATATGTTTACAAATGTTAAAAAAATATGAAAATATAAATGGTACAAATTTTTCTCATATTAACAAAAAAAAGGAACAATTCTTTTAAACATGAGGATATTGCATATATGTACATACAAACCGATATAACATACTTTAAGGTCTTATACATACAAATATAAAAAATGGCATCATCACTCTTTTTTTAAAGATAATCAAATTTAAAATAACAAGGAAACTTTACACCTTCCCATGTTGAAATCATACCATATCTCAGAATGAAAATATGAAAAAGGATTTGGCCTCACATTTTTCAATACATAAAGCTGTTCAAAACCAAAACCAAGAAACAACTCAGTTTTTTTTAAAAAAAAAGGGGTATGCAGTTTCAAACTTGGAAAAAAAAAACTTTGAAAAATCGAATTCAATTCGACCTGAAGCCAAGCTTTTTACCTGGAAACAGGATTCCAGTTCAAGGAGGAAATCTTCAACCTGAGATGATCAACTCAGGAAATTAAAGAACTCAAACAAATTCAGAGAATTATCAAAACAAGTTGCAGAAAAACAATAAAAAGAAGTACAAAGAAAGCCTGGAAATCAACTTCAACAAAAATTCAAACAATCCAACTTAGTCTAAAAGGCAAAGATAGAAATCAAAGCAGTCTTCCAAAGCTAAACAATGTCAACTCAAACCTGTTCTTTCTTCTCTGTTTCATCAGACTTCAAGGTGACCAAAACCTTCAACTTTGAATCTGTTATTGTTGTTTATGGGTAAACTAATCCCTTTTATCCACTTATGCTTGGAGTGATGCTTTGATAGTGTGTGTGTTGATTGAAAAAAAATTCTCTGTTACAATTTACAGTTCCAAAAAAATATCAACTGTGAACAAACTTGCCTTATGTTTGTATAAATGCCTGCATCTACTCTCTTCTCCGATATAGGTTACTCTGGTTTTCATGTTGGATGTTTAGGTATGTAGGTAGTGTGCGTATCTGTTAAGTATTTCAATCAGTCCCCTATTGAATCTCAGGTTTAAAGCCATTAAAGTAAAAGGCAAAAAAATTCAAACTGCACCCTATCTAATCTATTTTAGACTTTGAATTTTGAACAGAAAACGATTATAAGAGTACAACATTGTCTTTATTAATAGTTTCAGATACTTATACTCAATGATTTCTGCAAAAGCAATTCAAGTTACAGTGAAGCTTTAAAAAGAAAGAAAAAAAATAAGAAATTCGAATGGCTTAACTTTATAATTCGATTTTATAACTCGATTCGAAATCAAAAATGATGATTTTAGGAAGTTATTTCATGATTTTTAGTGTATTGATTGATGAGGAATATAGGGTTGAACGGAAACGATATATTCATCAAATTATGTTGAACGGTGAGGTTAAGTTCGTCGTGCTTGGGTTGGGGGATAGCTTGAGCATCAGAGATCAAAGGAAAAATACAAACGAAATTTTTAAACAATTAAGGCAGTGGATCGATGTGGAATTAGGGTTCTAAAGCTAGTTTTACGTGGATGGTTTTGAAGAAGGACTGCGTCACCACCGGGGCGTTTCAGGCGATCGGCCGTGGTGGAACAACGGCGAGGTGATGCGGTGTTGCTCTGGGAGGAAAGCCATGGATTCCAGTCAATGCGATCCATGATGGCATGGGTTTTTGTTGTGCGTGCTGGTTCCAGTTTTCGACTCATAATCGAAAATTTGTTTTGCTGTCGAATTGGGCAATTTGGGTGTTCCAGTGGATTGTCGAAGTCGTTGGTGATTTGTGGAAGTTTTCGGCGATGGCTGGAGATCACCAGAGGTCGGTGCATGTGCACGTTTCTTCGCCGTGCACGTTATTTGTATTTTGGAGTTTGGAAGAAAAGAAGGAGAAGAAGAAGGTGAGGAACTCGGGTTCGCGTGCGTGCAGTACAGCGTTTGACTCGAAGCGGTTGATCGTTGCAAAAGTCTCGAAGTCATACCCGGGGGAATTGAAAAATACCTCGGGTCTGTTGGTTTCACTATGAAACAGTTTTGAACTTTTAAAATAAATTAATTTTTACTTAATAATTTTCTTAAAAACCATTTCCTTCCAAAATAACAAATTCTTATTTAATCTTGGGATTAACTAATGGTTTTAAAATAGGTTTACTTTAAGATAATAAACTTAGTGAAGGTGATTAAGGATGAATAATTAATGTTTTAAAGGTTTATAATCAAGTATTTTAAGGCTAATTAATTAGATAACATAATTAATGTGATTAATTAATAAAGGTAATTAATTTGAAAATAATTAATCAATTAAAAGTTAATTTGAAAGCAAATTGTTTTTAGAAGCTTTGATTAAGTAAGAAATGTTTTATCTTAAAGATAAACAGAATTTAATGATTTGGATTCATTAAATTATTAAGTTAATTAATCGAGTAATTAATGAATGGTTAAATAAAAATAATAATTACTTAGTGAAAGTAATTAAGAGTAGATAATAAAAAAAATACAAAAGACTGATTAATCAAATGTTAAGGGTTAATTAATTCAAACATAATTAATTAATGTGGTTAATTAATTAGGTTAATTAAATTAAGAATAATCAATTAAGGATAAGTAATTATAATTAAGATTTAATTAATAGTTAAGGATTCATTAATTAAAGTAATTAATTAAAGGTCCATTAACAAAGGTAATTAAGATTCAATTAATTACAATTAAGGGTTAATTAATTAAGAGAATTAATTAAAGGAATGATCAATTAATGAAGGTGATTAAAACTTTATCAATTGAAGTTTATGATAATTAATCATTGATTAAAGATTATTAATGAAAGTAATTATGTGAGAAATAAAATTAAAACCACACGATTTATTCACCTAAATCAACGATGTTTGGTTGTTATTATACGCTGTGTGATGGATTGATATATTTGATATGTGATGTGATGCTATGTAATGCTTTGTACTAAGTTGTTATATCTGTGATGTATATATTGTTATATCAATATGTGACCCCTTGACCCGTAAAATGGCATTTAAATTTCGATGCGGCAGGGAGTCGGATTCCAATTGGTCATCCGATACCCACATCGAATCATAATGATGAATCTTTGTGATTGATAAATTTATTTTATCTATGAATCTGTGAATAAAGATAAGCGTTATGGGTTATACCACTTATCGATATGATTGAATCTGTGATGATTGATGTTGTGCACTATTGTGTTGAACCCCTGGACCACACTTGTACACACACAAGTATGGATTGCACGTGGAAATGGGTTGAGTCACAGATTTTTGAAATTGTTTTAAAGATTTAATCCAAAATAGTTTTGGAATTAGAATTGGAACTTTGAAATTGAATTTCAAAAATAAAAGTTATTTGGAATAACTAGATTGAGTTTTGAAATTTAAATAATTTGATTTAAATTTGAATTCAACATTTGGGATTGAATTTTATGGCTTGGAACTATGGTTCAAAAAGGGTTATTCAACTTATAAATGGGTTTTTAAACCATTTTAAAAGCGTTGATTGGGAATTTAAATTCTAAACCCAAAGATTTTAACTTGTATAAATATAATTGAACTTTTCTGAAACGGAAACTATATGTTTTCAAATAATAAGAGCTTTCGCATAAGAAATGAATTTCCAATTCGTGTTAAAAGGATTTCAAGTCTAAAATGGAAATAGTTTTCCAAGTTATAGATAAATCTTTGGAAACATGCTTTGAAAGCTATAAATTAAATCTTTGATTTAAAGATTTAAATTATTTAATCCAATCGAAATGGAAATTGTTTTGGGAATCTATAAATAAATCTTTATGAAACTATGTGAACTTAGTAAAATGAATCTTTTTATTTAAAGATTTAAAATGGTAATTTGTTTAACCATTTGAAAGAAAAGCTTTGGATTTTCAAGTTGTGACTTGACTGAAATACCATATCCATATGTTTTAAACTATTGCGCTCATTATTCGGTTTAGCCGGGAGAGGACCTTGTGTCATATAGCCCATTCCGAATAGTGATACGACGTTATGGATTGCATTTGAAGACCGTTGTTTAAGACCGGGTGTCTTCGAGAACGATAGGATAACCTGTTGATTGACTCTGCACTGAGTTGCTCCGGTATAGAGTTCTCCCTTAGTGACGAGAAGTAAGTTCAATCGGTATTGTGGATACGCGGATTTGCAAGGGCTTCTTCGAAAGTGCCTTCGGTTCTGTTCGAACTCGGAACAGACTTGTATGATTGTATGTCTGACACTACACTTTGAGATATTAAACGGATCTCTATCAAATACATTTCTGCTTGGTGGCGGAGAATTTATTCTCTTAGCTTAACACCCTCCTCTGAGACGTACGAGCTCAGAGGTTATGTAGTTGATATTTATCAGTGATATATTCCCAATTTGGTAGTGTGGCATGCTAAGTGCTGCTGTGTGTTGATGATCATTGTTGATCATTTGTGACCAAAGCATGGCTTTTGTATAAAGCGTAGCTTTGTGGACGAGACCGCATCAGGACCTCACACCCCGGAAATGTTCAAAACAGGAAAGATGCGGCAAGGTTATGAGGGTCGCGCCCTTTAGGGTGTGTCATTCCCTTCTAGTAAAGGGTGGTATCATGGTATGGAGCCCAGATACTTACTTATGTGGATACTGTAGATCTATTACTTTGTGATTGCTTTGCGGTTTTGAGGCGCCTCGGATAAAGGTACCAAAGGACCGGGGGATGGCATGCTCGAGTAGTAGTCACCTAGTTATAGAGGTAACCCGGCCTTGTGTTGGCAGAGATCCGGTTAGGTTCTCGGGACGTTCCGCCAGAGGCGATCCCATGTGGCAGTAGGAAGTTCCTTAGCCTGACCATTTGTTGGAAATCCATTCATCCAATACGTGCCTTGTACGGTTTTAGTTGTAGAACCTGCCATTTACTTATGGTGGAGC
Source organism: Allium cepa (assembly GCA_030765085.1). NCBI lineage: Eukaryota > Viridiplantae > Streptophyta > Magnoliopsida > Asparagales > Amaryllidaceae > Allium > Allium cepa. The sequence continues at coordinate 879,101,433 of CM060939.1, forward strand.
CCCACTGTTTAGATGGTAGCCATAGTAGGCATATGATACTGGTCGTATGTTGGCTAGGATTTATATTATACTTTCGAAATGGTTTTCCACACTTTTCACTTATAGTAATAATATCAAAGAAATTTTCTCGTATTAAGCATATTTGACTATCATATGGAGAAATCTCCTCCAAGTCTGCGTTTGCATTGCGTGTGTGGCGGGAGGCCTTATGGTAGTTTCATTTTCTAAAAAGCATTGCGGATTTCAAATTTAAATTCTTTTGCTTGTTTTAGAATACCAAATGTTTTTTGTTTGCTTATACCAGTCCCACGACTGACCTGGAGTTTATTGTTCATTTCCTAAACTCTGGGTGCGCACTATTTTTCCACACGGGCAGTCTAGAGTTGGGTTTTTCAGATAATCAATAGTAGGTGTAGATACTTTAGCTTTCTGCCTTAGGATTTGGCTATCGCATGTGGATCCAGTAGCTTCTCTTCATCTTGATTTGGGAGTTCGTGCTATTTTTGGATTGGCGCCTTGGAGATGGAGTTACAGTACTGGAGTTCTTTCTTGAAGACCATATTGGAGATATTTGTTCCGCTGCTAATGTATCTTTTCTTGTCGCTGTTATTTCTTGTATCTCTGATGTATATTCATTGTATCATCTGTTGTATCATATTGTATCTGATATTATATCAATGTTGTATATTGATATATGTTATTCTTTTTTCTTCCGCTGTGTTGTTTTACTTAATGGTGTTATAAGCTCCGGCGAACCAGATTCGACGTTTGGATCTGCGGCATCTGAATACGAGTGTCGTATTCGGTGCCGATTTTGTAAGGCCGAGTCAGGGTCACTACATTTGGTATCAGAGCTAAGGGTTAAAACTTTAGCTCAGGAGTATAACACATTAAGTAACTCATTAGAGATAGGGTGAAGTATATTCTAGAATGAGTATATCCTTAAGATATCCATTCGAACGCCTCAGTAAATTCTCTTACTATCCACTAATAGTAAGTATGAGTGCGAGAAGAGGACGAGATAGGGGATAGGGGAATACGACTGCAAATGGTCAACACCCTACGACAGTGGAAACAACTTTCTTCTCAATCTCCTTTGATTCGATTCTAAATTCTTTTGATTGCTTCGTAGCAGCTCTAGAAGAAGTTTCGGTGCGATGGTGGTCTTACGAATCGTTGTCGAAAATCCTTACTTCATACCTTCATCAGTTTCTTATTAGCTGTTTGCGCCAAAATTGGCCACAAATCCCGAATACCGTGAAAGCACCAGTGTATGAATACGGCTCAGCAATATTCAAACACAAATCACAGATCTCAGCAAATAACCCAAAAATGTTTGCACGAGAAATGGACAAACACCTCCAAGTCGTATGATTCCGTTGATTTTAAGTTGTCTTTAGTGATTTGGGTGATTTATGCAAATATATAAAAAGCAGGGACTAAACTGTAAAAGACACAAAGATTTATAGCGGTTCGGCCAGAACGTGCCTACGTCCACTTTATATGTTATTCTCCTTTTCTCTTCAGATTACAAGTACAAAGCTTTGATTACAAGTCATTGAAAGTTGTTTGAAAGTTCTATCCGTGCTTGAGCTCTCAAACTTGTCTGTCATTGCTGTACCCCTGCCCCTCTATTTATAGAGTGACTGGGGGTAGGGGTTCTGGATGTACATAGCTGTTGGTGGGCCTGGGCTGATGCAATCTGGCCTGGCAAAGTTGGTTCGGCAATGCTTTGGTCCGGCGTTGCCTTGGTTCGGCAGTGGATAGAGAATGAGTTGGTTCGGTAGGCGTGGGAAGAGTGTTGGTTCGGCGGGATTTGGTCCGGTAGGAGCATGGTGGAGCTGGACCGGTAGTGGCATGGTTCGGCGGAGAGTGGTACGGTGGAGCTCATTCGATAGTACATGGAAGTGTGGTTGGTTTGGCTAGGAAGGGAAGTGGAGTTGGTTCGGTGAGGCCTTGGACCGGTGGAGCTTGGTCCGGTGGTGAGAGGAAGGTGGTTTCAAACAGTATGTTCTTCCTACCTTACATCGATCATATCTCCTTCATACGAACTCCGATTAACCTGAAATTTGAAACATGGCCTCTCCTAATTCTTATCGTCATCTCCAACCAATTTCGTCCCAATCGGAGCTCAACCAAATTTTGGCGACATCGATAGTAGCCTGGATTCCAACTGATCTCCGCCATTCCTTGTCAATTTGTTGATATTCCAGTTTTGTCCAAAAATGGGATAACACTTTGCCCCCCAAAGCATCCCTTGTGATAGGAAGGCGTGTTTTGTAATGCCATGAGCTGGATGTTCATATCCTGTTGATGTCCTGCAAAGGAATTTTCAGTTTTATGTGACCTCAAATGACGACCGTTCGGGATCGAGATATTTGAGATGAAGTGCGACCGTTCATGGTCAAGCGTCTAACTTCAAATGACGATCGTTCGGGATCGAGCCATTTGTGGTGAAGTGCGACCGTGCGCGGTCAAGTGGCGGACCTCAAATGACGACCGTTCGTGATCGAGTCATTGGTGGAGAGGTGAGTTGTGCCGTTCGGGGCGAGTTGTGACCGTTCGAGGTCGGATGGCGTTCGAGGCGAGTTGTGACCGTTCGAGGTCGGGTGCCGTTCGAGGCGAGTTGTGACCGTTCGAGGTCGGGTGCCGTTCGAGGCGAGTTTGCGACTGTTCGTAGTCGGGTGCCGTTCGATGCGAGTTTGCGACTGTTCGTAGTCGGGTGCCGTTCGAGGCGAGTGTGCGACTGTTCGTAGTCGGGTGCCGTTCGAGGCGAGTTGTGATCGTTCAAGGTCGGGTGCCGTTTGAGGCGAGTTGTGACCGTTCGAGGTCGGGAGCCATTCGAGGCGAGTTGTGACCGTTCGAGGTCGGGTGCCGTTCGAGGCGAGTTGTAACCGTTCGAGGTCGGGTGCCGTTCGAGGAAAATTGTGTGTGCCCGGGGGGGGGGGGGGGGGGGGGGGGGCGGGACTTAATATTATCAGTGTCGGAGTTATTGTTTGGGGGAGTCTCAGAATCAAAGTCTTCGGCAGTTCGCTGCCATGCAAGAGGTGCTCGTGGACCGTTCGCGATCCAACGGGCATACAAGTAAATTTTTCCATAGAATTGTAAATGTTAAAGCAATAATCATATGAACCTTACGGCAGAAATGTCCAAACAGGAAGAATTTAAATGTTCAAATCAAAATCAAAGCAAAAAGCAGAATGAAGATGTCAAAGCGCAAACTCTTACTATAACGCGGTTGGTAGTCATTCAGAGCATGCCTATGGATCGTGCGCGATCGCTCACATGTGTAAATGATTTAACCGCGTTAGTGAGAGGTTTACAACTTGTTCATCGTTATTTTAATCAAGCAATCAATGGATAATCAAACGGTGCCCCGATCCAGGGTCACCTCTAGCCGATGTAGACGGTGGTCTCTCTGGCTCCACTGCCGGAGTTCGCCTCCTCACATACTGAAGGAGCATACCGTTCCTGATATGCCCTTCCACCTCGTCCTTCAAATGTCTACAATCATTAGTGTTATGACCGTTTAATTCATGGAATTCACAAAACTTATCTGATTTTCTTTCGTCAGAAGTTGGATCCCTTCGCATTGGTCTACGATACGGAACCTGCTCCTTGGTATCCTGGTAAATTCGTTCCAGACTCTCATTCAGCACAGTGTGAGTGGTGAATCGCGGCTCCCTCCGTTGCCGCTTTGACCTGTCCCCGTCATTCTCAGTCTTTCTTTTACCTCTACTAGTTTCCGCGCCTTTCTCAAGGGGATTTCCTCCTTTGATCGTATAAATACAATTCCTTCTCCTTCTTCTCTTTCGGCATTCGCATCCTCCAATCGTAGAAACTTTTCCGCCTCATGATAGAATTCTCCTAGATCCACGGGTGGATCCTTAGTTAATGAATTTTTGAACTCTGTTCCGTCAGCTATCCCGGACACAGTTACTATCATAACCATGGATGGATCTGGTCGATCCACCGAAGCTGCTGCCACATTGAATCGTGTTAGGTAACTCCTCAAAGTCTCTCCGGTTTTCTGCTTTAGGGTTGCCAAAGTCATCACATTCTTGGGTCTTGTAATGTGGACCCTGAATTGCCTCATAAATCTCTCAATTAAATCATTCCACGTTCCGATGGATCCATTCTCCAATTGTCTAAACCACAATGCTGGAATATCCGCCAAGTACAATGGAAAGCACCGGGCCATAACCTCCTCTGATGCCCCCAGCACTTCCATACGCCTCATATACTTCGTTAGATGAACCGTGGGGTCCGTTCTCCCGTCTTACATGTCCAGCGATGGTAACTTGAAATCTGGTGGGTTACTAGCTTGTGTGATTGCTGGAGTAAAAGGACTCCTATTAACATCCTCCAAATCTTTGTTTACCAAACCTCCTCTCATAGCTTTTCTAACCAACTCTGCCAACCTGTCATTGTCTCCGAGATGCAATCTTTGTTCATTACTTTCGACCTGCCCCCCGAGTCCACGAGGGAATTCTGGGATCTGCTCACTTGACTGAGCGTTCACTCCTCTGCTGCTCCCAGGTCGTGCAGATGCTTCTCTTTCTCTCTCCGAAATTGGATCTATGTTCTCCATGGGTGTGCCTCCTAATCCAGGTGCTATGCCGGATGGTCCTGCTCCGTTCCGAACTCCATCCGCTTCCCTATTCTGTACTCCAAGTTGCCCAATCTGCTGAAACAAATTCTGAATCAACTCCTCTTGTCTTTTCATCATTGTCTCCATCTCATCCCTGGTGATAAAGACTGAAGTTTGGTTCTCTCCTGAGGAAGCCCCTTGACTCCCTTCGTGCTGACTACTTTCTGGTCTCTGTCTTCTACTTGTTTTCCTTCCAAGAGCCATAATCTCGGATAGACTTCTGGTTCTTAAAGAGAGCCTCTCAACAAATCTTTGCGAGGCAATGATTAAAACGCTCCTGAGTTGTTCTCAGTGAAAGCACCAAAGTGTTTGCGCTAAAATTGACCACAAACCCCGAATACCGTGAAAGCACCAGTGTATGAATACAACTCAGCAATATTCAAACACAAATCACAGATCTCAGCAAATAACCCAAAAATGTTTGCACAAGAAATGGACAAACACCTCCAAGTCATATGATTCCGTTGATTTTAAGTTGTCTTTAGTGATTTGGGTGATTTATGCAAATATATAAAAAGCAGGGACTAAACTGTAAAAGACACACAGATTTATAGTGGTTCGGCCAGAACGTGCCTACGTCCACTTTATATGTTATTCTCCTTTTCTCTTTAGATTACAAGTACAAAACTGTGATTACAAATCACTGAAAGTTGGTTGAAAGTTCTATCCGTGCTTGAGCTCTCAAACTTGTCTGCCATTGTTGTACCCCTGCCCCTCTATTTATAGAGTGAGGCTGGGGGTAGGGGTTATGGATGTACATAGCTGCTGGTGGGCCTGGGCTGATGCAATCTGTCCTGGAAAAGTTGGTTCGGCAATGCTTTGGTCTGGCGTTGCCTTGGTTCGGCAGTGGATGGAGAATGAGTTGGTTCGGTAGGCGTGGGAAGAGTGTTGGTTCGGTAGGCGTGGGAAGAGTGTTGGTTCGGTGGGATTTGGTCCGGTAGGAGCATGGTGGAGCTGGACCGGTAGTGGCATGGTTCGGTGGAGAGTGGTTCGGTGGAGCTCATTCGGTAGTACACGGAAGTGTGGTTGGTTCGGCTAGGAAGGGAAGTGGAGTTGGTTGGGTGAGGCCTTGGACCGGTGGAGCTTGGTCCGGTGGTGATGGGAAGGTGGTTTCAAACAGTATGTTCTTCCTACCTTACATCGATCATATCTCCTTCATACGAACTCCGATTAACCTGAAATTTGTAACATGGCCTCTCCTAATTCTTATCGTCATCTCCAACCAATTTTGTCCCGATCGGAGCTCAACCAAATTTTGGCGACATCGATCGTAGCCTGGATTCCAACTGATCTCCATCATTCCTTGTCAATTTGTTGATATTCCAGTTTTGTCCAAAAATGGGATAACATCAGCTATTCGATCTAAACTCTAATGAATTTGAAATTGAAATTTTAAATTAAATAAATTGAAAATTTTAAATTAAGTTAAATTGGTTAACAAACATAAGGATAAATTTGAATTGTATCAATAAAACGATATCGGTTAAAACCAAATTTGAAATTCTATTGTAATTTCTTGTGTATATCAAAGTCCGAAGAGGGACAAATTGAAATATATTTTGGAGTATTCCGACCTGAATTTGGAATCCATATCTAGTGTTTGAGAAATTATAGAAGAGTGAATCCATCTATCTATTCTTTGGGATCCAATATATTCTACGAACGATTAGCTATCCCTTCGAACTAATCAATGCCCTCGTATATTCGTAGACCGATGGACCCGAATATCTTGTGTAATATTATATGAGTTTGTTCTCATATTGTTGATATTCTTATTTGGTAAGCCAAATACAGAATTGATATCCAGTTTGATTTGGAAAGATATTTCTCTATCGTCTATTCTTTCTCGTCTTCCTTGCAAATTTCGAAGACGAATTTTTTTAACGGGGGAATTTGTAACATTCCTGAAAATATTAGCCAAAATAATTCAATAATTAATTTAATTTTGAAATTAAATTGTGGGGTTATTTGTGAATTAATTAGAGATTTCCAGAATAAACTTAAAATTTTAGATTTGTAATAGGAATTTGATTACAAGTAAATAAAAATTGAATTGGCTTGAAATTTGGAAATTCTAAGATTAAAATATATTGTAATTAGAATTTAAAGGCTTAGAGATTAATAAAAAGTATGTATTTTAAAATGGAACTTTTAATTGAAAATTCAATAATTAATAATTTTATAAAATTAGTTGGATTTAAAAGTTGTAGTTTGAATTGGATACAAATGATTATAGAACAATTGTTTAAAACTAAATACTTATTTATTTGTTTTGATAAAAAGATTTAAAATACACCTTCTTTTGAAAATAAATATAGTTGTATATTCACAAAATATAAAATGTAAAGATGTTTACAAATGTTAAAAAAAATATGAAAATATAAATAGTACAAATTTTTCTCATATTAACAAAAAAAAAGGAACAATTCTTTTAAACATGAGGATATTGCATATATGTACATACAAACCAATATAACATACTTTAAGGTCTTATACATACATATATACAAAATGGCATCATCACTCTTTTTTTAAAGATAATCAAATTTAAAATAACAAGGAAACTTTACACCTTCCCATGTTGAAATCATACCATATCTCAGAATGAAAATATGAAAAAGGATTTGGCCTCACATTTTTCAATACATAAAGCTGTTCAAAACCAAAACCAAGAAACAACTCAGTTTTTTTTTTAAAAAAAGGTATACAGATTCAAACCTGGAAAAAAAAAGAAACTTAGACAAATCGAATTCAATTCGACCTGAAGCCAAGATTTTTACCTGGAAACAAGATTCCAGTTCAAGGAGGAAATCTTCAACCAGAGATGATCAACTCAGGAAATTAAAGAACTCAAACAAATTCAGAGAATTGTCAAAACAAGTTGTACAAAAACAATAAAAAGCAGTACAAAGCAAGCCTGAAATCAACTTCAACAAGAATTCAAACAATCCAACTTAGTCTAAAAGGCAAAGAAAGAAATCAAAGCAGTCTTCCAAAGCTAAACAATGTCAACTCAAACCTGTTCTTTCTTCTCCGTTTCATCAGACTTCAAGGTGAGCAAAACCTTCAACTTTGAATCTGTTATTTTTGTTTATGGGTATACTAATCCCTTTTATCCACTTATGCTTGGAGTGATGCTTTGATAGTGTGTTTGTTGATTGAAAAAAAATTCTTTGTTACATTTTACAGTTCCAAAAAAAATCAACTGTGAACAAACTTGCCTTATGTTAGTATGAATGCCTGCATCTACTCTCTTCTTCGATATAGGTTACTCTGGTTTTCATGTTGGATGTTTAGGTATGTAGGTAGTGTGCGTATCTGTTAAGTATTTCAATCATTCCCCTATTGAATCTCATGTTTAATGCCATTAAAGTAAAAGGAAAAAAAAATTCAAACTGCACCCTATCTAATCTATTTTAGACTTTGAATTGTGAACAGAAAACGATTATAAGAGTACAACATTGCCTTTAATAATAGTTTCAGATACTTATACTCAGTGATTTCTGCAAAAGCAATTCAAGTTACAGTGAAGCTCTAAAAAGAAAGAAAAAAAACAATAAGAAATTTGAATGGCTTAACTTTATAATTCGATTTTATAACTCGATTCGAAATCGAAAATGATGATTTTAGGAAGTTATTTCAGGATCTTTAGTGTATTGATTGATGAGGAATATAGGGTTGAACGAAAAAGATATATTCATCAAATTACGTTGAACGATGAGGTTAAGTTCGTCGTGCTTAGGTTGGGGGATGCTTGAGCATCAGAGATCAAAGGAAAAATACGAATGAAATTTTTAAACAATTGAGGCAGTGGATCGATGTGGAATTAGGGTTCTAAAGTTAGTTTTACGTGGATGGTTTTGAAGAAGGACTGCGTCACCACCGGGGCGTTTCAGGCGATCAGCCGTGGGGAAACAACGGCGAGGTGATGCGGTGTTGCTCTGGGAGGAAAGCCATGGATTCCAGTCAACGCGATCCACGATGGCATGGGTTTTTGTTGTTCGTGCTCGTTCCAGTTTTCGACTCATAATCTAAAATTCGTTTTGCTGTCGAATTGGGCTATTTGGGTGTTCCAGTGGATTGTCGAAGTCATTGGTGATTTGTGGAAGTTTTCGGCGATGGCTGGAGATCACCAGAGGCCGGTGCATGTGCACGTTTCTTCGCCGTGCACGGTATTAGTATTTTGGAGTTTGGAAGAAAAGAAGGAGAAGAAGAAGGTGAGGAACTCGGGTTCGCGTGCGTGCAGTACAGCGTTTGACTCGAAGCGGTTGATCGTTGCAAACGTCTCGAAGTCATACCCGGGGGAATTGAAAAATAGCTCAGGTCTGTTGGTTTCACTATGAAACAGTTTTGAACTTTTAAAATAAATCAATTTTTACTTAATAATTTTCTTAAAACCCACTTTCTTTCAAAATAACAAATCTTATTTAATCTTGGGATTAACTAATGGTTTTAAAATAAGTTTACTTTAAGATAATAAACTTAATGAAGGTGATTAAGGATGAATAATTAATGTTTTAAAGGTTTATAATCAAGTATTTTAAGGCTTATTAATTCGATAACATAATTAATGTGATTAATTAATAAAGGTAATTAATTTGAAAATAATTAATCAATTAAAAGTTAATTTGAAAGCAAATTGTTTTCAAAAGCTTTGATTAAATAAGAAATGTTTTATCTTAAAAATAAATAGAATTTAATGATTTGGATTCATTAAATTATTAAGTAATTAATCGGGTAATTAATGAATGGTTAAATAAAAATAATAATTACTTAGTGAAAGTAATTAAGAGTAGATAATAAAAAAAACTAAAGATTGATTAATCAAATGTTAAGGGTTAATTACTTCAAACATAATTAATTAATGTGGTTAATTAATTAGGTTAATTAAATTAAGAATAATCAATTAAGGATAAGTAATTATAATTAAGATTTAATTAATAGTTAAGGGTTCATTAATTAAAGTAATTAATTAAAGGTCCATTAATAAAAGTAATTAAGATTCAATTAATTACAATTAAGGGTTAATTAATTAAGAGAATTAATTAAAGAAATGATTAATTAATGAAGGTGATTAAAACTTAATCAATTGAAGTTTATGATAATTAATTATTGATTAAAGATTATTTATGAAAGCAATTATGTGAGTAATAAAATTAAAACCACACGATTTATTCACCTAAATCAAAGATGTTTGATTGTTATTATACGCTGTGTGATGGATTGATATATTTGATATGTGATGTGATGCTATGTAATGCTTTGTACTAAGCTGTTATATCTATGATGTATATATTGTTATATCAATATGTGACCCCTTGACCCCTAAAACGGCATTTAAATTTCGATGCGGTAGGGAGTCGGATTCCAATTGGTCATCCGATATCCACATCGAATCATAATGATGAATCTTTGTGATTGATAAATTTATTTTATCTATGAATCTGTGAATAAAGATAAGCGCTATGGGTTATACCGCTTTATCGATATGATTGAATCTGTGACGATTGATGTTGTGCACTATTGTGTTGAACCCCTGGACCACACTTGTACACACACAAATATGGATTGCACGTGGAAATGGGTTGAGTCACAGATTTTTGAAATTGTTTTAAAGATTTAATCCAAAATAGTTTTGGAATTAGAAATGGAACTTTGAAATTGAATTTCAAAAATAAAAGTTATTTGGAATAACTAGATTGAGTTTTGAAATTTAAATAATTTGATTTAAATTTGAATTCAACATTTGGGATTGAATTCTATGGCTTGGAAACTATGGTTCAAAAAGGGTTATTCAACTTATAAATGTGTTTTTAATTCATTTTAAAAGCGTTGATTGGGAATTTAAATTCTAAACCCAAAGATTTTAACTTGTATAAATATAATTGAACTTTTCTGAAACGGAAATATATGTTTTCAAATAATAAGAGCTTTCGCATAAGAAATGAATTTCCAATTCGTGTTAAAAGGATTTCAAGTCTGAAATGGAAATAGTTTTCCAAGTTATAGATTAATCTTTGGAAACATGCTTTGAAAGCTATAAATTAAATCTTTGATTTAAATATTTAAATTAGTTAATCCAATCGAAATGGAAATTGTTTTGGGAATCTATAAATAGGTCTTGGTGAAACTAGGTGAATTTTGTAAAATGAATCTTTTTATTTAAATATTGAAAATGGTAATTTGTTTAACAATTTGAAAGAAACGCTTTGGATTTTCAAGTTGTGACTTGACTGAAATCCCATATCCATATGTTTTAAACTATTGCGCTCATTATTCGGTTTAGCAGGGAGAGGACCTTGTGTCATATAGCCCATTCTGAATAGTGATACGATGTTATGGATTGTATTTGAAGACCGGTGTTGAAGACCGGGTGTCTTCGAGAATGATAGGATAACATGTCGATTGACTCTGCACTGAGTTGCTCGTATAGAGTTCTCGCTTAGTGACGGGAAGTCCGATCGGTATTGTGGATACCCGGATTTGCAAGGGCTTCTTCGGAAGTGCCTTCGGTTCTGTTCGAACCCGGAACAGACTTGTATGGTTGTATGTATGACACTACACTTTGAGATATTAAACTGATCTCTATCAAATACATTTCTGCTTGGTGGCGGAGAATTTATTCTCTTAGCTTAACACCCTTCTCTGAGACGTACGAGCTCAGAGGTTATTTAGTTGATATTTATCAGTGATATATTCCCAATTTGGTAGTGTGGCATGCTAAGTGCTGTTGTGTGTTGATGATCATTTGTTGATCATTTGTGACCAAAGCATGGCTTTTGTATAAAGCGTAGCTTTATGGACGAGACTGCATCAGGACCTCACACCCCGGAAATGGTCAAAACAGGAAAGATGCGGCAAGGTTATGAGGGTCGCGCCCTTTAGGGTGTGTCATTCCCTTCTGGTAAAGGGTGGTATCATGGTATGGAGCCCAGATACATACTTATGTGGATACTGCAGATCTATTACTTTGTGATTGCTTTGTGGTTTTGAGGCGCCTCGGATAAAGGTCCCAAAGGACCGGGGGATGGCATGCTCGAGTAGTAGTTACCTAGTTACAGAGGTAACCCGGCCTTGTGTTGGCGGAGATCCGGTTAGGTTCTCGGGACATTCCGCCAGAGGCGATCCCATGTGGCAGTAGGAAGTTCCTTAGCCTGACCATTTGTTGGAAATCCATTCATCCAATACATGCCTTGTACGGTTTTAGTTGTAGAACCTGCCATTTACTTATGGCGGTGTCCCACTATTTAGATGGTAGCTATAGTAGGCATGCGATACTGGTCGTATGTTGGCTAGGATTTATATTATACTTTCGAAATGGTTTTCCACACTTTGCACTTATAGTAATAATATCAAAGAAATTTTCTCGTATTAAGCATATTTGACTATCATAAGGAGAAATCTCCTCCAAGTCTGCGTTTGAATTGTGTGTGTGGCGGGAGGCCTTATGGTAGTTTCATTTTCTAAAAAGCATTGCGGATTTCAAATTTAAATTCTTTTGTTCGTTTTAGAATACCAAATGTTTTTTGTTTGCTCATACCAGTCCCACGACTGGCCTGGAGTTTAGTGTTCATTTCCTAAACTCTAGCTACCCACTATTTTTCCACACGGCCAGTCTAGAGTTGGGTTTTTCAGATAATCAATAGTAGGTGTAGATTCGATAGCTTTCTGCCTTAGGATTTGGCTATTGCATGTGGATCGAGTAGCTTCTCTTCATCTTGATTTGGGAGTTCGTGCTATTTCTGGATTGGCACCTTGGAGATGGAGTTACAGTACTGGAGTTCTTTCTTGAAGGACACATTGGAGATTTTTGTTCCGCTGCTAGTGTATCTTTTCTTGTCGCTGTTATTTCTTGTATCTCTGATATATATTCATTGTATCATCTGTTGTATCATATTGTATCTGATATTATATCAATGTTGTATATTGATATATGTTATTCTTTTTTCTTCCGCTGTGTTGTTTTACTTAATGGTGTTATAAGCTCCGGCGAACTAGATTCGACGTTTGGATCTGCGGCATCTGAATACGAGTGTCGTATTCGGTGCCGATTTTCGAAGGCCGAGTCAGGGTCGCTACAGTTTTGGTTTCGAAGTATAAACTATTTTGAAAGAAATATAGTTTTGAGATGAAATGATTTGATTTTTAAAGTATAAACTATTTTGAATTGACCACGGCATTATAATAACGTTTGATTGTTAAAGAGACTGGGATCGGAAGTTGTCATACTCTCTGCCAACTCTGAAAACCACTTTAAAAACCGTGTACGCAGTGGAGATTCTTGAATGAAGTAGGATGGTAGCGACGTCCTTGAGGTATATTACGTGGGCCCAACTCCCGTAAGTTGGAATAAGATGGCTAAAACAGGAGCGATCTCAGACCAAGTGAGGTCATTCCTCCGATCAGACACATTTCTTCGATACTATACTCTTACTTGTGGTTGATTTGATGGCCATCCTCCGATTTTGATTTAGGGTGTGTTCCGATGTGGGCGTATGTGGCTGCAACATTACCACCAGCCCATGTGCTTAATTGGTATATCTACCTTGGCATTGCCTTGTGTGTCGTGTCACCTACCATAGCGAGCCTTAGTACGAGTTTGTTTTTCTCTCGTAGCCCGTGGATTATTTAGGGTAGTCTCTCGATCTGGTGATATGCTGATACTGAATGGACTACTTGGACTATTACGTGTTAAGGGAAATATTGGGTCACTCCTTAATGCTATTTTAAAGTACGTTTATTTTACTATAGACATTATTATAATAGCGCAATATTACTACACAGTAAATAGTTTAAAGGATCCTTAAAGGATGAGCGATACCAAGCATCCTTTAAGTTAATGATGCATTTTGTTACTGTTTACTTGAGTTGATTTACACTTCATATGTATTTATGTCATGACTCGAGTGTTTTGTGTTTTGCTTTACGCTCGAGTCAGATTGAGTGATTCAGCATTCAAGACTCACCTTCGGAGTTGGAGCTTTGCTTGAAGATCCAGTCATCTTTTTTGCTTTCAGTATTCAGTGTTTTAGTGATGTATTCTGATTTGTATCTGATGTATTTTGTTACTCTTCTGTTGTATCTTATTTAACTCTAATGTATCTTACTTTTAAATAGTAGCTTATGAACTACTATCTCTTTTACTTCTGCTGCATGATTAAATAGTATGTTCTGTGATTTGTGACTATTTATTTACTGTATATTCTGAGATTTGCCAAATTTTATTTACAACGCGGTATTTTGAACAATTCAAGTTCGACATGTACGGATGCAAATTGTTGAAGATATTAGGTCGTTACACTATAAATCATATATTTTTTCGCTCCAATATTTGGTTCCTCTTCGACATTGACATCGTCGTTATTAATTTCAATAGTAGAGAACATTGATCGTCCTGAATCTTCAACCATATGTTCTATGAGATTCGTCGTACTAACTTCATCACTAATGACCTCTATTGACCGTTCTTTGTTACGTGTTATAATTTCTCCATGACGATCCCACACCAAATAATTGGTTACGAAACCATATTGGCGTAATGAATCCTAAACATATTCGGTACAAAATGCTTCAACAATTTGCACATACTACAGGGACAACGAATTTCAACATCGTTTCCAATATTACTTAAAGCAAATTCGACAAACATATTTACCTCGTTATGAAAATGTTTACTTACTGAGCCTTCTATTTCTCCTCCTTGATACATCCAGCTCCGATCAATAAAATAATTGACCATTTTTCCTACTATAAAACCTATGATCAATAGTAAAAAAATTATTAATCAAATTCGATAAACACATTTAGATTTTACTGTTTTTTATAATCCATTTTCGTTTATATACAAAGTTATATTTATTGATATTTTATTCACATTTTTATACCTTTTGTGATGGTCGGTCATCCTACTTCCCATTACAAACACAATAGTAATTACATTTCTTAAATCATATCATTATCAATGATTTTCCAAATTTCGGCAGCACTTCCCCCGTGTTCCTTGTATCGTACACATATACATGTACACAAGGAACGGAAAGGAAAGGCCATCGAAATTTTGTGAACCGTTTAACGATATGATTTATGAAACGTAATTACTATATAGTGTTTGTAACTTGTCCAATAATGGGATAAATCAAACAAATATTATATCAGATGAATATGAATATCCGTTTTGCAATAAAAACGAATATTCATACAACGAACATATACAACACCTGTCAGACGGGGCCAAAAATTCACTAAGGGACGTAAATTTTGTTTATATGTTACCGTTTTATTAAATATATAAAATAAAGCATATTATGCATTATTTTATTTATATTCTACTATTTTATTAAATATATAATAAATTATATGACTTTTACTACTTCGCAAAATATATAATCCATGTGTATATATATTCTAAATTATATACTTATCTAATGCTAATATATTTTGTAAAAGACATAATTCATGTTCATAAAATATTCGACTAATTCATGTTTTCCTAATATTTTACAAAACATACACAAAATAATTTAAATCAATGCTAACTAATCTAACGCTAAGTCAAATTCGCATTTACACTAAATTATCAATATATGTATATATGTGAATAATATATATACACAAAAAATTTGAACATTTGGATGGAAATAATGGAAATTAGCATTTAGTTTGGTATAATAAACAATCAATAGGCCATTAGATACAACTACAATAACAAATTAAACACAAAATTAGCAAAATTTAAAATTTTAGGGTTTTAGCCAAAACCAGATTTTGGAGATGTATTTGGATGGAGAGAGGCCGCTGGTGTTGATTGATGGCGTCGGAGTGGCTGCCGGTTGCGTGGGCAGGCTTGGAGCAAGAAAAGAGGAGGAGTGGAGGAAGATGGAGATGGATTTGGGTGGTTTTGGGGAGGAAGATATGAATGAATTGCTGTCTCGGCTTGGCTGCAGGTTTACATGAATAATTCCAATGGCTTCCAACAGTCGCAAACGGCATTTTTACAAGGGTTACCAACGACTACCAATGGCTTGTTAAAAAATAACGAGCCATTGGTAGCCGTTGGAAATTCCCGTTGGCGGCCGTTGGAAGCCTATCGTGGCTATATACTGTAGTTCTAGTAGTGTAGAAATTTTAACTCTAAGTGACACTAACAGGTAAGCAACAAATGCTGGTTGATTATATTGTTGATCTTCTCTGAGTTTTCTTCCCTCATTTTTCAGGTGAAAGACAAATTTTGGAAGCATAAAAAAAAGTATCCTCTTTAAAAAGTACATAGATGCATGATTCAGTGCTGATATCATTATGAAGATTGGGTCTAAAGCATTTGTGCATTGAAAGTTATCAGGAGATAGATTAAGAGAGACTGGAACCACCTTTCTTTGAAGCGTAAGCGTCAATAAGCTAGCATGGCTAGCTACTATAAACATAGTTCCCAGATGTCCCCATAACCATCTAAACCAATAAATCAATCCACAAGAATTAGAAATACTCAAACTAGAAATGACTCATTTGTACGCTGTCCACTCATTTGTACGCTGTCCGCCTGGACTCCAATATGCTTCTCTAAAACCAAAGCTACCCATTCCTTGATCTTCGTAAAACAATTTTGTAACATACCCTAAAATTTCAGCTTATAACTCACTGAATTTTGTTTTTTGGAAATGCTTTTATTTTTTCCAAGTGAATAATATTATTCATCATTTCTCCATTTACCTGACATACTATTATTTTTCTAAGAAAATCTATAACTAAATTACCCTTCTTCTTTGTTGCATTTTTAGTATTTTTCTTATAACCCATCAAACCGAAAACATCAACACTACAAGAAAGAGCATCATTTTCGATGGCTAAAGAGCATCGGTGGCCGTCGGAAGGCTATGCGAGCCGTCGGAAATAAAGCTGCCATCAATCAGTCCTTTCGACGGTTTTGTCGTTGGCTTTGGAATGGCTATCAACTGACGGCTTTTCGACATCCGTTGTGTACATATAGCAATTTGTGATTCAATTGTACATATGTCAGAAACTGTTGATTTCGTACCGTCCGAAACGGTTGTGTGCCATCGTTTATTTTTTTCTAATAAATCGTCCGTAGCCGCCAATAGCTTAATCTATTTTGAGCGCTGAACTTGGGCCTATATTTGTGTTTGTTACAAGGTTTTAAAAGAATATAGACAATTTAAATTTTCACAGTAAAATCAATGCAGTGGGTGTTACAAAGATTTAATTTATCAGGCCTGTGTAAATAGCGTTGCTTAAAGCAGATCCGCTAAAAGAGCAAAATTGTGAAAGTGTAATGTTTGAAGAAGCAATTTATGGTCAGATTTAGAGGGATACATTAGAGCTTTAATTGAATAGATTTAACACTAATGACTGTTAACAGTCGCAAATACGATGAGATCTCAATGTTTTAAACAAAATTAACATAACAGGCTAAACTTAGGAACATGAAAATCATACCACCTCGTCCTGCACCTACGCCCCTTATAAAGCGTCTACTTCTTATCCTCTAATATATGATTGAAACAGTAACCAGTCAATGGCATTGCCTTTTTCTCGCATCCCTTCCGGTTGCACTTAACTCTTTCTACGATGTTATATTTTTCCATTGTTGTGCTTTACTTGTTGTTTTCAAAAGGACTCTTACCAGTTTCCCAAACGTACTTACTGTGCATAGCCCTAGCTTCCTCCGTCAATCCCCAATATTGATTTCTGTAAATTCTAAGCAATTCTCCAGCATGATGCAATCGACGAAGAATCACGTCTTCACGTGAGAGGAATCTTTTGGAATTAGAATCAAGCATTGCTATTGGGTCTGCTAGAGGAACGATGGGCATTTATTTCAGATTTTTATCACAATTGAGAAATTAGGGAGTATCGAGTAGCTTGATGATTTTGGGGCAGAAGATATATTTTAAATAAAAGACGTGGCAATATTTATGTAAGGGTCGGGCCACATGATCACAAATTAAACACAAAATGGCGACACAAAAGATCCGGACCATTGAATTTTTTTGTCTTTATGGTGAAGGTGGAATTCAGGAGGCAATCCAATAGTGAGATTCTTTATGTCACCAATTGTGTCTATATTTTGTGTCTAAATAGACATTCCCTTTATATAAGCACAAAGAAGCTTTATTTTAGTGAGTGGAACACGGTTCTGTGCTTAGCAACACGCTTATTTTAATACGTGCAATTAATGCTTTGAATGGTTAAAGAATATCTAGTATTAATGAATAGTTCGCTAGTAGTTGGAATTTATCAAAGTTGAAAACGGGGATTGACTATTATGGATTCTGAAACCATGTTTTAAATTTTATTCGTAACTTTATTCTAGAAAAATTGGATTTTGAGTTTTTTTTGAAAATTAAATTCAAGCATAACCGTATGATTTTATGATTAGAATTCAAAAAATTCAAATAAATTCATGAGTGCATGTAGTTATCGTTCGTTCTCTTATACTCAAAAACTCGGCTTTCCAAGCAAAATAGCTCTAAAAACTTCCCAGATGTACCGCAACTTCATTTCCTAAATAATGAAAGGAAAATACTTTCCCAAGCGCTACTTTATTATCTTTTTTGAAGTCATGCATTTGAAAAAATAAAGATTTGAGTCAATATTGTCCTTTTTTAGTATTAGGCTTTCTCTGATTTTGGAATTGGAGTCAAGGCAACAGCAAAGAAAGTCACATCAAGCTCTATCCCGGTAAAGAAAAGGGGAATTCTCAATTGTTACACATATCTCAATCAGATGTAAAAAGTATAATGACCCGTTTTTCCGACCGTTGAAAATCGACACTAATACATTCTCAGTATTTATCCGCTACAAATTCAAGTGCCGAAAATGCGTATTGATCAAGAATAGCAAGAAAATAACATAAAATAGAATATAAAACAGAATCTCATACGAATGGAATAATCATATATTATTAACTATAAAATCTTTTACAGGGGAAAAATTTGAATATCAGAGTCTAACGTAAATTTAGCCTGAACAGTTATAAATCATTTTCCCTTATAAATGCTGAAAAATGATGTAGCGCACAATGCCTTAAATCTTAGGTAGCCTGTTTTGAGATGCGAGCTATGCCTTAGGTCGCTTACTAACGAGCTACGACCTAACAAGCTAACGGTTCAAGAAGAATTAAGCAACCTGCAGCGCGACAGCGAGTTATGCGAGTTACGACCTAACACGGGCGAGCTAACTATAATTCACCATGATAAGTCGCTTGAGCGACCTAACGAGTCTTAAGTCGCTGCCGTATGTACATTAAGTCGCTTGAAGCCGCTTCAGTAGGTCGTTCAAACTTAAGTCGCTCCGCCCTTAAGTCGCTCCTATGCCGCATTGTTTAAGTCGCTCTCACAAGTCACCCAGAAGTTAGGTCGCTGAGATTTCCTTATGTCGCACAAATTGATAGATAGCTCAAGCTGCTTGTTGTCGTGGTATTGTTAAGTTGTAGGTCATTTTACTTATGCCGCTTGTAAATGTTAAGTCGCATTGTTGTTGTATCGTTTGTTGGTTTGTATGTTGTATGTCGCGTGTGTTGTTATTAAGTCGTAGGTCGTGTAATGTAACTCGTGTTGTAAGTGTTGTAGGCCGTAGGTCGCATGCTATTAGGTCGGTATGTTGTGTTGTAAAATCTCTACAAATATGTGTGTGTTGTCATTGTAAAAGGAGTTGATTTTGAATAAAAATTTTTGAGTGTTTTGTGCCTCTTTTAAAATTAGAAGTTGAGTGTGAGCTCCTTTCTCCATCTTCGGTTATTCGAGTGCGCTCGAATCAACGGATTTGAAGCCGATTCACGGAATCTCGTGCGTGAGATCAACGTCGAAGGATCGTAGATCTTTTAACACGGTATCGTGCGCGATCAACGTGTTGAAGATACCTAGAATCCGGTATCTCGAGAGATCAACGGATTTGGGCATTTATCCTGAGTATCATCAATTCATCAGTTTATCATTATACCGTTCCATCGTTGTTTTATTGTCGTTGCATCATTTGGTGACAACTTGTTTAATCCGCTGTGTCAGTTTGGTATCGAGCTTGAAGAGCTAAGTTGAAGCTAATTGAGATCAAGGTCGAACAAGAGTAAGTCGAGGCCGAGCTAAGGTAGGTCGAAACCAAGTCAGGCCGAGCCGAGCTATGTCCTAGTGCGAGCCGAGCTATGTCGAACTATATCAAAGTTAGATCAGGAAAGAGTTTGTTGGTAATCATGCCTCCGAGACATGCTAATCGATTTCAAAATGTTGAAGATGTATATAGAAGACAAGAAGCTGAGCAGATGGAGCAGAGTATCAATGAAAAGTTCGATGAAGGTATTGGAAAATTAGAGAAGTTGATGAGAGACATGAATCAAAGTCAAAGGAGAACTTCACCAGTTTTGCACCATAGTGGAAACAGAGTTTCACCTTCAGTTTCGGGAGAAAGAGACGTGCGTGGTAGCAGAAATGTTGATGGTCAGAATCGACATCGACATACTTCAGATTTAGAGGAATTCAGTGATGGTGATAGTAGTTTTTGTCGAAACCATGGCCAAGGACGAAGTCGAAATAGAGATTTTGAAGATGATCGTCGATGGGAGTCGGGGATGAAAACAGAGATTCCAGAATTCAAAGGAGGAATGATATCGGAAGAATTCCTGGATTGGTTATCAAATGTTGAAGAAATTTTGACTTCAAGGAAGTACCCGAGCATCGTAGTGTTAAGTTGGTTGCTACACGATTTAGGGGAAGAGCTATGGCATGGTGGCAACAAACTAAACTTACACGGGAAAGAATGGGAAAGTCGAAGATTGTTTCATGGGAAAAGATGAAGAAGTTGATGAAGGCTACTTTATTGCCTTATAATTATCAGTCTCTTATGTATCAGCGCTTACAGAATTTGAGACAAGGGACAAAGTCGGTAAATGATTATGCAGATGAGTTTTATCAACTGATTGCTAGAAATGATATCATGGAAATGGAGGAACAGTTGACATCTATATTTGTTGGAGGATTGAGAATGCAAATTCACGATATGGTAAATATGTTTGATCCAAGATCCATTGCTGAAGCACACCAGAAGGCTCTAGCTTGGGAGAAGCAAGGTAGAAGAGGAGGTGGTGCACTTACAAGTTCGATCAATCAGGTGAAAGGGGCTAGTAGCAATACTAATGTTTCCATGGCTGTTAGTAAAACTTTTGTCAATGAAGTTGCTAAGACCAAGGTCAACAACAATTTCAAGTGTTATAATTGTCAAGAGTGTGGTCATAAGAGCAATGAATGCCCAAGGCCTAAGAAGCGAGCGATGGTTGCTGAGCTTGAGGATGAGGATGCAGAAATAGAATGTTCCAATTCACCATAAGTTGAGGAGGAAGAAGAATTACTGACGGGAGACGAGGGATATTCTTTAATGATGAGGAGATCTTGCTTGACGCCAAAACAGGAAGAGGTGACTAGCTGGTTGAGGAGTAATATTTTTCAGTCGACATGCACTATTTTGGAAAAGGTTTGTAAGTTTGTCATTGATGCAGGAAGTTGTGATAACATCATCTCTACGGAAGCTGTAAAGAAGTTAGCGTTAAAGATAGAGAAGCATCCCAAACCTTACAAATTAGCTTGGTTGAGGAAAGGTGGGGAAGTGAAGGTTAGTCGAAGAGCTTGTGTAACTTTTTCCATTGGAAAGAAGTATAAGGATGAAATTTGGTGTGACGTGGTAGATATGGATGTATGTCATTTGTTATTGGGAAGACCGTGGCAATTCGATAGAGCCGTGCAACACGATGGAAGGACTAACTGCTATATTTTCATGTTCAATGGCACTAGAATCACTTTCCTAAACAACGACAACAAAGTGAAAGCAAGTTGGAGGAAATCGAGGAACTAAAGACTATTATCTTTGAAGGAGTTTGTAAAAGAAGTAAAGGATGGGCCTGAAGTATTTCTGTTGATTGGACGTGAAAGTAGTGAAACAGTTGAAATTCCTGAGGAAGTTAAGCCAGTGTTGAAGGAATTTGAAGATGTATTTCCTGAAGAATTGCCAAAAGAATTACCACCGTTGAGAGACATACAACACCACATTGATCTTGCTCTGGGAGCTGTGTTACCACATAGACCACATTATAGAATGAGTCCAAAGGAGTACGAAGAGTTGAGAAGGCAGGTGGAGGAGTTACTTGAACAAGGGCACGTACAAGAAAGTTTAAGTCCTTGTGCAGTACCAGCCTTGTTAGTGCCAAAGAAAGATGGAACTTGGAGAATGTGTACAGATAGTCGAGCACTAAACAAGATTACAGTGAGGTACAGATTTTCGATGCCGAGATTGGACGACTTGTTAGATGAGTTGAGCGGAGCTGCTATCTTTTGAAAGATTGATCTGAAGAGTGGGTATCATCAGATTCGAATTCGACCAGGGGATGAATGGAAGACCGCATTCAAGACGCGGGAAAGGTTGTATGAATGGCTGGTCATGCCATTTGGTCTTTCGAATGCACCCAGTACTTTTATGCGAGTGATGAATCAGATCTTTCGACCGTTTATTGGAAAGTTCATGGTGGTATACTTTGATGATATATTGATACATAGTGGAAGCACAGTAGAACATCTACAACACTTGCAGGAAGTGTTGATGATACTTCGTTAGGAGCAATTTTACGCTGTAACAAAGAAGTGCATGTTCATGACACACAGTGTTTTGATTTTGGGGCATGTGTTGTCCAAGGAAGGAATCCATGTGGATCAAGGAAAAGTTGAAGCAATCAAGGACTGGCCATAACCCAGGACTGTAACGGAAGTGAGAAGTTTCCATGGGTTAGCATCATTCTACCGAAGGTTTATTCCATATTTTAGTAGCGTGATGACACTAGTGACAGATTGTATGAAAGGAAAGCAGTTTGTGTGGACTAAAGAGGTTGATTCTGCTTTCCAACAGATTAAGACACTCTTGACTACAACACCGATTCTTAGATACCCGGATTTTCAGTTGCTCTTTGAGCTAGATACTGATGCGTCTAAGGTTGGAATTGGTGGAGTATTAAGTCAGAAGGGTCGTCCAACTGCTTATTTTAGCGAGAAACTTTATGGAGCCAAGACAAGATACAGTACCTATGACTTGGAGTTCTATGCTATTGTGCAAGCCATAAAGCATTGGAGACACTATTTGTTTCATAAAGAGTTTGTGTTATATACGGACCACGAAGCGTTGAAGCATTTGCAGGGACAGGATAAGATTGCAGCCAGGCATGCTTCATGGATCGCATACTTGCAACAGTTTACATTTGTTGTAAAGCATATGCCGGGAGTTACAAATCGTGTGGCAGACGCATTGAGTAGAAGAAATCATTTGTTGACTATGATGAGAGTTGAAGTGACGGGGTTTGATGTATTTCCAGAGTTGTTTGTTGAGGATCCTTACTTTTCTAAGATTGTAGATGAAGTTGAGAAAGGGAAGATGGATGAGTATGTGTTGGTAGATGGTTTTATATTCAAAGGAAATCGGTTGTGTATACCATAGTGTAGTTTACGAATGAAGATTGTGAAAGAATTGCATGAAGAAGGTCATGCGGGAAGAGATCGTACCTTGTAGTTGATTTCTCAATCATATTTTTGGCCTTCCATGAGGAAAGAAGTTGAAAGATTTGTGCGGAGATGTCACATATGTCAAGTTTCCAAAGGGACAGCTACGAATGCAGGATTGTATATGCCATTGCCCGTGCCTACTAGACCATGGGTTAATGTTAGCATGGATTTTGTTTTGGGTTTTCCAAGAACTCAACGAGGGAATGATTCTATATATGTTGTGGTGGGTAGATTTTCGACGATGGCACATTTCATAGCTTGTAAAAAGACCGCCGATGCAGTCTGTGTTGCTCAATTTTTCTTTAAAGAGGTTTATCGACTACATGGGCTACCTGAGACCATTGTTTCTGACCGGGATACTCGATTTCTAAGTCATTTTTGGTTGAGTCTATGGAAGATGGTTGGGACTGAGCTGAATTTTAGTAGCGCCTATCATCCACAAACGGATGGGCAAACGGAAGTGGTGAACAGATCTTTGGGAAACTTGTTGAGATGTCTTGTGAAGGATAATTTGAAGAGCTAGGATGTGAAATTGTGTCAGGCAGAATTCACACATAATCATGCCATTAACCGAAGTACTGGATTCAGTCCATTTCAAGTAGTATATTCAGCCATTCCGAAGCGACCGTTGGATTTGTTGACAGTTCCACGTCAGAAAGGGGTTGTTAAACGAGCTTGTGATTTCGTGAATGAGTTGCAGGAGTGTCACAGGATTGTTTATGAACGATTGCTTAATTCAAATGAGAAGTATAAGCAACTGGCAGATAAGAAGCGAAGGAGTGTAGACTTCAAAGAGGGTGATTTTGTTTACGCGGTATTGAAGAATGATCGTTTTCCAATTGGAACTTACAACAAATTGAAAGCTCAAAAAATTGGTCCTGTAGAAATCTTGAAGAAGATCAATGAGAATGCGTATCAGTTGAAACTGCCGAATCATATCCACACGGTTGACGTTTTCAACGTCAAACACTTGATCCCATATTATGAATATGAATACGTCGAAGAAGAGGAAAGTGCGAATTCGGGGACGAATACTTTTCATCCAGAGGAGTATGATGTAGCGCACAATGCCTTAAATCTTAGGTCGCCTATTTTGAGATGCGAGCTATGCCTTAGGTCGCTCACTAACGAGCTAACGGTTCAAGAAGAATTAAGCAACCTGCAGCTTGCCAGTGAGTTATGCGAGTTACGACCTAACACGGGCGAGCTAACTATAAGTCACCATGATAAGTCGCTTGAGGGACCTAACGAGTCTTAAGCCGCTGTCGTATGTACATTAAGTCGCTTGAAACCGCTTCAGTAGGTCGTTCAAACTAAAGTCGCTCTGCCCTTAAGTCGCTCCAATGCCGCATTGTTTAAGTCGCTCTTACAAGTCACCCAGAAGTTAGGTCGTTGAGATTTCCTTATGTCACTCAAATTAATAGATCGCTCAAGCTGCCTGTTACCGTGGTATTGTTAAGTCGTAGGTCGGTTTTCTTATGCCTCTTGTAAATGTTAAGTCGCATTGTTGTTGTGTCGTTTGTTGGTTTGTATGTTGTAGCTCGCGTGTGTTGTAATTAAGTCGTAGGTCGTGTAATGTAACTCGTGTTGTAAGTGTTGTAGGCCGTAGGTCGCATGCTATTAGGTCGGTATGTTGTGTTGTAAAATCTCTATAAATATGGGTGTATTGTCATTGTAAAAGGAGTTGATTTTGAATTTGAGGGCTTTGTGCCTCTTTTAAAATTGGAAGTTTAGTGTGAGCTCCTTTCTCCATCTTCGGTTATTCGAGTGCACTCGAATCAATGGATTTGAAGCCGATTCATGGAATCTCATGCACGAGATCAACGTCGAAGGATCGTAGATCTTTTGACACGGTATCGTATGCGATCAACGTGTCGAAGATAGCTAGAATCTGGTATCTCGAGAGATAAACCGATTTGGGCATTTATCCTGGATATCATCAATTCATCAGTTTATCATTGTACCGTTCCATCGTTGTTTTGTTGTTGTTACATCATTTGGTGACAACTTTTTTAACCCGTTGCATCAAAAAACAACAATAAAATGCAGTGGAAAATAGAACACATCCACACGTTGATGAAGATCTCTAGCTCTCCTATGCAAACTCCAAGCGTCTTTAGCTAAACCTGAAACTACTCGGATCTTCCTTGAGTATTAAAAATACCTGAATCAGGCATGATAAACTAGCGTGAGAAAAATCGAATCATAAGTGTATATAATAGTGTTATAGATTAGGTTGATGCCAATCAGAACCTTTGAAAAGAAGGGTACCTCGTAAGACCACGCCGTACATAAATACGGACGAGTATTTACCTTACGATAACCAAAATACTATATATCAAAACAAATTTGATATTATTATTAATGAAATTGGTTTGAAAACTATTTTCAAATAAATATATAATGAAGGTAACAATACCTAGACAATGTCAAAAGTGTATATGATACCAAAGGGGTAGTTGAAATGTTAGAAAGCATTAATGCTATTTTGAGAGTATAACTAAAATTGTAAAGCTCATATTGGAATTGGATTTCCAGCATGATAGGTAAGTGGCGGCCATTTCCTCCAATGTGAAACCCACGCATTACATCTTACTCTCCGACGACTATTTACTTTTCTTAAGTAAGTGTTAACCCGCCTTTTGTCAAGGCCATAAACAGACGGACTCAACCTAACCAACTTTACGATTATCGAGGCTAGAATATGATGGATTCGATCTAAATGGAAGAAGCTCGTTTGGATGGGCCGCTCTAAATTGAGGTTCGTCGTTGTGGCTCGGCATTGCGGTGAGGATAGAGTAGCTCGGCATTGAGGTTCGTCGGGGTCGCTCGGCATTGAGGTTCGTCAGGGTCGCTCGGCATTGTGGTGAGGAAAGAGTGGCTTGGCATTGAGGTTCGTCAGGTTCGCTCGGCATTGAGATTCTTCAAGGTCTCTCGGCATTGTAGCTCGGTCAAGGTCGCTCGGCATTGTGGCTCGGTTAGGGTCGCTTGGCATTGTGGCTCGGTCAGGGTCACTCGACATTATGGTCCGGTCTGAGTTGCTCGGCAATGTAGCTCAATCAGGGTCACTCGGCATTGAGGTTCGTCGTTGTGGCTTGGCATTGAGGTTCATCAGTGTGGCTCAGTATTTGTGGTTCGGTCGGTGCCGCTCGACACGGGAGGTGGCCCAGTATGGTTTGGGTTAGCAAGATGATGTGGGTCGGCTTCGAACTGGACTTCATGGTTCGACGTGCTGGAGTTCACTCGTGGGTCGGCATAAGGTAGTGGTTCGGCATAAGGTGGAGGTTTGGCATGAAGATAGTTCGGTCATAGTGAAGTAGATTGGGATTGCGCTCATGTAACTCCAAGTTGGCAAGCAAGTGGCTTTGGGTCGTTGAGCACTCTACTTCGAGTCGTCTCCAAGGAACTTATGTTTGGCATGTTGACTACGTGGGATCGGTTATGATGATAATTCTGGTTCGATCATGGCCTTATAGGGCCCAGGTTACTCAGGAAGCCCAACTACCTGAATTTTCCTATAAATACAGCATGTGGGTCTCAAGTTGGGGTGATCTTCTTTCTGCTCTATGACTTGCTCTTCTCTAAGGCTAAGGTAGACAACCGTCGTTAAACTTCAGATTGTAACTGTATTCGATTATTACAGTAATAGAAAGGAAATTCCTAGAGTAGACGTAGGCCGAAGTTAGCCGAACCATTATAAAGTCTGTTGTTCTTTACTGCTTTCATTTTAATTTTTGTTGTTCTTCGTATTAATTTCCTCTACATATATTCTATCTGTAAGCTGTGACTGATATTTGGTGCTTTCGTTTGGATTTTGGTGTTAGTGACCACTTCTTGCGCTAACATTTTGGTGCTTTCATTAAGAATTGAACTCAAGGATTTAGGAACTTAAATTCTACAAAGCAATGGCTAGACCACCAACGAGAAAGAAAGCAGCAGAAAGGAGCAATCAGGAAGGAAGTCAAGCGGCCTCTTCTGGAGCTGGAGAGGATCATGCATCCATCGATATAACTCAGGACGAGTTGGAGGTATAATGAATTATATGCAGGAGAAGATGATGAAACGGCAAGAGGAGATGATGCAGGCACTTCTTAGGCAATTCGGACAACCAGGAACTATAGGTGCAAAACTTCTTAGAACTGGACTAGAGGAACTCAACTAGCAGGTAGATGGAGTGATTCAGCAGGGGGCAGCTCCCAATAAAGAGAAATTAACAATCTAGATGGACCTAGACTCAAGGGCACACCACCAAGTAATGCTGGACCAACCCTTGGAGGGATACCAGGTAATGCTGCGCAACCCGGCATCAACAGAAACACATGAGTACTGTTACCCCATTTTATGGTCAAAACGGGAATAACAACAAATTGGCAAGGAATTATGGATAGCAGGACTGGGAATAAAGGCTACGATGGATATCGTCAAAATTCTGTTGAACTCCGATCGAGACGAATTTGATTGAAAATGACCATAAGGACTATGAAAGGCTATGTTTCAAATATCAAGTTAATCGGAGTTCGTATGGAGGAAATATGATGGATTCAAGGTGGGAGAGGAATGTTGTTCGAACCCATCAGGTTCGATCCCATCAGGTTCGAAACCATCAAGTTCGAACCCATCAGGTTCGAACCCATCAGTTTCGAACCCATCAGGATCGAACCCATCAGGTTCGAACCCATCAGGTTCGAACCCATCAGGTTCGAACCCATCAGGTTCGAATCAACGGGAACTAGATTGGGTTCGAAAGGAATGACTTCAGTGCAATGGATATGGATTCGAATGATGTATATGGACTCAAAGATAGTGGATTCGAACGATGGACATGGACTAGAAGATAGTGGGTTCGAATGATGGACGCGGACTCGAAGATAGTGGATTCGAATGATGAAGCTCGAAGAAGGAAATGGATACGAAGTTTTAATGGATTCGTAGGAAATGATGGATTCGAAGTTCTGATGGATTCGTGGAAAATGATGGATTCGAAGTTCTGATGGATTCGTGGAAAATGATGGATTCGAAGTTTTGATGGATTCGTAGAAAGTGAATAGACACGAAGTTTTGATGGATTCGTAGAAAGTAAATGGATTCGAAGTCTCGATGGATTCGTAGGAGGTGAATGGATTCGAAGTTTGCATGGATTCGAGAGTTATGGAGTCGAAGGACTGAAGATGGATTCGAAGGGTATGGATTCGAGAGAGTTGGCCTCGTGGGTTCGAAATACATGGTTTCGAAGTAGACAGACCATGGGTTCGAACCAATCAGGACGCACGAATTCTAGAACTTGGATCGATCATATCTTCCAAACCGTTGATCCAAATGCAATGAAATTTTTACAGGAGCTTACATACATGTTGAAGAATGTTCACACCAAATTTCAGCTCAATTGGATGGATTCTTGATCGATTCGAAAATCACTTCGAATCGATCCCAAACTGGGCACGGATTCCGAGAACACGGGCCTGTGGGCCCCCCCCCCTCACGTGCCAAGCAACCTCCCCAGGTTTTAGGCGGGATTTCAACCTTCCACGCCTATAAATAGAGCCCCTGGTCATTCAGAAAAGGGGTCGGAAGATTTGGAGAGGAAAAGCAAGCCCAGACGCTGCTAAAATCATTCCATAGCATTATTTCTGCTATTTTCTTCAGATTTGGTCACTACAACTGTTGTAATCACTTGTAATCTTCAAGGATAATCAATAAAAAAGAAAAAACAATTGGAGTGGACGTAGGCCGGAGATAGCCGAACCACTATAAAACTTGTGTCTCTGTTCTTTACTTTTGTGGTTGCTGTCTATTATATGTTGAGATCTGTTGTTTGTGTTTGAATATCATTAATTTATATTCATACACTGGTGCTTTCACGGTATTGGGTGTTTGTGGCCAATTTTGGCGCAAACATTTTGGTGCTTTCACTGAGAACAACTAGCACCCGCTACATCGGATTTGAAGAGTTTGAGGAATTTGGATTTGGAAGGCAATGGCTAGACAGGATAGCAGAAGGCTAAGGGCTGAGAGAAGCCAACAAGGAGGAAGTCAGCAAGCATCCTCCGGAGGTGAGGAAGGACGGGCTTCAGTCTACATAACTCGGGATGAAATGGAAGCTATGGCCAATTCTTTGCAGGAGAGATTGTTGAAAAGTCAACAGGAAATGATGCAAACTTTCTTGGAACAAATGAGAGCTACAGGAATGCAGAGCTTAGGAACAGCTACAGCAGCTGCGGATGCAGGACAAGGAGCTAGGTTGTGGAACCCAATGAAGGACAGGATACGGAGCCAGAAGGCAATCAACAAGGGCTTGGGGGCAGGCCCACAGGATTCAATGCAGAAGTACCTTTGGAAGGAATTCAGCAAGCTAGAACTAACGTTGCTGCTAGTGAGCCACACGAGGAATATGTACCAGAGTTCCCTCGGGGGCATGGGGGGCAACCCCTACCAGACAATACGGGGTTAGTAGAGATGATTAGGAAGACTGTGCGAGGTGGGTTGACAAACGGAGATTTGGAAGGAGTGAATAGAAGTCCATTCGTTCGGGAGATAAGGATGGCTCGGAATCCACCTAAGTTCAAGCTACCTAGCGTGGAGGTATATGATGGTAAGACGGATCCAACAGATCACTTAATGAGGTACACCAGACACATGGAGGTGCTGGGGGCATCGGAGGAAGTGATGGCCCGATGTTTCCCTTTGTATTTGAAGGACTTGGCTGCAATGTGGTTTAGGCAACTGGGAGAAGGATCTATCAGGACTTGGAAGGAATTAGTGGAAAAGTTTCTAGGACAGTTTCGGGTTCACGTTAAGAGGCCAAAGAACGTGATGACTTTAACATCGGTAAAGCAAAGAATGGACGAATCACTTAGAACTTTTCTAACTCGATTCAGCGCGGCAGTCGCTTCGGTGGATCGGCCTGATCCATCAATGGTTTTAATGGCAGCAGTATCAGGAGTCAAGGAGAATTCGGATTTCAAGGTATCTCTGATACGAGATCCCCCGCGAAATCTCGACGAATTCTTTCATGAGGCAGAAAGGTTCCTTCGACAAGAAGATGCAAGTACGGATTTAAAGTCAAAAAAGGTTAGCACAATCGAGGTTGGAGCGGTATCCAAAAACGGTTCGGATAGGGATAAAGGAAAAAGGAAGTTAGATGACGACTCTGGAAACGCTAGAAAACGATGGAAGGACCCAAAGTTTTCCACATACACTGGATTGAACGAGACGCTGGAACGGATATACTTGGAAACTCGGAATCGCCTTCCCTACCGAAGGCCGGCTAGGAGGGAACCAACAGAGCGGGAAAGGACATCAGGAAGGCACTGTCTCTTCCATGATCTGGATGGACACGATACCAACAGCTGCAGGCACCTAAAGGATATAATCGAGGAGCATGTAAGGAATGGACAGTTGCAGCAATATGTTGGAACTCGGGATGCAACGGTGGAGCAGGAGCAACCGCCGACCACCTCACGCCGTGATGATGGGAGGCCCAGGGATGATCGTCGATTGATCATCCATTGACCAAGGTAATATGGAATAAGTAGCAAGCTGTTAGCAAACGGTAAAGTCATTTACACATGTACGGGGACGGAGATAGCCCCTAGGCACGCTCTGAATGATGATAACCCGGGACGCTATGGTTTGTGAAATTTATTTCTTGCTTTCAGATTGGACATTGCTTTTCTTTTTGGATTTGGTTTTGGAGCTTGGATTGAGCTCCTGGTTTTTCTTGCTTTTTTATTTGGATTTTCCTTTGGACAATTGTTTTTGGTTTTGGATTCTGGTTTGGATTTCTGGTTTTCTGGTTTTGGATTTGAATTTTTGGGTTTGGATTTGGATTTTGGATTTGGATTTCGGATTTGAATTTTTGGATTTGGATTTTTGGGCTTTGGAATAGATTTTTGGTTGGACTTTTATCTGGTTTTTGATAAATGGTCGTCGGGTATGGATTATGCCTGGCAAGGGGTGAGTCACTTTACCCAAACAAGGTGAGTTGACTCATTCAGGTCGTCGAGTATGTACTATGCTCGGCAAGGGTCCGGAGTGACCAGGATTCGGCCTAGGACTTAGGCCCTCTATTATCATATATTATTTTCAGGTCGTCGAGTATGGACTATGCTTAGCAAGGGTCCGGAGAGATCAGGATTCGGCTTAGGACTTAAGCCATGGCATTTTACAGCGCCCAGGGACACTGGGCCAAGGTCGTTGAGTATGGACTATGCTCGGCAAGGGTCCGGAGAGATCAGGATTCGGCTTAGGACTTAAGCCATGGCATTTTACAGCGCCCAGGGACACTGGGCCAAGGTCGTTGAGTATGGACTATGCTCGGCAAGGGTCCGGAGAGATCAGGATTCGGCTTAGGACTTAAGCCATGGCATTTTACAGCGCCCAGGGACACTGGGCCAAGGTCGTTGAGTATGGGCTATGCTCGGCAAGGGTCCGGAGAGATCAAGATTCGGCTTAGGACTTAAGCCATGGCATTTTACAACGCCCAGGGACACTGGGCCAAGGACATCAAGTATGGATCGCGCTTGGCAGGAACCCGGAGAGGTTATGGATTTGGCTATTGACCCGGAGAGGTCCTGGCTTCAGTTATTGGCTATTGGATAAGGATGGATTGGAACTCGGTTGTCGACTTCGAATGGATACGGAATTGGCTAAGGCTTTGGTTATTGGATATGGAACTGGACATCGACTCGAAGCAGTCAAGAATGATATACTCTGGCAATATGGCTTTGGACTTCGAATATTGGATTCGGAACTATTCAAAACACGTCTTGTTATCACAAGGCATGTTTTGGGGGGCAGACTGTTACCCCATTTTATGGTCAAAACGGGAATAACAACAAATTGGCAAGGAATTATGGATAGCAGGACTGGGAATAAAGGCTACGATGGATATCGTCAAAATTCTGTTGAACTCCGATCGAGACGAAATTGATTGAAAATGACGATAAGGACTATGAAAGGCTATGTTTCAAATATCAAGTTAATCGGAGTTCGTATGGAGGAAATATGATGGATTCAAGGTGGGAGAGGAATGTTGTTCGAACCCATCAGGTTCGAACCCATCAGGTTCGAACCCATCAGTTTCGAACCCATCAGGATCGAACCCATCAGGTTCGAACCCATCAGGTTCGAACCCATCAGGTTCGAACCCATCAGGTTCGAATCAACGGGAACTAGATTGGGTTCGAAAGGAATGACTTCAGTGCAATGGACATGGATTCGAATGATGGATATGGACTCAAAGATAGTGGATTCGAACGATGGACATGGACTAGAAGATAGTGGGTTCGAATGATGGACGCGGACTAGAAGATAGTGGATTCGAATGATGAAGCTCGAAGAAGGAAATGGATACGAAGTTTTAATGGATTCGTAGGAAATGATGGATTCGAAGTTCTGATGGATTCGTGGAAAATGATGGATTCGAAGTTCTGATGGATTCGTGGAAAATGATGGATTCGAAGTTTTGATGGATTCGTAGAAAGTGAATAGACACGAAGTTTTGATGGATTCGTAGAAAGTAAATGGATTCGAAGTCTCGATGGATTCGTAGGAGGTGAATGGATTCGAAGTTTGCATGGATTCGAGAGTTATGGAGTCGAAGGACTGAAGATGGATTCGAAGGGTATGGATTCGAGAGAGTTGGCCTCGTGGGTTCGAAATACATGGTTTCGAAGTAGACAGACCATGGGTTCGAACCAATCAGGACGCACGAATTCTAGAACTTGGATCGATCATATCTTCCAAACCGTTGATCCAAATGCAATGAAATTTTTACAGGAGCTTACATACATGTTGAAGAATGTTCACACCAAATTTCAGCTCAATTGGATGGATTCTTGATCGATTCGAAAATCACTTCGAATCGATCCCAAACTGGGCACGGATTCCGAGAACACGGGCCTGTGCCCCCCCCCCCCCTCACGTGCCAAGCAACCTCCCCAGGTTTTAGGCGGGATTTCAACCTTCCACGCCTATAAATAGAGCCCCTGGTCATTCAGAAAAGGGGTCGGAAGATTTGGAGAGGAAAAGCAAGCCCAGACGCTGGTAAAATCATTCCATAGCATTATTTCTGCTATTTTCTTCAGATTTGGTCACTACAACTGTTGTAATCACTTGTAATCTTCAAGGATAATCAATAAAAAAGAAAAAAAATTGGAGTGGACATAGGCCGGAGATAGCCGAACCACTATAAAACTTGTGTCTCTGTTCTTTACTTTTGTGGTTGTTGTCTATTATATGTTGAGATCTGTTGTTTGTGTTTGAATATCATTAATTTATATTCATACACTGGTGCTTTCACGGTATTGGGTGTTTGTGGCCAATTTTGGCGCAAACAAGTACGTGACGAGGAATATGTGCCAGAATTCCCAGGCGGAGTTGGAGAACAGCTTAGAAATATGGATAGGGGCCAACCCTTGGTTAAAAATGCTGGATTAGCTGACATTATTAGGTGGAATATTCGCGGAGGTCTGACATACAAGGATTTGGAGGGTGTCAACAAAAGTCCATTCACCCGGAACATCAAGACAGCTAGGAATCTGCCCGATTTCAAACTGCCCAATTTAGAAGTATACAACAGGAAGATGTATCCCACTGACCACTTGATGAGGCACACAAGACATATGGAAGTGCAAAGGGCAAAAGAAGAGGTTATATCCCGATGTTTCCCTCTGTAATTTACTGATATAGCTGCCATGTGGTTCAGACAGCTGGAGTATAGATCCACTGGAACATAGGAAGAACTGGTGGACAAGTTCTTAGGTCAGTTTTGAGTTCACATAAAAAGGCCAAAGAATGTGATGACGCTGATGTCAGTTAAATAGGGGCGGATGAATCGCTTAGGACATTCTTAACTTGGCTTAATGCAGCAGTTGCTTCAGTAGATTGGCCGGAACCATCAACGGTTCTGATGGCTGCGGTATCAGTAGTCAGGGTTAATTCGGATTTCAAAGTATCGTTGATACGGGATACACCATTGGATGTTAAGGAATTCTTCCATGAAGCCGAGAGATTTCTTCGACAAGAGGATGCATGTTTGGATATGTGGTTAAAGGAAGTCAACATAGTTAAGAATGAAGAACTGCCAAGTGAAAGTTCAAGTAAGGACAAGGATAAGGGGAAGAGGAAGCGCTGAGGAGAACTAAAATTCTCCACTTACATAGGATTGAATGAAACACTAGAGTGCATATTCTTGGATACCCGAGATCGCCTTCCCTATCGAAGGCCGGCAAGGAGGGAACCTCAGAACGCAAAAGGGCATCAGGAAGGCACTGTCTCTTTCATGACCTAGACGGGCATGATACTAACAATTGCCAACATCTGAAGGATATTATCAAGGAATATTTAAGGAATGGTTAGTTGTGACAGTATGTCGAAACTCGGAATGCGGTGGTGGAACAGGAGCAACCACCATTTAACTCGAATGACAAAGGCACAAGACATAGGAATGGTGGCCGATCGGTCATCAACTAATCATGATGGTTTGGAATAAATAACAAACTCCGAGCAAACTGCTAAATCACTTACACATGTACAGGGTCGAAGATAACCCTCAGGCATGCTCTGATATGATGGTTTACCGAGACGCCCCAGTTTGTGAATTCTATCTTTTCCCTTTGGCTTGGACATTTTCTTTTTCTACATTGGTTTTGGGGTTCGTTTTGAACTCCCTGTTTTGTTGCTTTCTTGGTTTGGATACTCGCCTTTTGATTTGGACTTTTGATATGGATTTTCGGATTTCTGGTTTGAATCTGGAATTTGGATTCTAGATTTTGGATGACTTTTTGTCTTGTTTTTGGTTAAAAGGTCGTTGAGTATGGACTATGCTCGGCAAGGGTCTGGGGCGACCAGGATTCGGCAGAGGACTTAGGTCCCAGATTATTTATCGGTTACTATTTCAGGTCATCGAGTATGGACTATGCTCGGCAAGACTCTGAAGCGACCAAGATTTGGCTTAGGACTTAAGCCATCGCATAATTTAGCGTTGAAGGACACTGAACTAGGATCACCATAGGTCTAAGACTTAGGTCAAGACATTGCACTCTTCTAATTCCATACGGAGTCATTCCAAGAAGTCTTAACATATACGGAGTTCACATGAGAAGTCGGGCTTGAGATGAGCGATCAGGGTTGACTTATCCCCTTATTGTATTTGGAACCTAAATTTCTTGAGCGCTCTTAGAATAGGTGGAAAATAATTCCTATGAAAATTGTATGAGAAATACGAAATCAGGAGAAGTCGCTACCGACATGATCATGTCGATACCAACTTCCCTCCTTTGCAAATTTTAAAATGAAACATCTATATGTTGTCGGTAGTCATAGTGGTTAGGCGATACGAAAGTGTCACAATGACATCACAATATTTAGTGATGCCATTACGACAAACTTTAAACTTAAGAACATCTGCGTTGCAATGGCATCTTTAAATTTAGCGACAACATTGCTATGTTTGATCTTTAATATGAATCGCAAATGTGTTGCTAACATTTAACGATGCCATTGCTACGCCAATTTAATAATGTCTTAACAATGCAAAAAATTAAGTGGCACCCTTTTTTTTTAGGCTTCCGACATCGCTAAATTTTAAGCAATTGTAAAATAATTAGAAATGAATTAAATGAATTGATAGCATTATGTATATCAAACAAATGCAATTGTTCGATAATGTCACATGGCATAAAATAGAATGTACAAAACCATAACAAGGTTTAGAATAAATATTTTTCAATACAACTTTAGTGCAATTATTCAAATTTTGTAACAATGGCTTAGGAAAACGTTCGATCAAAGTAGTGTTATGAAAATAGAAACGTTTTGCGAAAGCTTTTATCAATGGGTCTTTGTCACCCAAATCACAAAAAGATAACTTGGATTGAAAACAAGACGGATTTGAAATCAAAACACAGTAACACAAAATATTCCACCCGACCACCCACTTTGTTGATTCACCTAAATTTTGTTTACAATTAATAGAACAAAGCTAAAGTAAACAAAATACCATTGAATCAATAACCAAATTGAGAAAGGGAGAAAAAATCTACATGGCTAAAATTGTTGGAGAAAAAGAACAAAGATGAAGAAGAGAAAATTAGCATATACATTTTCCCCCACACTTTTACCCTCTCTTTTAGTCTCTATTTATATAATCAATTACTTAATGCCCAAGTTAACATTAGATGAAAAAAATAATTTGAGTAGCCAATTAGAGAGAGAAATAAACATGCTCAAATATGACTATTAATTAGAGGAAACAAAATCT
The DNA here is from genome assembly GCA_030765085.1 of Allium cepa. Lineage (NCBI taxonomy): Eukaryota > Viridiplantae > Streptophyta > Magnoliopsida > Asparagales > Amaryllidaceae > Allium > Allium cepa. The sequence goes on from CM060939.1 coordinate 879,137,890, forward strand.
TCACTTTCTTTCTTTTGCATATTTATTTTCCTCTATTTGTGATTTTGTATCACCAAAATTTGACACTCCTTCATGACACAAGTATATTCACAGAACATTTTTTAAAGATTTCTCATTTCCAAATCATATCAAAGGATCAAAATCAAATGTTGTTTAAATTAGAGATAAAGATTACCTCAGACAATATTCGTTCGGTGTTAAGTGTGGAACGAATGTCTGTACCACCAGAATTAAGGTCAGTTAGAGGAAATCCAATCTCAATTCTTTTAAAATTTTCTTCTATAAATCCACTTCATCAATAACTTTTATTTACTAATCTCCTTTATTTAAATTCCAAACCCATTTACAACACTCTTTATAAATCATTAATTTAAACTAAAAAAATTCATTTATAAATATCAAAACCATTTATGTGTCTCTTTTTAAATCCCACAAATTATTTATAAATCTTCCTTTATAAATATCCAAAAATCATTTATAAAAATTCTTTAAAATATTCCTTATTTAAAACAAAACTCCTTTGATAAAGTCATTTAATAAAGTCCTTTTGATAGACGAAATGATTGTTTAAACACCGTTACTAAAATCATTGCTTGACTTGAAAACATTATTAAAAAATGATTGACCTTAAAAATAAAAAAGAAGCTTAGTGATACCAGTGGTTCTCGTTTAACCGAGTTTACCTTTCAAGTTATAACATGAGTATTTACATAACAAGCAGTTATGTATAAGGGAATCAACCGAAAACAAACAAATCAACATATTAATAAGATGTCCAAGTTAATATAATAGCAGAATGATTTTTTATTCTACTAAACACATGCCCAAGTGAATATAATTGTAGAATGGGTTTTTATTCTCCTTAAATAGATGCCTACATAATCTACATGGGAAATAATAGTAGAAGTATGATTTGTTCTACCAAACAGGTGTCCAATTTAACTTAATTATCAGAGCAGGGTTTTATTCTCCTAAACAGATATCATTGGGTTTCATTTCCAATTGGGATTACTTAGGGTTAATCAACAAATAAATCTCTTAGATTTAAAATCTTCCTTTAAAAGAAATTTTATTCTAAAACACAAAACCGATCTTAAGAATTAAAATTGTTTAAAACTTTAAAACTTTTATTTAAAAATTAAATAACATTTAAACCATTAGTCTAATGATAATTAAACCTTTAATTAATAAATAAACAAAAATTGACTGTTAAATAAATAATTAAATAATAACTAACCTATAAATAAATAATTAAATATTAGATACTCTTTTAATAAAAGATTAAATAATAATATATCTTTAATTAATTATTAGATAGTCATTTAAACATTTAAATAATAGCTAAATATTAATTAATCTCAATTAATTAGTTAATTAATCTTTAAATAAAATTTAATAATAAATTAAACCTTTATTTAATACTTAAGTCACAATTAAGTTTTAAATTTAACCTTTGCTTAAATTTAACTTGGTTGGAAATAAATTAATAGTTACACACTTAATCAAAATAATTATTCAATAATAATTACCCTATCTACATAATTAAACAATAATTACTTAACTCCTAATTACTAATCAAATAATAATTAACTGTAATTACTTAAATAATGATGATTAAGTTAATTGATTAACGCTTAAGTATAAACAACCTTAACTAACTAATGATTAAGTATTGATTACCTTGATTAGTTAACTAATTAAAAATAATGAAATAAATAAATAATTAATTTCTAATTACTTAAATAAAGTTAGAAATTATTTTCAAAAATATTTTAAGTTAAAACAAGTTTAGATTAGAAAAATAATTAGTTTTTCCGAACTTTGCCTATAGCGACTATCGCTGTACGACCTGTAATTTCAAACCTTGAAATTTCTTTACTAACTTTTAAAACTTTAAAATTTTGAAACCTATCACTTTGGAAACTAAATGGAAAACTTTTTGAAACCTTAAACAATGTTTTAAACTTGAAATATTTGAAAGTTAAAATCAAATTTCAAACCTTTCATGTCGGTTTTAAAAATTAGTTAGCGCTAGCTTTATTATTATGAACTACATGTACCAAAAACCATACCCAACATTTCAACACGACATGATGTCGTATTTATACTCATAAGCAAGATACTAACTTTAATTTCGTTAATTGAATTTCCATTTTCCAAATGTTAACTAACATCACATAATCACACCAATACACATCCATGTCTTCATCACATATCCAAGCATATATATGCACAACTAATGCACAATATCATTATACATCCATCATATAATTCAAGTAAATATACTTCATATTTTACAGTTAGTTAGTTAAGTAAAAAAGATAGAACATTTCCCACCATAAAGCTTCCAAACTCATAGTAATTTAAGGTATGACCTAGCACTTCAAAGGAAAAAGATGGAGTCTTGATGGCATTAAAGACTAAGGTGGCTCAGCCTTCAAAGAAAATAGAAGTGAAGTTTATTTTTAGTAAGGTGGAGGGACTTTGGCATATCATCGAACTCTTAAAAATCAACTCGAAAATGGATCATATTCCAGGTGATTTTTGGATAACTTACTCTTGAAATTTTAAAAAGTTGTCGTATATAAAGCTATTGAAAATTCTCTTCTCTACAATTTCCAAAAAAGAACCATTCAATTTGAATGACTTTTGTGGGAGACATGGTAAAAATAAGAAGAGGTATTTCCAGACTTGAAAATTTAGGTCTGCAAATGCTCTGCAAGGAAATGAGATTGGGGCATGGTTTAGCTCAACATTTAAAGAAGTAGGACACATGAAATTTGTAGCCATTAGAATTCTACATGGGTTTTAAAAAGAAAATCTCCATTTGGATCGGATATAAGAAAGATATGGTAGAAGAAGAGGATATAAGAAAGATATGGTAGAAAGAAGAGGAGGCAAAAATAAAGAAATGAAAAGGGTATTTATAAGCAAGAAACAATTCAAATTACCTTAATACCCTTGGTCCTTTACCCTCCACCTCCTCTTGCTACATCACCATGCCACCTCACTATCATGTACCTCAGCCCAGAAGCTTGTCCCCCTTCTCCTTGCTTAGCCAACATGACATTATTGCATGTGTATTTATGTTTTCTTATGCTTCCAAAAGCATCTTTCATTTTTAAACATCCTCTTATTTTATATTTCATAAAATGTCACAATTTATGTTTATAAAATTAAGTATAAACATGTACACATATTTTCTAAATATGTTAACTTATGTATAAATTAGTATATTTACATTAAAAAGTTCATAACACTTCCAACAATTTTTAGCCGATGAAAAGTCAAAAATTTGCAAAACAAATTCCGTTTGCATTTTCGACTTTTCTTCGAACTGTATATTTTTGTAAAAAAATTTGAAAAAATTCACCATCAATATTCACTATTTTAGAAGATTGTTTTAATTATAAAATTATAACGACCCAGAATTTCTGTCAATTAAAATTTGTATATTTAATTAATTTTAAATATTGATAAGTGAAATTTATAAGTCAAATAAATTTTATTTCGAACAATTAGATTTAGTTGGATAATTAAATCGATAATTTAATAGTTGGAAATTACGTAAATAATCGAAAATCGGGTTAAATATGATTGAAAATAATTTGTAAAATTTTATTTTATCATATTAAAGTTAGAATGATGTTACAGAACTTTTAAAATTGAATTTAGAGTTTATTTGTGAAAATTGAATATTTTAGTATTTAATTGACTAGTGAAATTAGTCAATTTTCGAATAGCCTCAGAATTGGACGAAACTAGTTCTATTGGATCCGTAATAGTTTTTTATTATCGAGTTTCAATTTTCGTAGCAATCGGAGTTTTCGTTTGACCGTGACAGCTCGAAACGCATCGAAATTGTTTTAATATTTATTTGGCGAGTTAAAATAGCCTTTTTTCAAACAGTCTCGGATTTCGACGAAACCAGTTTCATCGAATCCGTAATGTGATATTATTGTATGGTTTCAAATTTTGTGTCAATCGGGGGCAAGCCAAAACGCCTAGAAATTAGCTTAAATCGATTTAATTTAAAATCGAACGTTTATTGCCATAACTCGCACAGATCATCGAATTAGCTCCCGAAACACGTTCCATTGTGTTCGGAACGCGGGGTAAACCTTTGAAACGCCAACCGGCACGCTTCGTTTGGAGTTCGGAAAACCTGGGATGAATAGTGTTGCGTATTTTTTTATATAAGCCCCTCTATATTTCATTTTGCAAAAGAGAAATTAAACCCTTGGGTTTCAGGAGCTGGCCGCCTCTATATAAATTCAATGGCCGATAATTGCTCTTCTTCCTCCCTTGTTTTCTTCAAATCGACGCACTATTTACAGAAACTTTCAACTAGAGAAAGGTCGGGCTCGACGAGACGAAGATATCCAACGGCTATGATCTGATATGGGATGGTGGATCAACGGCAAATGGGCCACGAAGTTGTCACGTTCGCATGTGTTTTTAGGCACGATGATGGGGCCGTGCACGTGCGGTCACTGGCCGAAGGTGGCTCTTGGCGAGGGCTTCGATGTGGAAGGCTCTGATCAACATGAAGATGCTTGAATTTGGTGCGGCTATTAGGGTTTGTGTACGTGCTATGGGTTGATGTCGTGATGTTTACTGGGTAGAAGATGGTTGCGAACGCGGCCTGGATTCCAAGCGAAGAAATCAACGGCCATGATGGTATTAGGGTTAGAAAATGAGATATTAAATGTAAATTAATTATAATTAAATTCGTGCAACTTTAAAAAATTCATATCGTTTTCATACGAGGTCGAAAACGCACGAAACCAGTTGCGTTGGGTTCGCATGGACGAATACTACGCTATGGAATTGGATTGGGGTCGTTTGGAGCTAGCAAAAAATTCGGGTAAAATTAAACGCTCGTTTAATTTTATTAGAAATAAAAGCTGAAAACGAAATTGAAATCAAGGTGAGAACTTCTCACTCAATCGAATCGGTTTCGTTTTTAATTTTAAATAGTTAGATTTAAAATTCTTGAATGTATGTTTGAATGATGATTGTTATCTGTTGATTGTTAAAATAGACATTATACGCCGTTAGTAAGCGGAGGTTATTTATTAAAAACATATACCGCGAATATTTCACAGTACAGTGAAATTGGTATTATTTATGTACTTGGAATTGATTTTCCGCATTATATAGCGGATGGGACCCTATTGTGCCGCCTATAAAGCTGATAATTTTTTATAAATCCTATATACCGCGATAATTCCGTACTGGAACAGAGTTGGTATTGTGCTAACATCTTTGGATGCAAGGAGGCAAGTTGGAGGGATCCAACTGGATTCCTCAACTGTATTTATTTGATTATGGATATTCTGATATTCGTTGATTATCATATATAGATATATGATGTCGTTGTTGTCGTGATTGACTATTTGGTGTGTAGCATCATTGGGCCAATTTTGGAATTTTAAAAGGATTTTTAAAATGATTTTTGAAAGTATACGTTTATAAAATATTTTTTGAATTGATTCATTTTAAATAAATAAGCGTTATAATTTTAATGTTATAAAAATTATGGTTTTTGAGAAATATAGTTAAAAGTAGATTTTTGAAAATATGAGGTAAATGATTTTATAAATTAGTTTAAATTGGGATTTTTTGAATTTATTGTAAAAAGCTTAAATATAGGATTTATGAAATTTGATTATTTTATAAATCAAAATGATGAAATTATAAAGGAGTTTGAAGACGTTTTAAAAATAATAATATAAATTGATTTATATAAAAGATTTATAAATTGATATTTATAAATTAAAAATATTTGAATTATAAAACGAGTTCTTATAAGTGTTAGAATGAATTGTAAATGAATTTCATAAATGAATGAAATTTATAGAATTATAAAGGTGAAGTTATAAATGGAATTTTATAAGTAGCAGGTTTATAAAAATTGTAAAGTTATTAAAAGAATAGATTTGGGTAAATAAATGAATCTTCTAAGTTATAAGATTTGTAATTTGGGAAGTTTAAAAGGAACGATTTGTAAACAAATAAATTATAAGTATTTAACTTATAATATGAACTTTTGGTATATAATTGAGTTATAAATTGAAATAGCTTAATAAAGGAGATCTATAAAAGGAAGTTGTTATAAAATAAATAGAAATGGAAATTACAAACATTGTTTTATAAATCCGCAAATGACTTATTTTGATAAGAAAATTGTTATAACTTATTAATGGAGTTATATTCACGTTTTAGACAGTGAATAATCCTTTAAAATAAAACGTATAGAAATGATGAAATTGGTTAACGAAGTATATTCACGTTTTTGGATAGTGAATATTATGTTAAAGAAAATGTTCTGGATGTGATGTTTTAAATAGAATTAAAACGATCTAACGATGTTTTTAAAATGTGTTAAGATTCGAAACCATAGATTTCAACATTCATTGTTGAAATAGACGTTTTCGAGAAATAGAAGGAGATGGTGCACTATAACACTGTTGTTATAGTAAATGATTTTCGAAAGGAAATGTTTTGTATAGTATTAGGATTTATATATCTATTTTGATTTTGAATCCCTATACTAGTGATTTTGGGTTGTCGTAACGATGTTTTACGTAACATTCATTTTGGCCCAAATAAATGTGTTTTAAGAGAATGTTTTCCTTAAAAATGAAATATATACTTAATTTCGATTTAAGTATATAGAATATTTTCCAAGTGTAGAAAATAAAAAGATTTGTGAATTACTTATTATTAAATAAGTATGGAAATGTTTTCCAATATCAAGTGAATATTTAGAGAATTTATCTCTTTGAAGATAAATTGAAAATGAATAATTGAAATCGTATATTCATAAATATTTTGGAATATAAATTCACTATGGAATTTATAAATGAAAAGGGGAATTTGTTTAAAAATAAACGTTGATTTATTTTTGAAGTGTGGGAATAAATTTACGGATTTGGAACGTAAATATAAAGTAAATTGTTAAGGATTTATTTAATGGGTTTAAATGAACCATCTTGAAATGAAAGTACTTCCGCGTAAGGAAAATGATTGAAATTTGTTTTCAAAAATGGTAAAGGTAAAAAGTGATTTGAAAATTGTTTTCAAATGGTTGAAGTGTGAAATTATATATCTTGTAAAGATATTTTTGGAAAATAAATAATTTGGAAAATTATTTGGAATCTGGTGATGTTGTGCATATCCATTGATAGTTTAATAACCGACTATCAATATTTACCTTTGAATGGGTATTTGTTGTGATTTGCTTGAATTTGAATGCCACACTTATTTTTAAATAAGCGCTCACTATTCGGGTTAGCCGGGAAAGGACCTTGGGGTCGTATAACCCATTCCGAATATGTGATACGTCGTTATGAATTGCATTTGAAGACCGGTGCTGAAGACCGGATATTTTCAAAAGCGAAAGGACAACTCGTCGAATGTCTTTGCATCGACTGGTCCCCGGTTTAGAGACTCCATATGTGATGAGAAGTCCGGACGTGATTAGTGAATATCCGGATTGCAAGGACTTCTTTGTAAGTGCCTTCGGTTCTGTTCGATCCCGGAACAGACTTATATGGATCGTATGTCTGACATTACAAATTGAGATATAAAGCTGATTTCTTTCAAATATATTTCTGTTGGTGGCGGAGAATTTATTCTCTTAGCTTAACACCCTTCTATGAGACGTACGAGCTCAGAGGTTATGTAGTTGATGGTTATCAGCGATATATTCCCAATTTGGTAATGTGACATGCTGAGTGTTGCTGTGAAATGATCATTGTTGATCATTTGTGATATGATCATTTGTTTGATCATTTATCTTTGTGATCATTACTTTGATCATTTGTTGACCCAAAGCATGGCTTTGTACCAAAGCGTAGGCTTTGTGGACGAGACTTCGTCGGACCTCACACCCCGGAAATGGTAAAAATAGGAAGGATGCGGCAAGGTTGTTAGGGGGTAGCGCCTCTTTAGTGTATGTCATTCCTTCTGGATAGAGGTGGTATCATGGTATGGAGCCCAGATACTTAACCTATGTTGTTGCTGCAAACTTATTACTCTGTGGTTGTTGGAAATCGAGGATCCTCGGATGTAGATCGGTTACGATCGGGGGATGACATATTCGTGTCGGTGGTTACCCAGTTAGGGGTAACCCGGCCTTGTGTTAGCAGAGATCCGGTTTGGTTCTCGGGACGTCATTCCAGAGGCGTTTCCATGTGGCAATGGGAAGTTCCTTGGCCTGACCATTTGTTGGAAATTCAAAGAAACAATATGATCTTGTACGGTTTTAGTTGTATAACCTGCCATGGAATGTGACGGTAACCTGCTATTGAACATGGTAGCTATAGTAGGCATACGATAATGGTCGTATGTTGGTTAAGATTTATATCTTTACTTTCGAAATGATTTTTCCTACACTATGCACTAGTAATAATATCAAATGTTTCTTTTTAACGCGTATCAAGCATCTTTGACTATCATAAGGAGAAATCTCCTCCTATTGTATGTTTGCATTGTGTGTGTGTGCGGGAGGCCTTATGGTAGTCTCATTTTTAAAAGCATTGCGAATTGACTTTAAAAATATTCCTCTATTTTTTTTTGAAGATAAAAATAAACTGTTTTAGTTCTCACACCAGTCATATGACTGACTCGGAGTTTATTGTTTTCCTTCTTAAACTCTGGGTGCCCACCAATTTCCATACGGGTAGTCAAGAGTAAGGTTTATCAGGATATTCTGGAATTCAGGAGTTGCTGGAGGCAAGATGGATGGCATGGCGTATTCTTTAGTATATAGTATTTCTTTTCTGCTGTTTATTGCTGTTTGATAGTTGTACACTCTGATGATGTTAGGAAATGTAATATAATGTAATAACTGATATAGTTTTTTGTTTTAAAGATTATTCATTTATCTATTATATGTTGTTCCGCTGTGATTGTGAGATTCTGATATTGTTCTGCTGTTTTCTTTCTGTTCTGTTCTATCTTTTCTCTCTTCTTCTATCTTTTTCTTTTTTTTTAAAACCCTAAGAGTTCGTTTTTCCGGCATTCGAGTGCTCGGCAGTTGATACAGTAATGTATTGATGTCGGTTTTCGGAAGTCGAAGAATCGGGTCCTTACAATGTGGCATCGGAGCATATGGTTAAGCGACAACCATAGCCCTGTTGGGTATTACTCATTAGAGATAGAGTCAGTAATACTCTAGAATGAGTTTGAGTGTAATAATAGCTATGAGCGCGTATTTGTTAGTGAATATAAAATTGTTTTATATTGTGATGATTGGTTTGTTGAGTGGTATAAGAATTCTGGTTAATACGAGTAATTAGCGTTGTTGATAGGAATCTCTAAACACTTGTACAGAACAATTTGACACGATATTGTTTTAAATTGGGTAAATGAAATAATTTTACCTTGAGTATATTTGTATATAAAGGAATAATTTTTCAGAATTATTAAAGTGTACATAAGTTGATTGTTTGGTTGATTGAAAATGTAAGAATATATATAAGTTAATTAAAAGATGTTTGAATAATCTAAATTAAGGAATTATTGTATAAGTAAAAAGAATTATAAGTATGAAATTATAACTAATGTGATTTACAATTGTGAAATAAACTTATGTATATAAGAAGTGAAACTATATGAATATATTTATGAATATGAGTTATATATAAAAAAATGAATTTAAAGTTAAATGGAAATTTACTTTGGAATTGGGAATCTGAATAGATTTATAAGTGGGAATTTAAGTTAAGTAAAACCAACTAATGTTTATAAAATGGAATATAACTTAAGTGATGTTGAATGAAGTAGATTTTGGTATCGAAGTAAATTAATAAAGTTAAGTGATAAATGTGAACTTGAGTTGTATAAATGAAATTCAACTTTTGTGGTTTAATATATTAGCAATTGAATTAATTAATGGATTGAATGTTAATCAATTAAATGTAAATAATTGATATGAAATAATGAATGTAAGTGTTAATTCATTAAAATCTAATGTTATTGGAAAAGTTGAATAATTGAATGAAAACCAATTTAATTAAACCAATTGAAAGTAAAGGTGTTAAACCAAATTGAATGAATATAAGCAAAGGAATTTGGTTGTAATTAATATACATTGGTTGTTATATGATAATTAGTTGATTGTATAAAAACCCATATGCAATTGAGTTAATGAAATTGAAAGCTAAAGTAATTGAAATCCAATTGGAAGCTAATTGAATTTGATTTGGAAGTGAACCAACTTGAATTTGAATTAGTGAATATAAACTAATTGAAAATGAATGTTAGTAAAAACATCCACTGTTAATGAATCGAATGTGATTAAAATTTGAAAACCCATTTCATTGAATATTAATGAGAATATCAATAAATATTTATTTGTTAAGGATGTTAGTTGGATGATAGTTGGTTGATGGTTGAATGTATTGCTTTTACTGCATTTGCTATGTTGACATATATAGTTATTATGTTGCTATATGTTGTATATCGATACTATTGTCTATATACATGTTTCTCATCTGTTTGTTGAGTGTTTAGTAGGTGCGGATCGCGTTTGCTTCGCATTTGGAGCTCGCTTTCGTGCTATATTAGTCGTATATGCTCGCTAATAATATATAAGGTACATATCTCGGATTAAATATCGTACTTTTACACTTTTTTCCCTGCGGGATGCCTCATCACTAGATGAGATGTATATTTGTGATATATACACTGTCATTTTTTTGGATCGAGCCGCGCAAAGGAGACTATGGCGAATTTTACCGAAAATTTAAGGCGTTAGAATATTTTTGAAAAAAATTGGAAAATTTTGAAAACTATAAATTTGATTTGGAGTTGAAAGTTAAACAATAGTAATTGTTTTTGAAAAGAAAACTAAGTTTGGATTTGAAAAATTAGTAAAGTATTGTAAGAAGTTTAACTATGGATTTTGGGAAAGTTAATAGATTCTGTAACTTTTCTTACTTGATAATTTTGAGGACGAAATTCTTTTAAGGGGGGAAGATTGTAACGACCCAGAATTTCTGTCAATTAAAATTTGTATATTTAATTAATTTTAAATATTAATAAGTGAAATTTATAAGTCAAATAAATTTTATTTCGAATAATTAGATTTAGTTGGATAATTAAATTGATAATTTAATAGTTGGAAATTACATAAATAATTGAAAATCGGGTTAAATATGATTGAAAATGATTAGTAAAATTTTAGTTTATCATATTGGAGTTAGAATGATGTTACAGAACTTTTAAAATTGAATTTAGAGTTTATTTGTGAAAATTGAATATTTTAATATTTAATCGACTAGTGAAATTAGTCAATTTTCGAATAGTCTCAGAATTGGACAAAACTAGTTCCATGGGATCCATAATAGTTTGTTTTTTATCGGGTTTCAATTTTCGTAGCAATCGGAGTTTTCGTTTGACCGTGGCAGCTCGAAACGCATCGAAATTGTTTTAATATTTATTTGGCGAGTTAAAATAGCCATTTTTCAAATAGTCTCGGATTTCGACGAAACTAGTTTCATCGGTTCCGTAATGTGATATTATTGTATGGTTTCAAATTTCGTATCAATCGGATTTACCGTTTGTCCGGGGCAAGCCAAAACGCCTAGAAATTAGTTTAAATCGATTTAATTTAAAATCGAACGTTTAATGCCATAACTCGCACAGATGATCGAATTAGCTCCCGAAACACATTCCATTGTGTTCGAAACATGGGGTAAACCTTAGAAACGCCAACCGGCACGCTTCGTTTGGAGTTCGGAAAACCCGGGGTATTAAGGTATCCAATTCCTACATTCAAATCATTTTGCACATTCCATTTCAAAATTTTCAATATATACTACTTATACCATCTTTAGCTTTACTATTGAAGTTACATATCCAATTTCATTCATTTTCAATCAATTTTGCATTTCAATTTCATTTGCAATTCCTAAAGTTTCAATTCATCTTTAGTTGCTTACGACCAATTCATATGCCATTTTCCCTTTAATTCAATAGTTTACAATTCATTTTCTTCATTCTATTCATTTTTAAGCAAAATGAATTTATATTCATTCTAGTTTATAACTAATTTAAATTGATACCATTTCAATTTATCTTAGTTTTCCAATTGATTCTATGAATTATGATAATTCCTTATTCATATTCATTCCATTTGAAATTATTTCACAAATTAATAAATTATCAAGTTAGTTTACTTGAATTCAATCCATTTTATTTTATTTTCCAAGTTTGGATTTTATTCAACATGATTCAAATCTCATTTCATTTGTTACTTCATTTGTTCATTTACAAACACAATTTAATTTCAATTCACCTTCATTTACTTGCAATTGTAATTTTATTCATTCATTCACAATTTATTTCCATAATTCAATACTCAATTCCAATTCATTTTAATTACTCCAAATTTATTTTCAACTTAATAATATTCCATAAATATTTTTATATAGCATTCCAGAGTCTTTTTAACCTTTCAAAACCATTGTTGAAAACAATTCAAATTATCCTTTGAATTTCAAAACCAAACCCCAAATTTTCCAAACAACTTCCATTTAAAACAATTTAGCAGCAATTCCTCTTTTTGGAAACCTGAAAATGAACACCGATGATGTCGCGATCACCATCGGAATTATTATCCAACGACCAAAAGAGTTTAGAGCTTTTCATTCCTTCAAAACAATTTTCCAAAAACCTTTGAAAATCATTTTCAAATCAAAAAGGAATTTAAACTTTCCAAACTTTTCCAAACACATTTCCAAAAACTTCCCTGGAATTCTATTTCCAATTACAAATCACATTTATAATTTACATTCTCAAATTTCATTTGTATATGGATTTTATTTTCTTATCTCTATCTCAAAAAAAAAAATTCCATATAACATTGATTTCAATTCTTATTCAATTTCAATAGTAATAGCTTAATATTATTAATATCCTAGAAACCATGCATCCATATACATACTATAATAATTTACAGAAAATCATTTCTTTTATATACAAAAATAGTTTTGGGCAAAATTATTTCATTTACCCTATTTTTAAAACAATATTGTATCGAATTGCTCTACTCAAGTGTTTAGAAACCCTTTCGGCACAGTTGTGCAGACCGCGCTGACGAAGGTTCATATGCCACTCAATAAATCAACCAACACAATATAAAACAAATTTTATATTCACTAACAAATACGCGCTCATATCTATTATTACACTCAAACTCATTCTAGAGTACTGCTGACTCTATCTCTAATGAGTAACACCCAACAGAGCCATGGTTGTCGCTTAACCATATGCTCTGATACCACTTGTAAAGGCCCGAAAATCCGTACTCCTTTGAGCTGGCAACATTCCACAACAATCCAGCCAAAGGGGAACAAACTTCTGAATCTTTATGGTTAAAGAAAAAGAAAGAGATAGAAGAAAAGAGAAGGAAGAGAGAAGAAGAAAACAGAACAGCAACAGAAACAATATCAGAATCTCACAGTCGCAGCGGAACAACATATAATAAATAAATGAATAATCTTTAAACCAAGAACTATACATTTTATATATTGCATCATTATCAGAGTTTACAACAACAATAGACAACAAAGTAATACATCGATGGACAGTTATATAAACTTGTCCTCATACAGAATACACAGCGGAATAATACATAGTATAATATCATACACAAGTGGTACGTCTCGATATGCAGCTCGCCTCCTGAGCTCCATAGCACTCCTAAATCCAGAATAACCTGATAACCAAACTCTAGACTGCCCATGTGGAAATTGGTGGGCACCTGGAGTTTAGGAAGGGAACAATAAACTCCAAGTCAGTCATGTGACTGGTGTGAGAACTTAAAACAGTTTATTCTTAAAAACAACCAAAGAAATACTTTTCTTTAAGTAAATTAGAAATGCTTTTGGAAAATGAAACTACCATAAGGCCTCCCGCCACACACACAATGCAAACGCAGACTTGGAGGAGATTTCTCCTTATGATAGTCAAAGATGCTTACTACGCAGAAATCAAATCATTTTTGATATTATTATTAGTGCATAGTGTAGAAAACATTTCGAAAGTAGAATATAAATCTTAGCCAGCATAGGTATATGCCCGCTATAGCTACCATATTAAATGGCAGGTTCTACAACTAAAACCGTACAAGGCTCGTATTGTTTCTTTGGATTTCCAACAAATGGTCAGGCCAAGGAACTTCCCATTGCCACATGGAAACGCCTCTGGAATGACGTCCCGAGAACCTAACCGGGTCTCTACAAACACAAGGCCGGGTTACCCCTAACTGGGTAACAACTGACACGAATATGTCATTGCCCGATCGTTACCGATCTATATCCGAGGATCCCCGATTTCCAACAACCACAAAGCAATAAATTTGCAGTAACCACATAGGTTAAGTATCTGGGCTCCATACCATGATACCACCTCTATCCAGAAGGAATGACATACACTAAAGGGGTGCTACCCCCTAATAACCTTGCTGCATCTTTCCTGTTTTGACCATTTCCGGGGTGTGAGGCTCGATGAAGTCTCGTCCACAAAGCCACGCTTTTCAAAAGCAGTGCTCTGGGTCAACAAATGATCAAAGTAATGATCACAAAGATAAACGATCAAACAAATGATCCTATCACAAATGATCAACACAATGATCATTTCACAGCATCACTCAGCATGCCACACTACCAAATTGGGAGTATATCACTAATAACCTTCAACTATATAACCTCTGAGCTCGTACGTCTCAGAGAAGGGTGTTAAGCTAAGAGAATAAATTCTCCGCCACCAACAGAAATATATTTGAAAGAAATCAGCCTTATATCTCAATTTGTAATGTCAGACATACAATCCATACAAGTCTGTTCCGGGGTCTAACAGAACCGAAGGCACTTACAAAGAAGTCCTTGCAATCCGGATATTCATTAATCACGTCCGGACTTCCCGTCACTAAGGGTGATAAAACCTCTGTACAGGAGATCAGCCGATGCAGAGTAACTCGACGGTAATCCTTCCGTTTTCACAATTATCAGGTCTTCAATACCGGTCTTCAAATGCAATTTATAACGACGTACAACTATTCGGAATGGGTTATACGACCCCATGGTCCTTTCCCGATTAACCCGAATAGTGAGCGCTTATTTTAAAATAACTGTGGCATTCAATTCAAGCAATCACAACAAATACTCATTCAAGGGTAAATATTGATAGTCGGTTATTTAACTATCAATAGAGATGAGCAACATCATCAGATTCCAAATAATTTTTCAAATTATTTATTTTCCCAAAAATATCTTTACAAGATATATAATTTTCCACACTTTGAAAATAAACAACGTTTATTTTGAGACAAATTTCCCTTTCCATTTATAAATTCCATAGTGAATTTATATTTCAAAATATCTATTGATCTACAGTTTTCAATAGATTTCAAATGTTCAATTCCAATTTATCTTCAAAAAGATAAATTCAAAAAAAAACGTTCCATTTCATATTGGAAAAACAATTCCATACTTATTTAAAAGTAAGTGATTCACAAATATTATTTATTTTCACAATTTGAAAATATTCGGTATACTTAACCCATAGTTAAGTATATATTTCATTTGTTTAAGGAAAACGTTCTTTTATTCACATTTACTTGGGTCAAAACGAATGTTGCGCAAAACATCGTTACGACGACCCAAAATCACTAGTATAGGGATTCAAAATTTAAAATAGATATATAAATCCCAATACTATACAAAAATATTTCCTTTCGGAAATCATTTACTATAACAACAGTGTTATAGTCCATTATTTCCTTACTTTCTCGAAAACGTCTATTTCAACAATGAATGTTGAAATCTACGACTTCCTTTCCTTCTATTTCTCGAAAACGTCTATTTCAACAATGAATGTTGAAATCTATGTATTCGATACTCGGTGCATTTTAAAACATCTTTAAATCATTTTAAATTCCATTTAGAACATTCCTTTCCCAAAATATATCCATTTTATTTAACGATATATTCACTGTTCAAAAACGTGAATATAACTCTTTAAATAACTTTTATATTCAATTGATCAAATTCAATTGATTACGAATTTATAAAAAATGTTTATAAATTCTATTTCTATTTATAAACTTCGATTTATAAATCTCTTTTATTTATCCCATTTAAATTTATATATCCCAATTATATACCCAAAATCCAGTTTATAAGTAAATTACTTATAAATCCTTTATCTCCAACTATATTCATTTTATAATCTTCAGAGTCTAAAATCTATACTTTTCAATGAAATCGATTTTATACTTTATTTTAACACTTAATAAACTTGTTTATAATTCCAATATTTTTAATTCATAAATATCAATTTTAAAAATCTTTTATACTCATCCTTTATAATAGTTATTCAAAATTCCAATTAAAACCATTTCATAAATTTATTAACTACTTATGTCAAAAATAACATTTTGGTTATATTTTACAAAAATCCTGAATTCTATAACTTTAAAAATTGAAATTTGAATTTATTTTAAAATGAATACATTCCAAATTTTAAATAAAAACATATACTTTGAAAAATCACTTTAAAATCCTTTTCAATTCAAAATCGTTATTTTTAACTTTAAAAATGGATCCGATGATGCAACAGCATCCAATAGTCAATCACGGCAACAAATATCATATATCGATATGAAAATCAACAATCATCACAATATCTACAAGCAAATAAATATTTTTGAGGAATCCAGTTGGATCCCTCCAACCTGTTTTCCCTGCATCCACAGATGTTAGCACAATACCAATTCCACTTCAAGGTGGAATATCACGGTATATGGGATTTTATAAAATATTATCCGCTTACTAACGGCGCAATAGGGTCTCATCCGCTATACAAGGCGGGAAATCAATCAACTGCAATATATACATATGCCAATATATATATATATATATATATATATATATTCCTATATATATAGATATATCCTACAATATCTAATATCACAATCAAGCAAACAATCAATCAATCAACAAATTTTAAATCTAACTATTTAAAATTTAAAATAACCCTTTTTGAGAGAAGTTCTCACCTTGGCTTTCATTTGCAATCCATTTCCTTTCTGACTTGATTTCATCATTTTAGACCTTGTATACACAATTTTTGCAATTTATTAATATTCGAAATAAAACCGAGCAATTAAATTTTATTTCTTAATTTTAGCTGTAAATTAGCTTTAAACCAATTTTTCTTCTTTAAATAAATTTATCTAACAAATCCATTTCCATAAATAAATTCATTTAAGTAAAATTTTAAATCAATTTCTTAAATAAATTTATTTAACTAACAATTTTCACTTTGAGCTAATATTTTTAAATTTTTTTTTTAAATGATGAAATATGCTTATTAAACAAACTAATCACCGTATATATATATATATATATATATATATATATATATATATATATATTTATACATATTAGAAAATAAGTTTGTAAAATTTTAAACTTATATGTATAGTTATTAAATCTGGAACAAAATTATTTTACACGTTATTCTATTATAATTCCCTCTGCACCTGGTTATATACATAAGTTAGAAAACTGCATTTCCTTTTTGTATCCAAAAACAAAATTCCCTAATTTATATATAAATTTAAATTAAAAGTAAATCTGTAAATACCTCACTACAATCTGAAACCACGGCTACCAATCACTGCAGCCCTATCAGAATCCTACCACCTGAGCGAGAACGCAATACTCGCTCGAAGCTCACGCCATCAGAAACCCCAGCCCAAGTCGCCACGCCGCAACCCTCCACCCTCGCTCATCTTCACTACCGTGAACCGCTTCCACCACATCGCGACATCACGTCGCCGCCTCGCCTCCAGGTCCCATCCCAAAACTACGGCACTGATACGGTCGCCTCGATGTCGACGAATCTATGCCCCAGCGTCCATCCTCATTCGAGCGACAACCATCTACACGAGCCTCCCCCATCCACGCTGCCCTATTCGATCGCGGCGAGCAACCCTAAGGCGAATCTCCCCTATTTTTTTCGATTGCGTGCTCGAGCATCATTTCTTCTTTTTTTTCCCGATTTTTTTTTTTTTTGCCTGAGAGAAAACTTCGGCCAAGATTTTGAATTTTTAAGTGGACGAGGATTTCGTTCGAGCGATTGAAAAATTGAGGGCGGCCATTTTTTTATTCTTTTGATTTTTCGTTTGAATCTGCTTTCATTATGCTTGCGTGAGATATTTAGAACGAAGTCGAAGGGAGACAAGGAGGTACGCGATTTTCTTTCTTTGCAGGGAATAGGTCTGCCTACAGAACCTAGGGTGCTGATGTTGATTTGATCTTGACCCATTTTATTTTTAAATTTAAATTGAATTTGATTCAAATTTCCAACGCATTTACTCAACGTACGCTCACATAACAACTCCGAAAAATACGAAATTTGAAATCCGGTAATAATACAATATTACGGACCCAATGGAACTGGTTTTGTCGAATTCCGAGACTGTATGAAAAATGACTATTTTTAAATATCGATTTAAACGATATAAATTCAAAACTGAACAATTCACTATTAATTTCAAATCTGAAGCTTCTATTATCTTCAGTATTATCAATATAAATTTTATAAGCCTTTGAAATATTTTTAAATCAACTTAAAATTGAAGATTCAAATTTTTATTCAACTTTCAATAGATTAAATTTTATAATTTAATCGCCAAATTCATTATGATAATTTGAAATTCCAGTCAAACCATCATTCAAATATTTAAAATTAATTAAATATTTTCAAATTAAATTGTTCAAAATTCTAGGTCGTTAAATAATCCATTACTAACTGTGTATGAATTATTCTTAATTACTCAACCATTAATCATTTATTTATCACAAAATAGTTACATACCCCAAACTCTATTTAAGTTTTCAAATGTTAATCATTCTTAATTACTTTCGAAAATAATCCATTGATGTCAATCATTTAACTTAATCAACATTTAAAAGTACTCTTTCTTATATTTTTAAAAATCAATTTTAGTGTTAACTACAACTTTAATTATTAGTTAACTTATATTTCTTAATTAAAATGATTTAAGAGTTTAAGAAAAGTCTTTAAACCTTTGACTATAATAATTAAAATTTGAACAAATCTTAGCTTAATCCCCTTTTACACAATTTCTAAGCTCAAGACATTAAAACAAATCTGAAGAAAAAAATTTTGAAAAAAAGAACAATTCTCAACTACAACCTACCCGCGACTTCCCAGGTAAAACCCGAGGCATCCCCTGCATTATACTCGGGGGTTACTTCGAGTTTCACACGCAAAACTCCCTGAGACTCCCCTGAACATCTTCTTCTCCTTCAATATGCTTTTTTTTTCCTTTCAGTACGTTAAGTTTAACTTTAGTTTAAAAATTAAATAGCAGTGAATACTTACGCCCCATCTCGAATACAAACCCGAAGAAATAGTGGGTCGACTCGAGCACGACACGGAGCACATCACGATGACAGGAAAGCAAGCTCCACCTCCATCGCCACCGTGCACGTGCACGGTGACTCGCCCCCCCTGCGGCGATTCGCGACAGCCCCACAAACCACAAATCACCCTAAGCATCGGAAACAATACTTAGATTCCCAATTACAAGTTTAAAACAAAATTCGACCTGATGCTCGAACATGCAACTACAACCACCCATTGACAAATCCTTCGTGCGGCCACCATCCATCACCGGAGATGATGAAACTTCACTAGTACGTCGCTCACACCCTCCCCCCCAACTCCACCTAAACTCGCGTTCCACTCGGTTTCATGATGATGCCGAAACACGATTTTTACAGAGCATCAAAATTTTAAGCACTCAAGCCCTATTTTCGATTCAAACTCAATATTTATGCATTTGAAAAATAATTTTACATTTTTCTAATGTTAATACTTCTTCAAGCTTGCTTCATATCGATTTACAATAGTTCAAATTAACCCAAACATCCAGAGTTTACAAAAATCACATTTTAGTTCTATTTTAAACTGCTCTTAAAACCCTTGTTTAAAAATCATAATATTTATGTTAAAAAATCATAATTAGGTGTATGGAATCTAAATATGTTATAGAATTTACCAGTTTAGACATTCGAATTTTGAACCCTTTTAATTTGTTTACCTGTAACTTGAAATACAGTACTTATAACATACTGTTAAATTCTAAAACAAGTTTGTAGGCCTATTTTTAATATAAACACTTGAATCAGTAACAACACCAAAGTTCTTACAATTATGAGGATAAGTGTTTTCTTACTTTGTTCAGATATTCAATATATATGCTACCAAAGCAATAGAGAGTACTCAGGGATTCTTATGCAAGCAGATATGCAGTACATACCAATTGTAAGCCAAAGATACAAGTTTAAATTGAAGATAATTAAGTTTACTCACCAGAAAAACTTTGAACAGAAATGATGTGTTGAAGAAACTGCAGTTAAAACTTTCCTGAAACCTTCTTTTTCTTTGTTTTTCTGTTTTGAATTTTATATGTTTGCAAAGCCAGATCAATGTTTTTCTCAGGTTTGTTTTTTTAAGTTTTTAGTTAAGTGTTTATCAATGAACTGATGATATATATTTGATATATATATATATATATATAGAATCTATTAATCAGTAGGTTGTAACTGGACTGTTGTATTTGTATTGTCATTTCCTTTAATTGGCTAAGTAAAATATTCTGCAGTAAGAAATGATATAGGGATTTCGGCTGTGTACTACACTTAAACAAGATGTTGTGCTATTAAATGTTTATGCTCTTAATTATGATTACATATAAATGTTTACTGAGACTCACTTATGTGTTGTACAAGATATTATTTTTATTTCGGCTAGCATATTTTGTATAAGATACAGGTTTTGTTTTTATTATATTTGAAGTGAAAACTTGTTTTTCTCATGCCTATAAACTGTATGACAGCACATACATGTTTAGTACATAAATATGTTACAAGTATCTCCTTTTACTTATGCATTTAACATGTTCACATGACATTCAATAATATAAATGGCTTTTGTTAAAAAAAAAATATGTTGTACAAATGGATTTAGCAGGCTATTATTTTGACTTTTTTTAATTGTGATTTATTTGCACTTTAGATTTTCAAGCATTTGATTCATAATATTTCATATGTAAATTTATATTCCAAGTTATAACTTATATTCGTATATTTATATTGTTAGTTATATTTTATATTTTATAATTATGGTTTATACTTATGTTTATAATTATGATTCATACTTGTTTTGGATGTTTATGTTTATAATCAATTATATTGTTTAAACTTATATGTTAGATTTCCATGTTTATTTTAATATTAATACGTTTGTTTATTTTTAACTCTATCATTTTAAAAGCTAACATTGTATTCATATGCATATTATCAGGGAATAAAATATAGAGTCTTTGATTTGATTTTATTGAATAAGACAGGTTTTGTTTTAAATGGGTTTGAAGCGTTCTATTTTTAATTTTCAAATCAAAACTTCTTTTATAAACACATATATGCTAGTAAATAATTAAGATCTCATCATTTTAAACATTGAAAAGCTTATATTCAATTTAAATTAAATTAATTATTCATTAAAATATGCTGTCAAAAATTTCGGGTTGTTACATTCCATCCCCCTTAAAAGAATTTCGTCCCCGAAATTTAAAACTGACGCAGTGGATAATTAACACAACGATATAGATCGATGGAAGTAGCAATCGGTGGATTGATGAATACTGAAATGCCCAAATTCGTTGATCTCAAAGATACCGAATTCTAGCTATCTTCGACACGTTGATCGCGCACGATACCGTGAGAGAAGATCTACAATTCTTCAAACGTTGATCAACCGCACTTGATACCGTGAATTGGCTTCAACAATCGTTGAATCGAGCGCACTCGATTAACCGAAAGTGGAGATAGGAGATTACACTCAACTACCAATTTAAGATGAAAGCATGCAGCAATCAACAAGAATTTTATTCAACAAAATCAACCACCAATAATGTACAACACACTCGCTATTTATAGCAATTTTGACACCTGACCCTTAAGTCGTATACGACTTACGACTCATTAAGTCAGCACCGACTTATCACAATAGCAACCCAACCTTTTACAACACGGCACAATGCAAACGACTTAACTAAGGTTGTTAGCGACCTAACATATCACAATACTCACAACTCAAGCTCTTACATTCCCCAGTACACGACCTACGACTTATCACAAGTCGGCATGATCAACTCGTTACAAACTTAGGTCGCATTGGACCTAACGACTTACGACTCAAAGAAAACCACGACTCATACACAGACGACTTACTCACATAACGACATAATGTACAACATATTCAACACAAACGACTCAAACTTCACCGAGCTAACTCTTCAGCCATATTCCGTTAGGTCGCAACCGACCTAAGACCCGTTTAGGTCATAGCCGACCTATGTCCTTAGGTCGTTGCCGACCTAAAACCGAAGCTTCCTTCGACTTAAGACCTTCCTCCCCTGGTTGACTCGTGCACGACTTAAGACTTAAAAACAAAACTTCCTTAACTCGAGAACGACCCAAGTCTTCCTCCTTAAGTTGTGTACGACTTATCCCCTGAGCTGCATCATCCTCCCCTGGTTGAGAAAAATTCGTCCTCGAATTTGTAAATCCTTCCATATCAGATTGTCCATCTCCAAATACGGTACAAGATGCTTAACATTGAACACGTCAGAAGTGTACACATCCTCCGGCAGCTTCAACTTATAAGAATTTTCATTAATCCGTTTCACAACTTCTACAGGACCAATTTTTCTGGCTTTCAACTTGTTATAAGCGCCTACTGGAAAACAATACTTGGTTAACACAGCGTAAACCAAATCACCTTTGTTAAATTCAACATTTCGTCGCTTCAAATCTGCATTTCGCTTATACTTCTCCTTCGACTTCTCTAATCGTTCCTGAACGATTTTATGACATTCCGTCAAACCATCAACAAAATCTACAGCTCGCTTAACCATCCCCTTCGGTTGTGGTACTACCGTTAAGTCCAACGGTCCCCTTTGTAAATTTGAATATGCAACCTGAAATGGACTGAATCCCGTACTACGATTCACTGCATGATTATGAACAAACTCTTCTTGGCATAACTTCATGTCCCAACTCTTCAGATTGTCCTTTACAAGACATCGCAACAAATTTCCCAACGATCTGTTGACTACTTCGGTCTGTCTATCTGTTTGCGGATGATAAGCGCTGCTAAATTTCAGCTTCGTTCCAACCATTTTCCACAAACTTAGCCAAAAATGACTCAAAAATCTGGTATCCCTGTCTGAAACAATAGACTCCGGCAACCCATGTAAACGATAGATCTCTTTAAAGAACAACTAAGTGACACGAACAGCATCCGCCGTCTTCTTGCAAGCAATAAAATGTACCATCTTCGAGAAACGTTCCACCACAACATATATAGAATCATTTCCCCTTTGAGTTCTAGGCAAACCCAAAATGAAATCCATGCTAATATCAACCCACGGTTTGGTCGGTACAGGTAACGGCATATACAATCCTGCATTTGTCATTGTTCCCTTTGAAACCTGACAGATATGACATCTCTCCACAAACCTTTCAACCTCTTTTCTCATTAACGGCCAAAAGTAAGATAGAGAAATCAAATGCAATGTACGATCACGACCCACATGTCCTTCCTCGTGCAACTCCTTGACAATCTTCATTCTCAAACTACTCTCTGGTATACATAATCGATTCCCTTTGAATAAGAAACCATCAACCAACACAAATTCATCAGTATCTCCATCCTTAACTTTAATAACGGACTTTGCAAAGTAAGGATCCTTCTCAAACAATTCTGGCAATAATTCAAATCCTGTCACCTCAATTTTCATTGTCGTTAATAAATGACTCCTCCTACTCAAAGCATCAGCCACACGATTCGTCACCCTTGACTTATGTTTCACGACAAAAGTAAATTGCTGCAAATAGGCAATCCACGATGCATGTCTTGCTGAAATCTTGTCCTTCCCTTGCAAATGTTTCAAAGCCTCATGATCAGTGTAAAGAACAAACTCTTTCTGAAATAGATAATGTCTCCGGTGTTTCACAGCTTGAACAATTGCATAAAATTCAACATCATAAGTACTATATCTCAACTTAGCTCCTGATAACTTCTCACTGAAATAAGCAACTGGTCTTCCTTTTTGACTCAAAACTCCACCAACTCCAACCTTCGAGGCATCGGTATGTAATTCAAATAACAACTGAATATCCGGTAAAACTAGAATTGGTGTTGTCGTCAATAGTGTCTTGATTTTCTCAAAAGCAACCCCTACTTCCTCTGACCACTCAAACTTCTTTCCTTTCATGCAATCGGTTACAGGTGCCATCACACTACTAAAATGTGGAATGAATCTTCGATAGAAAGATACCAATCCATGAAAACTCCTTACTTCAGTAATTGTCTTTGGCTGTGGCCAACTCCTGACAGCTTCTACTTTACTTTCATCCACTTGAATCCCTTCTTTCGATAGAACATATCCCAGAAATAAAACACTGTCTGTCATAAACACGAACTTCTTTGCTGCTGCATAGAATTTCTCCTGTCGTAGGATCAACAGTACTTCACACAAATGCTGGACATGCTTTTCCATGCTTCCACTGTAGATCAAAATATCATCAAAGTAACTACCACAAACTTCCCAATGTATGGTCTGAAAATCTGGTTCATCACTCTCATAAAAGTACTCGGTGCATCCGATAAACCAAACGGCATAACCATCCATTCGTATAAACCTTCCCTAGTTTTGAAAGCAGTCTTCCATTCATCACCCGGTCTAATACGAATTTGATGGTATCCACTCTTCAAGTCAATCTTTGAAAACACAACAGCTCCACTCAACTGATCAATCAAATCATCAAACCTCGGCATAGGAAATCTGTATCTCACTGTGATCTTGTTTAGAGCCCGACTATCCGTACACATTCTCCACGATCCATCCTTCTTTGGCACCAATAAAGCTGGCACTGCACAAGGGTTCAAACTCTCCTGCACTCGCCCCTGTTCAAGCAACTCTTCCACCTGCCTTTGCAACTCCTCATGTTCCTTTGGACTCATTCGGTAATGTGGCCTGTGTGGTAATACTGCCCCTG
Source organism: Allium cepa (assembly GCA_030765085.1). NCBI lineage: Eukaryota > Viridiplantae > Streptophyta > Magnoliopsida > Asparagales > Amaryllidaceae > Allium > Allium cepa. The sequence continues at coordinate 879,163,068 of CM060939.1, forward strand.
GCACAAGATCAATCTGATGTTGAATATCCCGCAACGGTGGTAACTCCGTTGGCAATTCTTCAGGAAACACATCCCTGAATTCTTCCAATACCCGCTTTACTTCCTCTGGAACTTCTACAGATTCAGTGGCTTCATGTCCAATCAACAAAAATACCTCTATACTCTCTTCTACTTCTTCAATAAATTCCTTCAAAGTCAATAAAGTCTTCAGCTCCTCAATCTCTTCAGATTTACTCTCTTCCTGTTGTCTCTTCTTTGGAACCAAAATGATTTTAACACCTTCAAACATAAAACTGTAGCTATTGGTCCGACCGTCATGCTGCACTGCTCGATCATACTGCCATGGTCTTCCCAAAAGCAAGTGACAAACATCCATCTCAACTACATCACACCAAATTTCATCTTTATATTTCTTCCCAATAGAAAATGGAACTCGAACTCGCCTGTCCACCTTCACTTCTCCTCCTTTTCTCAACCACGCTAACTTGTAAGGATTTGGATGTTTGTCCTTCTTCAACTTCAGCTTTCTCACAGCTTCAGTAGAAATAATATTGTCACAACTTCCCGCGTCAATCACAAATTTACAAACCTTTCCCAGAATAGTGCATGTTGACTGAAAGATGTTACTCCTCAACCAACTAGCTTCTTCGTCCTGCTTCGGTATTAAACAAGATCTCCTCATCATCAGATTACATCCTTCATCTCCTGACGCAATATCCTGTTCTTCCTCCTCAACTGGACTAGGATAACCTTCACCAACATCCTCACCTTCAACTTCAGCAATCATAGTTCGTTTCTTCGGCTTCGGACATTCATTACTCTTGTGACCCACTTCCTGGCAATTGTAACACTTGAAACTGTTGTTAACCTTCGTCTTCGCAACTTCATTCACAACTGGTTTACTGACAGCTTTCGAAACATTGGAACATCCACTAACACCCTTTACTTTATTGTTGGAATTAGTAAACACACCACCTCCACGCCTTCCCTGCTTCTCCCAAGCCAACGCTTTCTGTTGTGCTTCTGCTACAGATCTTGGATCGAACATATTAACCATATCTTGAATCTGTATCCTCAACCCCCCAACAAATCTAGCAGTCAACTGTTCCTCTGTCTCCATAATGTCATTTCGAGCAATCAGTTGATAAAATTCGTCAGCATAATCGCTAACAGTCTTCATCCCTTGCCTTAGATTCTGCAACCTCTGGTACATGAGTGATTGATAATTGTAAGGCAAGAATGTAGCCTTCATTAACTTCTTCATTTTCTCCCATGACTCAATCTTTGACTTTCCCATTCTCTCCCTTGTAAGTTTAGTTTGTTGCCACCATGCCATAGCTCTACCTCTCAAACGAGTAGCAACCAACTTCACTCTTCGATTCTCCGGGACCTCTTTGAAATCGAAGATCTCTTCAACATTAGACAACCAATCAAGAAATTCTTCTGCTACCATTCCACCCTTGAATTCTGGAATTTCCATCTTCATACCCGATTCCCATCGACGATCATCATCTACATCTCGATATGAATTTCGAACTTGATCTCGATCTCGATAATGAATGCTAGCTCTATCGCCCTCTTCATCATAATCAAATGTACGTCTATATCGATCTCGACTATCAACATCCCTTCGATCACGCATGTCTTTTCTACTATGTCTCTCTTCATCTCTATATGGTTCATCTTCAAACTCACGAGGAGTTCTTCTCTCTTCATGTCCATAGTCATGGTGATCTCTCCTTGATGAAATTGATGTTTCTCTCCTCTCTCTAAAAGATTGCGATGATACCCTTCTCGCTTCCGTAACCGATGGCGAAACTCGGTTTCCTCCATGGTTCGAGATTGGTGATCTCCTCCTTTGATTTTGATTCAAATCACTCATCAACTTCTCTAACTTTCCAATGCCTTCATCAAACTTCTCATTGATACGTTGTTCCATTTGCTCGGCTTCTTCTCTTCTATACAACACTTCAACATTTTGATGACGATTATCTCTCCTCGGCGGCATGATTGATTCAACACAACCTTCAACTAATACTTCAAAAATCTTCAACACAAGCAAGTCACGGCTCAACCACTAACTTGGCTCGGCCTCAACACTTCAAACAAACTTCACCAAGGCTCGGCTACTTTTCACAAGTATACGCGGCCTATGTTAACCTCGCCTCGGCCGTGGCTCACCGATCTAAGATGGTAAACGACCTAACAATCTGCCGACTTAACAAAGGATTCCGACCTAAGGCTCGAATGGGCACCGACCTAACTACTTAATGCCTCAAAGGAGGACGACCTAACACTCTGCTGACTTAACAAGGGATGTCGACTTAGTATCTTAGCATGGAAGACCGACCTAACTGCATAAGGTTTAAGAATGATACCGACCTAAGGGACTTGAGAAGTAGACCGACTTAAAGCTCAAAGGAAGTTCCGACTCAACAGCCTTAGCTTGTTGCCGACCTAACGAATGAACCGACTCAGAATAAGTGACGACTCAACTTATTGCCGACTTAACAGGGACAGCGACTCACCGGGTTATAACCTTGATGCTTTAAAGATGTTGGCCGACTCATGGGAAAACCGACCTAAGGCCTATGGTGGGTCGTTCACGACCTAAGCAAGCGAATCGGATACCTCATCATTTCGTGACCTGGCCCCATAACTCGTTTACAACTTTGGACTTGCATGAAATTAGGTAGGTCGGCTTAACTCTACTAGACCGTGAATTTGCCTCTATAGGTCGGCCGCGACTCAACTAAAGTCGGTGACGACTCAGGACTTGGGAAAAATTCTTAAACAGATTTGCCTATAAATAGAAAGCCATCTCCAACATTGAGGGGACCTTTTTGGCCAATCATTTCAAGCGCCAATACTCTGCTGAATTCTCAACTCACCCGACACTTCAAATTCGAAAGGCAACTCAACTAACTTCAAGGGAAAATCTAACGCAATCTACATGGATTCGAAGAATTCTTCTCTACCAAAGTTCTAGTTGTTTGTCTCGTTATAATTGTAATTGAAGAGTGCTGTAAAGTTGTAATCGGTTTAGCAATAAAGAGAATTAAAGTGGATGTAGGCTTGCCTTGAGCCGAACCACTATAAAATCGTTGTTATTCACTTCTTTTTTCTGTGATTTTCTGCTTATACTCTGTTCCCGAATCATCGGGTGGTGCTTTCACAACTACACTTTATACACCGGGGTGTTAGCGTTCAAATTTTAGCGTTAACATTTTTGGTGCTTTCACTGAGAATTGAACTCAGGCAAATTATCATCATTGCTCCACGAAAGTTTGTTGAAGTAACTTCTCTGAAGACTAGAAGCTTATCTGAAATCATGGCTCCGGGGAGAAAGAGTGGATCTGTTAGATCTGGAAATGTTCAAGAGGGAACCTCCGCTTCCCAGTATCTAATCAAGCCACTCCACCTGTTGGGGTTACAAAAGCGGAGTTGGATGCTGTAATCTTGGGGCTGAACCAGCAGATAAATGCCCAAAGTGCACAATTGGAGGCTCAGAATGTCCAAAATGCCCTAATTTTGAATAAGTTGAATGACTTGCTTGGAGTAAACCGTCCACCAACGGGTAATGAAAGGAACTTTGCTGGCAACATTCATGAGGATGAAGAAAGAAACATTCCTGAGAGGGCTGCCAGCCCCTTTGAGTGGACATTTCCTGAAGTTGGTGGATCTAAAGCTCGAAATGATGAGGGGTATCTTTCTGAAATGGTTCGACAAATCATGAAAGAAAGCATGCAAAGGAATGAAGATGAGAAGGAATGGGGTTTCTCTCCAAGTAAAACCCCGTTTACCGAAGAATCTTAAAGGCTGAGTTCCCAAGGAAGTTCGTCCCTCCAACTATTCCAGCTTACAAAGGAACAAGTGATCCGAACGAATTCTTGTATAAGTATGATTGGCACATGACAGGTGCAGAGCTTCTGATGAAATAAAGTGTCTATATTTTCCTGTATATTTGGAAGGTGTAGCTCTGCTTTGGTTCACCAAGCTACCAATTCGGTCTATAGATCAGTTTTCTGACCTAACCCGGAAATTCAAGGAGCAGTTCAGACTATACGCTTCAAAAGCCAAAGATATCATGTCGTTGTCAAGTTTAGAACAGAATCCAGGGGAAACTATCAGACCTTTCTTGAATCGCTTTAATATAGCGCTGGCCGAGGTAGACAATGCAGAACCACGGATGATCTTGACATATCTGATGAGGGCCATCGACAAGTCGAGCGAATTTGGAAAATGGCTTAACATGAAGGAACCAAATTCCCTTGAAAAATTCTACAAGAAAGCAGATGAGTTCATACGCCTGGAAAGCCGTCCGGTACCGGTAAAGGCAGCATTGGAAAAAGCTGAAGATAACGTTGTTGCTCCACGCAAGAATGAATCTGTAGGACAGAAAAGGGAAAATAACGATGGGAAGAAACAGAAAAATCTGAAGAAGCCTCGTTCCTTCAAGCCATCGGAATATACCCCTTTATCAGATACGCCGGAGCGTATTTACCTTGCCACTAGAGATTCTGTTGATTATCTTAAACCTCCCGTTCTGAGAACCGGAAAAAAGCTGTACAGAGCGGAAAGTTTTGCCGCTTCCATAATCAACCCGGTCATGATACCGATGAATGTCGCCAATTGAAAATTTTGATTGAAGAATTGATAAGGGAAAACAAGCTGCAGCAATTTGTGGAAAAGAATAGCAGCAATCCCGCTTCGACTAGTCAGGGGCAACGAGCTCCTGCTCATCAACCCAGGACAAGTGAGAAGACTGCAGGGCATGAATCCGAAAGGCCTGTTATTAATGTCATTACGGGAGGACCTCAGCCAGCAGGCAGGAGCTGGGGTGAGATAGAAAGATATACCCGAGCTTTGAAGTATGTACCGACCGAGGAAGATATATTTGTTTTGGAAGGTGCTACGCCCCTGAAGCAACAAAGAACTTTCAATAATGATATTGTGTTCAGAGCCAGGGATTCCACAGGTATTGAAGCTCCTACCTTGGATCCCTTAGTCATCTCAGCTGGTATCGGTCCAGCTATTGTCAGAAGAGTTCTCATTGATTGTGGCGCATCCTGCAATATCCTCTTCAAGAAAACATTCGACCAAATGAAGATCGCTATGGCTGATGTGCAAGCATCATCGCAGAAAATCGCTGGCTTCATTGGGGAGCCAAAACAGCCGATAGGAACCGTTGATTTGCTTGTAGAACTTGGAGAGGGAGAAAGAAAAGTGGTCCGCAAGCAAACTTTTATGATTGTCGACGAGTTTTCTGCTTATAATGCTTTCCTTGGCCGTCCAACTCTCGCAGCATTCAAAGCTGTTCTAGCCCCATGGTGCCTCACCATTAAATTTCCCACAGATAATGGAGTGGGAGTTATAAAAGGGGATCAAAATGCTGGGCGGGAGTGTTATCTGACAGAGCTACGAGAAACAAGGAAAAGAGAAATGGGAAAGGATGCGGTAACCCCAGTCCGCATCAAAGAACCAGCCTTGTAGCAATTACAGGGCGGACCCTGCACTGGCGAGCACAGCGGAGCACGGAAAGAGATGGATCCTAGGAAAGCCAGTGCATGGGAGAATAGAGTGGTACCAGTGGAAACGACAATACCAGTACTTGTTGACCCAAGGACCCAAACAAGGTGTTGAATGTGGGTTCACAACTTAACGTGTCAATTCAGAATATCTTAATATCATTTTTAAAGGCAAATTTGGATGTTTTTGCTTGGACTCATGCCGATATGTGCGGAATATCCCCAAAAGTTACAGTACACGCTCTGAATATTGATCCAAAATTTACACCTGTGAAGCAGAAAAGGAGAACTCAAGGTCCAGAAAGGTCAGCAGCGTTAAAAGAAGAAGTTAATCGGCTCATGGAGAATAACTTTATCAAAGAATCTACTTATCCGAATTGGGTTTCAAATCCAGTGCTGGTTAAGAAAGCCAACGGAAAATGGAGAGTGTGCATCGATTTTTCAGATCTAAACAAGGCCTGCCCCAAAGACTGCTTCCTATTACCCAGAATTGATCAACTGGTAGACGGAACAGCGGGACACGAATTGTTATCTTTTAAGGATGCCTACTCTGGATATAACCAGATCATGATGCATGAGCCAGATCAGGAGGACACGAGCTTCATCACCGACATTGGTCTTTACTGCTACAGAGTTATGCCCTGCGGGCTGAAGAATGCAGGGGCAACATACCAAAGACTTGTTAATGCTATGTTCAAACCGCAATTGGGCAAGACTATGGAAGTCTACGTCGATGACATGTTAGTAAAGTCTAAGAAAGCAGTGGATCACATAGAACACTTAGCAGACATGTTCGCAGTCCTCCGAAAATACGGAATGAAGCTCAACCCTTTAAAATGTTCATTTGGAGTGGAATCCGGAAAGTTTTTAGGTTTCATCGTGAGCGCTAGGGGCATTGAGGCTAGTCCAGCTCAAATTACCGCCTTAAAGGAAGTCAAAGCTCCTAGAACGAAGAAGGAATTGCAAAGTCTCAATGGAAAAGTCGCCGCCTTGAGTCGGTCCATTTCCAAAGCCATAGATAAATGCATCCCATTCTTTGACGCCTTAAAGAAAGGAAAGAAAGACTTCGATTGGACTCCCGAATGCCAAAAAGCCTTTGATGAATTGATTCGCCATATGGAAACGCCTCCAATACTTTCTAGGTCTGGCGATGGCGAGGATCTTCTTATATACTTGGCAGTATCATCTCATGCTTTAAGTGCAGCGCTGATACGAGAAGACAAGAGGATTCAACATCCAGTTTACTATATCAGCAAAAGACTCACTGGGGCAGAGATGAATTAATCTAAGTTGGAAAAACTCGCCTATTGCCTACTGATTGCATCCAGGAAGTTGAGGCAATATTTCCAAGCTCATCCTATCAGAGTCCTCACTGATCAACCTTTAAAGCAAGTCCTGTTTCGCCCTGAGACTTCGGGTCGTCTTCTAAAGTGGAATATTGAACTCAGTCAATATGACATCACTTATCATCCCCGAAAAGCAATCAACGGACAAGCTTTAGCGGATTTCATCGCAGAATTCACAGATAAGGGTAACAGTGAGGAGGAAGCGATCGACGATTCCCCAATCCAATGGAAGTTATATGTCGATGGCGCGAGAAATGACTACTGTTCTGGAGCCGGAGTTGTACTTGAGACCCCTGAAGGTCGATCATTATGCTATGCACTAAGATTGGAATTTCCTTCAACAAACAATGAAGCAGAATACGAATCCCTTATCGCTGGCTTAAGGATTGCTAAAGAACTAAACATCCGAGCATTACAGATCTTCAGTGATTCTCAGCTTATTGTATGCCAAGTCAATAAGGAATTCCAAGCGAAAGGGGGGAATCTGCCCGCCTACTTGTCAAAGGCTTGGGAACTCCTGGGTGATTTCGATCATTACATGATAAGTCATATTCCTCGAGAAGAAAACACGAAAGCAGATTCTCTCGCAAAGTACTCTAGCACAGGTGAAGCTCAATTTCTGGGGTTGACTCTAGTGGAGGTCCTGTCGGCTCTGAGCATTGATGAGATGGATATTGATTGGATCATGAGCGTGTTTCAAGAGCAAGAATCATGGATGACTCCAATAACAGAATATCTGCTCAATGGCTCTTTACCGGAAAATTCAAAAGAACGAAAGAAGCTACTGAGAAAAGCCTCTCGCTATATAGTCCAGGATGGCCAGTTATACAGACGGGGATTCTCAATGCCGTTACTTCGTTGTGTATCCAGGGAAGAGTCCAAAATAATCCTAGCTGAGGTGCATGGGGGAGAATGTGGTGATCATTTAGGTGGTCAAACTTTAGCGAAAAAGATTCTCCGATACAGATATTTTTGGCCAGAAATTAATCGAGATGCAGCAGACTATTTCCGAAAATGTGACAGATGCCAAAGATTCGCCAAAATTCCTAGAGCTCCTTCCACTGAACTCACACAGATGGTCAGTCCATGGCCGTTTGCAATATGGGGGATAGACCTTGTAGGACCGTTACGAACTGCCAAATCTGGAATTAAATATGCCATTGTTGCTATAGATTATTTTACTAAGTGGGCAGAAGCTGAACCACTGGCTACTATCACCTCAAAAAAGATGATAAGTTTTGTGACTAAAAGTATCATTTGCAGATATGGTGTGCCTCAAAAAATAATTACAGACAATGGTACTCAGTTCGAAAGTGAAGAATTCCAAGATTTTTGCAAACGATTCAAAATCCGAAAAAGCTTCTCAGCAGTAGCTCATCCGCAGGCAAACGGGCAGGTGGAAGCAGTAAATAAAATTATCAAGTCAACCATCAAGAAGAAACTTGAAAGAGAAAAAGGTGGTTGGGTCGATAAGCTACCGCTAGCACTATGGGCATACAGAACTACCCACAAAACTGCGAATGGGCATACTCCGTTTTCATTGGCATACGGATCAGAGGCAATGATTTCGATAGAAACAGAGGTCCCTTCACATAGAAGAATCCATTTCAATCAAGCGGAGAATGCAAAACTACAGCTTGAGGCACTAGATCTCCTTAATGAAAAAAGAGAAGAGGCTGAGCTCAGAATCGCATCTCATCAGCAAAGGATAGCCAGACATTTCAATTCCAAAGTTCGCCAACGCAGCTTTGAGATTGGAGATCTAGTCCTAAAAAGAATTATGACAGCGACAGGTGTGTTTGGGCCAAATTGGGAAGGACCATATGTCATAGGTCAGAAGCTTCTTGACGGCACATTCAAACTCACTACTGTCGAAGGAGATCAAATTCCAAGAGCTTGGAACAGCAATCACTTGCGTCCATACTTTACTTGATAGCTTTGTCGAAATATTGTAAAAAGAATTATGAATGTATGATTCCTGTAATTGAAAGCGATTGTAAAACCGATGCAAGTGAATAATGAAAGACTATAAAGTGGATGTAGGCCCAAATTCTTGGCCGAACCACTATAAATCTTGTGTTCCTTATTATTATTACATGTCTGCTTTATTTTCGATATGAAAAACACCTTAAATGTATTGCTGAAATGTCGATTTAAATTTTTGCAGGCAACGAAAACAAAACTTGCACATTACAAGACCAAGTGATTCTTGTTATCATTCAACAAACAAATTCCAAGTCACAAAATTCCCGAATTTAAATCCTAGATAAGAAGTGCTTCAATTGAACGGTCAATGATTTCGTCGAAAACGGGCTCTAGCTAATAAATTGAGAAGTTTGAACAAACAAACATCCAATTAAGAAGCCTATGTCCATTCTTGCGAACTGGCCTAGCAATGAAGTACACTTCTTTGGATTAAACAAACTACTTGTAAGAGAAGGGAGTGCGAGCTTGAAAAGAAAAAAAAATAGAGGATCACTGAAAAGGCATAAGCAAGTGGACAAGGAACAACTAAAGCCCTCTTCGGAGGCACAAGTCCTCTTCGGAGGCACAACTCTTCGGAGGATAAAGACCTCTAACGAGGCATATGCCGCAAAAAAAAACAAAAAGAAAGTTCTCTACTCAACCAAAAAAGATTGGAGGAGTCATGACCCTCCAACCATGAGAGAGTAACTTCCAGGCAATCCTCGGAGGCACATTTCACCAGGAGTTGAAGTGTTACAACCGCTCTTCGGAATTTCACTTCACCAGAGTTGAAATGTAAAACAAAATAAAAGCCCTCTTCGGAGGCCCATTTCACCAGGAGTTGAAGTGTTACAACCGCTCTTCGGAATTTCACTTCACCAGAGTTGAAATGTAAAACAAAATAAAAGCCATCTTCGGAGGCCCATTTCACCAGGAGTTGAAGTGTTACAACCGCTCTTCGGAATTTCACTTCACCAGAGTTGAAATGTAAAACAAAATAAAAGCCCTCTTCGGAGGCCCATTTCACCAGGAGTTGAAGTGTTACAACCGCTCTTCGGAATTTCACTTCACCAGAGTTGAAATGTAAAACAAAATAAAATCCCTCTTCGGAGGCCCATTTCACCAGGAGTTGAAGTGTTACAACCGCTCTTCGGAATTTCACTTCACCAGAGTTGAAATGTAAAACAAAATAAAAGCCCTCTTCGGAGGCCCATTTGACCAGGAGTTGAAGTGTTACAACCGCTCTTCGGAATTTCACTTCACCAGAGTTGAAATGTAAAACAAAATAAAAGCCCTCTTCGGAGGCCCATTTCACCAGGAGTTGAAGTGTAACAACCGTTCTTCGGAGTTTCACTTCACCGGAGATGAAATGCTTAAAAAAAAAAAAAAAGCCTCTCCCAAGGGGCAAAAACAGAAAGACCTCTTCCCAGAGGCACAATAAGACAGAAAGACCTCTTCCCAGAGGCAGAAATGAAAAGACCTCCTTCCGGAGGCACAACCAAGCAGAAAAGACCTCTTCGGAGGCACACGTTTCACCAAGATTGAAGTAAAACTTCCAAGTGTTGAAACGTGAAAAAATTTTCCTCAGAGGTGCAACTTTTCAAAGAAACAAAAATCAAAAAGCTCTTTACTGTGGCAAGTAAAAAAAAAAATCCTCATTAAGAGCACACTTTAACTTTCAAAGGAAGAGTGAATTACTTGTTCTAGAAAATTCTCTTCCTCAAAAAGAAGTTGAAGTACTTTACAAATACCCGCTTTACCACATAGAAGATTTCATTCAATAAAATGTGTATATGCACAAAATAAAGAGTGATATCTTCGAAAGTTGAAGCGAAGAAACTTATTTGTGCTCTATTTTTTTAATGAAATCATATTCCTCCAAATGTGGAATAATTATTCTCTAAAAAATAAAAGCACAAGTTCCTCATAAAATAAAATATTACAATGGGCTTATGGTAAAGGGGCAGCATGGCGTAACTACATCGGTAAAATTGCGCTCGAACAATATATACCACAAGCTCACTGCAATATCGTACAAAGAAACTTGTACAAAAATAAATAGTAAATGCATTCTCAGATATAGACAGAAGTTTATACAGAGAAAAAGAATCATTTTATTCAACACTATTTTATATACAGGTACAGGTTCCAACAAAAGAAAAGCGGAGGGGGGCCGGTACCCGCACAATTTCCGGTCATTGCATGCAAAAAAAAGGCAAAAAAGCGATATGAAAGCCACAGAACCAGAGCCATCATTTCTTCTTCCGCCCACCTTTTGAGCCCGCACCTGGCCAAATGACCAACTTTTTAGGTCGGCTTGTAAGGGTAGGGGATGAAGGAGAAAGGGGCTCGATCGGACTTTCTTCCGTCTCTTCTCCGCCAGTTAAAGATTCCTTCTTATTCTTCTTCTTGGAAACTCCCTGCTTCCCTCTCTTCTTGGAGGAAGGCCCACTCCCTGGAGAAAGAAGTTTGGATAACGGTTCAGCGTCGGAGCCAGTGGGTTCTGGCGTCCTCTCGCTTCCTTCAGTTTCTTCTCCTTTCGGATCTTGAGAAGCAACGGGATCATCTAAGCCGTGAAGGGCTTCTATTTGCTCTTCCTGTGACCCGGGTTGCGAGGCAGAAGGAGGAGTGACCTTAGGAGGCGGAGAAGGAATATTTGGAGGAGGAGAAGCCTGAACAATGCCCGACGTTTTCTCTGCAGAAGGAAAAAAGTTTAAGTCAGCAAAAAGCGGACATAAAGGTTCGCTGAGATTCAAGAAGTAGTGAAAAAGCCCATCAAGTTCATAAGAAACAGATGAGCAGTCTACTTGGGCAAGATTGTCAGTAGGGTTACCTGCAGAAGTCGGTTCCCTGATGTCAACTTCGTAAGCCTGTGCCTCGGCACTCTCGCCGCCCTCATCTCCACCTTGTATGCTTGTAATATCAGTGGTGACTTTAGTAGGAGATGGGGAATGAGAACTAGAACCGATAATGTCAATTTCGGCTAAAGGAGAAGGTTGAATAGGAGTAGTTGAGGTGATTTTTCCTGAATATTCTCCTGCCGCTGTTTCGGCCCTTAATCTTGCAAGCTGTTCTCTCCCCTTGGCAAGAGCGGTGCGGGTATCATCATCAAGATAATGCACTTCAAGAGCTGACTCAGCGTAGCCAGCGCCTTTACCGCCGAGCACATCGAGTGCTGCCTCCCATACTTCAGCTAGTGTAATTTCATACTTAGGGCCTAGAAAGGCAAGGCTACCGCGCCCCAAGATGCTATGCAGATAGATATCAAATAATGTTGAGCTAATGTTGGCCCTCGTTGCCTCGTGAGATTCTTCAACTGCAATTTTGCCGGCAACGGCCTCATCACGCTCCATTTCAACTTTAGAAAGTTGAAGCTTAAGCATTTGGATCTCCGCCTCTTGGGAGTTATTCTTCTTCCGAAGCTCTTCAATGTCAGCGACATAGCCCTCGCTAATTCTTTTCTGTACTTCGAGCCTGTCTTCAGCATCCCTTTGGCCAGCATGGGCATCTCTCACTTGTTTGAGGAGCACTTCTTCTTTTTGAGAATAAGAAGTAGAGGAAGCAGCAAGCTCTTGTTTCAGTTCTTCAACTTTTGCTTCAAGCTCCTCATTGTAAGAAGCAATGCTTCTCATCTCGGTGTCATGTTGCTCGAGCACCTTTAGCCATTCGGCTTTATCATTTTCCATGGTGAGCATGGCCTCTATGTTTGCACGATTAACCCTCTGAAGCTCGTCAACAAGTTTCTGCCAGTTCGACATCCTCTCAATATCAAGCTTAACGGCGTCAAGGTTTCGTAACATGGAAGACTTGTCAATGGGGACCAAGTCAAGGTCAAACCTTACTCCCTTCAGACACCACTGAGGAAATCGACTTTGCAAAGTGGCAGGACCTGGTCCAACTTGGAATTTGGGTCTGCTAATTATAGTTTGGATGTCTGACTTCCCGAGAGCGGGAGATCCGAAAGGAATATCAAGCAAGGCAGGGGCGGTAACCTTTTCAGGAGTTGTAGTGGTGTGCTTCTCACCATGTCGAGCTCGCTTGCTCGAATCTTCAACCACATGACCTTTTCCTCTGTCATTATGGGTTTTTCTTTTATGGGAATCGTCACCTCTCTGTGAAGAATCGTGGCGCTCTTCCCTCTCTCTTCTTTCGTAGCGCTCCTCTTGAGCCCTCTTCTCTTGAGCCTTTCGGGCGGCTCTTTCTTCATCAGATTCTCTGTAAGAGAGGAGGTAACGCCTATAATCATATTGGCTACGCCTCCCATAGCACTGGAAATCATCGTAGTATGAGCTGCTGCGCCCCATCGGAGAATCTGAAATAAAAAAAGATAAGTTTTAGAGGTCTTCAAAGTACAAAAAGTGAGAAACATAAAAGTGCCGAAAAGAAATTCTAAGTGTGTGTGGCGTGCAAACTACGCGCATCAAACTACGAACCACTCTTTAATTGAGGAGTGGTTGTGGGTGTAATAGGCAGGGTCAACTCCTGAGTTGACGGAGTCTGCTGCAGGACAGAAGTTGCTTCAACTACTGAAGAAGAAACCCCAGTAGTGATAGGATCATCTTTAAAGATTTCCTGCGAGGTGGCAAAGAGGTCGCTCAGCCCTTCGAAAGTATCATCCCTGCTCTGCTTGGCAAGGCTAGTTTTCTCGGCTTCTTCGTCGGATTTCTGTGAACGTCGGGGAGATCCCTGAGGCTCCTCTTCCTCAATAACCGGGGCAAGTTCGTCAGATGGCCCCGCAACATCAACAGAAGTGGAACATTTCACTAGCAAAGCCTCGAGAGCAGGTCCTTTTGGTTTGGATGTATCTGTAGAAGCTGGGGCATCCAATGCTCTAGCCGGGGAGTCTGGGATTTCATGAGGATGTGTACAACGAGAAGTATGCAAAAGCCCGTATTGGTGCAATAATTCGTCCCCCAACAAAAACTTGATGCTACTCTCTGCTACAGCCACGGCACTCAATCTATCGAAAGTCTGCTTATGGACCGGATCTCTAGAGGGAAGAGGAAGTGCTGAAAAGAGCAAAGAATGAAATTAGCAATTGGTAATTCGGATCTCGAGAAAGTTTAAAAATGGAGACAAGTAATCTTACTTCCTACTCTCCAATCGACATAAAACCCTGGGGGGCAGCGAGCAAAGAAAAATTGGTTCAGAAATCCATGAACGCTTTCGGTAAGGTCGGAAATAAGTTTGCGGTTTCTAGCACTCCTCACAATTATAAGGGAAGGATGATCTCTACTCTTTGCAAACGAGCATAAATAACGGATTTCTTCAAAACTTGGTAAGCGATCAAAAGTTCTTCTGAACAAAACGCACAACCCCATCAAGATGGCATAACCATTAGGATGAAGTTGGGACGGAGAGATTGACAACCGAAGGAGAAGAATTCGAAGAAAGTCATTAAAAGGAGGGATCGCTCCGCTTAAACACATTTGACGATTGGTTGCAATAAAGCCACGGGGAGGATTGTCGGTAGTATCACTTGGCCCAGGGAGCAGGACATTACCCTCTGTAAAACCAAATTGAGTGCGCAGCTGAGTAAATGCTCTCGGGGTTGGAATGGTTGGAGTTCTCTCTGGAGGGTTCTCTATAGGTAAAGCTACCAGAAAAGTTTCTTCCTCTTGAGCTGCCATTTCTTCTTGATGGGAAGTCATTCTATATAAATAACTGGATATTCAAACATGAAGGTGCACGTTTCCTAAAGTGTGTGGAGTGTTGTGTAAAATCAATCAAACAATAAGCAAATGCAACTGGAACAAAAAACTAGCAAAATACTTGTCAGTTATAAAATCCGGAGTTCGTTATTCTAACATGCAAGTGTAATGTTGATGCAAACAGGTCGGTTTATGTTAGTGATGATTTGCATTAATACTTCACTTTAGTCGATTGATTCACAACATTTTATACAGTGTATATAAGTTGCTTATCTTGTCTCGACTAATCTGTCATTTGATGTGGGCAGTCAATGGCAGTATTTTCGCCTTGGTTTTCTTTGTTTATTATTTTCAGCAGGTTGGCAGCTTATAAGTTAATACAATCTGTGAAATAATACAATGAGATTCAAACAAATTTAAAGTTGGGGCAGTTCAAAATTTAGGCAACTTAGTTTGGCAGTTCGAGTCAGAAACTCAAAGTGGGTCTATGCTCTTAAAATGTCAACACGCCCAAAGCTTAAGGGTCAACTGGGCGACGGTTTAAAAGTCTCTTGCAGGATAGCACTAAGTCGGTAGCGGGTCGAAGCCTGGATAGTTTAGTTCGGCAACTCATTCCTCTAGGTCGCAAGGGGGAGATAAGAAAGCAAGCTCCGATTCGAAAGGCAGTAATTTCTCCATGTAATATCTCGGCCACGACTTAAGAGCCAGGTCGGCCAAAAACTAAGTCACCTAAACTCACTAACTCGTTCCCGAACCAACATCTCATGGCATTCAACCCGTTAATCCAATAACCATTTCATCAGCAACGGGATCATCTAAGCCGTGAAGGGCTTCTATTTGCTCTTCCTGTGACCCGGGTTGCGAGGCAGAAGGAGGAGTGACCTTAGGAGGCGGAGAAGGAATAATTGGAGGAGGAGAAGCCTGAACAATGCTCGACGTTTTCTCTGCAGAAGGAAAAAAGTTTAAGTCAGCAAAAAGCGGAGATAAAGGTTCGCTGAGATTCAAGAAGTAGTCAAAAAGCCCATCAAGTTCATAAGAAACAGATGAGCAGTCTACTTGGGCAAGATTGTCAGTAGGGTTACCTGCAGAAGTCGGTTCCCTGATGTCAACTTCGTAAGCCTGTCCACCCTCATCTCCACCTTGTATGCTTGTAATATCAGTGGTGACTTTAGTAGGAGATGGGGAATGAGAACTAGAACCGATAATGTCAATTTCGGCTGAAAGAGAAGGTTGAATTGGAGTAGTTGAGGTGATTTTTCCTGAATATTCTCCGGCCGCTGTTTCGGCCCTTAATTTTGCAAGCTGTTCTCTCCCCTTGGTAAGAGCGGCGCGAGCACCATCATCAAAATAATGCTCTTCAAGAGCTGACTCAGCGTATCCAGCGCCTTTACCACCAAGCATATCGAGTGCAGCCTCCCAAACTTCAGCCAGAGTAATTTCATACTTGGGGCCTAGAAAAGCGAGGCTACCACGCCCCAAAATGCTGTGCAGATAGAAATCAAATAATGTTGAGCTGATGTTGGCCCTCGTTGCCTCGTGAGAATCTGCAGCTGCAATTTTGCCGGCAACGGCCTCATCACGCTCCATTTCAGCTTTAGAAAGTTGAAGCTTAAGCATTCGGATCTCCGCCTCTTGGGAGTTATTCTTCTTCCGAAGCTCTTCAATATCAGCAACATAGCCCTCGCTAATTCTTTTCTGCACTTCGAGCCTATCTTCGGCATCCCTTTGGCTAGCATGAGCATCTCTCACTTGTTTTAGGAGCACTTCTTATTTTTGAGAATAAGAAGAAGAGGAAGCAGCAAGCTCTTGTTTCAGTTCTTCAACTTTTGCTTCAAGCTCCTCATTGTAAGAAGCAATGCTTCTCATCTCGGTGTCATGTTGCTCAAGCACCTTTTGCCATTCGGCTTTATCATTTTCCATGGTGAGCATGGCCTCTATGTTTGCACGATTAACCCTCTGAAGCTCGTCAACAAGTTTCTGCCAGTTCGACATCCTCTCAATATCAAGCTTGACGGCGTCAAGGTTTCGTAACATGGCAGACTTGTCAATGAGGACCAAGTCAAGGTTAAACCTTACTCCCTTCAGACACCACTGAGGAAATCGACTTTGCAAAGTGGCAGGACCCGGTCCAACTTGGAATTTGGGTCTGCTAATTATAGTTTGGATGTCTGACTTCCCGAGAGCGGGAGAGCCGGAAGGAATATCAAGCGAGGCAGGGGCAGTAACCTTTTCAGGAGTTGTAGTGGTGTGCTTCTCACCATGTCGGGCTCGCTTGCTCGAATCTTCAACCACATGACTTTTTCCTCTGTCATCATGGGTTTTTCTTTTATGGGAATCGTCACCTCTCTGTGAAGAATCGTGGCGCTCTTCCCTCTCTCTTCTTTCGTAGCGCTCCTCTTGAGCCCTCTTCTCTTGAGCCTTTCGGGCGGCTCTTTCTTCATCGGATTCTCTGTAAGAGGGGAGGTAACGCCTATAATCATATTGGCTACGCCTCCCGTAGCGCTGGAAATCATCGTAGTATGAGCTGCTGCGCCCCATCGGAGAATCTGAAATAAAAAGAGATAAGTTTTAGAGGTCTTCAAAGTACAAAAAGTCAGAAGCATAAAAGTGCCAAAAAAGAAATTCTAAGTGTGTGTGGCGTGCAAACTACGCGCATCAAACTACGAACCACTCTTTAATTGAGGAGTGGTTGTGGGTGTAATAGTCAGCGTCAACTCCTGAGTTGACGGAGTCTGCTGCAGGACAGAAGTTGCTTCAACTACTGAAGAAGAAACCCCAGTAGTGATAGGATCATCTTTGAAGATCTCTTGCGAGGTGGCGAAGAGGTCGCTCAGCCCTTCGAAAGTATCATCCCTGCTCTGCTTGGCAAGGCTAGTTTTTTCGGCTTCTTCGCCAGATTTCTGTGACAGTCGGGGAGATCCCTGGAGCTCTTCTTCCTCAATAACCGGGGCAAGCTCGACAGATGGCCCCGCAACATCAACAGAAGTGGAGCACTTCACTAGCGAAGCCTCGAGAGCAGGTTCTTTTGGTATGGATGTATCTGTGGAAACGGGGGCATCCAATGCTCTAGGCGGGGAGTCTGGGATTTCATGAGGATGTGTAGAACGAGAAGTATGTAAAAGCCCGTATTGGTGCAAAAATTCATCCCCCAACAAAAACTTGATGCTTCTCTCTGCTACGGCCACGGCACTCAATCTATCAAAAGTCTGCTTATGGGCCGGATCTCTAGAGGGAAGAGGAAGTGCTGAAAAGAGCAAAGAATGAAATTAGCAATTGGTAATTCGGATCTCAAGAAAGTTTAAAAATGGAGACAAGTAATCTTAGTTCCTACTCCCCAATCGGCATAAAACCCTGGGGGGCAGCGAGCAAAGAAAAATTGGTACAGAAATCCATGAACGCTTTCGGTAAGGTCAGAAATAAGTTTGCGGTTTCTAGCACTCCTCACAATTATAAGGGAAGGATGATCTCTACTCTTTGCAAACGAGCATAAGTAACGAATTTCTTCAAAACTTGGTAAGCGATCAAAAGTTCTTCTGAACAAAATGCACAACCCCATCAAGATGGCATAACCATTAGGATGAAGTTGGGACGGAGAGATTGACAACCGAAGAAGAAGAATTTGGAGAAAGTCATTAAAAGGAGGGATCGCTCTGCTTAAACACATTTGACGATTGATTGCAATAAAGCCACGGGGAGGACTGTCGGCAGTATCACTTGGACCAGGGAGCAGGACATCACTCTCAGTAAAACCAAATTGAGTGCGCAGCTGAGTAAATGCTCTTGGGGTTAGAATGGTTGGAGTTCTCTCTGGAGGGTTCTCTATAGGTAGAGCTACCGGAAAAGTTTCTTCCTCTTGAGCTGCCATTTCTTCTTGATGGGAAGTCATTCTACATAAATAACTGGATATTCAAACATCAAGGTGCACGTTTCCTAAAATGTGTGAGGTGTTGTGTAAAATTAACAAAGCAATAAACAAATATAACTGGAATGAAAACTAGCAAGCATTTGTTAGTTATGAAACCCAGGGCTATTGTTTTAAGCTTAAATATGCAAGTATAATGTTGATGCAGACAAATCAGTTCAGATTGTTGATATTTTGCATTGATATTTAACTTTAGTTGATTGATTCACAAACATTTCATGCAATATATTTAAGTTGCTTGTTTCATCTCGACTAATCTGTCATTCGATGTGGGCAGTCAATGGCAGTATTCTCGCCTTGGTTTCTTTGTTTGTTATTTTCAGCAGGTTGGCAGCTTATAAGTTAATGCGGTCTGTGAAATAATACAATGAGATTCAAGCAAATTTAAAGTTAGGGCAGTTCAGAATTTAGGCAAACTTAGTTCGGCAGTTCAAGTCAAATACTCAAAGTGGGTCTATGCTCCTAAATGACAACACGTCCAAAGCTTAAGTATTAGGTCGGCTACGATTTAACACGTCCAAAGCTTAAGTATTAGGTCGGCTACGATTTAACACGTCCAAAGCTTAAGTATTAGGCCGGCTACGATTTTAAAAGTCTTTCGCGAGATAAGGCTAGGTCGGTAGCGGGTCGGAGTCAAAGTTAGTTCGGCAGCTCAGTCCTCTAGGTCGCAAGGAAGAGATAAGAAAGTAAGCTCCGATCCAAAAGGCAGGAACTTCTCCAAGTATTGACTCAGTCACGATCCAAGCCTTAATGTTTAAATCGGCAAGTTTCCTTCAAGCATTATCTTAACCACGACTTAACGTCACTAAGAGTCAGGTCGGCCAAAGGCTAAACCACCCAAATTCACTAACTCGCTCCCAAACCAACATCACACTCCATCGACCCGCTAACCCAATAGCCGTTCCATCAAAAACAGCCTTCATTTCATTCAAGCTATCGGATCGCCCAATAAAAAGCTCAAAGTTGTCACAAATCCATTGCCCTGCCATCAGAAATCATTGAGCCTGGGGTGGTAAACCATCTTCATCGTCTCAACTGTCGTCTGAAGCCAAAATCGAGCAACCTAAGCCTCATCAACTATAAACGTAACAGGATTCATGATGAAGCATTGAACAAGGAGGTAGTTCGAGTTCGAGTGGCGGAATTCATGGACTAACAGTGATCTATGATCGAGAAGAGAGCAGGACCACTTACGCGATGAATAGCAGAGATTACCAGTGATCGATTGGAATGAGATCGCCTTTAGGAGCTTGAGAAAATTTTAATGGCGGAATCGAACAAGGGAGTAAGTAATAAAGAGAAAGAAGAATGTAGACAACTTATATCTCACTAAGGTAGAGACTGAAGCGACTTAGGCCATCTAACTGTTAGGTCGTTTACGACCCACCGATCTAAAAAAGGAACGGGTTAAAGAGTATCGAAGCATACGACCTAACCATTAGGCGCATGCTTCGAGGGGCAAATGTTAACCTCGCCTCGGCCGTGGCTCACCGATCTAAGATGGTAAACGACCTAACACTCTGCGGACTTAACAAAGGATGCCGACCTAAGGCTCGAATGGGCACCGACCTAACTACTTAATGCCTCAAAGGAGGACGACCTAACACTCTGCTGACTTAACAAGGGATGTTGACTTAGTATCTTAGCATGGAAGACCGACCTAACTACATAAGGTTTAAGAATGATACCGACCTAAGGGACTTGAGAAGTAGACCGACTTAAAGCTCAAAGGAAGTTCCGACTCAACAGCCTTACCTTGTTGCCAACCTAACGAATGAACCGACTCAGAATAAGTGACGACTCAACTTATTGCCGACTTAACAGGGACAGCGACTCACCGGGTTATAACCTTGATGCTTTAAAGATGTTGGCCGACTCATGGGAAAACCGACCTAAGGCCTATGGTGGGTCGTTCACGACCTAAGCAAGCGAATCGGATACCTCATCATTTCGTGACCTGGCCCCATAACTCGTTTACGACTTTGGACTTGCATGAAATTAGGTAGGTCGGCTTAACTCTACTAGACCGTGAATTTGCCTCTATAGGTCGGCCGCGACTCAACTAAAGTCGGTGACGACTCAGGACTTGGGAAAAATTCTTAAACAGATTTGCCTATAAATAGAAAGCCATCTCCAACATTGAGGGGACCTTTTTGGCCAATCATTTCAAGCGCCAATACTCTGCTGAATTCTTAACTCACCCGACACTTCAAATTCGAAAGGCAACTCAACTAACTTCAAGGGAAAATCTAACGCAATCTACATGGATTCGAAGAATTCTTCTCTACAAAGTTCTAGTTGTTTGTCTCGTTATAATTGTAATTGAAGATTGCTGTAAAGTTGTAATCGGTTTAGCAATAAAGAGAATTAAAGTGGACGTAGGCTTGCCTTGAGCCGAACCACTATAAAATCGTTGTTATTCACTGTTTTTTCTGTGATTTTCTGCTTATACTCTGTTCCCGAATCATCGGGTGGTGCTTTCACAACTACACTTTATACACCGGGGTGTTAGCGTTCAAATTTTAGCGTTAACATCCTACCTTCAACAAATGATACCAAAATGATGCTTCAATTCTCGGCTCAAACTCAAACACCTTTCCAACTTTGATCCAAAATGAAATGGATCGAAAGTTTCTAACTTGTTGCAATTTCAAGATGAACACGATGAACAACAACTTCAAACTCCTTGGCTCCAAGACTCGGCTTAGCTATGATTGGCTAACCTGGCTCTGATACCAAACTGACACAGCGGATAATTAACACAACGATATAGATCGATGAAAGTAGCAATCGGTGGATTGATGAATACTGAAATGCCCAAATTCGTTGATCTCAAAGATACCGAATTCTAGCTATCTTCGACACGTTGATCGCGCACGATACCGTGAGAGAAGATCTACAATTCTTCAAACGTTGATCAAGCGCACTTGATACCATGAATTGGCTTCAACAATCGTTGAATCGAGCGCACTCGATTAACCGAAAGTGGAGATAGGAGATTACACTCAACTACCAATTTAAGATGAAAGCACGCAGCAATCAACAAGAATTTTATTCAACAAAATCAACCACCAAAAATGTACAACACACTCGCTATTTATAGCAATTTTGACACCTGACCCTTAAGTCGTATATGACTTACGACTCATTAAGTCGGCACCGACTTATCACAATAGCAACCCAACCTTTTACAACACGGCACAACGCAAACGACTTAACTAAGGTCGTTAGCGACCTAACATATCACAATACTCACAACTCAAGCTCTTACATTCCCCAGTACACGACCTACGACTTATCACAAGTCGGCATGATCAACTCGTTACAACACTTAGGTCGCATTGGACCTAACGACTTACGACTCAAAGAAAACCACGACTCATACACAGACGACTTACTCACATAACGACATACTGTACAACATATTCAACACAAACGACTCAAACTTCACCGAGCTAACTCTTCAGCCATATTCCGTTAGGTCGCAACCGACCTAAGACCCGTTTAGGTCGTAGCCGACCTATGTCCTTAGGTCGTTGCCGACCTAAAACCGAAGCTTCCTGCAACTTAAGACCTTCCTCCCCTGGTTGACTCGTGCACGACTTAAGACTTAAAAACAAAACTTCCTTAACTCGAGAACGACCCAAGTCTTCCTCCTTAAGTTGTGTACGACTTATCCCCTGAGCTGCATCAAAAACAAAGATAATTCCAAAGCTGTTATATCAACTATTCAAACATAAATATCATTCATATATTAACAGACAACCAAACAGTCTCCCCTCACAAACATCACTAGTTATCCGAACACGAATCCGGATAAGCTTTCCTAAAATTATCGAGAGTTTGTCTCTCGATGATCAACAATTCAAATTGGATTCCTGACTACAGTCAAATTTGATTCAACTTTCAAATTTCTGAATTACTGGTTTAACAACTAATGATGAATCATGAACAAATTTCCTGAGATATATGGAATATACAATAAATTCCAGATATCCACTCCGGCAATTCAATTCTGAAACTTACAGTATTAACTCTCTCTAAATTTTTATTGACTTCTTTACAGAACATTAAAATCTATTTGAATCAAGCCCGTACGATGTACATATACCATTCGTACGCAGTAACAAATCCCGCTTGATCACACAATTTCTCTTCCGAACTAGTATCATCCACCCGACTTCCTAGTACGGACTCAGAACTGATTTCTTGATCAGAAACTGTCATTCTCCTTGCATAGTCACAACTATGATAGAGAATTTCTCAGAATCAATCTAAATCCTAATCCATGGTTCGTCATCGAAAATCGAGTGAAAAATCTTAATTCGGATCGATATAACTATCTCGAAATTCTGTGCTCGAATCTGGATCAAATTTTCATGCGAATAAAATAATATACGTTCATCCTACGTGTTTATATCCACGGATTATCAACCAATCAATTTCTTTTATTCACATTATTTTGATTCTATCCACTTGGAATAATTTTCTCAATATCAAATTTACTTAAGCATTTCACCATTCATTTCTTAAGCTTAATATAAGCATTATATATACTCTTATATTATTACTCTGCCACTTTAGCCTTTATATCTTCTTATTTACATCTGAATTACCAATTCCATATGAATTCAATTTTCCTAACTCTGAATATTGAACTTTTATTGACTATCTCCATTTATAACTGATTCCTATTATTATTTTTTAAATTAGTTTCATTCATTAGTTTACTTTAAATTTTCAATTTGAAATTGTTTTGTTGCTAATTTTTTTTATATAGTTTTCAAATTCTGAAAAGCTTTGACATATTCTCCATTTGTTTAGCATTACATATTTCCATAAGCACAAATGTAAGGTTCCAATCCTCAACACAATTAATTTCAATCAATTCTCAAACCATTCCCTTTTAATTAAAAGGAATTTACAACTTTCTTGCTTATATAATCCATTTAAGCAATACAAACTCATATTCAAAATCATCTTATTTTGCTTCCAATAATTCATAGATTTTTATTCAACCACATTTACTTCAAACATCACATTTTCTTATGCAATTTAACAATATCATTGTGAATAAATGATTACTTAAGCTTTATACAATTCTCAAATTGGTTCCAGCTCAATTTACATTTGGCCCCATCTCAATTAATTTATTCACAATCCTTACATTGCATTTCTTTTATTTCAACAACTTTGATTCCAAACCATTTTATTAAAATTCGACATCCAATATTTTAAATAATCATTTCACTATTTACTTAATTCATTTATTTTCTTCAAACTGTCCCACCCAACAACTTAGGTTTATTCTATTTCTCCAATTTCCTTGTAAATCTTTGATTTGATTTTCTTTTAACCAAATCCCAACTATTTTCTGATTAGTTTTTTTATTTTATCCGTTCTTAAATTTTAATTGATATTAACAATTCATTATTGAATTTATTCATAATAAGGTTATTCAATTTATGCTTGAATTAGATTTGTTTACAACTCACACCAATTCTATTTTAACCAAATTCAAGACTTACTTGATTTATATTTACTCATTTACATAAGAATTTTTATTCCATTCAATTTTATAACTCGATTGAATTTGTTGAAAATCAATTTTATTCCAACTCAACTCCAATTAAATTTAGCTACTTGCCATTCTTTATATTTATTTCACAATATATATGAGCTCAAAACTTATTTGTTTACTTATAAGTTTTTGTTACTCATTTGGGTCATTTTATCTTATAATCACAATTTCAGATTATATATAACACTAGGGTGTAAATTTTCACCTCAAATTTCAATCATTTTACCTTCAAATTTAATATCCAAATAAGTTCATTTTGAACTTCAGTTCCATTTAACTTATCTCAGGTTAAACTTAAATATATTTTCTTCACTTTCATTTACTTAAATTAAATTTTAATTCCGGAATCAAAATTCCCGATTTCTTCTTATCAATATCAACTTTACTTCATAAGTTCAGTAGTTAATTCATTTAAACCTCCCACATTATCTAAATAGAATATCTTAGAATTCAATTGCCTGGTTTCATTTCCAAACCATTTTGAAATGATGCTACACATACTCACTTGGTATACCAAATCAAATTTCCAAATTCCAAATACTTGTTTTCTCCAAAACAAATTTTCCCTTGAAATTTTTAAAATAACTTGTATACCCAACAACTCCAAATATCATGTCCAACTATCCTGGTAGCAATCCATCACTTTAGAAACTCGAAAATGAATACTAATGATGTGGCCATCATCATCAGGATTATTTTCCAGCGACTGAAGTGAGTTCAGTGCTTCCTTACTTCCATAAATTCTTTCCAAACAATTTTCATTCAACAATATTTTCCAAAACAATACTCCAGTATTTCCTTCAAATCTTTGGAAAAACATTTCAAACATTCCCACGATTTTAAAATTTCCAAATCCTTTGTTTAAATTCATTTAAACACCTTCAAAGTTCTGGAACTTAAATTCAAATTTAATCAAATTTTAGTTATATTCCTTTTTATTTAAAATCATTCTTAAATAATTTTATTTGGTTATAAACCACTCACATTTAAATTTTTATTTGATTGTACTATTAACAGTCAAATATCCAAGTATATATATAGTTATTTCAGAAAAATATTTCTTATATATCAAAATATAATTTTGGGTAAAATTATTTCATTTACCCTACCTTTAAAAACAATACTGTGTCGGTCAATCTTGTTTAAGAGTTTAGGAATCCCTATCGATGAAATGGCGTCCCACACATCGACCAGAATCCATAAACACTCAACAGATAAATCAACACAATATAAAAACAATTATATATTCACTAACAAATACGTGCTCATATCTATTAATACACTCAAACTCATTTCAGAGTACTACTTACTCTATTCCATGAGTAATTCCTACTAGAGCCAAGGTTATCACCAACCTACGCTCTGATACCAACTATGACGACCCGCCTCTCTACTACCAGAAAGACGTATCATCATTTAGAAAGAAAGGGATAGAAATAGAAGAGAAAGAGAAAGAAAAGAACAACAATATCAGAATCTCACAGCAGAACGGAACAAAATATAATATATCACATAAATATTTTATAGTTTTACATATATCAGAGTTATACAATATCAATACACAAGACAGTTATACGTACATTTATCGCTACATACATCAGAGATACATCATACATCAACTACTGACACAGCGGAACTAGATAGATAGCTACATACGTCTGGGAACTCCTGCTCCAAGCTCCTCCAGAAAACAAAGTTCGAAACCTATCTCTTGGCTACTCATAAAAATTTGAGTACCCAAGAGTTTATGAAAAACAAAATATAAACTCCGGTTCAGACATGGATCTGCTATGAGTAAACGGTTTAAAGTTGTTTAACTTTGAAAAACATTTGAAAATAAAGGTATCACGTAAGACTCCCCATAAATAAATACGGGTAAGTTTTTACCTTACGCTAACCAAAACATTTTATAGGAAATCCAATGATATTATAATAGTGTCTAGGGTTTTCAAGTAAATAGAAAATAGCCGAAATTGTTACATTCATTAAATTCCAGCTACTAGCCACAAAAGTGGGTAATACAAATCAAAACCGTAGGGTCTCGTAGGGAAAATGGATTTCCAACAATGGCAGGGCTACTGGGGTACCGCCCGTCATAGTGCGTGGCCTAGATCACCGTACCGAGGATCAATCCCGACCCCCTACTACACAAGGCCGGAACCATTCCTTACTGAATAGTCCCGAACAAGATAAACCCCATGGTTGGCGCGACCAACCACCCACTAAGCCGAAATAAGAAGGGACATCTAGACAGGGGAAATATCTTGTCCTGCTTGGGCATGACCCACCTAACCTTGCTGCATCTCCCTTGTTTTAGCCATTCCCGGTTGATGAGGCTTGAGGCTGCGATTACCTTTAAAGAACATATTACTTAGAATGCTCATCGTCCGCTTGACGATGTGCCGAAAGCATTCAATCCATATAAGTTCGTTCCGGGTTCGAACGAAACCGAAGGTATTATCTCGTCACACTCATTTTGGAATCACCCTTAGAGTCAACGACGATAATCCTTGCATTCTGAATACACCATCTCGATCTTCCAGTTTAGGATGCACGACCTAACGTTTAATTTGGATTGATGTGGTTTTCGGAGAATCAAATTTGATTCTTCCGATCCTGGTCTCATCGAATCCAAACGCCATTTTAAGGGCCAAGTTGTCTAATTAACTTAACAGTTTAAATAATTTAAATTCTTCAATTGAATTAACATAGCATTTATCACAGATAAAACATATACAGGCATCATAGGTATAACATAGCATATCACAGAGTAACATAGGATATTTTCCCATAAGTATCACAATCAGATATTCAACACAACAGTTCATAAGCAATTACCTTTAAATCGTATTTGTAATTAATTCAATTTAGAATTAATTACCTGAGAATTAATCACTTAAATCTATTTAATTAGTTATAAATTAACGATAATTACCTATTTCAGTTCAAACCATCTAATTAATGGTTTCTTAATTCTAGATTACGTAATTATTCTATACTATTAATAAATTACTTCCTCAATCAAGTGATTTAACTTTAATTACTTAATTAACTGTTTCCTTGATCATTAGTTAATATCTTTAATTATCTATCAATAAAACGTAATTATCCAATAATTATCTGCTAATTGCTTAATTAATTAATTCTTAATCAAGCTACTCTATCAATTCATAATCAAATTTACTAGATTAACTAACTATTAATTTATATATTAACTTAAGTAGTTGATTTCAATTGTTTATTTACTTATAATCCATTACTAACTGTGTATGAATTATTCTTAATTACTCAACCACTAATCATTTATTTATCACAAAATAGTTTCATACCCCAAACTCTATTTAAGTTTTCAAATGTTAATCGTTCTTAATTACTTTCGAAAATAATCCATTGATATCAATCATTTAACTTAATTAACGTTTAAAGGTACTCTTTCTTATATTTTTAAAAATCAATTTTAGTGTTAACTACAACTTTAATTATTAGTTAACTTATATTTCTTAATTAAAATGATTTAAGAGTTTAAGAAAAGTCGTTAAACCTTTGACTATAATAATTAAAATTTGAAAAACTCTTATCTTAATCCCCTTTTACACAATTTCTAAGCTCAAGACGTGCACGGTGGCTCGCCCCCCATGCGGCGACTCGCGACAGCCCCACAAACCACAAATCACCCTAAGCATCGGAAACAATACTCAGATTCCCAATTACAAGTTTAAAACAAAATTCGACCTGATGCTTGAACATGCAACTACAACCATCCACTGACAAATCCTTCGTGCGGCCACCATCCATCACCGGAGATGATGAAACTTCACCAGTACGTCGCTCACATCCCCTAACTCCACCTAAACTCGCGTTCCACTCGGTTTCATGATGATGCCGAAACACGATTTTTATAGAGCATCAAAATTTTAAGCACTCAAGCCCTATTTTCGATTCAAACTCAAAATTTATGCATTTGAAAAATAATTTTACATTTTTCTAATGTTAATACTTCTTCAAGCTTGCTTCATATCGATTTACAATAGTTCAAATTAACCCAAACATCCAGAGTTTACAAAAATCACATTTTAGTTCTATTTTAAACTTCTCTTAAAACCCTTGTTTAAAAATCATAATATTTATGTTAAAAATCATAATTAGGTGTATGGAATCTAAATATGTTATGGAATTTACCAGTTTA
Organism: Allium cepa; assembly: GCA_030765085.1. Taxonomy (NCBI): domain Eukaryota; kingdom Viridiplantae; phylum Streptophyta; class Magnoliopsida; order Asparagales; family Amaryllidaceae; genus Allium; species Allium cepa. The sequence continues at coordinate 879,191,247 of CM060939.1, forward strand.
GACATTCGAATTTTGAACCCTTTTAATTTATTTACCTGTAACTTGAAATACAGTACTTATAACATACTGTTAAATTCTAAAACAAGTTTGTAGGCCTATTTTTAAGATAAACAACTTGAATCAGTAACAACGCCAAAGTTCTAACAATTATGAGGATAAGTGTTTTCTTACTTTGTTCAGATATTCAATATATATGCTACCAAAGCAACAGAGAGTACTCAGGGATTCTTATGCAAGCACATATCCAGTACATACCAATTGTAAGCCAAAGATACAAGTTTAAATTGAAGATAATTAAGTTTACTCACCAGAACAACTTTGAACAGAAATGATGTGTTGAAGAAACTGCAGTTAAAACTTTCCTGAAACCTTCTTTTTCTTTGTTTTTCTGTTTTGAATTTTATATGTTTGCAAAGCCAGAACAATGTTTTTCTCAGGTTTGTTTTTTTTAAGTTTTTAGTTAAGTGTTTATCAATGAACTGATGATATATATTGGATATATATAGAAGCTATTAATCAGTAGGTTGTAACTGGACAGTTGTATTTGTATTGTCATTTCCTTTAATTGGCTAAGTAAAATATTCTGCAGTAAGAAATGATATAGGGATTTCGGCTGTGTACTATACTTAAACAAGATGTTGTGCTATTAAATGTTTATGCTCTTAATTATGATAACATATAATAATGTTTACTGAGACTCACTTATGTGTTGTACAAGATATTATTTTTATTTCGGCTAGCATATTTTGTATAAGATACAGGTTTTGTTTTTATTATATTTGAAGTGAAAACTTGTTTTTCTCATGCCTATAAACTGTATGACAGCACATACATGTTTAGTACAGAAATATGTTACAAGTATCTCCTTTTACTTATGCGTTTAACATGTTCACATGACATTCAATAATATAAATGGCTTTTGTTAAAAAAAAAATTATGTTGTACAAATGGATTTAGCAGGCTATTATTTTGACTTTATTAATTGTGATTTATTTGCACTTTAGATTTTCAAGCATTTGATTCATAATATTTCATATGTAAATTTATATTCCTAGTTATAACTTATATTCGTATATTTATATTGTTAGTTATATTTATATTTTATAATTATGGTTTATACTTATATTTATAATTATGATTCATACTTGTTTTGGATGTTTATGTTTATAATCAATTATATTGTTTAAAACTTATATGTTAGATTTCCATGTTTATGTTAATATTAATACGTTTGTTTATTTTTAACTCTATCATTTTAAAAGCTAACATTATATTCGTATGCATATTATCAGGGAATAAAATATAGAGTCTTTGATTTGATTTTATTGAATAAGACAGGTTTTGTTTTAAATGGGTTTGAAGCGTTCTATTTTAAAATTTTAAATCAAAACTTCTTTTATAAACACATATATGCTAGTAAATAATTAAGATCTCATCATTTTAAACATTGACAAGCTTATATTTAATTTAAATTAAATTAATTATTCATTAAAATATGCTGTCAAAAATTTCGGGTTGTTACAGGGTTATATCTCTATACGCAGCCGCTTCTCATTTTCAACTGTTTTGGAATAAAATAATTTTTTATAGATATATTCTTAATACTTGCAAGATCATCTTTATAAAATATTTAAAAAACTTCCAAGTTATTTAAAACTATGTTTCAAATCGTTAGTTGAAATAAATAATTTTGATGACTCAAATTGTCTGGTGCTTAATTAAGTTTATTAATAATAAACATATATTGTTGGTATGGGTGAATGTGTTGTTCATTATTCATGAATGTAATTAATGAGTTCATCTAAATCATGTGAGTTTATAAAAAGCTACCTCCATTGAGAAATAGTGTTTAAGTGAGAAGTCATATATATTAGAAAAAGGTATCCAAGTGAAAAGTCTTGTTTATTTGTAAGGACATATAAAGTAGTGTGTGGTGGTGGTGGTCGGTGTATGCATCGTGAATGCAAGCAAGTTGAATTGAAATATATAAAAAAGAATTTCCACTCTTCTGTTGTGCATTAAGTTTGAGTAACATAAATTCACCTTTTTCTAACAAATTGGTATCATAGTCAAGTTGAAAATTTATGATTTTCATGTTGTCTTCATTGCTTGTTCTCACAAAAGAAAAATATGAAAGGCGAAGCACTTGAAAGAAAGATGAGTCGAACTTTGAAGAATTATGGAAGACTGTCGAGAATTGGTATGAATACGAGTGCCAAAAGGACTTGCAATAATATATGATGGAAACAGAAAAGGAAAATTCACAAGTTAGCGAAGAACGATCATTATGCGCATGTTAATGAATGATGGCGTAGATGAAGTAGCATGAGATCATATTCTTCAAAAAATCACCCTAAAAGATGCACGGAATCTATTACAGAAAGAAAACACAAATAACGAGAGGGATAAAATAGAAGAGCTTGCGGAGAACGAGGAGAAAGTTAAAGATCCACCAAAGTAAGAAAAAAGTAAAGGAATATGAAGTGGATAAAATGAAGAAAGAAGATAATATAAAAATCAAAAAAGTGAAAAAGGAGGAAATAGAAGAAATAAGAACTAAAAGAGTTGGAGGTAAAAAATTAGTGAAATGAAATTTGAAGAGGAAGTGAAAAGTGAGGAAGTTAGAAGGTCGAATAGGAAAATAAAGCACTTCAAAATAAGGTACTGTCAAAATAGTCGAGAAAGCTCATGTTGTTACTGTGGGAAAAGAACCTAAAACTGAAGATGTGTTTATACGAGGAGTACCATTTTAGGGAGATGCTAAAATTGATACCGTGATACTTAAATTTTTATGTGCACATAATTTCAAAGTTAAGGATGCATTGAAATCAAGGGCGGATCCAGGATTTTCGCCGAAGGGTACAAAAAATAATCAATGCAAAATTTCACATGTAAAATAAAATGCAATACATTTTTAAATATGATTTTTGTTTGTAAAATATCAATGTCAACGTTATTTTTTGTCAATGCTTTTTGGAAAAGCAAGTCAAAATGAAGGGTTGAAAGAAAACATAAAGGGCAAAAGCAAAATTTATAAGAGTCAAGGAAAATGGATATTAGAACCTTTGCAACAATTACAGTCACACTGTAAAAGTAGTTGAATAAAATATACAATTTATAGCCACATCAAACATTCGGTAAAAAGATCCACAAATTCAAGATAGCCACGTTTCTACCAAAACATGTGGGATACAAAATCATTGGTACTGATATGCTAGATCGAAAAAACATTGAAAAGTGAGGTCATTTATCAAGAATTGGGGCCAAAGGAATTGTTGACTATTAGACCCAATTTATGTCTTTCTAGTTAAGTTCATCAATAGTATTTATTGTTTTTGGTATGAATTAACGGGTTAGTTCAATCATTCATAATTGCAATTGATGTGTTTATAAGTGTAAGTTTATGAAGAGTTAAGTCCATTGTAAACTAGTATTTAAATGAACAATCACATATATTAGGAAAATATGTCCAAATGACGATCAAGTTGGTAATCTTATGCTTTGTGAATGTAAGCAAGCAAGCAACTTGAGTTCAAGTATCAATAAAAAATAATAAAGGATATTCACTTTTTTCTTGTGTATTAAGAATTTATACTATTAGTTCTCCAGTTTTTTTATAGTCACGTATCAAGTTATAATTTTGAATAAGTTTAAAAGTTTTAGAGTGTCTTCAAACTTTGCATCGTAGATCTTGATCTTAATAAGATTATATCTATAAAAACCATGTATGCGATAATGTTGATAAGTAGGCTTCTCACAAATAATGTAAGAAATCAAATAGGTGAATTATTATGGTTGATTGTATAAATTACATTTTAGTTTGGGTAGCAAATAAAAGATGGCAAATAAGGGATCGTCTCATTAAAAAATTGAAAAGCCCTCTGAACAACATTTTTCTATATGTATGCATGTACATACATGTATATCGTTATTCACTTCGTGATCTACCTGGAGTATGAGTTGGAAGTTCAATCCATACTGATTTAGAAGTTATAAGCATAAGTCTCTTGCTTTGAGATTTTATGTGTGTATACTCAAATATTTTTTTATGATAATAAAAACGAAGTTTGCGCTTGGATGTCCCTATGACGACGCGAATTTTTTGTGCTCGAAAATCGACATCCATACTTCATATCGTATTCGAATGCCATAGATTCGACCGTTCAAATCCGATTCGCCGGAGCTTATAACAACATTAAGTAAACAACACAGCGGAATAAAATAATAATACATTGATATACAGCTTTGATACAATATCTAATACAACAAATGATCCAATAGATATCAATATACATCAGAGATATGATACAATAAAATAGCAGCGGAAAAGAAAACGATAACACCAAATAGCCTTCAAAAGAGAACCCCAGTAGTAGCTCGAACCAACATTACGTTTCACCATGACAAGCAAGTCTCGTCCACATCCAAAAACTGAATTAGCTCCACATAACTTACTAATCTGACTATCTGAAAAACCCAGCTCTAGACTGCCCGTGTAGAAAATTTTGAGCACCCACAGTTTAGGAAAGAAACAATAAACTCTGGATCAGTCATGGGACTGGTGTGAGCAACAAAAACAGTTTATCTTTAAAACAAACAACGAAATATTTTAAAATAGATTCGCAATGCTTTTTAGAAATGAGACTACCATAAGGCCTCCCGCACACACACACAATGCAAACGCAGAATCGGAGGAGATTTCTCCCTATGATAGTCAAAGATGCTTGATACGCATTAAAAAGAAACATTTGGTATTATTACTAGTGCATAGTGTAGAAAAATTCATTTCGAAAGTAAAGATATAAATCTTAGCCAACATAGGCATTTCGCACTTATGCCTACTATAGCTACCATCCAAACAGTGGTGATGACGCAGCGGATTAATCAAAATAAACTTCAATCGGTGAAAGTAGCAATCGGTGGATTGATGAATACCAAAATGCCCAAATTCGTTGATCCGAAGATACCGAATTCTAGCTATCTCTAACACGTTGATCGCGCACGATACCGTGAAAGAAGATCTTCAATTCTTCAAGCGTTGATCAAGCGCACTTGATTCCGCGAATCGGCTTCAACAATCGTTGATTCGAGCGCACTCGAATAACCGAAAGTGGAGATAGGAGATTACACTCAACTACCAATTTAAGATGAAAGCACACAGCAATCAACAAGAAATTTTATTCAAAAATCAACCAAGTTACAAATGACAACACACATCCCCTATTTATAGCTTTTCACAACCGGCTCCTTAAGTCGTGTACGACTTGCGACTTAACTAAGTCGGCAACGACTTATTTACAACGACTCAGCATATCACAACACCACACACTCACAAGACCGACATACGACTTACATCCCTTGCCGACTTAACTCAGGTCATACTCCATATGACCGACTTAACATATAACGATTCAAAGACTCGCGACTTTACAACACAAGGCCGACTCAACACTACACATGGTTACAACAGTTAGGTCGTTTGCGACTCACGACTCAAGAAACTACAAACACATAACGACTTAAACACGCCGCGACTTAAGCTCCCAAGTTCCCTGCGGTATCTCTTCAAACGACTCATCATGCCCGACCGACTTAAGCCCCCCTTTAAGTCGTAGACGCCTTAAGAACGCCTTCTTAAGTTGTTGACTCGTGAATGACTTAAAACCATTCCTTAGGTCGTGACCCATTAGAGTTAGGTCGTTAACTTGGCACCATTTTCCCTCTGGCCTCCAGTTTGCTCGGCGATGACTCAAACCTTCTTCATTAACTCGTATTCCTTTCCCACGTGATTCCTCTGGTCTCCAGTTAGCTCGGCGACGACTTAAATCTACCCTCCTAAGTCGTGAACGACTTAAATACATGCCCTTATCTCGTATGCGACTTATCCTTCTAGCCTGGGCTGCATCAGGTGACCACCATAAGTGAATGATAGGTTCTACAACTAAAACCGTACAAGATCGTACTGTTTCTTTGGATTTCCAACAAATGGTCAGGAAAAGGAACTTCCTATTTCCACATGGGAAAGCCTCTGGAAGGACGTCCCCGAGAAACAAACCGGATCTCTGCCAACACAAGGCCGGGTTACCCCTAACTGTGCAACTACTGACACGAGTATGCCATCCCCCGGTCGTAACCAACCTTTATCCGGGATCCCGATAACCAACAACCACAAAGTAATAAATTTGTAGCAACAACATAGGTTAAGTATCTAGGCTCCATACCATGATACCACCTCTATCCAGAAGGAAATGCACATACCCTAAGGGGCGCTACCCCCAATAACCTTGCCGCATCATTCCTGTTTCGACCATTTCGGGGTGTGAGGTCCGACGAAGTCTCGTCCACAAAGCTACGCTTTTCACAAAGACATGCTTCGATCAACAAATGATCAACAGCACTCAGCATGCCACATTACCAATTGGGGAATATATCGCTGATAAACTTAAACTACATAACCTCTGAGCTAAAGTTAACCCTCAGCTCTGATACCAAATGTAACGATACTCGATCGGTAGGCTTTGCAACCATCCCAGACTTACCGTGGCATTCACTCGTACCACACCAGTCTTACTTATCTAGGTGAAACATGATGGGGGATTCTCGCTTTTTGTTTGGTGGCGAGCGGGAGACTCTTACCCCCACATGTCCTCTCTAAGGGGTTGGTTAGGCGTAAGCTATGTAAGTCGGAAGGCTGATACCAAATGTGACGAAGCGAATTTTTCACGCTCGAAAATCGACATCCATACTTCATATCGTATTCGAATGCCATAGATTCGACCGTTCAAATCTGATTCGCCGGAGCTTATAACCACATTAAGTAAACAACACAGCGGAATAAAAGAATAATACATTGATATACAGCTTTGATACAATATCTGATACAACAGATGATCCGATAGATATCAATATACATCAGAGATATGATACAATAAAATAGCAGCGGAAAAGAAAACGATAACACCAGATAACCTTCAAAAGAGAACCCCAGCAGCAGCTCGAACCAACATTATGTTTCACCAAGACAAGCAAGTCTCGTCCACATCCAAAAACTGAATTAGCTCCAGATAACTTACTAATCTGACTATCTGAAAAACCCAACTCTAGACTGCCCGTGTAGAAAATTTTGAGCACCCAGAATTTAGGAAAGAAACAATAAACTCTGGATCAGTCATGGGACTGGTGTGAGCAACAAAAACAGTTTTTCTTTAAAACAAACAACGAAATATTTTGAAATAGATTCGCAATGCTTTTTAGAAATGAGACTACCATAAGGCCTCCCGCACACGCACACAATGCAAACGCAGAATCGGAGGAGATTTCTCCTTATGATAGTCAAAGATGCTTGATACGCATTAAAAAGAAACATTTGATATTATTACTAGTTCATAGTGTAGAAAAAATCATTTAGAAAGTAAAGATATAAATCTTAGCCAACATAGGCATTTCGCACTTATGACTACTATAGCTACCATCCAAACAGTGGTGACCACCATAAGTGAATGATAGGTTCTACAACTAAAATCGTACAAGATCATATTGTTTCTTTGGATTTTCAACAAATGGTCAGGCCAAGGAACTTCCTATTGTCACATGAGAACGCCTCTGGAAGGACGTCCCCGAGAACCAAACCGGATCTCTACCAACACAAGGCCGGGTTACCCCTAATTGGGTAACTACTGACACGAGTATGCCAGCCCCGGTCGTAACCAACCTTTATCAGGATCTCGATAACCAACAACCACAAAGTAATAAATTTGCAGCAGCAACATAGGTTAAGTATATGGGCACCATACCATGATACCACCTCTATCCAGAAGGAAATGCTCATACCCTAAGGGGCGCTACCCTCAATAACCTTGCCGCATCTTTCTTGTTTCGACCATTTCGGGGTGTGAGGTCCGACGAAGTCTCGTCCACAAAGCTACGCTTTTCACAAAGCAAAGCTTCGATCAACAAATGATCAGCAGCACTCAGCATGCCACATTACCAATTTGGGAATATATAGCTGATAACCTTCAACTACATAACCTCTGAGCTAAAGTTTAACCCTCAGGTCTGATACCAAATGTGACGACGCGAATTTTTCGCACTCGAAAATCGACGTTTATACTTCATATCGTATTCGAATGCCATAGATTCGACCGTTCAAATCCGATTCGCCGGAGCTTATAACAACATTAAGTAAACAACACAGCGGAATAAAAGAATAATACATTGATATATAGCTTTGATACAATATCTGATACAACAGATGATCCGATAGATATCAATATACATTAGAGATATGATACAATAAAATAGCAGCGGAAAAGAAAACGATAGCACCAGAAATAAGAGATTTGAACAACCTCGAATTGCTCTTACGTCCTAAATCTAAATATTGTGAGTTTTTAGTTTAAAAATCAAGTTAAAGCATGTGGATTCAGTTTATATACCTGAAAAGGTAAATTAAGAATTTTAAAATTTGACAAATATAAAATTGGCTCAGGTTTCTTGATTTTCAGAAAGATAAATAAGTTGATCAAGATTAAATAGATTTTTACTCTTTAACATATACTATAACAAACAAAATTCATTTTGATCTTGAGTTCAAACTGTAAGTAGATTGAGAAGAAAAGATTTATTTGCAAATCTGGGTTTTAACAAGAAACAGGAACAGAGGAAAAAAAATGTTACAGGCATGCATACATTCACACTCATATATACTCAGAGAGACATACATATATGTATAACCATTCACAAACATACTTAATTTCAGAGATGAGCATGTAACCATATTAATATACTTAATATTTAAATTAGTGATGTTTCTCACCTGTGTCTCAGAATGAAGAACAGAGTTCCTTCTCTACATTGAAAACTGCAGGCTTGTTTTTCTTTGTTGAATAAATTGAACTTGTTTAAGTTTATTAGATATAGTGATGTTTATCTCCCTGTAATACTCAATCTTGCTGAACGAAATGGAATAAGAAAGTTGATATTGATATATAGGAAAGAATGTACAGGGTGATGCAATTCTCTTTGATTTATTAAACAAGATCTAGGCTGATATGATATACATCGTGGATGAGGTTGAAAGCATTAATGAGAAGTTGATATCAAATATAGGTTTACAGGGATGTTCATATGTTGGTACAGTAGGGTATACACTATTTTGTACAATTTGTTTACTTCAGCCATACTTATCTTGCTTTTATTTGATTGTGCTGAGATGATTTTATATTATTTTTCTTTGTACTTTGCTTTAGTTAAATATATGTTTATTGTCTTCATGCTTTTGTTTTTCTTCCAGGTCTTTGTTTTATTTTATAAGCTAGTACACATCTTTCTTTTCTCATGTTCAACCTGATCTTTGGTTTATATCTCTTTGTTTTTTTACTTGCCTTATAAGCTACAGCCTACATACTTTTGTTTTATATTTGTTTTATACACTTTCATATTAATTCTTTTTGCTTTTGCTTATTTATATTTTAATTTGTTTGTTCGCACTTTATCTTTGACAAAGCTTTTTTGTGGTGGCTGCAGCTATGTTTTGGGCATTCTTTGCATAAATATTTATAACTTAAAGTTTGTTTTGTTTGTATTTGTATGTTTATATGTTGGTAGCTAAGATGAAAACATTTAATGTTGATGTACTTTGTGTCTACATACTCAACTTATTATCTTTGTACATGAATATACATATATTTTTATAATTCATCATATATATATATTCTTACTTCTATTTCTAAATTAATTGTTTATTTTTAATTTTCAAAGCAAAATTTCCTTTACATTGTTTATATATCCCAATTCAAATTTAATTCAAATATATTTCTCATATTGAACTTGAAAAATTCAAACAACTTCATAATTTTAAATCAAAAATTAATTTAATTATCAATTTAAAATAATTTAAAACTCGAGATCGTTACAGTCCCTTTTAAAACAGAAGTGTGTCTCACTTCTCAAGATTGTATATCTAGTGGTTTTGGAATAATATCCATGTAAAAAAGAAAAATTGCACTTCCAAAATCTAGATAAATATTGATTTCACATTTTTATAGAGTGTTAAGCCCATCATCGTTTTCGTTGATTGAACTCGTGAAAAAATTTCACATCTTTACCACATAGTTTCTTTTCATGCTTGTGTTTATCACTTTTTCGGAATATTCGGCCACAAATAATGTAGTTAAGTATGTAAGCAACATAACCTTAACAATGCTCTTTGTCATACTCAATTTTGTTCTCTCCTCCTCCCTTGAAGTTGTCTGACATATTCAGTAACTAGGGAGTGAAACTTTGGTGCGGTCTTTTCAGAAAAACTAAGCCCAAAATCCTTCAAACCTTGTAAAGCTTGCTTCTGGGTTCTCTGATAGTGGACAGTACAATAACAAGGCACCTTACTTCTAAGTACTGGCGCATTACGTCTGAGCAAAAGTGAACTGTTTAATACAAAATTAACAAAATCAAAACAATATTAAATATTTATATACCTCAAAGGTGTCTGTTAATTATTGCCGATTATTAAATAAAGTGACAAAGACAAGAATTAAACCTGATATAACCATTTGTTTTGGACAGATGCATGCATGTTTGAGAAATTAGTCGTGAGTTGTCAGGTGCAAGTGACATGCAACTAGTTGATGAGAACAATTATTTTTATGATGCAAGGCAGATTGCCGAACACAAAAATTTATGATAGCTTATAGTGTCAATGGGAAGACTTATGTTCAGTCTTATCTAAATTTGGCATGGTATAGTAGAAACAATAGTGCAAATAATTAATGAAGGGCATTTCAACATTAAAGTGGACTTGTCACTAGTTTAAAGAAAGAATACTGCAAATAATGCATAGATAGTAACTATCTGCATGCAAGGTTTCAAACCATAAGGAAATGATCATACAATGACTCAAAAAACTACTTAAAAATTCAATGTGTTAAGATTAATGTTTAAAATATGTTTCTGCGAATACAACTTATCGGTTGGATGCTCCAGTGCAAAAATTAAAATTTGATGATCTACTTTTGAAAAATAGGGCCCGATAATATGTTAACCGAATTTTGCATGTTCTCCAAATAAATATACATACACACACACACACATATATATACATATACATACATATATATATTAATTTAACTACAATATGCACATGTGCGCTGTCCATGTTAGTTTCACTGTTGAAACTAATTGTCCTTATCTATATATCACAAGTAAGACGAACTTATGGGAGGCGAGGTAGCACCACAAGAGAAACCGGCTATTCCAACGGCTCACAGCCGTTGGCGACCGTTGGGAGCTGTTAGAAAAGCCGTTGGAATAGCATTCACGCTTTCCAACGGCTTCCAACGGAAGCAACAGGGCTATTCCAACTGCTTTTCCAATGGCTTCAAACGGCAATAGGCCGATGGAGGCCGTTGGAACCCGTTGGTTTAGAATGATCAAAGAGCCATTGGTAGCCGTTGGTAGCCGTTGCTAATCTGGGTGAAATTTTTTATAACAGCAAGTCATTCACCTTCCAGCCACACACAATCAATATATATCCATTCCCATTCCATTTCTATTCCATTTCCACTCCATTTCACATATATATCACATATCCAACACATTATACCAAAAATAATATAAACAACCAAAAATCTACATCAAACGTTACATTTTCAAACCAAACACCAAGTCAATATGTGCATAAACAATAAAACCCTCACCAACACCAACTCCAACTCCATATTCAAGTCAATATATACAATGCAAACACTTAAATCTCACCACCTCAAAGTCAATATATACACAATAACCATCAAACACAATCCTCACCACCTCAAAGTCAATATACACAATAACCAACCACAAAGGCAATAATCATCATACCTCTCAAGCATCATCATCACCTCCGGAAGCACCATAGGATGAAGGGAAGGAACCATGCCTCTGCGCGTACTCCACTAAACGTTCGTTCAGCTGCTCCATTTGTAAAGCGTGAAGACGGTCCTACTCTTGCAGCTGCTCAACCATGGCTCTAAGCTCTTTTATTTCAGCTTTGTCAAACGCTTTTTGAGCTGCCCGAATCTGCAAATAGAATGTGAGATGTTCACATTTGTATTATAATCATTTGCTTAAGCAATGCATATTTTGAAATATAGAAACATAAATGATGTGATCTTAAGCAATGCATATAGCACAAGGAAATGCATATTTTATTTAATGATAATGGTGCAGGACGATAAACGATAAAAAATATTACCTTTTCAATATCAATTTTGGTGTATGATGCCAAAATACCTGATTTTCCCCCACTTTACATTGAATTAATTAAATTCTTAATCCATTTCCACTTGTTTCCATTTCGAATGAAAAATAAAAATGGAATTTGTTAGAGCTATACAAATTTGATTCGAAGTATAGGAATTTTTTTGAATTTATTTATTTCTACAGTAATGCCACACATTGTTCAATTAAAATAACGTATCAAACGTAGAATGTTCATCTGTGCAATTTTAGTTACTTTTATTGTACATTGCATTTTTATATCGCAACCTAAACCCGTCACTACTTTGGTTCATTGCATTATTAGAGTCTAAGGTATAGAATGATTTTAAATTTTGTTGTTTTTGGTAAAATAGTTTGGATATTATACCAGCAATAATAACACATTTCATGAAATTATATAATATAAACATACTAGATATTAAAAATATTATAAATTTGGATTGTACCTTATATTTTAGCATTACAAGCAATTTGAATTGTCATCAATGAAATTAATTTGATTTTTTTTAATTTTCATTTGTAATTTAAATTATTGAATTTTTATTGTTATGAATTTGAGTGCGATTTCATTATTGTAAATTTTAGGGATCTAATTTACGACATGCAAAGAGATATAGAGATTTGATCTATTTTCATAAATAGCAGGGGTATAAAGCATGAGTTGCCCTTTAACTTTGTCATATAAGACATGCATTAGTGTGTTATTTTTAGTTCCATTTATTATTGTTAATACTGCTACTATTTTTCTTGTTCATGTTTTTTGTTCCTAATGTAAAATAGTGAACCCTTTTCTTAGAATATATACTAAAAGGAAATGGATTCTTTTTAATACAATATATAGGTGTTAAAAGTTTTCTTATATATTTTTTTGTTCATCCATTTTCATCACATATCTTTGTATTTTTTTCTTTTTTACTTGTCTAATATTTATAAATCACGTATATGTCAGATTTAACTATGTAGAAATCATCATATGTATAGTGTATCTATAGGTTAATTCATTAAATATAATATTGCAATGTTTATAAGATTACCGCTTGGTTTCCACAGCCATAGCGCCTATTCCGCTGCATCGAATCCATAATAACGTCGAAAATATTATCTTGCTCCTCTACCATCAACTCATCACGATTCGATTCTTAAAGCAGCTCCCCCTGTGCCTCTTGAAACTCTGCCTAAAATAAAAATCAATTACAGGTTAAAATTAGTAGAATAGGATTTAAACTTATCGATATTAATAAAATAAGATTTAAAATATGCATGCATATGCAGCCGTCGCCTTATCATTATCATCCCACTGATATGTAATATTGACAGCATTGTCTGCTTGTTTTGATGCGTGGGTGCGGGTAAATACCTCCATCATAGACACAGGACGTCCAAGCGATCTTACCTGCAATAAATAATTTATATTCTTTAATTTTTCATAGCTAATTACTGAACTGATTAATATACAAAAAGTAGTGTAACAACCCGTGGTTTTAGAACAAATAATTATCGTTGTTGGCTAATTTCAATTTGAGATTTTGAATCAATTGAAATTCTTTTATAATTCAATTAAGAAATTATGTGAGCTTTAAAATAACTTGGCCCATTTACTTTTGATGCCATATGGTTTCGAGTATACCCGTTTCCCCTTATTCTTTTTTCTCATTTTCATTCGTGCTCAACCCTAAACCTAAATAAAACAAAGAAGCGAAAATGGCGGCCACAATATTTTCGCGAGATCGAAGTAGGGCTTCGGGTGGACTGGTCGCCGCTTCATCCTGATTGCTGTGTGTGCGAGGCTACCCAGATTTCGATCAAGTTCAAGCGCTGGCTTCGCTCGATTGCTGGTGTGATCAGTTTCGTCTAAATTCGTCGACATCGGTGAGTACTTTCAAATTGCTCACATCTGATTCATTCTTAGGTGTTATGCTTCAGATGTTTGATTTTGTACGATGTTGATGTTTTATCTGACTTTGTTAATTTGGTATGATTTGCTAGCCTCGGCTTCGATGTTTTGAATTGTTTGAGGTTAATTCTAACTTGCTTTGACAAGGTTAATTTCATTGTGACTTCGACAGTTGCTTGTGTAACTTCGACTTTCACCTTATTTGACAGTGTTCACTTCCTTTGTAGTTGGCTCTGGTCATTCATTTTACCTCTGTAGCATACTTGTCTGATAATTTAAAGTTGTTCGATTGATTATATTCGAATGACCGTGATTTTCTCTAACTTGAATTTTGAACTGCATATTATTTTGGCTTTATTGGTTTGAGCTGCCCGTTTTCATGGTCATCATTGTTCGACTTTTGTTTGACAATATTGAGTTTGTTCGTGACCACCACGATTTCGATTCCTGTGACTTTAATCATTTGAATTGCGTATGTGATTTATGTAAATATTTTGGACTGCCACAATATGTATACGTATGTGTTCATATGTATATATTAGTGTGTGTTTCCTTTTTACCCTCACACTTGGTTGCATTTGAAATCTTGTTGTTCCTCTGTGTATTCTGCCTTGTGAGATCTGATTTCGTGCCCCTTCACCTCTGATCTGTAGACTATCTCCATATGTATGTATATGGACGTGTGGCTTATTGTTTTATTGAACTAAAGTCATGTAGTGTGAGTTTCAAATCTGTAGCATATATGTTGTCATCTCTTTGGAGCAGTTTCATATATTTTGTTACTGCTATTTCGTTATTGCCGTTTCATTGAGATGGCACTGTGTTTTTGGTCGACCATTGCATTCACTTTCTTATGCTGGTTCGTTATATAGTCATAGTGCGTTAGACCTGACTTTGATGTTGATTCACAACCCCTCTGTGTAAATTTGTGTTTGCATATAGGTTGGTCATTTTTGAGTTCTTAAATGATCTGTTTTCACTGGCTTCATTATGCCTTTGATTCAGATAACTTTGTGCCTTGTTGCACACGATGTTCATTCATGGTTCATGTTTTGTTGGTGGTTACTTGCATACTTTGATCTTCGGTATGCCTATAGTGTTCCTTAGTTTTTGTGTGTAAATGTTTTTCACACTTGTTATCTTCACTATCTCTTCATTTTCAGGTTATACCTTTGTTTGCTTGTATCATAGCATACTGCATGTTGTTGCATATGAAATGTTGCTGCATACGCTTCATTTGTTGTAGACCTGTTTCATTCGCATGTGCAGTTTTTCTTGTTTAACTTGAATAGGTCTTGCTTCCATATCATGGCTGGTTCATGTATATATTGGTCTGAAGCTGGTGTTCATTTGTGTTGGATTTGCCTGTTTGGTCTTGCATCTTGATTCATGTAAATTGTCACTGCATCATGTATGACATAGTTGCAATTGAGTTGTTTCTGTTGCCTTGGACTGTGCCATCACGTTCATGTGCATTTTCTATTTAAGTTTGTAATCTCCAGCCATGTAGGGTTTACTGATGCCTATGCTCTATGAATTCATGCCTTATTAATGCAGTAAGATTGTTCTCCTGTTTGGTTCTAATACCATCCGTGTTTGCTTCTTTGGGTTCGGCAGTTGTATACGTCAGGTGCACTTCTAGTAGAGTTGTGCACATCTTTGAATTGCGAAATTATGGCCTGCATATTGCCATCCCCTTGCTGCAAATTCATTTGTGCAGTTTTGTTCTCTGTTAGATGATTTGAAATGTGGTTGAGGCTTGATTTTTGTATCGGCCATTTTTATCTGAATACACCTGTGTTGAATCCAGCTTGTAGCTTGGATTTGACCTTGTATTGCATTTTGATGCACTAAGCTCTTATGTATTTCATCACTATAGTGGCGAGGCAGTGCACGCGTGCATGTACAGCAGCCACACAGTAGTGATTGTAATTGATATTACTTTTGCTTCTGATCCATTGATCTTTTGCGTATTTCATATGCAGTATTGGCGAGGCAGTTCATGCGTGCGTATACTGCAGCCAATCAGTTTTAATGTTTTTAAGTGACATTTCAATTGTTTGAATTGATTTGGTTTAAATTGATGATTCTGTGTTAATTGTCGTTTAGACAATTCTGATGTTTTCTAAATTATCTTCATAGATATTCTTTTCATTTATCTTTATTGATGACACTATTCGGTTGATTTGTTGTTTAACACTGTTAAGTGTTATATTTATCGTTATCCGATTTCTTTATTAAAAGGATTGGATAGACGGAATTTATTGTGACTGTCGTCTATTCATATTTAATTATTATTGCTTCTGTGCACTAATAACTGAATTTGAATTAGACTGATCCGTGTATTATTTTCTCTTGAATTTAATACTCGGGTCAGACCGAGTTATTTACAGGTTATAGATATCTTACTTTGGATTGCTGCTAGAGCTATGAAATCTTTTCATGTTTTGAAGTAGATGTTGTCATTGTATAGGATGTTGTATATTCATGTATATTATTCACAATAATGTGCTTGTATATGTTACTTCCAGAGTTGACAGTTGTAGTTGTATCATATGTACTGTAGCACATGTATTGCAACTGACATCAGTTATTATATATATGAGACTTTTGTTTTATCTGTGTTCCGCATTTATATTATCTGTGTAATTATTATATCTATTGTCCTAAACTATTATGAACCATCGTAATTCGTTTTATACTGGAATTGGGTATGTCGATGGGAGTAAATAAATATGAGATGAAAAATTAAAAATATATAATACTCCTGTCGAGGTAACCAATACTAGTGTAAGGCCTAACTACGGATGGCCGCTCCTATCCAGCCTTATTCTTCATATAACAGACAGTATTTCCTTTAATACTCTTTGTTATTGTGAGCATAGAGGTGGGGCGTCACAGTTGGTATCAGAGCTTGGGGTTTATGGACATAATATAAAACATAACTTAGATGGAACATGTGTTACAACTATTAGTCGATGTTTTATATGTGCTTTGAGTCAAAACTAAAGTTTTGAAATTTTGATAATTTTTTTTATAGCTTTATTTAAAAATAAAAGTTGATTTGGGTTTTGATGATTGATTGATTTGTGCTTTGTTTATCAGAGTGCGCAGCGAAAACAGTGTGACTGCTTCGCTGAGTACGACTGATAATTATTTTGATTTAAAAAATCAAAATATGAAAATGAAATTAATTTCATTATGTTGTTTAACCAGTGGATTTGATTTGTTGAAATATCTTACTGGTTTTCTTTGATGCTAATCATATCTGATTAGATTTCTGCTGTTTTAAATATCTTTATTGAAGATATAATAGAATGATTTCTTTGTTTATTTTGTAGTGTGCGTGCAAACATGAGTTGCACGTTACTACATTAATTTTACGTTGAACCGATGCTTGGTTATGAAACGTATTTTGTTGCCGTTATTATTATAACGGGATTTTAACACTTGTGCTAAATTTTTGAAGTACGGTGTTTTGTTGACATTTTTAATGAATGAAAATTCACTGATATTGTATTTCGATGTGAATTATTTTGATGAGATTTTGACGTTTAAAAAAAATTTACTGTCGCTTTGACTTCAGTATCCGTCATATTTTAAAGTGGATTTTCAAGCGGTTATCCCGCAATGCTGATTTTGAGATCCGTTTCTACGGTGTTTTGAGAAGTACAATTTTCTTATTGAAATTGTCACTAATGTTGCTGTTTTTATCACGGATTTCAAATCATTTTAAAAAATAAAATTGTTTTTCAAATTTTTTATAGTTTATGCTTTCAAAAGAATGAGGAAGCGATTTAAACGATTCAGCAAAATCGAGGACTATGAACCCTTTCTTTTACTGATTCGCTTAATTCCGGACTTGTTCGTTTGAGAATGTAAATTATTACTTTTATGAAATAAATGAAATTGTTTTCATAATTTTTACAGTTTGCGTTTTCAGAAGAATGAGAAAGTGACTTAAACGTTTCAGAAAAATCAAGGATTATGACCCCTTTCTTTTACTGATTCGCTTAATTCCGGACTTGTTCGTTTGAGAATGTAAATTATTACTTTTATGAAATAAATGAAATTGTTTTCAGAATTTTTACAGTTTGCGTTTTCAGAAGAATGAGAAAGTGACTTAAACGTTTCAGAAAAATCAAGGATTATGACCCCTTTCTTTTACTGATTCGCTTAATTCCGAACTTGTCCGTTTGAGAATGTGAAATGTTATTTTTGGAATACACAATTTGCACTTTCAAGGAAACGATAAAGAGATTTAAACGATGTAGCAAAAGTGCGGAGTATGAAATCACACTTTTACTATTTCGGTTAATTCCGGACTCGTTAATTGAAACATTTGTTGTTTGATGATTTTCATGATTTTACACGTTCAAGGAAACGATGAAGAGAATCAAACGATTTAGTAAAATACGTGGTATGGGACATGTGCGTTTGCTATTTCGGTTAATTCCAGACTCGTTAATTGAATATATGATGATTTTCGTGTGCTTTCGAGCCACTATGTTGGACCTTCGGGTCATATGTTGGACCTTTGGGTCAATACCAGTACCGGACCTTCGGGTCATATGTTGGACCATCGGGTCATATGTTGGGCGCCAAAATTATGTTGGGTACTTGGTAGGCTTCGGCCATATGTTAATGCACGTGCGGCGTAGCTAATACTCGCCATCTGATGGGATCGATCCAACCTTTTATGTTGATTTTCTAGTCATCTTTATTGATTTCTAGATATTTGTTGTTTCCAATTATCTGCAGGTAATTGGATATTTGTTGATATGAGTTCTGATTATCATTTTTGATAATCAGATATTTGTTGATTTGATTATCGTTTTTATAATAGAATATTTGTTGATCTGATTATCGTTTTTGATAATCGAATATTTGTTGATTTGATTATCATTTTTGATAATCGAATATTTGTTGATTTGATTATCGTTTTGATAATCGAATATTTGTTGATTTGATTATCGTTTTTGATAATCGAATATTTGTTGATTTGAGATTTGATTATCATTTTTTATAATAGAATATTTGTTGATTTTATTATCGTTTTTGATAATCGAATATTTGTTGATTTGAGATTTGATTATCATTTTTGATAATCGAATATTTGTTGATTTGATTATCGTTTTTGATAATCGAATAACTGTTGATTTGAGATTTGATTATCGTTTTTGATAATCGAATATTTGTTGATTTGATTATCGTTTTGATAATTAAATATTTGTTGATTTGAAATTTGATTATCGACTGAGATAATCAAATATTTGTTGATTTGAAATTTGATTATCGCCTTTGATAATTAAATATTTGTCGATTGAGATTCTAATTATCGTTTTTGATAATTAGGCCTTTGTTGTTGTTTTCTGACTATCTATTGATAGTTAGATTTTGTTTAGAATTTTGAATTTCTTTTTTCGAAATTAAAAGATTTCTTTGATGTTTGAATTCTCTGCCTTCATTTTCTAGCTTAACCAGTTTATGGCAGAAAATTTATTGCTAGTGACGACCTTAATTATGAAAATTGCGGGGACACAATTTTTATAAGGAGGGGAGTCTGTAACAAACCGTGGTTTTAGAACAAATAATTATCGTTGTTGGCTAATTTCAATTTGAGTTTTTGAATCAATTGAAATTCTTTTATAATTCAATTAAGAAATTATGTGAGCTTTAAAATAACTTGGCCCATTTACTTTTGATGCCATATGGTTTCGAGTATACCCGTTTCCCCTTATTCTTTTTTCTCATTTTCATTCGTGCTCAACCCTAAACCTAAATAAAACAAAGAAGCGAAAATGGCGGCCACAATATTTTCGCGAGATCGAAGTGGGGCTTCGGGTGGACTGGTCGCCGCTTCATCCTGATTGCTGTGTGTGCGAGGCTACCCAGATTTCGATCAAGTTCAAGCGCTGGCTTCGCTCGATTGCTGGTGTGATCAGTTTCGTCTAAATTCGTCGACATCGGTGAGTAATTCAAATTGCTCACATCTGATTCATTCTTAGGTGTTATACTTCAGATGTTTGATTTTGTACGATGTTGATGTTTTATCTGACTTTGTTAATTTGGTATGATTTGCTGGCCTCGGCTTCGATGTTTTGAATTGTTTGAGGTTAATTCTAACTTGCTTTGACAAGGTTAATTTCATTGTGATTTCGACAGTTGCTTATGTAACTTCGACTTTCACCTTATTTGACAGTGTTCACTTCCTTTGTAGTTGGCTCTGGTCATTCATGTTACCTCTGTAGCATACTTGTCTGATAATTTAAAGTTGTTCGATTGATTATATTCGAATGACCGTGATTTTCTCTAACTTGAATTTTGAACTGCATATTATTTTGGCTTTATTGGTTTGAGCTGCCCGTTTTCATGGTCATCACTGTTCGACTTTGGTTTGACAATATTGAGTTCGTTCGTGACCACCACGATTTCGATTCCTGTGACTTTAATCATTTGAATTGCGTATGTGATTTATGTAAATATTTTGGACTGCCACTATATGTATACGTATGTGTTCATATGTATATATTAGTGTGTGTTTCCTTTTTACCCTCGCACTTGGTTGCATTTGAAATCTTGTTGTTCCTCTGTGTATTCTGCCTTGTGAGATCTGATTTCGTGCCCCTTCACCTCTGGTCTGTAGACTATCTCCATATGTATGTATATAGACGTGTGGCTTATTGTTTTATTGAATTAAAGTCATGTAGTGTGAGTTTCAAATCTGTAGCATATATGTTGTCATCTCTTTGGAGCGGTTTCATATATTTTGTTACTGCCATTTCGTTATTGCCGTTTCATTGAGATGGCACTGTGTTTTTGGTCGACCATTGCATTCACTTGCTTATGCTGGTTCGTTATATAGTCATAGTGCGTTAGACCTGATTTTGATGTTGATTCACAACCCCTCTGTGTAAATTTGTGTTTGCATATAGGTTGGTCATTTTTGAGTTCCTATATGATCTGTTTTCACTGGCTTCATTATGCCTTTGATTCAGATAACTTTGTGCCTTGTTGCACACGATGTTCATTCATGGTTCATGTTTTGTTGGTGGTTACTTGCATACTTTGATCTTCGGTATGCCTGTAGTGTTCCTTAGTTTTTGTGTGTAAATGTTTTGCACACTTGTTATCTTCACTATCTCTTCATTTTCAGGTTATACCTTTGTTTGCTTGTATCACAGCATACTGCATGTTGTTGCATATGAAATGTTGTTGCATACGCTTCATTTGTTGCAGACCTGTTTCATTCGCATGTGCAGTTTTTCTTGTTTAACTTGAATAGGTCTTGCTTCCATTTCATGGCTGGTTCATGTATATATTGGTCTGAAGCTGGTGTTCATTTGTGTTGGATTTTCCTGTTTGGTCTTGCATCTTGATTCATGTAAATTGTCACTGCATCATGTATGACATAGTTGCAATTGAGTTATTTCTATTGCCTTGGACTGTGCCATCACGTTCATGTGCATTTTCTATTTAAGTTTTTAATCTCTAGCCATGTAGGGTTTACTGATGCCTTTGCTCCATGAATTCATGCCTCATTAATGCAGTAAGATTGTTCTCCTGTTTGGTTCTAATCCCATCCGTGTTTGCTTCTTTGGGTTCGGCAGTTGTATACGTCAGGTGCACTTCTAGTAGAGTTGTGCACATCTTTGAATTGCGAAATTATGGCTTGCATGTTGCCATCCCCTTGCTGCAAACTCATTTGTGTAGTTTTGTTCTCTGTTAGATGATTTGAAATGTGGTCGAGGCTTGACTTTTGTATCGGCCATTTTTATCTGAATACACCTGTGCTGAATCCAACTTGTAGCTTGGATTTGACCTTGTATTGCATTTTGATGCACTGAGCTCTTATGTATTCCATCACTATAGTGGCGAGGCAGTGCACGCGTGCGTGTACAGCAGCCACACAGTAGTGATTGTAATTGATATTACTTTTGCTTCTGATCCATTGATCTTTTGCGTATTTCATATGCAGTATTGGCGAGGCAGTTCATGCGTGCGTATACTGCAGCCAATCAGTTTTAATGTTTTTAAGTGACATTTCAATTGTTTGAATTGATTTGGTTTAAATTGATGATTCTGTGTTAATTGTCGTTTAGACAATTCTGATGTTTTCTAAATTATCTTCATTGATTTTCTTTTCATTTATCTTTATTGATGACACTATTCGGTTGATTTGTTGTTTAACACTGTTAAGTGTTATATTTACCGTTATCCGATTTCTTTATTAAAAGGATTGGATAGACGGAATTTATTGTGACTGTCGTCTATTCATATTTAATTATTATTGCTTCTGTGCACTAATAACTGAGTTTGAATTAGACTGACCCGTGTATTATTTTCTCTTGAATTTAATACTCGGGTCAGACCGAGTTATTTACAGGTTGTAGATATCTTACTTTGGATTGCTGCTAGAGCTATGAAGTCTTTTCATGTTTTGGAGTAGATGTTGTCATTGTATAGGATGTTGTATATTCATGTATATTATTCATGATAATGTACTTGTATATGTAACTTCCAGAGTTGACAGTTGTAGTTGTATCATATGTACTGTAGCACATGTGTTGCAACTGACATCAGTTATTATATATATGAGACTTTTGTTTTATCTGTGTTCCGCATTTATATTATCTGTGTTATTATTATATCTATTGTCCTAAACTATTATGAACCATCGTAGTTCGTTTTATACTGGAATTGGGTATGTCGATGGGAGTAAATAAATATGAGATGAAAAATTAAAAATATATAATACTCCTGTCGAGGTAACCAATACTAGTGTAAGGCCTAACTACGGATGGCCGCTCCTATCCAGCCTTATTCTTCATAATAACAGACAGTATTTCCTTTAATACTCTTTGTTATTGTGAGCATAGAGGTGGGGCGTCACAAGTAGTAACGGTTTAGATTCGTAATTGATAAATTTACCAAGTCCTCACGGTGATGCTGAAAAGATTTGGATTCACCGCGATGCATTACAGGATTCCTACTTTTATTGGCAGAGTTCATCCCTGTAACGACCCTGAATTTTGGCCCTGTTTATTTTAATAAATATTTAATCTGATGAAATAAAATGTGAACTGATTATTTTCAAATGAATATGAATTTGGAAATAATTACTATTTGTTTATATAAATTTGTATTTTTTTTAAAAGGAAATTTAATCCTGGAAATCTAAATAAATCACTTATTAATATTTACCTTACATAATTGAATCATAGTACTAAACTTTGTTTACATTTGGAAATATACATATGGGTGATAATGTTTAAATTTAAAATCTAATTCTAACAAAATAAAATATAAATGTAAAATATAAATCAAATATGTGTATATAATTTAATTTAAATAATGATAGTAAAGTACAAATAGAAATGAATATATAAGTAAGAAGATGATTTTGAATATAACTGGAACATTGATAGTCAAATATAAAATACAAATGTAAAATTTAAAATAAGAATTAATTAGTTAAGATTGCATACAACATAAATAAAAAAATTTGTAAACAAAAGCTAAAATAAGAACAAGGTATAAAACACAAAGTATAAAGTAAAACAAAATCAAATGTAATGTAAAACCAAACTCAAAATTTATGTATAACTTATGTAAACCAAATATTTTTCATACACAATCAACAACAACCATGTATATGTAAATTATGCAAGTCAGAAATTATGAAACAAATTATTTTCAAACAAACTAAAAAGTATAGAAATAAACCTGACACACATGTGAAATATTCAATTTGAAAACCAATAACAAAATAAATTTCTAAAAGCAACTAACTTCACATACAAAACCAAGTGTTGCCTGCAAAGTAAATAAGCATAAGGTATTAAAGTTGAACCAGATAAGTATTTTCAGTTACAAACTACTTGCTGAAGTACAGAGCCCCATACAAATGCATACAATATTTTCACAGTACAACATAATTATAATTATGTAAACAAATTAAGCAACCCATCAATTAATGCTCTTCTGTTCGAGCACATCTTTGTGTCTATTTAAGATATTTACAAGTCTTTATTTTTGCCGTGAATAGATCTGATCAACATATATAAAACAAAGAATAGTATGTACATTAAGCATATGTTGCCAGTAAGTAAGGATATGAGTAACCTGTAAATAATTATGCAGGCAAGTTAATAAAATATTTATGTACTAATAGGATTAAGTGTAGACAATAAGTACATTAGCATTTAATGTTTAGCATCTCAGCAAAACATTTGGCCGAATTTAAGATCATATCAGCCTCATTAAAAAAAAAAGTTTGCCTGATAAAACAAAATGAATAGTGTACTAGTAGATAACACCTAACCAGGTTAAAACTTTTTCCATATATACATAACTTCTTATCTTCTATATATATATATATATATATATATATAGGTATTCATCTTATATTTAGTTGGATCAGTAACATAAGTATACTTGAAAAAAAAATGTAAAGAGAAAAACATAAAAGAAGCAAACAAAGCTCAAGTTTAAAATCATAAGAACAGGAACAATTTACAAACAGGTTTCAACAACAAGTTTTTAAAACAAGGAGTGTGTTTTCTATTCAAAGATTTTACTGGTGAGTAAACAAGAAACTTTATGTTTTAAGTTATTTTAAAAAAGATCAAGATTGTTTGATATCCTAGATTATATATATATATATATATATATATATATATATATATATATATATATATATATATGTTTCAGCTTGTATATATGCTGTGATGCTCTGTTCACCTTTGTTGATTGATTCAGGTTGTGATATTTTCTTCAAATTCAATTTGCACTCTCCAGATTATTATAAGCTTTAAACTTTCACCTAAACAAGATGTTAAACTGAAAATTTGATTTCTAAAAGCAGATTAAACTTCGTGGTAAAACATAATTACTGTAATATTAGCTTATAGGTAACAAATGATAGCATGAAAAAAATTGATTTTGTAAAACATGAATTCAAGATTATATGTTGAATTCTTATTACAAATTATGATTTTTAAAACAAAAATCTAGATTATTAAGTTAATATTTAAAGTACAGTTTATAAATGAACAAAGATTGCATTTTCACTAATTTCTGGTTATCAATGCAATTCAAATTGTTGAAAGTTGTTGTGAAGTTAGTATGAATATGTATGATGCTGGGAAAAATGATAAATAATTTTTCAAACTCAAGAATGGGTCGAACGATCTCAAACTAGGGTTTGAGTGCATGTTTTTGTTCATGTCAGTGATGGGTCGAGAACTACTGCATTTCGCGATCAAGTGCCGTGAATTTCTGGACGATGGACGAAGGTCGTGATGTCGAGACGTGGTCATAACCTTGTCGACTCTGGTGGCTTGAACGGTGGACGCGAGGTGATTCTATTGGATGGGTGTAAGTTCTGTTTTTGGGTTAGCACTGTCGAATTTCGATTCGAGTTTTCTGAGGGTGTTTTGGGTTGTGATTCCTTACTGTGGGGCGATTTGCGACTTGTTGATGACCTTGGAGGATCGCCAGGACCTTGCCGACCGCCGTGCATGTGTACGGCGAAAGTTGGTGTAAGCGTTGTCGTTTGCGTGTGCCTCGAGTCGTGCTCGAGCATTTGGGATGATTTCTTCGGGTTCGTGACGAGTGTTGAGGTGCGTGATTTAGGCCCTGGTGTTGTAGCTTATAGCGTAGTTTAAAAACTAAAATAAAAAATAAAAAAATAAAAAAGAAGAAGAAGAGGAAGGACGTACAGGAAGTCTCGGGTGATTTTGTGATTTACCCAAAGTACAACTCGAGATTTGGTAAGGAAACCTCGGGTTTCCTTCATACCTGCAGATTTGTTTTCTGTTTAAATTACCAAATAGTTTCTTTTACAAACTGTAAACACTGCTTTTCTTGAGATGTTTAACAGTTCTAGAGCCAAAAGTTTAGACACAAGTTAATTATTTTAATAAATTCTTTAAAGTGTTTAAACTCTTAATTATTATTTTAATCCAGTATTATTTTTATTAAGTATAAAGTTAATTAACAATTAAGTGTAGTTAGCCAACATAATTGATTTCCAAATTTAATGAAGGCTTGTTATTTTTTTAAAAAAAGTTAATTATGTTGAATAATTAATTGATGATTTCAGAAAGTAAATAAAATAATTACTTTTTAAACTGTAATTGGTGATGGATCAACTGATTGATTAAGTAATTAATAAAGTGTAATTAACTACTTTAGGTAATTAATGAATAAAATTATGAGATTTAATGTTAATAAAATTTAACTAAGTAATTAGTAATTAATAAAAGGTTAATTAAGAAGTTAATTTATGATAGTTAATTAAGTAATTAAGGTTAAACAAATTGATTAGGAAGTTATAAATTAAATAGCGAGGAACAAATTAATTAAGTAATTAGGAAATTAATTACTTATTGTAATTACTGAAGTTTAAGATAAATTATTTGAGTTAATTAATTAAGTCTAATTAATTTAATAATTATTGAAGATGTGGTAAGTATAATTACTTGGAGAAGTAATTAATGATAATGACTGGGTGTAATTGACTGAGGATGATTTAATATTGAAGTAATTTGGGTATAATTACTTTGGGCAATTTATCAAGGGATAAATTTTATGGAAATTAATTGAGGTGTAATTAAGTGATGTGATAGAGTAATTATAGGTGGTTGATTACTGAATAGTATTAATCAGAAATGATTAATAAATATAGTTTAATTAAAGATTTAATTACTTAAGGTAATTAATTTAATATAGGATAATGAAATTAAAATGTAATTAGTAAATCATTAATAAATATAATTAGTAATAAGAGGTTAAAGAGTAATTAATTGGTGTAATTAAGAAGTAGTGTAATGTTTGTAATTTAAGGTTAATTTTTATATTTGGATAAGATAATTAATTTGTGAAAATAATTAAAGGATGATTACTGGAATTTAATCTTAATTAATCAAGTGTGATTAAGTGAAATGAATTTATTGATTGATTAATAATTAGTTAATAGTTATATAAACAAGATTTATAATGGTAAGGTAATTAATTTAATTCACTTTAAATTAATTAGAGATGAAGTAATTAATTTAATTCATTTTAAATTAATTATATTTGATATGATTTCCATGTATGGATGGGTGATATTGTTTAACTTGAATGATTTGAGATTTTTAGTTTGAGATAAATGATGCTATATGAAATGTATGCTTGATTGAAATATGATGATAATAGGGATTATCTGTTGTGATGATAATATTGATTATCTGTTTATGATGATGATGTTCTATTGTGATATTGTGAATTATCTATCTGTGTGTATATGGATAATTGAAATTGAATTGTTTTAAACTTTAAAACAACTTGGCCCTAAAAGACACGTTTTGGATTTCGATGAGACCGGGATCGGGTTTTCATATTTGGACATCCGAAAACCACATCGATCCAAATTAACGTTAGGTCATGAATCTGATGTGAAGATGAAGATTCAGAATGCAAGGGTTGTCGTCGTTAACTCTGAGGGTGATTCCAAAATGAGTGTAACAAGATAATGTCTTCGGTTTCATTCGAACCCGGAACAAACTTGCATGGATTGAATGCTTTCAGCACATCGTCAGGCGGGTGATGAGCATTTTAAGGAATATGTTCTGTAAAGGTAATCGTAGCCTCAAGCCTCATTAACCGGGAATGGCTAAAACAGGGGAGGTGCAGCAAGGTTAGGTGGGTCATGCCCAAGCAGGACAAGATGTTTCCCCTGTCTAGATGTCCCTTTATATTTCGGCTTAGTGAGCGGTTGGTCGCGCCAACCACGGGGTTTATCTTGTTCGGGACTGTTCAGTAAGGAATGGTTTCGGCCTTGTGTTGTAAGGGAGCGGGCATACTCCTTGGTACGGTGATCTAGGCCCCGTACTATGACGAGCGGTGCCCCAGTAGCCCTGCCATTGTATGGAATCTATTTTCCAATAAGTGCCCACGGTTTTGATTGTATTACCCACTTTTGTGGCTAGTAGCTGGAATTTAATAATGTAACAATTTCGGCTATTTTCTATTTACTTGAAAACCGTAGACTCTATTATAATATCACAGAATTTCCTATGAAATGTTTTGGTTAGCGTAAGGTAAAAACTTACCCGTATTTATGTGTGGGGAGTCTTACGTAATACCTTTATTTTCAAATGTTTTTTTTTCAAAGTTAAACAATTTAAACCGTTTACTCATACCAGACCCATGTCTGACCCGGAGTTTATATTCTGTGTTTTCATAAACTCTTGGGTACTCAAATTTTTATGAGTAGCCAAGTGATAGGTTCTTGGATTGTTGAGTTCTAGAGGAGCTTGGAGCAGGAGCCCATACATATGTAGATATATATATAGTTCCGCTGTGTTGGTTAGAGTATGAAATATATTGTGAATTATGTAGTGACCGATGTATATAAAATTGTCAAGTGTATAATGTTGTATAACTCTGATATATGTAAACTATGTAATTGTTATGAGATGTATTATATTTTATTCCATTCCGCTGTGAGATTCTGTGATTGTTGTTCTTTCTTTCTCTTTCTTTTCTATTTCTATCCCTTTCTTTCTTCATGATGATACGTCTTTCTGGTAGTAGAAGGGCGGGTCGTCACAGTTGGTATCAGAGCTGAAAGGTTAAGTGAGAACCTTGGCTCTGGTGGAGACTTCTCATTAGAGATAGAGTCGGTATTACTCTAGGATGAGTCTGAGCGTAATAATAGATATGAGTACGTATTTGTTAGTGAATATAAAATGGTTTTATATTATGTTGATTGATTTATTGAGTGGTATATGAACCTTCGTCAGTGTAGTCTGCACAACTGTACCGAAAGGGTTTCTAAACACTTGAATAGAACAATTCGACATGATATTGTTTTCAAAAGTGGGTAAATTAAATAATTTCATCCAAAATATGTTTTTATATTAAAAAAATGCAAGTTATTATATATAATTAAAGTGTTTGGGTGATAGTGTTACAGACAAATAAGATTATAAAAATTTACAATGGTTTACATAACCAAGGAAAGTATGAGATTGAATTTGGAATTAAAGTTAAAAGTGAAGTTGAAAATGAGAATTTATTTTGGATTAAGTTGAAAGTTTAATTTAATTTTGGAATTTAACCAATGATAAAAAAATATGGTAATAATGATATAGATAAATTGATGAAGTATATCAAATTTACAATATAAATAAATTGGATTGGGAAATTTAATAGAAATTTTGGTTGAGATTAACTTAAGCTTAATAATTGGATTTAAATTTGAAATTGAAATGAAATGAATTGAGATATGGATGATATTAAATGGAATGAAGTTCTTATTTAACAAATTCCAAGTGAATTGGTAGATTAAAAAGAATAGTATGGTGCTTAATTTAACGGAAGATAAGTTAAACAAATTGAATTGAAAAAGAATTCAGTTGAGTTATAAATGATGTTAAATAAATTGAATTCTTACTTAAATAAACAAAAGTAAGTTGAAATGGAATTGAATTGGAATAAATATATTCCGATAACTTGTAAAGGAAATTGGCAACACATTGATTTAGAATATTTTTGGCTGTAGATAAGTGTTCAATCTTGAGTTAAAATGAAATATGAATATGAGACTTATATAAAAGAAAATGTGGAGAAGTAAAATAGTAAGCCAAAATAAATTGTTTTGTATTTGGAAAATGAAATAAAAATCCAAACTTGAATTATAAAATTAAATTGAACACTGATAAAACAATAAGATGGTGTTTGAAGATAAAATCCAATTCAAGTATGGATGAAATAAATACGGCCTTCGATTTGATCTTAACAAAATAAATAGAAGTTGATCTTGTGAGTATCAAATAAGTTGGAAATAAATTTAAGTGTGAAATTGAAACAAGTAAATTAACCTAGGATTAAACTTTATAGAAGTGTAGCTTCAAGGAAAGTGAGAGTTTATTTAGTAAAAGCTTTAATGATTTAAGTTGAATTAAATAAAATCTTTATTCGAATAGAAATAGTTGGATAAGAATTTAAATTTGTATAAATAAACTCTGATGGCTTATCAAAAGAATTTAAATGCTTGAAATAAAAAGTATGTTTGTTTAATACAGGTAAGATCTGGAGTTTAAAGTGAAAATGAATGTGATTGAGAGTAAATAGATGTAGTGTGGGGAATAAATAAATTTGTGACTCATAAGTTAAAAAGTAAAATGATAAGCTAAAATAAAATTATTTTGTACTTGGGAAATGGAATAGACATCCAAACCAGATTACAAACTAGAAATGAACTCAAGAACTTTAATGAAGTGATTTTGTGATGAAATCAAATATTGAATTGGAAGTGGCAATAAACTAATTTGAAACAAATTAGTAAATTAAGTATGTAAATGAAATTGGAATTGGTCAAATAAAGTTTGATGGTGAATTAATAAATTTGATTGTAAATTAAAATGAATAGGAGGCTGAGACCTTGAGTTAAATATAAA
Organism: Allium cepa; assembly: GCA_030765085.1. Classification (NCBI taxonomy): domain Eukaryota; kingdom Viridiplantae; phylum Streptophyta; class Magnoliopsida; order Asparagales; family Amaryllidaceae; genus Allium; species Allium cepa. The sequence continues at coordinate 879,221,847 of CM060939.1, forward strand.
ATTCAACTTGGATTGGTGTTGTACCTTACAGGATTGGATTGCCAGAACGGATGTTTGGAATTCATAATGTATCCCATGCATCTCATCTTGGAATTTTGTTTAGAATCCATCATTAGTTGTAGAACCAGTAGTTCAGGGGGATTTGGAAGTCAAAAGGAGTTGACTATGGTCGGGAATCCTGTTCGGATTGTTGATCAAACCGAGAGGCAACTCAGGAGTAAGTAGTGAAGCCGGTCGAGTGCAATGGAGCGAGAATCCCAGTAATTGCACCTGGGAGACTCTGGATAGTTCTAGGAAAGTTTATACGGATGTGTTCGGATAACTAGTGTTGCTTGTTAAGATAAACTGTTTGATTGTTTGCTATTGTATGAATGATATGTATGTGTGAATGGTTGGTATAACAGCTTTTAAATTATCTTTGTTTTAAATTTCGGAGACGAAATTCTTTTAAGGGGGGAGGAATGTAACGACCCTGAATATTGGCCCTGTTTATTTTAATAAATATTTAATCTGATGAAATAAAATGTGAACTGATTATTTTCAAATGAATATGAATTTGGAAATAATTGCTATTTGTTTATATAAATTTGTATTTTTTTTAAAAGGAAATTTAATCCTGGAAATCTAAATAAAAGCTCTTATTATTATTTACCTTACATAATTGAATTAAAGTACTGAACTTTGTTTACATTTGGAAATATACATATGGGTGATAATGTTTAAATTTAAAATCTAATTCTAAGAAAATAAAATATAAATGTAAAATATAAATCAAATATGTGTATATAATTTAATTTAAATAATGATAGTAAAGTATAAATAGAAATGAATATATAAATAAGAAGATCATTTTGAATATAACTTGAACATTGATAGTCAAATATAAAATACAAATGTAAAATTTAAAATAAGAATTAATTAGTTAAGATTGCATTCAACATAAATAAAAAAAATTGTAAACAAAAGCTAAAATAAGAACAAGGTATAAAACACAAAGTATAAAGTAAAACAAAATCAAATGTAATGTAAAACCAAACTCAAACTTTTATGTATAACTTATGTAAACCAAATATTTTTCATACACAATCAACAACAACCATGTATATGTAAATTATTCAAGTCAGAAATTATGAAACAAATTATTTTCAAACAAACTAAAAAGTATAGAAATAAACCTGACACACATGTGAAATATTCAATTTGAAAACTATAACAAAATAAATATCTAAAAGTAACTAACTTCACATACAAAACCAAGTGTTTCCTGCAAAGTAAATAAGCATAAGGTATTAAAGTTGAACCAGACAAGTATTTTCAGTTACAAACTACTTGCTGAAGTACATATCCCCATAAAAATGCATACAATATTTTCACAGTACAACATAATTATAATTATGTAAACAAATTAAGCAACACATCAATAAATGCTCTTCTATTCGAGCACATTTTGTGTCTATTTAAGATATTTACAAATCTTTATTTTTGTCGTGAATAGATCTGATCAACATATATAAAACAAAGAATAGTATGTACATTAAGCATATGTTGCCAGTAAATAAGGATATGAGTAACCTGTAAATAATTATGCAGGCAAGTTAATAAAATATTTATGTACTAATAGGATTAAGTGTAGACAATAAGTACATTAGCATTTAACGTTTAGCATCTCAACAAAACATTTGGCCGAATTTAAGATCATATCGGTCTCATTAAAAAAAAGTTTGCCTGATAAAACAAAATGAATAGTGTACTAGCAGATAACACCTAACCTAGTTAAAACTTTTTCCATACATACATAACTTCTTATCTTCTATATATATATATATATATATATATATATATATGTATGTATGTATGTATGTATGTATGTATGTATGTATGTATGTATTCATCTTATATTTAGTTGGTTCGGTAACATAAGTATACTTGAAAAAAAAAATATAAAGAGAAAAACATAAAAGAAGCAAACAAAGCTCAAGTTTAAAATCATAAGAACAGGAACAATTTACAGATAGGTTTCAACAACAAGTTTTTAAAACAAGGAGTGTGCTTTCTGTTCAAAGATTTTACTGGTGAGTAAACAAGAAACTTTAAGTTTTAAGTTATTTTAAAATAGTTCAAGATTGTTTGATATCCTAGATTATATATATATATATATATATATATATATATGTTTCAGCATGTATATATGTTGTGATGCTCTGTTCACCTTTGTTGATTGATTTAGGTTGTGATATTTTCTTCAAATTCAATTTGCACTCTCCAGATTATTATAAGCTTTAAACTTTCACCTAAATAAGATGTTAAAATTAAAATTTGATTTCTAAAAGCTGATTAAACTTTGTGGTAAAACATAATTACTGTAATATTAGCTTACAGGTATCAAATGATAGCATGAAAAAAATTGATTTTTGTAAAACATGAATTCAAGATTATATGTTGAATTCTAATTACAAATTATGATTTTTAAAACAAAAATCTAGATTTTTAAGTTAATATTTAAAGTACAGTTTATAAATGAACAAAGATTGCATTTTCACTCATTTCTGGTTATCAATGCAATTCAAATTGTTGAAAATTGTTGTGGAGTTAGTATGAATATGTATGATGCTGGGAAAAATGATAAATAATTTTTCAAACTCAAGAATGGGTCGAACGAACTCAAACTAGGGTTTGGGTGCACGTTTTTGTTCCTGTCAGTGATGGGTTCATAGCTACTGCATTTCGCGATCGAGTGCCGTGAATTTCTGGACGATGGACGAAGGTCGTGATGTCGAGACGTGGTCATAATCTTGGCGACTCTGGTGGCTTGAACGGTGGACGCGAGGTGATTCTATTGGATGGGTGTAAGTTCTGTTTTTGGGTTAGCACTGTCGAATTTCGATCAAGTTTTCTAAGGGTGTTTTGGGTTGTGATTCCTTACTTTGGGGCGATTTGCAACTTGTTAATGACCTTGGAGGATCGCCAGGACCTTGCCGGCCGCCGTGCATGTGTACGGCGAAAGTTGGTGTCAGCGTTGTCGTTTGCGTGTGCCTCGAGTCGTGCTCGAGCATTTGGGATGATTTCTTCGGGTTCGTGACGAGTGTTGAGGTGCGTGCGTTAGGCCCTGGTGCTGTAGCTTATAGCGTAGTTTAAAAACTTAAATTAAAAATTAAAAAAAAAAAAGAAGAGGAAGGACATACAGGAAGTCTCGGGTGATTTTGTGATTTACCCGAAGTACAACTCGAGATTTGGTAAGGAAACCTCGGGTTCCCTTCATACCTGCAGATTTGTTTTCTGTTTAAAAGTAAGTTTACCAAATAGTTTCTTTTACAAACTGTAAACACTGCTTTTGTTGAGATGTTTAACAGTTCTATAGCCAAAAGTTTAGACACAAGTTAATTATTTTAATAAATACTTTAAAGTGTTTAAACTCTTAATTATTATTTTAATCCATTATTATTTTTATTAAGTATAAAGTTGATTAACAATTAAGTGTAGTTAGCCAACATAATTGATTTCCAAATTTAATGAAGGCTTTTTTTTTTTAAAGTTAATTATGTTGAATAATTAATTGATGATTTCAGAAAGTAAATAAAATAATTACCTTTTAAACTGTAATTGGTGATGGATCAACTGATTGATTAAGTAATTAATAAAGTGTAATTAACTACTTTAGGTTAATGAATAAAATTATGAGATTTAATATTAATAAAATTTAACTAAGTAATTAGTAATTAATAAAAGGTTAATTAAGAAGTTAATTTATGATAGTTAATTAAGTAATTAAGGTTAAACGAATTGATTAGGAAGTTATAAATTAAATAGGGAGGAACAAATTAATTAAGTAATTAAGTAATTAGGAAATTAATTACTTATTGTAACTGAAGTTTAAGATAAATTATTTGAGTTAATTAATTAAGTTTATTTAATTTAATAATTATTGAAGATGTGGTAAGTATAATTACTTGGAGAAGTAATTAATGATAATGACTGGGTGTAATTGACTGAGGATGATTTAATATTGGAAGTAATTTGGGTATAATTACTTTGGGCAATTTATCAAGGGATAAATTTTATGGAAATTAATTGAGGTGTAATTAAGTGATGTGATAGAGTAATTAAAGGTGGTTGATTACTGAAAAGTATTAATCAGAAGTGATTAATAAATATAGTTTAATTAAAGATTTAATTACTTAAGGTAATTAATTTAATACAGGATAATGAAATTAAAATGTAATTAGTAAATCATTAATAAATATAATTAGTAATAAGAGGTTAAAGAGTAATTAATTGGTGTAATTAAGAAGTAGTGTAATGTTTGTAATTTAAGGTTAATTTTTATATTTGGATAAGATAATTAATTTGTGAAAATAATTAAAGGATGATTACTGGAATTTAATGTTAATTAATCAAGTGTGATTAAGTGAAATGAATTTATTAATTGATTAACAATTATTTAATAGTTATATAGACAAGATTTATAATGGTAAGGTAATTAATTTAATTCACTTTAAATTAATTAGAGATGAAGTAATTAATTTAATTCATTTTAAATTAATTATATTTGATATGATTGCCATGTATGGATGGATGATATTGTCTAACTTGAATGATTTGAGATTTCTAGTTTGAGATAAATGATGCTATATGAAATATATGCTTGATTGAAATATAATGATAATAGAGATTATCTGTTGTGATGATAATATTGATTATCTGTTTATGATGATGATGTTCTATTGTGATATTGTGAATTATCTATCTGTGTGTATATGGATAATTGAAATTGAATTGTTTTAAACTTTAAAACAACTTGGCCCTAAAAGACACGTTTTGGATTTCGATGAGGCCGGGATCGGGTTTCCATATTTGGACATCCGAAAACCACATCGATCCAAATTAACGTTAGGTCGTGAATCTGATGTGAAGATGAAGATTCAGAATGCAAGGGTTGTCGTCGTTAACTCTGAGGGTGATTCCAAAATGAGTGTAATGAGATAATGTCTTCGGTTTCGTTCGAACCCGGAACGAACTTGTATGGATTGAATGCTTTCAGCACATCGTCAGGCGGGCGATGAGCATTCTAAGTAATATGTTCTGTAAAGGTAATCGTAACCTCAAGCCTCGTCGACCAGAATGGCTAAAACAGGGGAGGTGCAGCAAGGTTAGGTGGGTCATGCCCAAGCAGGACAAGATATTTCCCCTGTCTATATGTCCCTTTATATTTCGGCTTAGTGAGCGGTTGGTCGCGCCGACCACGGGGTTTATCTTGTTCGGGACTGTTCAGTAAGGAATGGTTCTGGCCTTGTGTTATAGAGGAGCGGGCGTACTCCTCGGTACGGTGATCTAGGCCTCGTACTATGACGGGCGGTACCCCAGTAGCCCTGCCATTGTATGGAATCCATTTTCCAATAAGTGCCCACGGTTTTGATTGTATTACCCACTTTTGTGGCTAGTAGCTGGAATTTAATAATGTAACAATTTCGGCTATTTTCTATTTACTTGAAAACCCTAGACACTATTATAATATCACAGAATTTCCTATGAAATGTTTTGGTTAGCGTAAGGTAAAAACTTACCCGTATTTATGTGTTGGGAGTCTTACGTGATACCTTTATTTTCAAAGTTAAACAATTTAAACCGTTTACTCATACTAGACCCTAGTCTGACCCGGAGTTTATATTTTGTGTTTTCATAAACTCTTGGGTACTCAAATTTTTACGAGTAGCCAAGTGATAGGTTCTTGGATTGTTGAGTTCCGGAGGAGCTTGGAGGAGGAGCCCAGACGTATGTAGATATCTATATAGTTCCGCTGTGTTGGTTAGAGTATGATATATATTGTGATGTATGTAGTGACTGATGTATATAAAATTGTCAAGTGTATAATGTTGTATAACTCTGATATATGTAAACTTTGTAATTGTTATGAGATGTATTGTATTTTATTACTTTCCGCTGTGAGATTCCGTGATTGTTGTTCTTTCTTTCTCTTTCTTTTCTATTTCTATCCCTTTCTTTCTTCATGATGATACGTCTTTCTGGTAGTAGAAGGGCGGGTCATCACAATCCCCGACTCCACCGGCAATTTAAATTGAATATTATATTTACTAATTGCGAAATAATTAACTATATATTTGGTAGATTTATCTTGAACTCGTAGTCTCCTACCAACTCATCGAAGAATCCCATACAGAAGCGCCCATCCAGTTCGGTTTCTTCTTCGATTTTTTAAGAGCTGACATCACCTTCCTGTAATTTTTGGCGACCTTCGAATTCCAGTGGTGCTGAACCATGGCGACATCGGGTTCCGCCAAGTCCACTTGCCTCTATACAAAGAGAAAATATTACTGATTGTTCATTTATACTCATTCATATAGTAAAGTGGTATAAACTCACCAGAAAATCCTGCCAGACGGCCTCCCTGACTTGGTCAGGGATCTTACTCCACTTAGGCCAGCAATTTGTCATCCTGCTCATATATGTCTGCTTGGAAATGCTAAGCACAAATCCAGAGGGCTCCAAATCAAATCCCCTGTGTTAAATATAAAACAAAGCTTTAGACAAGTATATATATGTATGAACAAATTTATATTGTTATCATTTTATTTTTGATACTTACGCTCCATCAGCCTTCGGCTGCAAATATACAAGTGGTCGAGCCAGAGGCTCACCACTACTCTCGCCGACCGAGCGAGAAGAGCTACCACGTAGGGAGCCTGACATAATACCTGTTGAAAGTTTCATTTTTAATTATAGACATAGATAAAATGATGAAGATATGTGGTGCACGTAATAAAGTCATTTTTAATTGGCAGTGCTTGTAATGATGATGATGATATGTGATGCTTGTGCGTGAAGAATTGTAAAAATTACTGGCTATTACTCAGTCCTCGTCGTTTTCTGATTCAGACACTGTCTCGTGTTCTATATCGTTTTCCTCTGCACTCTCAAATGCTTCGACTAATACATTTGTCTCATCGTTTAATTGTCCAAAATCAGTTTGATCATCAGTAATTGTGATTTCAACATTTTCCACGATATCTACTTGATAGGCTTGTTCTTCTAGAATATTCTTTCCATCGAATGTAAATCTCGCCTTGGTTTTGAAATCGCAGACCAATCCGCTTTATCTCTTTTTAGAGAAGGATAAGGGGCGTAATAAACTTGTAGGGCTTGTTTAGCTAGTACAAAAGGATCGTACTGCTAATAACGGGAGGTATGTTTTATTTCTATAAGATTATAATTTGGATGCATGTTAATACCAAAACCTGGAACATTACTAAACCAGTTGCATCTGAACAAGAAAACTACCTCTGTGGGTCTTATAAAATATGTAATTGCAAAATCTGGGTTAACACGCCATAAAAATCATGTATATGATTATTAGGATCATCGCTGCCTTTAACAAATACACCAGTATTTTTTGTTAACTTTTCAACACCATATTTCTTTGGTGTTGAATTTATATCCACTAACGAAAAATATTGGATACGTTTTAACTTTCTTTTTCGGTCCCAACGCCAAATGTTTTAATCCTTCATCGACCACATTATTTGTAGGATCACAAACGTAGTTCAAAAACCAAGTAGCGAAATTTTTTCTTAAATCACCGTTTGGATTTTGTGATTCATAAACACTACAAACAAAAATATAATATATTGCTTTATTATTAATTTACACATGCAATATTAAATTAAATTTTTCAAAACTCGTAATCTGATAATTACCTAATAAATGGTTCAACTTTTGGACAATTAAGAAGAATATATGTGTGTGCTACATGGTAATCTCTATCATCTAACCATACTTCTACACATTTTCCAGCATGTCGACCATGTTGTTTAAAAATAGGTAACATTGCTTCAGAAGAAGAATCTTGTTCAACGGCCTCAACATTACACGCAACACTTTGAAATGATAAATTCATATGATCATTGAAATAATGAGAGAAAAAGAACGATGTTTCTTCTTCGATATATGATTTGCAAATCGAACCTTCAACTCAAGCTTTTTGTCTCACTTTATTCTTTAAATGATTTAAGTACATACTAATAAATATTTCATATCAATATTGATTTTTATTTATATTTAAATTAACATTTACATACTCAGTATTAATAACAACCTCTCAAATGGATACATCCATCTATATTGCACAGGACCTCGAAGACGTGCTTCAAATGGAAGATGAATAGGTAAATGCTCCATTACATTGAAAAAACCTGGAGGAAATATTTTCTCCAGTTTGCAGAGCAGTATAAGGATTTCTACCTTAAGTTTACGAAGACGGACAACTTTTAACGTAGTTGAACAAAGCTCCTTATAAAATAAACTACCTTCCAAACTTTTACGGGTAACAATTCTTTGAAAGCGACGGGTAACAAATTTTGCATCATTACATGACAATCATGGCTTTTCATCCCACTCAGTCTTCCGTTCTTATAGTCGACACATTTACGAAGCTTAGATGAAATTCCATCAGGAAATCATTATCCTTCCACCCATTTTAACAGTACTTTAACTTGGTTGTTATCTAGTTCATAACATGCTTTGGGTTTTTTAGTGTCGTTTGGCTTCATATGAAGCTCAGGACGATTACATATTTCTTCTATATCGCATCTTAATTTTAGATCGTCCTTAGTCTTGCCCTTAACATTCAAAAGTGTATTAAACACATTATCGAATACGTTTTTCTCGTTATGCATCACGTTAATGTTATGACGGATTAAGAGATTTTTCCAATAAGACAACTCCCAGAATATACTCTGTTTGCACCAATTATGAAACGTCGATTTACCATGGATTTTAGTTTGCTGCCCGGTTTCATATATCATTGGATAATCTTTTACAAGTTCATATATATCTTCACTTGACCAAATCATTGGTGGTTGTAAAGTCTCGTGTCTATTAGCTATGAAGTTTTTTAATTTCCTCTAAAAGTATGATTAATATGGAGAAAACATCAATGACAATCAAACCATGAAATTTTCTTCCCATGCCGTAAAGAAAATGCTCGTGTTTCTTTCATACAGTAAGGACAAGCAAAACGACTGGACGTACTCCAACCCGAAAGCATTGCATATGCAAGAAAATCGCTAATAGTCTATAAAAAAGAAGCGAATATCCCGAAAAAAAATTTGATACATCGTATGTTTCAACTTCTTCATACCATAATGTTTTCAACTCTTCGATTAGCGGTTGTAAGTAAACATCGATACTGTGTGTCGGATCATCAAGGCCAGGGACGACAATTGTGAGAAACATATATGGAGTTTTCATACACATCCACGGGGTAGATTGTAAGGTGTAATGATTATAGACCAAGATGAATATTTTGAACCAAACTGAGAAAACGGTGAAAATCCATCAGTACACAAACCTAGTCCAACGTTACGGCTCTCCACTGCGAAATCGGGGCATTTCTAATAAAAATACTTCCATGCTTCTCTATCAAATGGGTGTGCTAACGTACCTTCTTCAGGTGTTCTCACACTGTGCCATCTCATATGATGCGCCTTTACAGATGATGCATATAACCTTTGAAGTCTAGGAGCGATAGGTAAGTAATGCATACGCTTGTATGGAACTTCTTTTCCCTTTTTTTCCTTGGTTTGTATCTTTCTTGATTACATATTTTACAATTCCGAAGATTGACATCATCTTTCCAAAACAACTTGCAACTATTTAGACATGTATCAATTTTTTGATACTGCAAACCGAAAGATGACATAAGTCTTTTCACTTCATAATAATTTTCGCACATTAAATTATCTGATGGCATATGGCGTTTAGCAGCTTGTACAACAGCCGTAAATCCGGCTTATGTGAGGTTGTACTTTGATTTCATTGCAATGTACTCTACAGTTGCCGATAATTGAGTGCCGCTAGTACATCCATTCCAAAGAGGTTTCTTAGCAGCATCCAATATGCAACAACCCTGTATTTTGTGATTAATCTAATTGTATCTTTTAATTATTTTATTTGAATTCTTGATTTAAAAAATTTATATCATTTATTAAAATGGATAAATTTTGTTATTTTAAATATATATTTTGATTTTTCTATAAATTAGAATTCCACACATGAATAAATAGAATATTTTTCAAAAATATGAATTTTGGTCAAAACGGTCAAACTTTGACTTCAAAATTTAAATATTTGAAATTTTGAATTTTATCTTTTATTGCGAAAATAAATAAAATTTCAACAATACTGCTTTTTGTTTCTTTGAAATCTTATTAATATTGTGGAAGCTATGCTTTTTACAATATTGTGTGTAAATTGATTTATTTAATAAAATTGTTTATTTTAATTTTTATAAAAAATATTTTTTTCATATCTTGTGTATATATATGTGACATGACATGATATGTATATATTTTATTTTTAAAACCTTTTTAAAGTGTTGTTATAATTTTTAAATGTTTATTGTACATTGTTTATATTATTAAATGCTAGTTTCAATATACTAGCTATGTTCCTATTTATATTCTATTTTTTACTTAAAATAATTATTATTTTCTTTTTTAACTTTATTTTTTTTCTTTTCTATTTTATTTTTCTGAATTGAATTTGCTTTATTTCGATTTAAAGAAAAGGAAATTTAGAGAAGCAAAAGTCCTTTCATTTTTCTTGTGCCTTTTCATTTACACTTATCTTTCCATTTTCCCTTTTTCCTTTTCATTTCATCTATTGGCCAACCATTTTTTTTTATAGCCATGTATTCCTATTTCGCATTCATATGAGAAAATGTTTCTCGTCTTCAATTCACGGCCAGAAAGCAAAAAAACTATGATAATGGCTTCTTCCCTTATCACTTTTCTCTTCTTCTTTTCTATGTTTTGCTTTGTTCTTCCTCTTGTTTGCTCGGCCTAGCTCTCCACTCCATCAGCTCCACCAATACCTCCTCCATCTACAGTAGCCATCAGCCCCTCCTCTGACCAAAAGGTCAAGCCATGACCACTTGATGTTTATAGCTCTAGAAAATTTTCACAAAACTCCACAAAACCTTGCCTAGCCAAGCTTAATTCCACCCTACCCTTCACATACTCCTCTCGGCCACCCTAGAACCACCATTGCCAGCCACTACCTGACCATTGGCCATTGCTGCACCATCACGGATCTGAAACAAGCATCGTCGAACCACCACATGCCCATGGTCGAGCCCAGAATGTCACAAAAACACCACGTATTTAGCCTTGACCGTATGTATGCTCTGTGTTGCAACCACTACCCTTCATCTCCACATGTTGTCGTGCCATATTGATGTCATACCTAAGATTAATAGCATCTTTGGCCGAGCATAAATATCCCCTTGGTTGAGCTTTTGAATGGTCGTACCAAGATAAAGTTATCTTGTCTTTGTTGCTCTTTAATTTCAATTCATTTCAATGTGCTTTGTCATGTATATTTTATGTTATATTGTTTTGTGTTATTGGTTGCTACAAGATGATCATCTGGGCTCTCTCCACTCATTTGAATCCATTGTCATGCTATGTCGTGCTAAAGTGCTTTCTGGATTTGTTTTGTGTGTCTCGATTTGCTAACTCCGGCTTGAAAAGGTGAGTCTTTCTCACTCTGACATGTTTACTCATGAAGTAGTGAATTTATGACAAGTGTTTAGTAATTTAAAATGTTATGCAAGTAAATGATGATGATATGATATGATATGCCATGTTATTACTATGTTAACTTTGTTAATTATCACCTGACATCTGATATATGACATTATATTGTGACATTGACATGTCAGTTTATATTGTTTATATTGTTTATGCATATGTTCACACTCCAAGTTCCCTGTTAGAATAGAATCTCTATGGGTTGAAATGATACATACCCGAATGGAATTTAGAATAAGAAAAAATCATTCTAGCCTGAAATGATAGGCCTGAGCAATTTTTATTATATTTTATTTGACTTGGGATTGCAGGTTTGAAATGATAGAACTCGGTTTTCTTTTTATATTGCGGATTGAAATGATATATATCTGTATCACTTGACCTAGGTTAGAAAATTATATACAGACCCCGTGGCATATATTTTTAAATCATTTTTCTTAAGATATGTATTTTTGTAGTATGAAATTTTGATTTTAAAATATACATTTAATGGTTTTTAAGAAATTAAATATTAAGTCTTGAAATTGTGAATTTAAGTATGTAAATTTGAAGTTAGTGTGATTTTGTCTTTAAATTTTATTTTTAAAATGTAAGTAAATAATGGAAACTAAATTTAAAGTTTTGAAATGATATTTGAAGTAAAATATTAAGTTTTATTAAATTTAAATTAATAAACAGTGATATTTTGACTTAATAAATGAATTGAGTTTTTAAATTTAATATTTGATTCTAAAAATTTTGTTGTGATAAATCATATATTAAAAGTATCTAAATGTGAAAATTTGAAGTATAGAATTATGATTTATAAATTTAAATAGAATAAATTTTAAAGTTTTATTGTTTTTGAAAAGTTATAATAAAATCTTGAATTTTATTAATAGCATTTCTAAAATGCTGTAGTTTTGTGACAGCACTTTAAAATGCTGTTGTTTTGAAGTTAACTATTTTTGAAATAACTAAATACCTATTATGGCATTTTATAATTGCCGTTATTCTTGAACTAAACTATTTTGGAAACTATAAGCTACGATACACTTTATAAATGCTGTCGTTGCTATATTTTGACAATGTTTGAAATGTTATAGATTTTAACATTGTTTGAGTTATATTTTAAAGTGTTAAATGGTTTAACTTTTGGAAATTGATTGTTTGTGAAATATAAGGAGTTTTGAATATAATTTAATATTTAAATTTGAATTTTAAGGAATTTAAATTGAGTTTGAATTTAAATAAGGTTTACTTGGATATGTGTTAAATGGAATGAAATGTAATAAGATAAATGAATTGTTAAATGAAATATTGAAATGTGTTTTGTAATGATATTTAAAATAATAAATGGATGACTTATTTGATTTAAAATTGATATTTAAATTTGAATATTTGAATTTGAATTCAAATAATGATTTGATAATGAAGTTTTGAAAGGATATGATATTTTGATGATTGAAATGATTTGGAAATGATTTAATCTTTATTTTGATAAAGAATGTGAATTTGAAATGATATTTGATTTTGATATTTGAATAGTTGAAGTTTATATTAGTATTAAAGGATATTTGGTTTACTTGTAATTTGAGTTTATTTAAATAATTTTGGATTTATGAAATGAATATTTCAAAACTAAGTAAAAATGAAGTTAAACAGAGTTATATGGAATTATAAAATTTAGTTTTAAAATATGGTATATTAAAGCTTTGAAATATATTAAAAATTGAATAGTTTATTTTGCGGATCAAATCTATATTTGAAATTGATAAGATTTGAAATGGTTTGTTAGGAAACTAAATTGAATTGAAACTGATGGTTGAATTTAATTAAATTGGAAATTCGAAAATTGGGGTTTAATTGAATAAATTTGTAATTAAAGGAATGTTCCATGATTTCAAATGTATGATTTTGAAATGTCATGATTTTAAAGTGTAATGATTTCAAGTATTTTGGTTTCGAAAGAGTTATAGCTTTGAAAGTATTATGAATTTTGAAAGGTGAATATATGTTTAAATGGATATGTTATGGTATTGATTTGAATATATTTCCAAAATAAAAACAGTTTTGGTTTCGATTTACAAACTGTTTTGAAAGGAACATAGTTTTGAGATGAAATGATGTGATTTTTGAAGTATAAATTATTTTGAAATGACCACGGCGTTATAATAACGTTTTGCTGTTAAAGAGACCGGGATCGGAAGTTGTCATACACTCTACCAACTCCGAAAACCACTTTAACAACTGTGTACGCGGTGGAGATTCCGGAACGAAGTAGGATGGTGGCGACTTCCTTGAGGCATATTAAGTGGACCCAACTCCCATGAGTTGGCATAAGGTGGCTAAAACAAGAGCGATCTCTGGCCAAGTGAGGTCATCCTCCAAACGGACACATTTCTTCGATACTACACTCTTACTTATGGTCAATTTGATGGCCATCCTTCGATTTTGATTTGGGAGTGTATTTTGAGGTGGGCGTATGTGGCTACTATGTTACCACCAGGCCATGTGCGTAATTGGTATATCTACCCTGACATTGCCTTATGTGCCATGTCACCTATCATAGCGAGCCTTACTACGAGTTTGTTTTTCTCTCGTGGCCCATGGAATATTTAGGGTACTCTGCCGATCTGGAGATATGCTGATACTGGATTGACTACTGGGACTATTACATGTTAAGGGGAATATTGGGTCACTCTTTAATGCTATTTTAAAGTAAGTTTATTTTACTGTAGACATTATTATAATAGCACAATATTACTACATAGTAAATAGTTTAAAGGATCCTTAAAGGATGGGCGATCCCAAGCATCCTTTAAGTTACTGATGCATTTTGTTACTGTTCACATGAGTTGATTTACAATTCATAAGTATTTATGTCCTGACTAGAGTGTTTTGAGTTTTCCTTCATGCTCGAGTCAGATTGAGTGATTCAGCATTCAAGACTCACCTTCGGAGTTGGAGCTTTGTCTGAAGATCCATCCATCTATTTTGCTTTCAGTATTCAGTGTTTCAGTGATGTATTCTGATTTGTATCTGATGTATCTTGTTACTTTTCTATTGTATCTTATTTAACTCTGATGTATCTTATTTTTGTATAGTAGCTTCATGAACTACTATCTCTTTTACTTCCGCTACATTATTAAATACTCTGTGTCTGTGATCTGTGACTATTTATTTACTATATATCCTGAGATTTGCCAAATTTTATTTACAACGTGGTATTTTGAGAAATTCAAGTCTGACATGTGCGGATGCGAATGGTTGAAAATATCGGGTCGTTACATTTGGTATCAGAGCTTAGGTAGTTCTAGGCAAACTTAGCATATATGGTAAATGTATTTACATAATCACTTTCATTCGTGTTTGAATCTCTTTCTTTTTGACTCGATTCCTTTGAAATTTGGAACGTTCCCTACGGCTCCAAAGTTCATTCATGTCCCTCACTATTCGTCTTTTTTTGATTTCTGGAGATTCTCATAACACCACTTCGAATGATCTTTATAATGAGTCGGTGGTCCCGCCAATCACAAATTGATTTGTAAAGGGGGAAACTCCTTTACAACAGCATCGATTCACCGGAAATTTTATATCCACAGTTTAGATGCTGGTATCTCTTATAATTCCAAACTCTATCTCCTGAGATTGAACGTAGATTTACTCTAGAAAATCCACATCGATCTTAATCTTTAAGTCACGATTGACCCGGTTAAGGTTGCCCGCGATTTATATAAGCTTATCCATTGTCCTGTTCTGTTATTTAATCATCTCATCTTTGTATCCAACTCATCTTCAAATCAATCTTGAAGTGAAGTTGTAAACTAATTTTTAAAATGTTCTATATATTGTGTTATTTGAGTTGTTGATGTTGATTTGGGTTTCTGACCGATTCGTCTAATCAATTTATCGATAAGATTTCCAAAATACTTAAACAGAGCAAACTGACACAATATGTTTCTCAAATTTAGTAATGAAAAAAAAAATTGTTACTATATTAAATTTTTTCTTGATTTTATTGAATGGATTGTTAAGAAATAATATTGATTTTATATATCATTATCTATTGTTTCATATATAAATTATTGAACTATGAAACATGTTTATAAATTTATTCGGAAATTTAAAATGAATTTAAAACAAGAAGTCGAGAATTAAATTTCCGATGGATTTTAAACCTTGTGCTTAAAGTTTTAAAGGATATACTATTTAAAGTATTTTCGAATAGAAACTTGTTTCCAAAGAATTTTAAAGTTTAAAATTAGTGTTCTTCTTTTTATCGCTGGAAAATAATTTCGATGCTGACTGCAGCATTATCGACATTCATTTTCGAGTTTCGAAGTGAAGAGACCGTCTGTAACAACAGTTTTGTTTTGGGAAATTTAACTGAATTGAATTTCTAAAATAAGACTAGATTTATAACATATGCTGATATATGATTTAAATTTGAATGAATATATATATATATATATTATATGAGTATTTATTTATCTCTAAATAGTTTGGAATTTATCGAAAATATAATTCCTAAATTTTATCTTGAAGGATGATTTTTAAATATAAATTTCAAGATTTGGATAAATATTCAAGCGTGAAATGGTTGAATTAGAAAGTTTTGTTTGTATAATACACAATTTCATTCTAATATAACTTACCTAAATTTTCAGAAGTTGAATATGTAATTGGATAATATACAATATGAAAAGATTTTATAAATAAAATTTGAGTGGTTATAACAAATGTTAAACACTTAAATTTTTGTTATAAAAAGATTAACAATGGTAAATAAAAAAGAAAGGGTAATGGAATAATATACAATACAAAATGATGTTAAAGGAACTAAGAATAAAATTAAAGAAGTTATGATAAGTATAAATATATTTAACAAAGGTGAGAAAATATATTGAGAGGAATAAATTTAACTTCAATTAGGAATAAAGAAGAATTATTTTATTAAGTACATTATGAGTATAATAAATGACTTTTTTTCAAATCCATGATTTTAGGGATGTTTAAGATAACTGGATGATAAGATAATGAAATTTGAGATGATTAAGATTTATTCAACTTATGTAAAATTAGTTATCAATTTAAATTGAAATTTTCATGGTTTCAAAATAATTATCTTATTTTGTTTTTCAATCTATCTTTTAGTTGTCCTTATTACCCTTATCTTGCTACAGAATGGGGATGCTATTGCTTATACCAGTCTGTTTAGAAATCTTTCTATAATCTTTCATAATTTTTGTTACTCATCTTGAATCTGAGCACTGCTTGTCATCCACAGACCTTCGGTCAAACGGAAAGGGTGAATCGGATTCTAGAAGATCTTTTCGTGCTTGTGTTCTTGATTCTGGAGGATCTTGGGAAGATCATCTCCATATTGTTAAACTTACCTATAACAACAGTTATCAGGTAAATTTCAATCTTCTTGTCATCTTTTCTTAATCCTATTCCATTCTATCTTTTTTTTGTGCTTTCCCGTACCTCATTCCTTTTCGGGGACGAAAAGTTTTGAGTGGGGGAGAGTGTAACAACCCTGTATTTTGTGATTATTTTAATTTTATTTTTAATTATTTTATTTGAATTCCTGATTTAAAATTTTTATTTTATTTGTTAAAATGAATAAATTTTGTTATTTTAAATATATATTTTGATTTTATGTGAATTAGAATTCCAAACATGAATAAATAGAATATTTTCCAAAAATGTGAATTTTGGTTGAAACGGTAAAACTTTGACTTTTAAATTTAAAATTTAAATATTTGAAATTTTGAATTTTATCTTTTATTATGAAAATAAATAAAATTTCAAGAATACTGCTTTTTGTTTCTTTGATATCTGATTAATATTGTGGAAGTTATGCTTTTTACAATATTGTGTGTAAATTGTTTTATTTAATAAAATTATTTATTTTAATTTTTATAAATAATGTTTTTGTTTATCATATCTTGTGTGTATATATGTAACATTACATGTTATATATATATATATATATATATATATATATATATTATTTTAAAACATTTTTAAAGTGTTGTTATAATTTTAAATGTTTATTGTACATTGTTTATACTTTTAAATGCTAGTTTCAATATATTAGCTATTTTCCTATTTTTATTTTATTTTTTCCTTAAAATAATTATTTATTTTCTTTTTTCACTTTATTTTTTTCTTTTCTATTTTATTTTTTTGAATTGTATTTGCTTTATTTTGATTTAAAGAAAAGGAAATTCAAAGAGGCAAAAGTCCTTTCATTTTCCTTGTGCCTTTTCATTTACACGTCTTTCCGTTTTCCCTTTTGCTTTATCATTTCATCTATTGGCCGACCATTTTTTTTCTGATAGCCATACATTCCTCTTTATCATTCATGTGGGAAAATGTTTCTCATCTTCAATTCACGGCCAGTAAGAAAAAAATTATGCTAATGGCTTCTTCCCTTATCACTTTTCTCTTCTTCTTTTCTATGTTTTGCCTTATTCTTCCTCTTGTGTGCTCGGACTAGCTCTCCACTCCATCAGCTCCACCATCACCTCATCCATCTACAACAGCCATCGGGCCCTCCTCTGACCAAAAAGTCAATCCATGATCACTTGATGTTGACAGCTCCACAAAATTTGCACAAAACTCCACAAAACCTTGCCAAGCCAAGCTTAATTCCACCCTACCCTTCACATACTCCACTCGGCCACCCTAGAACCACCATCTCCAGCCACTACCTGACCTTGGCCGCTGCTGCACCATCACCAAATCTGAAACAAGCATGGCCGAGTGACCACATACCCATGGCCGAGCCAATAACACAAAAAATCCACTTATTTAGCCTTAACCCTATGTATGCTTTATGTTGCAACCACTACCCTTCACCTCCACTTTTTGTCGTGCCATATTGATGTCATACCTTTGCTTAACACCATCTTTGGCATAGCATAAATATACCCTTGGTTGAGCTTTTGAATGGTTGTAGCAAGGTCAAGCTATCTTGTCTTTGTTGCTCTTTAATTTCAGTTCATTTCAATGTGCTTTGTGTTGTATATTTATGTTATATTGTTTTGTGTTATTGGTTGTTACAAGATGATCATCTTGGCTCTTCACTCATTTGAATCCAATGTCGTGCTGTGTCATGCTATAGTGCATTCTGGATTTGTTTGTGTGTCTCGATTTGCTAACTCCAGTTTGAAAAGGTGAGTCTTTCTCACTCTGACATGTTTACTCATGAAATAGTGAATTGATGACAAGTTTTTAGTAATTTAAAATGTTGTCCAAGTAAATGATGATGATATGATATGATATGCCATGTTATTGCTATATTAACTATGTTAATTATCACGTGACATTTGATATATGACATTATATTGTGACATTGACATGTTAGTTTATATTGTCTATATTTTTTATGCATATGTTCACATTGCAAGTTCCTTGTTAGAATAGAATCACTATGGGTTGAAATGATATATACACGAACAGACTTTAGAATCGGGAAAAATCGTTATGGCCTGAGCGATTTGTTAACGCTAAAAGTGACGCTAACACCCCGGTGGGAGTTGTGATATAGCGAAAGCACCACCCGTTGGTACGGGAACTAAAAGCAAGCAGAAAATAGCAGAAAATAGTAAAGAGACAACAATTTTTATAGTGGTTCGGCTCAAAGTCAAGCCTATGTCCACTTAATCTCTTCTGTTATCGACTTGATTACAAGTTGTACAATAATTCTTCAATTACAACACCATTAAAGCAAGTAATTAGAACTTCAATGCAGAAAAGCTCTTTGAATTCATGTTAAATGAACTTGATCTTTCCCAAGTTCTTTGATGTTTTTGGTGTTTAAAGTGCTGTAGAAGTCGTGAAAATAGCAAAGTGTCGGTCTTCCAGAAAATCCTCCCTTCAATGTGGAGTAGGCGGGCTATTTATAGGGGAGTCTCGGAGTTAGGTCGTGTAGCGTCATAGGTCGTGAGCGACTTAGGGAGTTGCGACCTAAGAATGATCATGAGGTAGCATAAGTCGCTAGCGACTTAATGGAGCCATCCTGAACGAGGTATATGCGGTGATCGACTTAGCATGTGTAGCACAGGAGTTATCTCAGCTTACTTAGGTCGTAAGCAACCTAATGTAAGAGGCAGTGCGCATGCGGCTTAACCCTGAAGCTTGCTCGGTTGTTAGGTCGCTCTTTCCTTAACTCGTTAGGTCGTTGCCTTCATTGAGTTACTAGGTCGCTAGGTCGCTGGAGCTCCTTAAGTCTTTGAGTCGCGCCATGTTGAGCCGCTCTATGCTTTAAGTCGTTAGGTCGCGCCCTGCTATAAGTTGTTAAGTCGCTTATGCCTTGAATAATCAAGTCGCTTATGCCTTGAATAATTAAGTCGCTTATTCCCGTAGGTCATTGAGTCGAATCAACCGCTAAGTCGTGAAAAAGAGAGCTGTTAACACTTGCCTCTTGAAGTATATGCCTAAGGGTTAGGTCGTGTGCTTCGATGCCTCTTAACTCGCGCCATCCTGAGTCGCTAAGTCGTGAGCAACTTATGAGAGAGCTAGGTCGTTCGTGCCGATTCGGGTTCCATTGCCCCTGTATATAAGTCGCTTAGGTCACTCCTTCTTCTCTTCACCTGCTCTAACACTCTAAACCGCCATTGAAGAATTCTCCGAGCTCTCGAATACGAATTCAAACCAACCAATCGTTGACCATCTTCACCATCACACTACGTAAGTGAATCCGATCATTATACAACCACGACCATCACCGTATCGTGAATTTCCCCATTTTCTGACCCTAATCCAATTTCATGTGCTGCGTTTCACCACAAATCATGTTACGATCGATGTTTGGTCGTCATTGGACATGTTGTCGTTGTAATTCATGAGAACACAGTAGTGCGTCGGATCTATGATGGATTTGAGGTGATTTGAATCGGTCTTGGGTGACTTAGCGGTGGAGAGATGATGGATTTCATTATGGAGATGCTAACGAGTTATCGGGTTAGACGAGTTGTTGAATGAGGAGGAGTTAGCGGGTTAAGGAGAGTTAGGAGTTAGCAAGTTAGGAGCTTCGAACGACCTAGGGCTTAGTAGTTTGGACATGAATCGTGCGACTTAACTTGTTGAACGACTTAAAGAAACAACACGACCTAATTTTAACCAGCAGTGTAGCTTTAACTCGTGGGAACATGACTGATGAATTGCCAGAATTTGACGGAACTTGATTGAATTTCCAACTTGAACTTCCAGAATGAACTGCTTGAACTTGTTGCACTCTTTCATGGATTTCATTAACTTTTAAGCTAACAACCTGTTAAATACAACACTTGCAGAAAATTAGGGCGAATATACTGCCATTGACTGCCCACTTCGAATGACAGATTAGTCGATAAAGAATAATCAACTTAAGGGAATTTGTGTGAATGAAATGTTGTGAATTAAACATTTCAAGTGAAGGGTTAAAGCAAAGCTAAGTTAATCAACTAAAGTTGATTTGTTTGTGTTAAATCCTTTCTTATGCAACTTAGCGACTCAACAACTGAAGCGATCTAAAGAGGTTAACAAGTTGGAGCGACCCAACGACTTACATAAGCACGGCGATCTAAAATGTGAAGCGAGTTAGCGAACTAACAGACAGCGACTTACCGACCTAAGAGAAGGGATGACTTAACTGCTTAAGGGAGTAGGCGACCTAACGACTTAGAGAAGTGGACGACCTAACGATTCAAGAGGTGAATGACTTAACTGCTTAAGGGAGTAGGCGACCTAATGACTTAGAGAAGTGGACGACCTAACGATTCAAGAGTTGGACGACCTAACTGCTTACAGGAAGTCACGACTTAGCGACCTGAAAGACCTGGCGGCTTAGCGACCTAAAGTAAGAAGCAAGTTTGCTACCTAAAATCACAAGCGACCTAATGACCTAATGGACTATGAGACATAGTGGGTTAACAAGTCAGCTTAGGTCGCTACATCGGATATCTTAGTGCTATAAAGTCATCAACCTTTCCCCTAAGTCGTCCACGACCTAGTACTTCATCCAGAAGAGACCAGTGTTACCAGGAAGGGTCAACCTTCCCTCTGCTAGGTCCCCGACCTACGACCTACTTTAGGTCGCGACCTTCGGCCCATGACTTACTTTAAGTCGCAGCTTCCGACCTACGACTTATGACCAGGAAATTCCTATAAATACAGCGTGAGCACCAACGTTCGTGGGATCTTTTGGCTCATTCTCGAAGCGCCGATACTCTGCCATTTTCTCAACTCGAACAGCACTTCAAGCACTCCAAACACCAAGGACACTACGATAAACTTCAAGAGAAAATCTACATCATTCAACATGGATTCGAAAGATTATTCTCCATCGAAGTTTGATCTACTAGTCTAAAGTGTGTTGTAATTGAAGAAAGTTGTATAAGTTGTACTTGAGTCAGCAATAAAGAGATATAAAGTGGACGTAGGCTTGACTATTAGCCGAACCACTATAAAAACTGTGTCTTTTACTGTCTTTCTGATATTCTCCTGCTTATTTCTGATTCCCGTATCACTTGCTCTACATACACCGAGGTGTTAGCGTCTGATTTTTACGTTAACATTTTTGGTGCTTTCACTGAGAAACCAACTCAGGATACTGTCATCATAGCTTCGCAGAAATTTGTGGAAAGGATCTCTTTAAAAACCAGAAGTTTGTCAGAAATAATGGCTCCTGGAAGAAAGCGCAAGTCTGTTAGATCCGACGATGTTCGCGAGACTACTGCCACTTCTCCTTCTTTAAGTTAAACAACTCCAACTGTTGGAGTAACGCGGGCAGAATTGGATGCCGCAGTTTCTGGGCTATATCAGTAGATGGAAACCCAAAACAATCTGATGTTGGAAAGGTTGAACACTTTGCTTGGGGCTAACCGTCAACCAGTGAATAACGAACCAAACTTTGCTGATAATGTTCATGATGTGGAAGAAAGAGATGTTCCTCAAAGGGCAGCTGGCCCAGTCAAAGACACACCTCCCCAAGTTGGGGGATCGGGACAATAGCCAACTTTCCGTGAGCGCCTGTCAAGGCAAACTTCTGAAAAAATGGTCGTTGCTTGTCCTGCTAAGCCCCTTAATGATGAGGAATATTTCTCAGGGATGGTCCGACAAATCATGAAGGAAAGTATGCAAAGAGAGGAAGACGAAAAAGAATGGGGGTTCGCTCGAGCAAGACTCCATTCACTGAAAGGATTTTGAAAGTGGAATTTCCTAGGAAGTTCGTTCCTCCTACCATTCCGGCTTATAAGAGGACGAGTGATCCTAATGAATTTCTATACAAGTATAATTGCACATGACTGGTGCCAGAGCTTCAGATGAGATTAAATGCCGATATTCTCCTGTATACCTAGAAAGAGTTGCTCTTCTCTGGTTCACAAAATTGCCGGTCCGGTCGATAGACCAATTTTCTGATTTGACTCAAAAGTTCAAGGAACAGTTCAGATTGTATGCTTCGAAGGCGAAAGATATAATGTCGTTATCTAGCTTAGAGCAGAATCCTAGAGAATCCATTAGAGCTTTCTTGAATCGCTTCAATATAGCTCTGGCTGAAGTAGACAACGCAGAGCCGAGAATGATTTTGACGTACTTGATGAAGGCTATTGATAAGGCAAGTGAGTTCGGGAGGTGGTTAAAAATGAAAGAACCGAATTCGCTTGACAAGTTTTATAAGAAAGCCGATGAATTCATGCGCCTGGAAAGCCTCCAAGCACCGGGTAAGGTGGTATCGACAGGGGCTGGAAATAGTAATACTGTTCCGAATAAGAAGGAATCTGGCAATCAGAAGAGGGGGAACGATGGTCAGAAGAAACAAGGAGATGCAAAGAAAAGTCGTCCCTTTAACTTCACCCCTCTGACTGATACCCCGGAGAACATCTATTTTGCAAACAAAGACACGATCGAATTCCCCGCACCAGCTAAGCAAAGAGTTAATAAGAAAGCTGAGAAGAATGGAAGGTTTTGCCGGTTCCATAACCAATCCGGGCATGATACTAATGAGTGCCGTCACTTGAAGGAGTTAATTGAGGAACTATTGAAGGAAAACAAGCTCCAGCAATATGTAAGGAGGAACAGGAATGTCCCAACTTCGTCAACTCAAGGACAACATGTTCCTGTTCATCGTCCTAACTCAAGTGAAAAGACGGCAGCTCATGAATCAGAGAGGCCCGTTATAAATGTGATTACAAGAGGTCCTCACCCAGCTGGCAGGAGTTGGGGGGAGATGGAAAGATACGCCCATGCTTTGAAGTATGCTCCGGCAGATGAAAGTGTTTTTGTGTTAGAAGATGCTACACCCCTGAAGCAGCAGAAAACTTTTAATGATGACATTATCTTCAGAGTCAGGGATTCTATGGGTATTGAAGCCCCTACCATAGATCCCTTGGTTATTTCTGCTGGCATTGGGCCAGCTATTGTAAGAAGAGTACTTGTTGATTGTGGTGCTTCTTGCAATATTCTTTTCAAGAAGACTTTTGATCAGATGAAGATCCTAATGACTGACATTCAAACTTCATCGCAAAAGATCGTTGGGTTTACTGGGGAAGCCAGGCAGCCGGTTGGGACTATTGACCTATTCGTGGAACTTGGCGAGGGGCAGAAGAAGGTCGTTCGAAGGCAGACTTTTGTAATTGTTGATGAATTTTCTGCTTACAACGCCTTCCTAGGCCGTCCAACTCTTGCAGCCTTTAAAGCAATCCTCGCCCCGTGGTGCCTTACCATGAAATTCCCCACAGATAATGGAGTTGGTGTTATAAAAGGGGATCAGAATGTGGGGCGGGAATGTAATCTGATAGAACTACGTGAAGCAAGAAAGAGAGAGATAGGAAAGGATGCGGTAGCCCCAGTCCGCATCAAAGAATCAACCTTGTAGCAATTACAGGGCGGACCCTGTACTAGCGAATGTAGCGAAGCACGAAGAAAGATGGATCCCAGAAAAGCCAGTGCAGGGGAGAATCGAGTGGTGCCAGTTGAAGTAACAGTGCCAGTACCTGTTGACCCAAAAGACCCGAACAAAGTGTTGAATGTGGGTTCACAACTTAATGCAATGGTTCAAAATGTTTTGATATCATTTTTGAAAGCAAATCTGGATGTGTTCGCTTGGACTCATGATGATATGCATGGAATATCCCCAGAAATTGCAGTGCATACCTTGAATATTGATCCAAAGTTTACACCGGTAAAGCAGAAAAGAAGAACTCAAGGTCCTGAAAGGTCAGCAGCATTGAAAGAAGAGGTTGATCGGCTCATGGAGAATGGTTTTATCAGGGAATCTACTTATCCGAATTGGGTCTCAAATCCTGTACTAGTTAAAAAAGCTAAGGGGAAGTGGAGAGTGTGCATTGACTTTTCAGATCTAAACAAAGCCTGCCCCAAAGACTGCTTCCCGTTACCCAGATTGACCAGTTGGTGGATGGAACGGTGGGGCATGAATTGCTATCTTTTATGGATGCCTACTCCGGATATAACCAGATCATGATGCATGAGCCAGATCAGGAGGACACGAGCTTTATTACCGATGTCGGTCTCTACTTCTACAGAGTCATGCCTTTCGGACTGAAGAATGCAAGGGCAACTTACCAAAGGCTTGTTAATGCGATGTTCAAGCCACGGATTGGAAAGACCATGGAAGTTTATGTTGACGATATGTTGGTTAAATCAAAGAATGCAGTAGACCATATGGACCACTTAGCGGAAATGTTCGCCGTCCTACGAAAGTATGGAATGAAGCTTAATCCTTTGAAGTGTTCATTTGGGGTGGAGTCCGAAAAGTTCTTGGGTTTCATTGTGAGCGCTAGGGGCATTGAGGCTAATCCTGCTCAGTCACTGCCTTAAGAGAAGTCAAAGCTCCTAGAACGAAGAAGGAACTGCAAAGTCCCAATGGAAAAGTCGCTGCCTTAAGTCGATTCATTTCTTAAGCTACTGATAAATGCATTCCATTCTTTGATGCTCTAAAGAAAGGAAGGAAAAACTTTGAATGGACTCCAGAATGCCAGAGAGCTTTCGATGAGTTAATTCGTCATATGGAAATGCCTCTGATACTTTCTAAACCTGACGATGGTGAAGATCTCTTTGTATACTTGGCGATCTCAGCTCATGCTCTTAGTGCGGCACTGGTGCGAGAAGACGCCAAAATTCAGCGCCCGGTTACTACATCAGCAAGAGAATCACTGGGGCAGAATCGAACTATTCAAAGTTGGAAAAGCTTGCCTATTGTCTGCCGATTGCATCAAGAAAATTGAGGCCATATTTTCAAGATCATCCGATCAAAGTACTCACTGATCAGCCTCTGAAGCAAATCCTCTTTCGCCCTGAGACTTCCGGTCGCCTTCTGAAGTGGAATATTGAACTCAGTCAATATGACATCACCTATCATCCCCGGAGAGCAATCAATGGACAAGCTTTGGCAGATTTCATCGCAGAATGTACAGACAAAGGTGATAGTGAGGAAATAGTAACTGGTAATTCCCCAATTCGATGGAAATTGTATGTTGATGGCGCAAGAAACGATTACTGTTCTGGGGCTGGGGTTGTGCTTGAAACCCCTGAAGGACGGTCACTGTGTTATGCATTGAGATTAGAATTTCCTTCGACTAATAATGAGGCAGAATATGAAGCTCTCATTGCCGATTTGAGAATTGCTGAAGAAATGAATGTCAAAATGTTGCAGATCTTCAGTGATTCACAACTTATTGTATGTCAAGTCAAGAAAGAGTTTCAGACTAAAGGGGGAAATCTGCCTGCTTATTTGTTAAGAGCCTGGGAGCTTCTCGAGGACCTTGACCATTATACGATAAATCATATACCCCGGGAAGAGAACATGAAGGCAGATTCTCTCGCAAAGTATGCAAGCACTGGTGAAGCTCAATTACTGGGATTAGTTCCTGTGGAAGTCCTATCAACTCCAAGCATTGATGAGATGGATATTGACTGGATCATGACTATATCACAAGAGCAAGAATCATGGATGACTCCGATATTTGAATATCTGTGCGACGGTTCTCTACCAGAAAACTCAAAAAAAGGGCAGAAGTTGTTAAGAAAAGCATCCAGATATGTAATTCAGGATGGCCAATTGTATAGGCGGGGATTCTCAACGCCATTACTCCAATGTGTGACCAAGGAAGAAGCTGATACAATTCTAACTGAGGTACACGGAGGAGAGTGTGGAGATCATTCAGGTGGTCAAACTTTAGCAAAGAAAATTCTCCGTTATGGATATTTTTGGCCAGATATTAATCGTGATGCCACAAGTTAAGCCCGAAAATGTAACCGATGCCAGAGATTTGCAAAAATCCCAAGAGCACCTTCCACTGAGATAACACAGATGGTCAGTCCGTGGCCATTTGCTATTTGGGGAATATATCTCATTGGGCCTTTGCCGACTGCAAAATCCGGAATCAGATAGACTATTGTTGCTGTTGATTATTCTACTAAGTGGGCTGAATCTGAACCCTTAGCTACTATTACCTCTAAGAAAATGATAAACTTTGTAACTAAGAATATCATTTGCAGGTATGGTGTGCCTCAAAATATAATCAAAGACAATGAAACCCAATTCGAAAGTGAAGAGTTCCAAGATTTTTGCAAGAAATTCAAGATCCAGAAAAGCTTCTCAACAGTAGCCCATCCGCAGGCAAATGGGCAAGTGGAAGCAGTAAACAAAATTATCAAATCAACCATCAAAAAATAGCTGGAAAAAGCGAAAGGTGGTTGGGTCGATAAACTTCCACTAGCACTATGGGCATATAGAACTACACATAAAACTGCGACGGGGCACACTCCATTTTCGTTGGCATATGGATCAGAGGCAATGATTCCGGTAGAGATAGAGGTCCCTTCACATAGAAGAATCCATTTCAATCAAGCCGAAAATGAAAAGCTGCAACTTGAAGCCCTTGACTTCCTTGATGAAAAAAGGGAAGAAGCTGAGCTCAGAATTGCGGCTCATCAGCAAAGAATAGTCAGGCACTTCAATTCCAAAGTTCGCCGACGCAACTTTGAAGTTGGGGATCTAATCTTAAAAAGAATTATGACACCTACAGGCGTGTTTGGGCCAAACTGGGAAGGGCCGTATATCATAGGCCAAAAACTTCTTGATGGCACATTCAAACTCATAACTGTCGAAGGAGACCCAATTCCAAGAGCTTGGAACAGCTATCATTTGCGCCCATATTTTACTTAAAGGCTTTAATGAAATATTGTAAAAGAATGATGAATGTATCATTCTTTTATTGAAAGCCGTTGTAAAGCCAGTGCAAGTGAAAAATAAGAACTATAAAGTGGATGTAGGCCCAGTTCTTGGCCGAACCACTATAAATCTTGTGTTCCTTACTATTATAAACTGCTTTGTTTTATTTCGATATATAAAATACGTTAATTGTATTACTAAAATGTCGATTTAATAATGCAGGCCATAAAAAAAAAAGCTTACCCATCACAAGACCAAGCAATCCCCGACATCACCCAACAAGCAGACGCTAAGCCGTTCAAAATTTCCATACTCAAATCCTACGGAAGAAGTGCTTCAAACAAAAAGTTAGTGATTATGCTGGAAGTGGGCCCTTGCTGACCAATTATGGATGTTTGTACGAACGAGCATCCAGTTAAATAGCCTGTGTCTGCCACCACCAACTCGCTTAACTATGAAGTATACTTCTTTGGATAAAGGAGATTGTTGGAAACTAAAAGAGAAGTGTATTTGGAAAAGATAACGGGGATCGCCGATATGAATAGGTGGCAAAGAGACATGGGCGAGCAAGCATCAGACAGCAAAAGACCTCTTCGGAGGCACAACTCTTCGGAGGATAAAGACCTCAAACGGGGCATGCCAGAAGACTTTCTCAACAAAAAAGATTGGTATGGAATGACCGGGAGCACCTTCCCAACTGGAAGGCAAGGCGCTTTTTCACTAGCTGAGACAGTTTGCGCAGACAAGCGTCCAAGTAACTTGCGTCCGCCCGGTGAATCCATACGATGATCGGAGGCACCTTCCCAAGTGGAAGGCAAGGCGCTTGTTCACTAGTTGAGACAATCTGCGAAAATAAGCGTCCAAGTAACTTGCGTCCGCCCCGTGAATCCAGCCAACCATGAGGAAGAAACTTCCAGGCATACTCGGAGGCACGCATTCCACTGAGATTTGAAATAAAACTACACAAGTGCTGCAATGTGAAAAGCCCTCTTCGGAGGCCCATTTCACCATAGTTGAAATGCTAAAAGACCTCGAGCGGGCCTCGCCAGAAAAAGAGAGTTCTTTCTCGACAGAAAGTTGCGGACTGATCGGTGGCACAGAACACTCGTGTTCGCCCCGTGAATCCATCTAACTAAGAGAAAGAAACTCCAAACTTTCAAGAAAAAGCCCTACTCAGAGGCACACATTTCACCGTGATCTGAAATAAAACTTCAAACGAGTCGAAATGTGAAAAGCCCTCTTCGGAGGCCCGCTTCCCAGCGAACAGGGAAAAGATAAAAACCTCTCCCAAGAGGCAGAAATAAAAAGACCTCTTTCCAGAGGCACAATCAAACAAAAAGACCTCTTCCCAGAGGCGCAACCAAACAAAAAGACCTCTTCCCAGAGGCACAATCAAACAAAAAACTCTCTTCGGAGGCTCAAGCAGGTTGAAGCCATTTTTCGGAAGGCCCACTGTACTATGAAGTAAAATTCACTTGCCAAAGCTAAAAGTGACTTTTTTCAAAAAGTGAAGTGTAAAAACTTCGCCACAAAAAAAAAACTCCTCCAATATAAAGTGCATTCTACTAAATTAGAAAAATATTTTCTTAGAACGAAAATATTATCCTATAAAGTATAAATGCAAACTTCCTTCAAATGGAAGAGTTGTTCTCTAAAGAAAGAGTACAAGTCTTCTCGAAACAGAAGAGTTGTTCTCCGAAACTTTGTCAATGTGAAAGAGATTGCAATAAACCATGGTATGGGGGCAATACAATATAGTCATCATTAAAATGAAAACAATGCTCAAGAAACATACCATAGGTTTACTGCAACTTCACATAAATAGGATAAAGAAACTTACATGAAAACAGAAAATAAAAGTGTTCTCAAATACAGACAGAAATTTGTATAAGTGAAAGAACCATTTTATTCCATACTATGAGAATTTTATACATATGCAGGTTTCAAAGTAAAAGAAAGCGGGGACTAGTACCCGCACAATCTCCAGTCAACTCAAGCTTATATATGAGAAAAAAAGCAAAGAGCGAGATAAAAAGCACAGGACCAAAGCCATCACTTCTTCTTCCCTCTACCTTTTGAGCCTGCACCTGGCCGGATGACCAACTTCCTGCGCCGGCTTGAAAGAGTAGGGGAAGAAGGAGAAAGGGGAACAATCGGACTTGTTTCTTCTTTTTCCTCGCCAGCTGAAGCTTCTTTCTTCTTTGAGACTCCACATTTCCCCCTTTTCTTAGGAGAAGACCCTCTTCCTGGAGTAAAAAGTGCGGCTAACGGCGTATCGTCGGAGCCAGTTAGTTTCGGAGTCTTTTCGACCTCTTCAGTTTCTTCTTCCCTATGTTCTTGTGAAGCAATGGGATCGTCCAAGTCCTGGAGAGCTTCTATTTGCTCCTCTTGTGACCCCGGTTGAGAGGCAGAAGGAGGAGTGACCTGAAGAGACGGGGGAGGAATAACTGGAGGAGGGGAAGTCTGAATAATGCTCAGTACTTGTTCTATAGAAGAAAAGAAGTTAAAATCAGTAAAGAGAGGAGATAAAGGCTCGTTGAGATTTAGGAAATAATCAAGAAGCTCATCAAACTCATGAGAAGCAAATGAGCAGTCTACTTGAGCAAGATCATCATTAAAGTTACCTGGAGAAGTTGGCTTTCTAACGTCAATTTCATAAGCTTGTGCTTCTGTGCTTTCTTCACCTTCATCTCCACCCTGTGCGCTTGTAATTTCAGTTATGACTTTAGCCGTGGGCGGAGAATGGGAACCGGAGCCCATGATATCAATGTCGGCCAAAGTCGAAGGAGGGACAGGGGCAGTTAAAGATGCTTCTTTCTCTGGATGTTCCCCTCCCATCGTTTCGGCTCGTGCTTTAGCAAGCTACTCCTTTCCTCTGGCAAGAGCGGCACGAGTTTCATCATCAAAGTAATGCGCCTCAAGTTCATCTTCGGAATAACCGGCACCTCTGAGCATATCCAGTACAGCCTCCCACACTTCAGTTAAAGTGATTTCATATTTAGGCCCCAAAAATGCAAGGCTTCCACGCCCCAAGACGCTTTGGACGTAAAAATCAAACAGAGTAGAGCTAATGTTGGCTTTTGTCTCTTCATGAGATTGTTCAGCGGCTTTCTTTCCAGCCATGGCCTCATCACGTTCTTTCTCATTCTTTAATAATTGAGCTTTCAGCCTCATGATCTCTAAGTCTTGGGAGTTAGCTTTCTCCTGTAGCTCTGCATAGTAAGCACGATATTTTTCCACCGTCTTCTGTGTAGCATCAAGATGGGTTTCGACATACCGTTGAGCGGCATGAGCATCTCAAACTTGCTTCTGAAGCACTTCTTCCTTTTGAGTATAAGAGGTTGAAGAAGTAGCAAGCTCGTGCTTAAGTTTCTCGACCTCCGCCTCAAGCTTTTCGTTGTACTCAGCGATGTTTTTCATTTCGGTGTTGTGCTGATCAAGAATTTTCTGCCATTCAGACTTGTCGTTCTCCATCGTCAGCATAGCTTCAAGGTTGGCCCGGTTCACCCTCTGAAGCTGATCGACGAGCTTTTGCCACCCTGACATTCTCTCAATATCAAGTTTAACAGTGTCAAGATTTCGTAGCATGGCCTCTTTGTCGATGGGAACCAAGTCAAGGTCGAAACGGACACCCTTTAAGCACCAATGCGGGAACCGACTTTGAAGGGTTGGCGGACCTCTCTCAACTTGGTATGAGGGTCTGCCGAGAAGTGTCTGAATGTCGGCTCCTTCAAGGGCAGGAGACTTTGAAGGAATTTTAAGAGAAGTGAGAGCTGCTGCTTTTTCTAAAGTTGCAGATGCGGTCTTTTCATCAAGCCTGGCCCGCTTGCTTGGGTCTCCGATGTCATGACTCTTTCCTCTATCATCATAAGTTTTTCTTTTATGAGAGTCATCGCCTCTGCGAGAAGAGTCATGTTGCTCATCCCTTCTTCCGTACCTTTCTTCATACACTCTTCTTTCTTGAGCCTTTCGAGCAGCTCTCTCTTCATCAGTTTCCCTGTGGGTGGGAAGATAGCGCCTATAATCATACTGACCACGTCTTCCGTACTGTTGAAAGTCGTCATAATAGGAACCGCTACGCCCCATTGGAGAACATGAAAATGAGAAAGAGGCAAAACTTGAAAATCTAGAAAGTAAAGTGCATGAGAGTACATGCAAGTGCTGAAAAATCCTAAGTGTGTGTAACGTGCAGACTACGCGCGTCAAACTACGAACCACTCCTTGGTTGCGGAGAAATGATGGGTGTAGTAGCTGACGTCAACTCTTGAGTCGACAGAATCTGTTGCAAGATAGAAGTTGCTTCAACTACTTAAGAGGAAACCCTAGTGGTAACAGAGTCATCTTTAAAGAACTCTTGTGAGGTGATAAACAGATTGCTCAACCTTCAAAAGTGTCATCCCCGCTCTGCTTGATATGACTTGTTTTCCCGGCTCCTTCATCACCGGACTTCCCTGAATGTTGGGGAGATTCTCGAGGCTCTTCTTCTTCAATGACCGGGGCAAGTGAAAATTTTCCAGATGACCCCGCAACATCAGTAGAAGTAGAGCACTTCACCAGAGAGGCCTCAGGAGCAGGTTCTTTCAGTGTAGGCTCCTCAGCAAAAACTGGGACATCCGGTGCCTCGGACGGAGAATCAGGAACTTCATAAGGCTGAATTGAGCGGGAAGGGTGTAAAAGTCCGAACTGATGTAGGAATTCATCCTTCAGCAGAAATTTTATACTTCTCTCCTCAGCAGCCACAGCCTTCAGTCTTTCAAAAATCTTCTTGTGGCTTGGATCTCTACAAGGAGGAGGAAGGACTGCAAAAGTAGAAAGCGAAGTTAACATTTAGCAATTTGGACTTCACAAAGCTCACAAAAGGAAAGAATGGGGATAAGTAAGCCTACCCCCTACTCTCCAGATAGCGTAAAATCCCTGGAGGCAACGGACAAAGAAGAACCAGTTTAGGAAACCATGAGCGCTATCAGAGAGATCAGTGATAAGCTTGCGATTTCTGGCGCTTCTCACATATATAATGGAAGGATGATCTTTACTTCTCGCAAATGTGCATAAATAGCAGATTTCTTCAAAGCTTGGGAGGCGGTCAAGCGTCCTTCTGAAGATAACACATAATCCCATCAAAATGGCATAGCCGTTGGGGTGCAATTGAAAAGGAGAAATAGCCAATCGACGAAAGAGTTGTTGGAGAAAATTGTTGAAAGGAGGAATGGCACCACAAAGGCACATTTGGCGGTTAACGGCAACAAAGCCGAAGGGAGTATTATCAGCAAAATCATTTGGCCCAAGGAGAATAGCATCTGCTTCTACAATCCCAAATTGGGCGCGTAACTGATTGAACACCCGGTAACTCAGGGTAGTTGGAGTTCTTTCTGGTGGGTTGACCAGTGGACCCGCCATCGGGAGGGCCTCTCCGGTTTGTACTACTTCTTCCTCTTGACGAGAAGACATTCTACACAATGAACTGGATATTCAAATATGAAGGTGCACGTTTCCTAAATGTGTGAAGTGTTGTGTAAAACTAATAAAGCGATAAGTAAATATAACTGAAATTAAACTAATGAACATGTGTCAATTGTTAAATTTCGAGACTTGTCGCTCTAAGTCCAAGTACAAGTGCAGTATTAATGCAAACAAATCAGCTTTAGTTGATTAACATTGCTTTACTATTTCACTTGAATTTTTTGACTCACGGCATTTCATACAATTTCCTTAAGTTGAGTTAATTATCTTTTATCGACTAATCTGTCATTCGATGTGGGCGGTCAATGACAGTATACTCGCCCTAGTTTTCTGCAAATGTTGTATTTAACAGGTTATTAGCGTCAAATTTGGTATAGTCTGTTAAGCAAACATAGCAAAGTCATGCGAGTTATCTTGACAGTTCAAAGTTCAAATTAAAAGGCTTCAAGTCAAGGCAGGGAGGATTCGCTCAAGTCCTAGGTCGTACGCGACCTAACAAGTAAGCGAGATAGGTATAAGCCGCAAGAAGCTTCTCGACAGTGCAAAATCATCCAAGTCCTAGCTCGGCCGCGACCTAAAGCCTAAGCCGTAGATATGATAAGTCGCAAGTGAGTTAAGTCATGCGCAATTTAAGTCGCGGGCACTAAGGTCGTTTCAGCACATTAAGTCGCAAAGTCTCTTAAGTCATTCGGATCTGTTAGGTCGCCTCTGATGCAACTTGGCAGCCTTGGACCATCTCCTGTTGGCACCACTATGATTTTTTCCTAGCTCGCTTCCTTCCTCTCTATCCAGCAACTCCTACATCCTAACCCGATAACTCATTAGCCACGAAGATCCACCATCTTCTCAATGAAACCCATCGTCTATCCATACCACCAAATCACCCAAACAATGATCTGAATCATCACAGATCTATCATAAACACAGTACCATGCTATGCTCTCATGGATCGCAATGGCAACATGGCTAATGGCGATCAACATAATTCGAGAATGAAGCGCAATGTACGAAATTGGTAAGGAATCGGAAGATTGGAATTCATGATTTGATGGTGATAGTGGATAGGATAAAGGTCGAGTTTACTTACACAATGCAATGGTGAGAATGAATCGACAACTGGCAAGCCCAAATTCGCCTATGGAAGCTCGAATGTTTGTTAATGGCGGCTTAGAATGATGGAGCAGGTAAAGCGAAGAAGGAGCGGGTTAAGCAATTTATATGAATGGAAGGCATACCGTCATGCGACTTAGCAAACCGTTTGAGTCGCTCACAACCTAAGGAACTATGTCGAAGAACACGACCTACGATCTAGGCATGTACTTCGAGGGGCAAATGTTAAATCCTTTCCTATGCGACTTAGCAACTCAACAACCGAAGCGATCTAAAGAGGTTAACAAGTTGGAGCGACCCAACGACTTACATAAGCACGGCGATCTAAAATGTGAAGCGAGTTTGCGACCTAATAGACAGCGACTTACCGACCTAAGAGATGGGACGACTTAACTGCTTAAGGGAGTAGGCGACCTAACGACTTAGAGAAGTGGACGACCTAACGATTCAAGAGGTGAACGACTTAACTGCTTAAGGGAGTAGGCGACCTAACGACTTAGAGAAGTGGACGACCTAACAATTCAAGAGGTGGACGACCTAACTGCTTACAGGAAGTCACGACTCAGCGACCTAAAAGACCTGGCGGCTTAGCGACCTAAAGTAAGAAGCAAGTTAGCGACCTAAAATCACAAGCGACCTAATGACCTAATGGACTATGCGACATAGTGGGTTAACAAGTCAGCTTAGATCGCTACATCGGATACCTTAGTGCTATAAGGTCATCAACCTTTCCCCTAAGTCGTCCATGACCTAGTACTTCATCCAGAAGAGACCAGTGTTAGAGGGAAGGGTCAACCTTCCCTCTGCTAGGTCCCCGACCTACGACCTACTTTAGGTCGCGACCTTCGGCCCATGACTTACTTTAAGTCGCAGCTTCCGACCTACGACTTATGACCAGGAAACTCCTATAAATACAGCGTGTGCACTAACGTTCGTGGAATCTTTTGGCTCATTCTCGAAGCGCCGATACTCTGCCATTTTCTCAACTCGAACCGCACTTCAAGCACTCCAAACACCAAGGACACTACGATAAACTTCAAGAGAAAATCTACATCATTCAACATGGATTCGAAAGATTATTCTCCATCGAAGTTTGATCTACTAGTCTAAAGTGTGTTGTAATTGAAGAAAGTTGTATAAGTTGTACTTGAGTCAGCAATAAAGAGATATAAAGTGGACGTAGGCTTGACTATTAGCCGAACCACTATAAAACCTGTGTCTTTTACTGCCTTTCTGATATTCTCCTGCTTATTTCTGATTCCCGTATCATCGGGTGGTGCTTTCACACTTGCTCTACATACACCGGGGTGTTAGCGTCTGATTTTTACGTTAACAGTTTGCATCAACACTGTACTTGGACTTAAAATAACAAGCCCTGAAACTTTATAATCAACAAACGC
The DNA here is from genome assembly GCA_030765085.1 of Allium cepa. NCBI lineage: Eukaryota > Viridiplantae > Streptophyta > Magnoliopsida > Asparagales > Amaryllidaceae > Allium > Allium cepa. The sequence goes on from CM060939.1 coordinate 879,257,588, forward strand.
CAACTAGTTTAATTCCAGTTATATTTGCTTGTCATTTTATTAGTTTTGCACAACACTACATACTTTTAGGAAACGTGCACCTTCATATTTGAATGTCCAGTTCCATGTGTAGAATGGCTTCTCAACAAATGCAAGAAGAGATAGTAGTGCGGGCCGATGAGGTTTTCCCAATAGCTGATCCTTTGGAGAATCCTTCGGAAAGAGTTTCAACTACAATGAACCAACGGATTTTCAACCAGCTATGTACTCAATTCGGCATCGCCGAAGCGGATGCTCTGCTTCCTAGGGTAAATGACATTGCCGATAGGCCGCCTCCTCGCTTCATTGCAGTCAATTGTCAAATGTGTCTGAATGGAGCTATTCCCCCCTTCATCGATTTTCTCATAACACTCCTCCTTCGACTAATATTTCTCCGTTCCAGTTGCGCCCTAATGGCTATGCCATTTTGATGGGGTTGTGCGTACTATTTAGGAGGACGCTTAACCGCCACCCAAGCTTCAAGGAGATCTTCTATTTGTGTTCATTTGGGAGGAACAAAGATCACCCTTCCATTACTCTTGTGAGAAGTGCAAGAAACCGTAAGCTGATTACGGATCTGCCCGAGAGGGCTCATGGGTTTTTAAACCAGTTTTTCTTTGTACGTTGCCCTTCGGGATTCTACGGTATCTGCAGAGTAGGAAGTATGACTACCTATCTCCGTTCACTTCATTTCTGAGCCTTTCTAAATTCGAGTCGTCAAGCGCTAACTTCATTCTTTACTTTTGCAGCACTTCCTCCTCCCTCTAAAGATTCTAGTCACAAATCGACTTTCAATAGATTGAGTGACGTAGCTATCGATGAGAGAAGTATTAAGTTTCTGCTGAAGGACGAATTTTTGCACCAATTTGGACTCTTGCACTCTTCTCGATCCATTCAGTCCCGTGATGCCTCCAGTTCTCAAGTAGAAGCGTCAGATGCCCCAGCCTCCGCAAAGGAATTCGCACTGAAGGAACCTATTGTAGAGGCTTCATTAGTGAAATGCTCCAGTTCTGCTGACGGTGAGGGATTATCTGGCAAACCTAAACTTCCCCTAGTTATTGAAGGAGAATAATTTCCTCAACATTCCGGGAAGGCTACTTGAGAAGCTGATGAGGGAGCGGGGAAAGAAAGTTCTGTTGCGAAGAGTGTAAAGCATGCTGAAGAGGGCACTGCTGATAAGACCCATTCCGTTGGGCATGGTGGTGGTGATATCTTTAGAGGACTAAGCAATTTCATGATGACTTCCCAAGAGCTCTTTTAAAGATGACACCACTGCTTCTACGCTTGTTTCTCTAGTAATAAAAGCGACATCCATTTTGCGGTCAATTCCATCAACCCAGGAGTTGACTCCTACCGCAAAAGACGACATCACTCCTAAGCCGAAGAGTGGTTTGTAGCTTGACGAGCGTAGTTCGCACGCCACACACACTTAGGATTTTTGGCAATTATGTGCACTTAGCCTCTTTATTTCGAAGATTTCTAAATTTTGTCTCTTCTACAATTTCAGGCTCTCCCATGGGACGCAGCAGCTCATATTACGATGACTTTCAGCGCTATGCGAGGCGTGATTCTTATGACACAGGCGCTATCTTCCTGCCGCTAGGGAGACTGATGAGGAAAGAGCAGCTAGGAAAGCTCGCGAGAGGCAGGCTCATGAGGTGCGTTATGGAAGGAGAGATGACAGACATGATGATGACTCCCATAAGAGAAAGTCTCATGATGATAAAGGGAAGAGTCATGTAGCTGAAGAATCAAGCAAGCGGGCCAAGCTTAGCGAAAAATCTACATCTGAAATTTCTCAAGTGCCCGTGCTTCTATCTCTATAGACATCCCTTCTAGCACTCCTGCCCTTAAAAGAGATGAAATTCAGGCAATCATTAATGGGCCTCCTTATCAAGTTGAATAGCCTCCACCTGCACTCCAAAGCCGATTTCCACATTGGTGCTTGAAAGGAGACGTTTTGATCTGGACTTGGTTCCAATTGATAAGCAGGCCATGTTGAGAAATCTCGACGCCGTCAAGCTTGATATTGAAAGGATGTCCGGCTAGCAAAAACTAGTTGATGAGCTTCAAAGAGTAAATCGCTTAAATCTAGAGGCTATGCTGACTATGGAAAGCGATAAGTCTGAGTGGCAAAAAGTTCTTGATCAGCATGATACAGAGATTAAGAGCATCACCGCCTATAACGAGAAACTTAAGGCTGAAGTCAAGAAGCTTAAAGATGATCTTGCCACCTCTTCCACTTCTTATACTCAAAAGGAAGAGGTTCTTCAAAAGCAAGTAAGAGACGCCCACGTTGCTCAACGAGATGCTGAGGCTAAACTTGAGGCGCAGCAAAAAATCATGGGTATCTACCACAATGATGTTGCTTAGCTGCGGGAAAACACTAACTCCCAAGATTTGGAGATTGAAATGTTAAAGGCCCAGCTTTCCAAGGCTGAAAAGGAGCATGACAAGGCCAACGCTGGAAAAGCAGCAGCTGAAAAATCACATGAGGCGACTAAGGCCAACGTCAGCTCCACTCTATTCGAGTTTTATCTTCATTGCGTCTTGGGACGTGGCAGTCTTTCATTTTTGGGCCCAAAGTATGAGGTTACCATGGCTGAAGTGTGGGAGGCAGCAGTTGATATGTTTAGAGATGCTGGCTACGCCGAGGAGGATCTTAAGGCATATTATTTGGATGATGAGGGTCGTGCCCCCTTGCCAGAGGGAAAGAACAACTTGCCAAGGAACGGCCGAAGCGGCAGAAGGAGGATATTTAGGGAAGGCACCTTTGACCGACCCAACTCGTCCTTCGGCTTCGGTTGACAACGATATTATTGGCTCCAGTTCCCACTCTCTGCCTCCTGCCAAAGCTGAAACTGAAACTACAACTGCTCATGCCGAAGACAAGGCCCAAGAAGACACTGAAGCCCACGATTTTGAAATTGATGTGATGAAGCCAATCTCTCCAGTAATTTCAATACTGGCCCAGCTCAAGTGGACTGCTCGTTTGCTTCACATGAGCTCATGAACTTCTTGCTTATTACTTAAACCTCGACGTGCCACTATCTCCTCTCTTTGCGAGAAATACTGATGTTTAACTCTTCTTCTTTTGTAGTGAAAACAACAAGTGTTGTACAGGCTTCACCTCCTCCAGCTGTTGCCCCTCCACCTCTTCAAGTTACTCCTTCTTCTGCTTCTCAACCTGGGTCGCAAGAAGAACAAATAGGAGCTCTTCAAGGCTTAGATGACCCGGCCGCTTCACAAGAGCAGAAAGCTGAAAAATTTGAGGAGAGTGAGAAGACCCCGGAGAAATTTACTGCCGATGATACAAAGCTCATTGATCTTATCACTCCGGGCAGCGATTCTTCTTGGAATTTCAAAGAAGAAGAAGGGCACTTCTGCTGGCGATGAGAAAGCGCAAGAGGACCCAATTGCACCTCTTTCTCCTACTTCCCCGACTCGTTCAAGCCGACTCAAGAAGTTAACCATTAGGCCAGGCGAAGGCTCCAAAGGCGGCTGGAAGAAGAAGTAATGGGTCTTGTTTTATCCTTCATGTTCTGCTTTTTTGCTTTTTGCTTGTATTTAAAGACTTGTATCGACCGAAGATTGTGCGGGTACCGACCCCCGCTTTTTGAAACCTGCACATGTATACAAATCTTTTATAGTATGGAATAGAATGACTCTTTTTACTTGTACAAACTTTTGTTTGTATTTCTAAATGCATTTATTCCTTATTTTCACATAGGTTTCTTTATTTTCTTTGTATGACATTGCAGTGAGCTCGTGGTATGTTGCTTGAGCGTTGCTTTTGTTAATGCAGCTATATTATATTGGCCCCATATCACGGCTCATTGCAATTTTCTCCATTTTTGGGAAGACTTTTACTCTTATTCTGGAGAATAATTCTTCCATTCTGAGGAAATATTATTCTGCTCTAGTAGAGTGTGCCTTGTATTGGAGAAGTTTTCTTTTTAAAAAAAAGTTTTTACCCTTCAGTTTCGGAGATGGTCACTTTTATTTTTGAGAAGTAGATTCCCCTACGCGGTAAAGCGGGCCTCCGAAGAGGGCTTTGATTTGTTTACCAGAAAGTTATATCTTATCGCTAAGTGGGCTCACGAGACTGGCGTCAGCTGCTTTATCGGATATTTGTTTGGACAAACAATCGCGAGCAGTCAGCTGTGGCCTAGAACCTTCCTTTTGAGAAGGTGCCCCTTTGGTGGTTCCATCAACGACTTCTTTCAAGAGATACATTTCATATTTAGGCGTGCGTCGTTAGAGGGCTTTTTTGTTTGTGCCTCCGAAGAGGGCTTTTTTGTTTGTGCCTCCGAAGAGGGCTTCTTTTGTTCCTCCGAAGAGGGCTTTTTTGTGCCTTCGAAGAGGGCTTTTTTTGTGCCTCCGAAGAGGGCTTTATTTGTCTGCTTGCCCATCTCTTTTCACCATCTGCCCCTCAGCGATTCCTCGTTATCATTTCCCAGTACATGTTCCTTTCTTTTGCAAGTTGTTTGCTTTTTTTTCAGAGAAGTGTATTTCATTGTTAAGTGAATCCACGGGGCAGACGCAAGCTACCCAACTGGATGTTTGTTCGCACAAACGATCACAATTAACTAGCAAGGGCCTGGAACCTTCACTTTGGGAAGGTGCCCCTTCGGTGGAATCACCAACTGTTTGTGAGAAGCAGTTCTTATGTAGGATTGAATCTGGAATTTTTGTGGCTTGACATTTGTTTGTTGAGTGATTTGTAGGAATCGCTTGGCCTTGTGATGTGTTGGATAGGTAAGCTTTGCCTTGATAGCCTGCAATATTAAATCGACATTTTAGCAATATATTTAAGATACTTGCACATCGAAATGAGACAGGCATTTTATAGTAGTAGATAACACAAGATTTATAGTGGTTCGGCCAAGAATTGGGCCTACATCCACTTTATAGTTCTTATGATTGATTCACACTGATTTTACAATGGCTTGTAATATAAGAATGATACGTCCACAATTATTTTACAAATTTAAGCATAGCTTCTAAGTAAATATGGACGCAAGTGATTGCTGTTCCAGGCTTTCGGAATTGGGTCTCCTTCGACGGTTGTGAGCTTGAAAGTGCCATCAAGAAGTTTTTTCCTATGACGTATGGCCCTTCCCAGTTTGGCCCAAACACTCTTATTGCTGTAATGACCCTTTTCAAGGCAAGATCCCTAATTTCAAAGCTGCGTTGGCGAACTTTATAATTGAAGTGCCTGGCTATCCTTTGCTGATGGGCTGCAACTCTGAGCTCAGCCTCTTTCCTTCTTTCATCAAGCAAGTCAAGTGCTTCAAGTTGCAGCTATTCATTTTCAGCTTGGTTGAAATGAATTCTCCTGTGTGAGGGGACCTCTATTTCCACCGAAATCATTGCTTCTGATCCATATTCTAGTGAGAATGGAGTGTGCCCAGTCGCAGTCTTGTGGGTAGTTCTGTATGCCCAAAGCGCTACTGGCAACTTATCGACCAACCACCTTTTGCTTTTTCCAACTATTTTTTGATGGTTGATTTGATAATTTTGTTCACTGCTTCCACTTGCCCGTTTTCCTGCAGATGAGCCACTGCTGAGAAGCTTTTTTGGATCTTGAATTGCCTGCAAAAGTCCCAAAATTCTTCGCTTTTGAATTGGGTACCATTGTCTGTGATTATCTTCTGAGGCACACCATACCTGCAAATGATATTCTTAGTCACAAAGTTTATCATCTTTTTAGAGGTAATAGTAGCCAACGGTTCAGATTCAGCCCATTTAGTGAAATAATCAACAGCAACAATAGCATATTTGATTCCGGACTTGGCAACCGGCAAAGGCCCAATGAGATCTATCCCCCAAATGGCGAATGGCCATGGACTGACCATCTATGTTAGCTCGGTGGAAGGTGCTCTTGGGATTTTCACAAATCTCTGGCATCTGTCACACATTCGGGAGTAGCTAGCAGCGCCTCGATGAATATCTGGCCAAAAATACCCATAACGGAGAATTTTCATTGCTAGAGTTTGGCCACCTGAATGATCCCTACCACTCTCCTCCGTGCACCTCAGCTAAAATTGTCTTAGGCTCTTCCTTGGTTACACATTGGAGTAATGGCATCGAGAATCCTCATCTATACAACCGGCCGTCTTGAAATACATATCTCGGGGCTTTTCTTAACAGCTTCTAGCGCTCTTTAGAATTTTCTGGCAGGGAGCCGTTGAGTAGATATTCCTTGATCGGGGTCATCCACGACTCCTGCTCTTGAGATACAGCCATAATCCAGTCAATATCCATCTCATCAGTACTTGGAGCTGACAAGACTTCCACAGGGACCAATCCCAATAATTGAGCTTCGCCAGAGCTTGAATATTTTACGAGAGAATCTGCCTTCATGTTCTCTTCCCGGGGTATATGGCTTATTGTATAATGATAAAAATCATCGAGAAGCTCCCAGGACTTTGACAAGTAAGCAGGTAGATTTCCTCCTTTAGTTTGAAACGCTTTCTTGACCTGGCATACAATAAGCTGGGAATCACTGAAGATCTGCAATACTTTGATGTTCAGTTCTTTAGCAATCTTCAAGCCGGCAATAAGAGCTTCATATTCTGCTTCATTATTCGTCGAAGGAAATTCTAGTCTCAATGCATAGCACAATGACCGCCCTTCGGGGATTTCAAGCACAACCCCAGCTCTGGAACAATAGTCATTTCCCACACCATCAACATATAATTTCCGTCGGATCGAGATGTCATCAGTCACCTCTTCCTCACTATGACCTTTATCTGTGTATTCTGCAATTAAGTCCGCTAAAGCTTGTCTATGGATTGCTCGTTGAGGATGGTAGGTGATATCGTATTGGCTGAGTTCAATATTCCACTTCAGAAGACGGTCCGAAGTTTCAGGGAGAAATAGGACTTGCTTTAGAGGTTGATCAGTGAGGACTTTAATAGGATGAGCTTGGAAATATGGCCTCAACTTTCTGGACGCAATCAACAGACAATAGGCGAGCTTTTCCAGCTTCGAATAATTCGTCTCTGCCCTAGTGAATCTTTTGCTGATGTAATAAACCGGGCGCTGAACCTTTGAATCTTCCCGTACCAATGCTGCACTGAGAGCATGAGATGAAACCGCGAAATATATGAAAAGATCTTCACCATTGCTGGGCTTAGAAAGTATTGGAGGTGTTTTCATGTGACGAATCAGTTCATCAAAGGCTTTCTGACATTCAGGAGTCCATTCAAAGTTTTTCTTTCCTTTCTTCAGAGCGTCAAAGAAGGGAATCATTTATCAGTGGCCTTGGAAATAAACCGACTCAAAGCAGCTACTTTCCCGTTGAGGCTTTGCAATTCCTTCTTTGTCCTAGGGGCTATGACTTCTCTTAAAGCAGTAATCTGAGCAGGATTAGCTTCGATGCCCCTAGCACTCATAATGAAACCCAAGAATTTTCCGGACTCTACCCCGAATGAACATTTCAGAGGATTTAGCTTCATCCCATACTTTCGGAGGACTGCGAACATTTCTGCAAAATGATCCATGTGGTCTACTGCCTTCTTCGATTTCACCAACATATCATCAACATATACTTCCATAGTCTTGCCAATCTGGGGTTTGAACATTGCATTAACAAGTCTTTGATAAGTTGCCCCCGCGTTCTTTAGTCCGAAGGGCATGACTTTATGGCAGTAAAGACCAACATCAGTGATAAAGCTAGTGTCCTCCTGATCTGGCTCATGCGTCATGATTTGGTTATATCCTAAGTAAGCATCCATAAAAGACAATAGTTCATGCCCGGCTGTTCCATCCACCAACTGATCAATCCTGGGTAACGGGAAACAGTCCTCAGGGCATGCTTTGTTCAAGTCTGAAAAGTCGATGCATACTCTCCACTTTCCATTTGCTTTTTTAACTAACACCGGATTAGAAACCCAATTTGGATAAGTGGATTCTCTGATGAAGCCATTTTCCATGAGCTGATCTACTTCTTGTTTTAATGTTGTCGACCTTTCAGGACCCTGGGTTCTTCTTTTCCGCTTTACGGGTGTGAATTTTGGATCCATATTCAAAGCATGCACTGCGATTTCTAGAGATATTCCACACATTTCGGCATGACTCCAAGCGAATACATCCAGATTTTCTTTCAAGAATGATATCAACATATTCTGAACCGTTATACCGAGTTGTGAACCCACATTCAGCACCTTGTTTGGATCATTCAGGTCAACAGGTATTGGCACCATCACTTCCACCGGCACCACTCTATTCTCCCCTGCACTGGTTTTTCTGGGATCAATCTCTTTTCATGCACCACTATGCTCACCAATGCAGGGTCCACCCCGTAATTACTACAAGGTGGGCTCTTTAATGCGGAGCGGAGCTGCCGCACCTTTACCCATTTCTCTCTTCTTTGCCTCCCGTAACTCTATGAGATGGCATTCTCGTCCGGCATTTTGGTCCCCCTTCACAACACCGACGCCATTATCAGTGGGGAACTTCATAGTCAGGCACCTTGAGGCAAGAATGGCCTTGAATGCAGCAAGAGTCAGTCGACCCGAGAAGGCATTGTAAGCGGAGAATTCATCAACAATCACAAAAGTTTGTTTTCGGACCATCTTCTTTTCCCCTTCTCCAAGTTCTACAAATAAGTCAATAGTCCCTATAGGCTATCTTGGTTCTCCAGTGAACCCAACAATTTTTTGTGAAGAAGCTTGGACATCAGCCATGGGAATTTTCATTTGACCAAATGTCTTTCTGAAGAGGACATTGCAAGAGGCGCCGCAGTCAACAAGCACCCTTCTTACAATGGCTGGTCCGATGCCTGCAGATATCACCAAGGGATCCACGGTGGGAGCTTCAACACCAACAGAGTCTCTAGCTCGGAATATGATGTCATCATTAAAAGTTGTTTGCTGTTTTAAAGATGCAGCATCTTCCAAGACAAAAACATTTTCTTTCGCTGGGGCATATCTCAAAGCGTGAGCATATCCCTCCGTTTCACCCCCAACTTCTGCCCGTTGGGTGAGGACCCCCTGTGATAACATTAATGACCGGCCTCTCATATTCATGCGCTGTAGTACTCTCACCTGAGCCGGATTGATGAGCAGGAACTTGTTGCCCTTGAGTAGATGAGGTCGGGTCACTTTTGTTTCTCTTTGCATACTGTTGTAGTTTATTCTGTCTCAACAGCTCTTCAATCAAACTCTTTAAATGGCGACATTCATTAGTATCATGGCCAGGTTGATTGTGGAACCGACGGAATCTCCCATATGCACAACATTTCTCCCATGCTTCATCTCAGGTGGTTTGGGGTATTCAACAGCATCCTTGGTTGCGAGAAAGATATTTTGTCGAGTATCAGTTAAGGGAGTAAAATCTGAAGGTTTAAAGCGGCGATTTTCTTCGCATCTTCTGCTTTTTTCCACCGTCATTCTCCCTCTTCTGGCCACCAGATTCCTTTCTGTTAGAAGCAACATTGTTATTCTCAACTTCAGTCACAACTACATTTGTTGGCGCAGCAAGGCTTTCTAAGCGCATAAATTCATCGGCCTTCTTGTAGAACTTCTCAAGTGAATTTGGCTCTTTCATCTTCAGTCATTTTCCGAATTCACTTGATTTGTCAATAGCTTGCATCAAGTAAGTCAGAATCATCCGAGGCTCTGCATTATCAACTTCGGCCAAGGCTATATTAAAACGGTTTAAGAAAGATTTGATAGACTCTCCGGGGCTTTGTTTGAGGCTTGATAGTGACATTATGTCCTTGGCCTTCAAAGCATATAACCTGAACTGATCTTTGAATTTTCGATTTAAGTCGGAGAACTGATCCACAGATCGAACTGGCAGCTTCGTGAACCAAAGCAGAGCCACTCCCTCCAAGTACACAGGAAAGTATCTGCACTTGATCTCGTCTGTTGCTCCGGCACCTGTCATATGCCAGTCATACTTGTATAAGAACTGGTTGGGATCACTTGTCCCCCGATAAGCTGGAATAGGAGGGGAACAAACTTCTTTGGAAATTCATCCTTCAAAATTCTTTCAGTAAAAGGACTCTTGCTTGGAGCAAACCCCCGGTCACTTTCGTCTTCCTCCCTTTGCATGCTCTCCTTCGTAATTTGTCGAATCATTCCCGAGAGGTACTCCTCATCGTATAGAGGCCCCGCGGGACAGACGTCGGCTACTTTTTCGAAAGTTTTCCTAGACAAACGTTCATGAAGAGTTGGCTGCGGCCTTGAACCTGCGGCCTTGAAGAGGTGCCCCTTCGGCGGTGCCAGCTGCCCTCTGAGGAATACTTTTCCCTTGGGAATCATGAGCATCCTCAGCAAAGGTTTCTTCATTATTTTCTGGTTGATGGCTAACTACAAGCAAAGCATTCAACCTGTCCAATATCAAAGTGTTCTGGGCTTCCATTTATTGATACAACCCAGACACTACAGCATCCAATTCCGCCCTTGTGATTCCAACACTAGGAGCCGCTTGATTTGACGTGGGAGAAGTGGATGTGTTGTCATAAGCATTTCCAGATCTAGTAGATCTACTTTTTCTTCCAGGAGCCATAATTTCGGATAGGCTTCTGGTTCTTAGGAGGAGTCTTTCAACAAATCTTTGTGAAGCAATGATGAGAGCACTCCTGAGTTCAACTCTCAATGAAAGCACCAAAAAATCTTAAAGCTAAAAGTGGACGCTAACACCCCGGTGAGAGTTGTGATATAGCGAAAGCACCACCCGTTGGTGCGGGAACTAAAAGCAAGCAGAAAATAGTAAAGAAACAACAATTTTTATAGTGGTTCGGCTCAAAGTCAAGCCTACGTCTACTTAATCTCTTCTATTATCGACTTGATTACAAGTTGTATAATAATTCTTCAATTACAACACCAATAAAGCAAGTAGTTAGAACTTTAATGTAGAAAAGCTCTTTGAATTCATGTTGAATGAACTTGACCCTTCCCAGGTTCTTTGAAGTGTTTTTGGTGTTTAAAGTGCTGTAGAAGTCGTGAAAATAGCAAAGAGTCGGCCTTCCAAAAAATCCTCCCTTCAATGTGGAGTAGGCGGGCTATTTATAGGGGAGTCTCGGAGTTAGGTCGTGTAGCATCATAGGTCGTGAGCGAATTAGGGAGTTGCAACCTAAGAATGATCACGAGGTAGCATAAGTCGCTAGCGACTTAATGGAGCCATCCTAAATGAGGTATATGCTGTGAGCGACTTAGCATGTGTAGCACAGGAGTTATCTCGGCTTGCTTAGGTCATAAGCGACCTAATGGAAGAGGCAGTGCGCATGCGGCTTAACCCTGAAGCTTGCTCGGTTGTTAGCGCTATTTCCTTAACTCTTTAGGTCGTTGCCTTCATTGAGTCGCTAGGTCGCTAGGTTGCTGGAGCTCCTTAAGTCGTTGAGTCGCGCCATGTTGAGCCGCTCTATGCTTTAGGTTGTTAGGTCACGCCCTACTATAAGTTGTTAAGTCGCTTATGCCTTGAATAATTAAGTCACTTATTCCCTTAGGTCGTTGAGTCGAATAAGTCACTAAGTCGTGAAAAAGAGTGGTGTTAACACGATTTTTATTATATTTTATTTGACTTGGGATTGCGGGTTTGAAATGATAGAACCCAGTTTTCTTTTTAAAATTGCAGATTGAAAAGATATGTATCTCTATCACTTGACCTAGGTTATAAAATTATATACATACCCCATGGTATATATTTTTAAATGAATTTTATTAAGATATGTATTTTTAAAGTATGAAATTTTCATTTAAAAATATATACTTTATGGTTTTTAAGAAAATTAAATATTAAGTCTTGATATTGTGAATTTAAGTATGTGAATTTGAAGTGATTGTGATTTTGACTTTAAATTTCATTTTTAAAATGTACGTAAATAATGGAAACTAAATTTAAAGTTTTGAAATGATATTTGAATTAAAATATTAATTTTTATTAAATTTATAAGTTAATAAACAGTGAAATTTTGACTTAATAAATGAATTGAGTTTTTAAATTTAATATTTGATTTTAAAATTTTTGTTGTGATAAATCATATATTAGAAGTATTTAAATGTGAAAATTTGAAGTCTATAAATATGGTCTATAAATTTAAATAGAATAAATTTTGAAGTTTTATTGTTTTTGAAAAGTTATAATAAAATCTGGAATTTAATTAATAGCATTTCTAAAATGCTGTAGTTTTATGACACCACTTTAAAATGCTGTTGTTTTGAACTTAACTATGTTTGAAATAACTAAATATCTATTAAGACATTTTATAAATGCCGTTATTCTTGAACTAAACTATTTTGGAAACTATAAGCTACGGTAACACTTTATAAATGTTGTCGTTGCTATATTTTGACAATGTTTGAAATGTTATATATTTTAAAACTGTTTGAGTTATATTTTAAAGTGTTAAATGATTTAACTTTTGGAAATTGATTATTTATGAAATATAAGGAGTTTCGAATATAATTTAATATTTAAATTTGAATTTTAAGGAATTTAAATTGAATTTGAATTAAAATAAGTTTTACTTGGTTATGTGTTAAATGGAATGAAATGTAATAAGTCAAATGAATTTTTGAATGAAATTTTTAAATGTGTTTTGTAATGATATTTGAAATAATAAATGGATGACTTATTTGATTTAAAAATGATATTTAAATTTTAATATTTGAATTTGAGTTCAAATAATGATTTGATAATGAATTTTTTAAAGGATATGATACTTTTATGATTGAAATTGTTTGGAAATGATTTAATCTTTATTTTGATAAAGAATGTGAATTTGAAATGATATTTGATTTTAAGATTTGAATAATTAAAGTTTATGTTAGTATGAAAGGATATTTGGTTTACTTGTAATTTGTGTTTATTTAAATAATTTTGGATTTATGAAATGAATATTTCAAAACAAAGTGAAAATGAAGTTAAATCAGAGTTATATGAAATTATAAAATTTAGTTTTGAAATATGGTATATTAAAGCTTTGAAATGAATAGTTTATTTTGTGGATCAAATCTATATTTGAAATTGATAAGATTTGAAATGGTTTGTTGCGAAACTAAATTGAATTGAAACTGATGGTTTGAATTTAATTAAATTGGAAATTTGAAAATCTTGGTTTAATTGAATAAATTTGTAATTAAAGGAATGTTCCATGATTTCAAATGTATGATTTCGAAATGTTATGATTTTCAAATTTTAATGATTTCAAGTATTTTGGTTTCGAAAGAGTTATAACTTTGAAAGTATTATGATTTTTGAAAGGTGAATATATGTTTGAAATGGAAATGATATAGTATTGATTTGAATATATTTCCGAAATTAAAATGGTTTTGGTTTCGAAGTATAAACTATTTTGAAAGAAATACAGTTTTGAGATGAAATGATTTGATTTTTGAAGTATAAACTATTTTGCAATGACCACGGCATTATAATAACGTTTGATTGTTAAAGAGACCGGGATCATTAGTTGTCATACTCTCTGCCCACTTCAAAAACTACTTTAACAACCGTGTACACGGTGGAGATTTCTGAACGAAGTAGGATGGTAGCGACGTCCTTGAGGTATATTACGTGGACCCAACTCCCGTGAGTTGGCATAAGGTGGCTAAAACAGGAGCGATCTCAGGCTAAGTGAGGTCATTCCTCCGATCAGACACATTTCTTAAATAATATACTCTTACTTGTGGTTGATTTGATGGCCATCCTCTTATTTTGATTTGGGAGTGCGTTCCGAGGTGGGCGTATGTGGCTGCAACATTACCACCAGCATGTGTGCTTAATTGGTATATCTACTTTGGCATTGCCTTGTGTGCCGTGTCACCTACCATAGCGAGCCTTACTATGAGTTTGTTTTTCTCCCGTATCCCATGGAGTATTTAGGGTAGTCTCCCGATCTGGTGATATGCTGAAAATGAACGGACTACTGGGACTATTACGTGTTAAGGAAAATATTGGGTCACTCCTTAACGCTATTTTAAAGTATGTTTATTTTACTGTAGACATTATTATAATAGCGCAATATTACTACACAGTAAATAGTTTAAAGGATCCTCAAAGGATGAGCGATCCCAAGCATCCTTTAAGTTAATGATGCATTTTGTTACTGTTTACTTGGGTTGATTTACAGTTCATATGTATTTATGTCCTGACTTGAGTGTTTTGTGTTTTGCTTTACGCTCGAGTCAGATTGAGTGATTCAGCATTCAAGACTCACCTTCGGAGTTGGAGCTTTGCTCAAAGATCCAGCCATCTATTTTGCTTTCAGTATTCAGTGTTTCAGTGATGTATTCTGATTTGTATCTGACGTATCTTGTTACTCTTCTGTTGTATCTTATTTAACTCTGATGTATCTTATTTTGTAGCTTATGAACTACTATCTCTTTTACTTCCGCTGCATAATTAAATACTTTGTTCTGTGATCTGTGACTATTTATTTACTGTATATTCTGAGATTTGCCAAATTTTATTTACAACACGGTATTTTGAGCAATTCAAGTTCGACATGTGCGGATGCGAATGGTTGAAATATTAGGTCGTTACACTAATTATTTTCGCTCCAACTTTTGGTTCCTCTTCGACGTTAACATCGTCGTTATTAATTTCAACAATAGGGAACATTGATCGTGCTACATCTTCAACCATATGTTCTATGAGATTCGTCGTACTAACTTCATCACTAATGACCTCTACTGACCGTTCTTCGTTACGTGTTATAATTTCTCCATGACGATCCCACATCAAATAATTGGTTACGAAACCATATTGGCGTAAATGAATCCTAAACATATTCGGTACTAAATACTTCAACAATTTGCGCCTACTACATGGACAATGAATTTCTACGTCGTTTCTAATATTACTTAAAGAAAATTCGACAAACACATTTACCCCGTTATGAAAATGTTTACTTACTGAGCCTTCCATTTCTCTTCTTTGATACATCCAACTCCGATCAATAAAATAATTGACCATTTTTCCTACTGTAAAACCTATGATCAATAGTAAAAAAATTATTAATCAAATTCGATAAACACATTTAGATTTTACTGTTTTTTATAATCCATTTTCGTTTATATACAAAGTTATATTTCTTGATATTTTATTCACATTTTTGTACCTTTTACTTCCCATTACAAACACAATAGTAATTGCATTTCTTAAATCATATCATTATAAATGATTTTCCAAAATTTCGGCAGCACTTCCCCCGTGTTCCTTGTATCGTACACTTATGCATGTACACATGGAACGGAAAGGAAATGCCATCGAAATTTTATGAACCGTTTATAACGGTATGATTTACGAAACGTAATTACTTTATAGTGTTTGTAACTTGTCCAATACAGGGACAAATCCAACAAATATTGTATCAGATGAATATGAATATCCGTTTTGCAATAAAAACGAATATTCATACAACGAACATATACAACACTTGTCAACGGGGACAAAAATTCACTAAGGGATGTAAATTTTGTTTATATATTACCATTTTATTAAACATATAAAATAAAGCATATTATGCATTATTTTATTTATATTCTACTATTTTATTAAATATATAATAAATTATATGACTTTTACTATTTTGCAAAATATATAATTATGTGTATATATATACTAAATTATATACTTATCTAATGCTAATATATTTTGTAAAAGATATAATTCATGTTCGTAAAATATTCGACTAATTCATGTTTGCCTAATATTTTACAAAACATATACAAAATAATTTAAATCAATGCTAACTATTCTAACGCTAACTTAAATACGCATTTACACTAAATTATCAATATATGTATATATGTGCATAATATATATACACAAACAATTTGGACATTTGGATGTAAATAATGGTAATTATCACTTAGTTTGGTATAATAAACAATCAATAGGCCATTAGATACAGCTATAATAACAAATTAAATACAAAATTAGCAAAATTATTTTTTTTAGGGTTTTAGCCAAAACCTGATTTTGTTGATGTATTTGGATGGAGAGAGGCCGCTAGTGTTCATTGATGGCTTCGGCGTGGCTGCCGATTGCGTGGGCAGGCTTGGAGCAAGAAAAGAGGAGTAGTGGAGGAAGATGGAGATGGATTTGGGTGGTTTTGGAGAGGAAGAGATGAATGAATTGCTGTCTCGACTTGGCTGCAGGTTTACACGAATAATTCCAATGGCTTCCAACGGTAGCAAATGGCATTTTTACAACGGCTACCAATGGCTTGTTAAAAAATAACGAGTCGTTGGTAGCCATTGGAAATTCCCGTTGGCGGCCGTTGAAACCCTGTCGTGGCTATATACTGTAGTTCTAGTACTGTAGAAATTTTAACTCTAAGTGACACTAACAGGTAAGCAAAAACAGCTGGTTGATTATATTGTCGATCTTCTCTTAGTTTTCTTCCCTCATTTTTCAGGTGAAAGATAAATTTTGGAAGCATAAACAAAAGTATCCTCTTTAAAAAGTACACAGATGCATGATTCAGTGTTGATATCATTATGAAGATCGGGTCTAAAGCATTTGTGCACTGAAAGTTATCAAGAGATAGATTAAGAGAGACTGGAACCACCTTTCTTTGAAGCATAAACGTCAATAAGCAAGCATGGCTAGCTACTATAAACATGGTTCCCAGATGGCCCCATAACCATCTATACCAATAAATCAATCCACAAGAATTACAAATACTCAAATTTGAAATGACTCATTTGTACGCTGTCCACTCATTTGTACGCTGTCTGCCTGGACTCCAATATGCTTCTCTAAAACCAGAGCTATCTATAATTCCTTGATCTTCGTAAAATAATTTTGTAACATACCCTTAAATTTTAGCTTATAACTCGTTGAATTTTGTTTTTTGGAAATGCTTTTATTTTTTTTAAGTGAATAATGTTATTCATCATTTCTCCATTTACCTAACATACTATTATTTTTCAAAGAAAATCTATAACTAAATTACCCTTCTTCTTTGTCGCATTTTTAGTATTTTTCTTATAACCCATCAAACCGAAAACATCAACACTACAAGAAAGAGCATCATTTTCGATGGCTAAAAAGCATCGGTGGCCGTCGAAATGCTATGCGAGCCGTCGAAAATAAAGCTACCATCAATCAGTCCTTCCGATGGTTTTGTCGTTGGCTTTGCAATGGTTATCAATGGCGACTTCCGACGGCTTTTCAACAACCGTTGTGTACATATATCAATTTGTGATTCAATTGTACATATGTCAGAAACTGTTGTTTTCGTACCGTCGGAAACTGTTGTGTGCCATCGGTAATTTTTTGCTAATAAATCGTCCATAGCCGGCAATAGCATAATCTATTTTGAGTGCTGGACTTGGGCCTATATTTGTGTTTGTTACTAGGTTTTAAAAGAATATAGATGATTTAAATTTTCATAGAAAAATCAATGCAGTGGGTGTTAAAAAGTTTTAATTTATCGGGCCTATGTAAATAGCGTTGCTTTAAGCAGATCCGCTAAAAGAGCCAAATTGTGAAAGTGTAATGTTTGAAGAAGCAATTTACGGTCAGATTTAGAGGGATGCATTAGAGCTTTAATTGAATAGATTTAACACTAATGACTGTTAACAGTCGCAAATACGATGAGATCTCAATGTTCTAAACAAAATTAACATCGCAAGCTAAACTTAGAAAATAAAACATGAAAATCATACCACCTCATCTGCACCTGCGGCCCTTATAAAGCGTGTGCTTCTTATCGTCTGACATATGATTGAAACAGTAACCAGTCAATGGCATTGCCTTTTTCTCGCATCCCTTCCAGTTGCATGTAACTCTTTCTACGATGTTATGTTTTACCATTGCCATGCTTTCCTTGTTGTCTCCAAAAGGACTCTTACCAGTTTCCCAAACGTACTTACTGTACATAGCCCTAGCTTCCTCCGTCAATCCCCAATATTGATTTCTGTAAATTTTAAGCAATTCTCTAGCATGATGCAATCGAACGAAGAATCGCGTCTTCACGTGAGAGGAATCTTTTGGAATTAGAATCAAGCATTGCTATTGGGCCTCCTAGAGGAACGATGGGCATTTATTTCAAATTTTTATCACAACTGAGAAATTAGGGAGTATCGAATAGCTTGATGATTTGGAGGCAAAAGATATATTCAAAATAAAAGACGTGGCAATATTTATGTAAGATGCCGGCCACATGAACACAAAATTAAACACAAAATGGTGACACAAAAGATCCGGACCATTGAATTTTTTTGTCTTTATGGAGAAGGTGGAATTCAGGAGGCAATCCAATGGTGGAGATTCTTTGTGTCACCAATTGTGTTTATATTTTGTGTCTAAAGAGACTTTCCCTTTATATAAGCACAAGGTAGCTTTATTTTAGTGAGCGGAACTTGGTTCTGTGCTTAGCAACACGCTTATTTTAATACGTGCAATTAATACTTCGAATGGTTAAAGAATATCTAGTATTAATGAATAGTTCGCTCGTAGTTGGAATTTATCAAAGGTGGAAACGGGGATTGACAGATTATTTTTATATGGAAAACTATTACGGATTATGGAACCATGTTTATAATATTATTCATAACTTTATTCTAAAAAAATTGGATTTTGAGTTTTTTTCGAAAATTAAATTTAAACGTACCGTATGATTTTATGATTGAAAGTCAAAAAATTCAAATAAATTCATGAGTGTCTGCAGTTGTCATTCATTCTCTTATACTCAAAAACTCAGATTTCCAAGAAAAATGGCTCTAAAGAGTTCTCAGATGTACCACAACTTCATTTCCTAAATAATGAAAGGAAAATACTTTCCCAAGTGCTTTTTTATTATCTTTTTTGAAGCCGTGCATTTGAAAAAATAAAGATTTGAGTCAAGATTGTCCATTTTTATACTAGGCTTTCTCTGATTTTGGAATTGGAGTCAAGGCAACAGCAAAGAAAGTCATATCAAGCTCTATCCCAGTAAAGAAAAGGGGAATTCTCCACTGTTACACATATCTCAACCAGATGTAAAAAGTATAATGACCCACTTTTTCGACCCTTGAAAATCGACATTAATACATTCTCAGTATTTATACGCTGCAAATTCAAGTGCCGATAATGCATATTGATCAAGAATAATAAGAAAATAACACAAAATAGAATATAAAACAGAATCTCATACGAATGAAATAATCATATATTATTAACCATAAAATCTTTTACAGGGGAATATTTTGAATATCAGAGTCTAATGTAAATTTAGCCTGAACAGTTATAAATCCTTTTCCCTTATAAATGATGAAAAATAACAAAAAAATGCAGTGGAAAATAGAACATGTCCATACGTTGATGAAGATATCTAGCTCTCCTATGCAAACTCCAAACCTCTTTAGCTAAACCTGAAACTACTCGGATATGTCTTGAGTACTAAAAATACCTGAATCAGGCTTCATAAACGAGCGTGAGAAAACTCGAAGCATAAATGTATATAATAGTGTTATAGATTAGGTTGATGCCAATCAGAACCTTTGAAAAGAACGGTATCTCGTAAGACCACGCGGTACATAAATACGGACGAGTATTTACCATACGATAACCAAAATACTATATATCAAAACAAATTTGATATTATTATTAATGACATTGGTTAAAAAACAATTTTCAAATAAATATATAATGAAGGTAACAATACCTAGACAATGTCAAACGGTGTACATGATACCAAAGGGGTAGCTGAAATTTTAGAAAGCATTACAGCTATTTTGAGAGTATAACTAAAATTGTAAAGCTCGTATTGGAATTGGATTCCCAGCATGATAGGTAAGTAGCGGCCATTTCCTCCAATGTGAAATCCACGCGTTACATCTTAGTCTCCGACGACTATTTACTTTTCTTAAGCAAGTGTTAACCCGCCTTTTGTCAAGGCCATAGATAGACCGATTTAACCTAACTAACTTTACGATTATCGAGGCTAGAATATGATGGATTCGATATAAATGGAAGAAGCTCGTTTGGATGGGCCGATCGAAATTGAGGTTCATCGTTGTGGCTCGGCATTGCGGTGAGGATAGGGTGGCTCGGCATTGAGGTTCATCGGGGTCGCTCGGCATTGAGGTTCGTCATGGTCACTCGGCATTGTGGTGAGGATAGGGTGGCTCGGCATTGAGGTTCGTCAAGGTCGCTTGGCATTGAGGTCCATCAGGGTCTCTCGGCATTATAGCTCGGTCAGGGTCGCTCGGCATTATGGCTTGATCAGGGTCGCTTGGCATTGTGGCTCGGTCAGGGTTACTCGGCATTATGGCTCGGTCAGGGTTGCTCGGTAGTGTCGCTCAATCAGGGTTGCTTGGCATTGAGGTTCGTCGTTGTGGCTCGACAATGAGGTTCATCAGGGTGGCTCAGCGTTGTGGTTCGGTCGGTGCCACTCGACATTGGAGGTGGCTCAGTATGGTTTGAGTTAGCAAGATGATGTGGGTCGACTTCGATCTGGACTTCATGGTTCGACGTGCTGGAGTTCACTCGTGGGTCAACACAAGGTGGTAGTTCTGCATAAGGTGGTGGTTTGGCATGAAGATCATTCGGTCATAGTGAAGTAGATTGGGGTTGGCACTCATCTAACTCCAAGTTGGCAAGCAAGTGGCTTTAGGTCGGCGAGCACTCTACTTCGAGTCATCTCCAAGGAACTTCCGTTTGGCATGTTGACTATGCGGGATCGGTTATGATGATAATTTTGGTTCGGTCATGGCCTTATAGGGCCCGGGTTACTGAGGAAGCCCAACTACCTGAATTTGCCTATAAATATAGCATGTGGGTCTAAAGTTGGGGGGGACTTCTTTCTACTCTCTGACTTTCTCTTCATTAAGGCTAAGGTAGTCGGCCATCGTTAAACTTCAGATTGTAACTGTAATCGATTATTACAGCAATGAAAAGGAAATTCCTAGAGTAGACTAGGCCGGAGTTAGCCGAACCACTATAAAGTCTGTTGTTCTTTACTGCTTTCATTTTAATTTTTGTTGTTCTTCATATTAATATCCTCTACGTATATTCTATCTGTAAGCTGTGACTGATATTTAGTGCTTTCGCTTGGATTTTGGTGCTAGTGACCACTTCTTATGCTAACATTTTGGTTCTTTCATTAAGAATCGAACTCAAGGATTTAGGAACTTGAATTCTAGAAAGAAATGGCTAGACCACCAATGAGAAAGCAAGCTGCAGAAAGGAGCAATCAGGAAGGAAGTCAAGCGGCCTCTTTTGGAGCTGGAGAGGATCATGCATCCATCTACATAACTCATGACGAGATGGAGGTATGATGAATTCTATGCAGGAGAAGATAATGAAACGACAAGAGGAGATGATGCAGGCTCTTCTTAAGAAATTTGGACAACTGGGAACTGCAGGTGCGAAACTTCTTAGAACTAGACCAGAGGAACTCAACTAGCAGGTAGATGGAGTGATTCAGCAGGGGGCAGCTCCCAATCAACAGAAAACTAACAATCTAGATGGACATAGACTCGGGGGCACACCACGAAGTAATGTTGGATTTCAACCCCTGAAGGGATACCAGGTGATGCTGTGCAACCCAGCATCAACAGAAACACATGAGTACGCGACGAGGAATATGTGCCAGAATTCCCGTGTGGAGTTGTAGGGCAGCTCGGAAATATGGATAGGGGCAACCCTTGGTTGAAAACGCTGGATTAGCTGACATTATTAGGTGGAATATTCACGGAGGCCTGAAAAACAAGGATTTGGAGGGGGTCAACATAAGTCCATTCACCCGGAACATCAGGACAGCTAGGAATCTGCCCGATTTCAAACTGCCCACTCTAGAAGTATACAACGGGAGGATGGATCCCACTGACCACTTGATGAGGCACACAAGGCATATGGAAGTGCTAAGGGAAAAAGAAGAGGTTATGGCCCTATGTTTCCCCCTGTACTTGACTGATATAGCTGCTATGTGGTTCAAACAATTGAAGGATGGATCCACTGGAACATGGACAGAACTGGTGGACAAGTTCTTAGGTCAGTTTTGAGTTTACATAAAATGGCTGAAGAATGTGATGATGTTGATGTGAGTTAAACAAGGATGGATTAATCGCTTAGGACATTCTTAACTTGGCTTAATCAACAGTTGCTTCGGTAGATCGACCGGATCCATTAATGGTTCTGAGGGCTGCGGTATCAGTAGTCAGGGTTAATTCGGATTTCAAAGTATCGTTGATACGGGATCCACCATTGGATCTTAAGGAATTCTTCCATGAAGCTGAGAGATTTCTTCGACAAGAGGATGCATGTTTGGATATGTTATTAAAGGAAGTAAACATAGTTAAGAATGGAGGACTGCCCAGCAAAAGTTCAAGTAAGGATAAGGATAAGGGGAAGAGGAAGCGCTGAGGAGAACTAAAATTCTCCACTTACATAGGATTGAATGAAACACTAGAGTGCATATTCTTGGATACTCGGGATCGCCTTCCCCATCGAAGGCCGGCAAGGAGGGAGCCTTAGAACGTGAAAGGGCATCAGGAAGGCACTGTCTCTTTCATGACCTAGAGGGGCATGATTCTAACAGTTGCCAACATCTGGAGGATATACTCGAGGAATATTTAAGGAATGGTTAGTTGCGACGGTATGTCAAAACTCAAAATGCGGTGTTGGAACAGGAGCAGCCACCGTCTACCTCGAACGACGAAGGCACAAGACACGGGAATGGTGGCCGGTCGGTCATCAACTAATCATGATGGTTTGGAATAAATAACAAACTCCAAGCAAACTGCTAAATCACTTACATATGTACAGGGTCGAAGATAACCCTCAGGCAGGCTCTGAGATAATGGTTTACCGGGACGCCCAGTTTTTGAATTCTGGTTTTTCCCTTCGGCTTGGACATTTGCTTTTTCTTCTTTGGTTTTGGGGTTCGTTTTGAACTCCCTGTTTTGTAGCTTTCTTGGTTTGGATGCTCACCTTTTGATTTGGATTTTGATTTGGACTTTTGATATGGATTTTTGGATTTCTGCTTTGGATCTGGAATTTGGATTCTAGATTTTGGATGACTTTTTGTCTTGTTTTTGGTTAAAAGGTCATCGAGCATGGACTATGCTCGGCAAGGGTCCGAAGCGACCAGGATTCAGCCGAGGACTTAGGTCCCAGATTATTTATCGGTTACTATTTCAAGTCATCTAGTATGGACTATGCTCGGCAAGGCTCCGAAGCAACCAGGATTTGGCTTATGACTTAAGCCATGACATTATTTAGCGTTCAGGGACATTGAACCAGGATCACCATCGGTCTAAGACTTAGATCGAGACATTGCATCATACAGGTCGTCGAGTATGGATTACACCTGGAAGGAACCCGGCGAGGTTACGGATTAGGATATTGGCTATGAGCGGCTCAGGATTTGGGCCTAGACCCAGATCGATCTTGGATTTGGATATTGACTCGAAGAGGTCATGGATTTGGTCATTCATTACAGAATATGGATGGATTATAACTCGGTTGTCGAGTTCGGATGGATGTGGAATTGGATAGGGATTTGGTCACTGGATGGAAATCGTATATCGACTCGGAGCAGCCGTAGATTTGGATAAGGATACGGCAATGGCACTTGAATAAAATGGGTTGGATTATGGATCGAAAGACATGGCTATGGATGACGTACGGACTTTGAACGATGGATTAAATGCTATTCAAAACACGCCTTCCTATAGCAAGGCATGTTTTGGGAGGCAAAATGTTAGCCCGTCTTTTGTTAAGGCCATAAATAGACGGATTCAACCTAACAAATTTATGATTATCGAGGCTAGAATATGATGGATTCGGTTTAAACGGAGGAAGCTCGTTTGGATGGACCACTCGGCATTGAGGTACATCGTTGTGGCTCGGCATTGCGGTGATGATAGAGTGGCTCGACATTGAGGTTCATTAGGGTCGCTCGGCATTTAGGTTTGTCAGGGTCGCACGACATTGTGGTGAGGATAGGGTGGCTCGGCATTGAGGTTTGTCAGGGTCGTTGGCATTGAGGTTCGTCAGGGTCACTCGACATTATGTCTCGGTCAGGGTCGCTCGGCATTGCGGCTCGATCAGGGTCACTCAACATTGTGGCTCAGTCAAGGTCGCTCGGCATTGTAGCTCAGCCAGGGTCGTTCGGCATTGTAGCTCGATAAGGATTGGTCGGCATTGAGGCTCGTCGTTGTGGCTTAGCATTGAGGTTTGTCAGGGTGGCTCGACATTGTGGTTCGGTCAATGTCGCTCGACATTGGAGGTGGCTCGATATGGTTTGGGTTGGCGAGATGATGTGGGTCGCTTCGATCTGGACTTCATGGTTCGGCGTGTTGGAGTTCACTCGTGGGTCGGCATAAGGTAGTGGTTCGACATGAAGGTTGTTCGAGTCATCGCCAAGGGAACTTTCGTTCGACTTGTTGACTACACGGGGTCGGTTACGATGATAATTCTTGTTCGGCCATGGCTTTATTGGGCCCGGGTTACATGGGAAGCCCAACTACCTGGATTTGCCTATAAATATAGCATGTGGGTCTCAAGTTGGGAGGATCTTCTTTCTGCTCTCTGACTTTCTCTTCTCTAAGGCTAAGATAGTCAGCCATCATTAAAATTCGGATTGCAACTATAATCGATTATTACAGCAATGAAAGGGAAATTCCTGGAGTGGACGTAGGCCGGAGTTAGCCGAACCACTATAAAATATGTTGTTCTTTACTGCTTTCATTTTAATTTTTGTTGTTCTCCATAGTAATATCCTCTACATATATTCTATCTATGAGCTGTGATTGATATTTGGTGCTTTCGCTTGGATTTGGGTGTTAGTTACCACTTCTGGCGCTAACAGCAAGCCTCCGTACTACACTGTTACACTACTATGGAACAACGTATTTCGGTGGGTTCGCTCTTTTTTCTACCGAGCCTCCAATACCTACACATTTACACCATTGAGGGTCCATACATCACTGGACTCCTCCATCACCAATAAAACCGATAGCTTTTAATATATGTCATATAGACCACATAGCACCCCGTATCATTTCTGCGATGTAAGGCTCGTGAAGCTACGGTCTTCTTTCCACAAAGCTATTCTTTTATTTTCATGAAACTATATTTTAGTTTTCACAAAGCAAATTTAACTTAGAATGGCACATTGTCATTTCTAACAACACTATTGATTTCCGTAAAAGTACAACCTCAAAGCTCGTATATCTCAAAGAAGGGTGTTAAGTATTTGAGGGGTTACCTCCTACACCACCAAACAGATGTACTTTTGTAGTGATCATTGTAGTTTTTTTTAAATGCAGTGTTATACACTCATCCATGTAAGTTGTCAAGGTGAAGGACAAACCGAAGGCGCTTCTCTTACCACTTCCTATTTGGAAACTACCCCTAGAATTAGTAGCGAGTAGTCTTTGCAAATCCAAAATTTTCAAAATTTGATCAAATTTGTATCATGAAAACCTTTATGAATTGTACATGCATCTCAAAATGTCACATCACCGAGTAATATTCTTTTACAAATTTTCTTTAAAGAACAATAAAAAAAATCTAAACCCATCGAGTAAGAAAAGAAATCTGGAGAAAAAATACGGGCGATGAAACAAAAATAATTATACATATGTGTGTGTCTACTTTATAATGTAATTTAATGTAAGTAATTGATACAATGTGCATGAAATACCTTATAATTAGGATACGTTCTTAATGAAAAAACGGAGAATTTGATTGGGACATTAGAGTGGGAAAGTTGAATGAACGAAGAATGTGTTTAGTGCTACAAACTAGGTTTTTGAGCAAAGTGTTGAAAATGTGATTTTTAATATAATTGATTTATATTTATTTAATTATTTATCTTTTAATTAATAATATTTGTCAATAATATGCCAAAATAAATAAATAAATAAATTTGAAAAATTATAAATGATTTGGATTCAGCTCAAATCCATTCCATAATATAGAGCAATTTGATACGATCGTAACGCAAAAAAACCGTGTTCAAATGGACCTTACTTGCATAAGTTATTAGTTTTAGAAATTTATATAAATTTAATTTTTATTAATTATAATAATTAATTGAGTTGGACTGATACTGGTTCTACCGGCGAAAATGGTAACGTGGTAAACAAAAACTGCAAATGATATCTAAAGTTTGCGTCTAAAGATAGTGGAGATATGAAAATCACACGTTTTGTTACAAACACGGACACTACATAATAATCATCCTAAGAAAAATAAAACCCACGACATGTTAAATTTCTTTATCCATCCTTGGCGCAGGTTCAAATACGCTATTGGGACCAAGAAGTTCGTAAAGGGATGGCACCTAAAAAGGCCAATTCTACTGGCATCCAAGATTGACCACACCCATTAAAAAAATTATGTACATTAATGGTGAAATTAAACAGGTGGTCATCTCCGACCATTATTGCGAACGTGGATGACACCAGCACGTCGGTCTATGGTATGCATACTTGACAACAACACCCTAGCTTGTTGTCAGTAAAGATGTTTTCTTTTCGAAATACTGTCTTGTACTCAAACGAGGATACTAGAGAAACTCGCATCTTTAGTTGGTTTGGTGTTGTTTTGATACCCGCGTCATATACGATTCAGACATGATGCTATTACGGCCCTAGGTTCTGTGTAGACTGGTGAAAAAAAGCAGACAAAATGTTAAAATAACGGAGTGTTAAAATGAGAAAGAATGCACGTGGGAATTTAGAAGCTTTTTTTATTGCAAAAGAAGAATCTGCAACTGCACATAGCCTTGTCAAGATAAGAAGAAGGACTACCAATACCTTAGGATACGTTTGCTTAGGATAAGAAAAGGAACATGAAAGGTGTTATCCTATTTTTTGGTCAAAATTGGAATATCAATGTTGTGTGTGCATTTCCACCACCGGATCAACTCACAGCCGAGCCAAAGCATCACCGGTCCAGGCACTACCGGTCCAACTCCCTGCCGAACCAAAGTGATACCGGACCAACCACTGCCGAACCAACCCCTCCCCATGCCTGCCGAACCAAAGTGATACCGGACCAACCACTGCCGAACCAACTCCCTCCCCATGCCTGCCGAACCAAAGTGATACCGGACCAACCACTGCGGAACCAACTCCCTCCCCATGCTTGCCGAACCAAAGTGATACCAGACCATTTCCACTCCAACCATCTCCGGACCAAGGCCTTGCCGAACCAACATTGCCAGGCCAGATTGCATCAGCCCAGGCCCACCAGCAGCTATATAAATCCAGGACCCCTACCCTCAGCCTCACTCTATAAATAGAGGGGCAGGGGTACAACAATGGAGGACGAGTTTGAGAGCTCAAGCACGGATAGAACTTTCAAACAAATTTCAGTTACTTGTAATCAAAGCTTTGTACTTGTAATCTGAAGAGAAAAGGAGAATAACATATAAAGTGGACGTAGGCACGTTCTGGCCGAACCACTATAAATCTGTGTGTCTTTTACAGTTTAGTCCCTGCTTTTTACATATTTGCATAAATCATCCAAATCACTAAGAACAACTTAAAAATCGACTAAATCATACGACTTGGAGGTGTTTGCCCATTTTTTGTGCAAACATTTTTGGTGCTTTCACTGAGAGGATAACTCAGGAGAAGTTGATTTTGAAGACTTAAGAACTAAGATCTAAGAAGCTATGACAAGGCAAACAAATAGAAGACAGAGGCCAGAGAGAAGCGAACATGAGGGAAGATAAGAGGCTTCTTCAGAAGCGAATCAGGCATCAATCCTGCATGGGGGCACCACACTTGGAGCATGTTGATCCAATCCCAGAGAGAGATAAGGGTATCTGAGCAACCTGGTGGTAGTAGAGGAATGAACGCTCAGCCGGGGGCAGGTAAAATTCCCTCGCGAACTCGGGGCCAGGTCGAAAGCGATGAACAAGTCGCAAACCTCTAACTAACACGGTTAAATCATTTACACAAGTAAGCGATCGCGCACGATCCATAGGCATGCTCTGAATGACTACTAACCGCACCATAGTAAGAGTTTACGCTTTGACATCCTCGTCTTGCTCTTGCTTTGATTTTGATTTGAACATTTAAATTCTGCCCGTTTGGACATTTCTGCTGTAAGGTTCATATGATTATTGCTTTAACATTTACAATTCTATGGAAAAATTTACTTGTATGCCCATTGGATCGCGAACGGTCCACGAGCACCTCTTGCATGGCAGCGAACTGCCGAAGTCTTTGATTCAGAAACTCCCACAAACAACAACTCCGACACTGATAATATTAAGTCCCCCCCGGGCACACTCACTCGCCTCGAACGGCACCCGACGTCGAACGGTCACAACTCGCCTCGAATGGCACCCGACCTCGAACGTTCACAACTCGCCTCGAACGCGGTCACAACTCGCCTCGAACGGCACCCGACCTCGAACGGTCACAACTCGCCTCGAACGGCACAACTCGCCCCGAACGGCACAACTCATCTCACCTCAAATGGCTCGATCACGAACGGTCGTCATTTGAGGTCCGCCACTTGACCGTGCACGGTCGCACTTCATCTCAAATACCTCGATCCCGAACGATCGTCATTTGAGGTCCGCCACTTGACCGCGCACGGTCGCACTTCATCTCAAATATCTCGATCCCGAACGATCGTCATTTGAGGTGCGCCACTTGACCGCGCACGGTCGCCCTTCATCTCAAATATCTCGATCCCGAACGATCGTCATTTGAAGTTAGGCGCTTGACCATGAACGGTCGCACTTCATCTCAAATATCTCGATCCCGAACGGTCGTCATTTGAGGTCACATAAAACTGTAAATTCCTTTGCAGGACATCAATAGGATATGAACATCCAGCTCATGGCATTACAAAACACGCCTTCCAACCGCAAGGCATATTTTGGGGGGCAAAGTGTTATCCCATTTTTTGGTCAAAATTGGAATATCAATGTTGTGTGTGCATTTCCACCAACAGCCGAGCCAAAGCATCACCGGTCCAGGCACTACCGGTCCAACTCCATTTCCATGCCTGCTGAACCAAAGTGATACCGGACCAACCACTGCCGAACCAACTCCCTCCCCATGCCTGCCGAACCAAAGTGATACCGGACCAACCACTGCCGAACCAACTCCCTCCCCATGCCTGCCGAACCAAAGTGATACCGGACCAACCACTGCCGAACCAACTCCTTCCTTATGCCTGCCGAACCAAAGTGATACCGGACCATTTCCACTCTAACCATCTCCGGACCAAGGCCTTGCCGACCCAACATTGCCAGGCCAGATTGCTTCATCCCAGGCCCACCAGCAGCTATTTACATCCAGGACCCCTAACCTCAGCCTCACTTTATAAATAGAGGGGCAGGGGTACAACAATGGAGGACGAGTTTGAGAGCTCAAGCACGGATAGAACTTTCAAACAACTTTCAGTTACTTGTAATCAAAGCTTTGTACTTGTAATCTGAAGAGAAAGGGAGAATAACATATAAAGTGGACGTAGGCACGTTCTAGCCGAACCACTATAAATCTGTGTGTCTTTTACAGTTTAGTCCCTGCTTTTTACATATTTGCATAAATCATCCAAATCACTAAGAAAAACTTAAAAATCGACTAAATCATACGACTTGGAGGTGTTTGCCCATTTTTGTGCAAACAAAAGGGCTCTAAGTAGGCATGTAAACTGATACTTTCGGGTACCGATAGGCCTACATAAATATCTGTATCCGAAATTATTTTCGGATATCAGATATCCATATCCGCGAATGCGGATGGATATCGGATATTTTTCGATCAGTTCACAACTGATAAATATAAGCAAATAAATAGAAAAAAAATATTTATTATAAATTCTTTTTTATACTAAATATAAAGAAATAATAAATACACTAAGAAAAATAGCATGAAGCAGTAAAAATTGATTTTTATATACATATTAGTTTATTTACCGGGATATATTAGTAAGCGAAAAATATTTTATGCACTAAAATACATAAAAAAATCACTAAAATCTTGATAAAATCCGAACGAATAATTATCAGATATAGATATGACCATATACATATCTGTATCCTTTTTTGGGTATCGGAGAATTTTTTATATTATCGGATATGGATACGGACGGATTTCAAATTTTTCGGGTATTTATTAATAGCCCAAGCTCTAAGGGTCCATGCACGAGATTACCTTACCCTGGCACCATCGCCGGATGCATCTGATATGACGGAAACGTTAACTGGACAAATGTCCTTTCAAAATGCTGCATTGGTGGATGAGTTAGTTAATGTTAATTAGTACAATTTATATTTTTATAAATTTCTAAAACTAATAGAGTTTGCGAATGAGTCCCGTTTGAGATGCGTTTTTTGTTACGATCCTCTAAAGGTGTTCTATGTTTTTGAGTTGGTTTGAACTGTATAAAAATAATTTATAATTTTATAATGCTCCTTTTAGATTTTCCGCTCAAATACCACGTTCTTAGTCAAACGTATTGCCATTCAACCTATTTACTCTTTCAGATATTCCACACACATTCTCCATTCAAATACTCCATTAACATTCATCGAGAACACACCTAAATGAGAAGGTTTGTAAAAGAAAATTGCGTTTTTGTGTTACGGAAATACATTATAAAAGGGAATGGATATAATGGAAATTGGCAGTTTATATGGGTTAATTTTGGCCCTTTCAAACCCGAAGGTTAATTTTGATCCGTTAGTCTAGACTTAGCAAAATGATGGGACTGGCTTATGTGCTAATTTTGAAAAGAGCAAAAGTTATCGACGACTCTGCGACCCATAGTTTGAAACACTTCCTGTATCGTTTGTTTATTTATTTTGTACATTAAGTTTATTATTTTATTTTCTTAGGTATACATTTCTTTATTTCGTAAGGTAGCATGTCCATTGTAGCCATAGTTAAATTGAATACGCGAGTATAATAGCAATAATGTTTTTGAGTTTACAACACAAAGTGTAAAAGGACTTCGAATTTATATTGCCCAACAAACAACGACATTGGACATAATATTATTTAAATTATTATTCGAACATAGAATTCGTTAGAGGGATGTCAACTTTAGATAAAACTTATGGTTATTTTAGATATTCCTAAAATCATTATGTAGATATGTATATTGGAAAAGTTATCAATTTTTTATATTTCTAAAATTATTATGTTGTTGCCAAAAAAATTAACATCCCTTCCACCCCATAAAAAAGTCAAACACAAGTACATAATTAACCTTCTCAATGGTATAGTTTTAATGATTTATGATGAAAATGACAAAACTATATAGTTTTTACTAGCTTTTCTGATATGTCGTCGAAGTTCTATGATTTTCATTCCAATCAAGTCCCACTAAATTTAGTTTTTGAAATTTTCAATCTGCCTTAATGTTTTATTATTATTTTGATGCAATTTACCCAAAATGTTACACTGATGATTTTTCAGGATGTCGATGTCGTTTTTATGATTCGCTACCAAAATTGTTTTGAAACAAGGTAAAATATTAAATCTTTTGTTTTGAATCCTTTTATAATCTAACTTCCATAACAATATATTTGTTTAGAATCTACCAATCTAACATTTCAAAACAACATTTCGAAAGAGTACGTATGGAATTTGGATTTATCAAGGAATAAAACGTATTAGTAAATTTCCTGATTCACAAATTGACACTATGAAAAAATGTGATTAGTAAGGGTTGGTTGTACAAAATTACAATGCCCTATGTAGTAACGACCCCATAGCTATACACATAATATTAAAGAACATTACAAATAATGTCATCTAATAACATGAAAAATATGGCTGGTTAAGAATGATCGAATGAGAATATATCTTTGGACAAATATTTACATGTCATTGTCACCATTTTGAGAATCTGAACTGAAATTTTAACTTGTACAATATAAATGCAATGTAATACACATGTCGATTTAAAATATCCAGAACAATATATAATATTAATAAACCAGAATCAAAGTCATAGATCATAGCGAAATAATATACGTCATATACATTATAAAATATGAATCTACAATATCAATGTTAGACCTACATAATATATACAATGCATCAAAATACTGTATCAGGTACACAATGGTTACAAATTAATATACATGACATACCCTCCTAAATATCAATATATACAATAATAAAGTAAATTGAAACAGCAAAAATAGTCTACTCTAGTGCTAGTACAAATCGAAAGTCAACAAGTCCATGTACTTGTAGAGTCTCTGCACCAAAAAGATTATGTAGTTGTTCGAGCACAAATTCAAAAGTCAACGAGTCCATGTACCTGTGGAGTGTCAGCACCGAAAAGATTATTGTAGTGATATTGTCCTCCCAACAAAACTGCTTGATGATGTGCTAGCGACCTTGTCCTTCCGATGATACTTCTTGGAGAGTGTCTAAAATCTTAACCTATTTCTTGTTTCAAAATTTCTATTCAAATCTTTTAAAATGAGTAATATTTAATTGAAAATCTTTTTAAACTTACTATTTGTGATGACCCGGAATTTTGGGCAATATCAATTTAATAATTTGTATTAATAATTAAATTGATTTGATAATTTTCTTTTATAATTTTAATTTAAATTGGCAAGTTTATTCTTTTAAAAGAAAATAAATATTTAATTGGTAAATTTTATCTTTTAAAAGTTAATAAAATGTTTTTTATTTATAATGTGTGTGTGTGTATATTAATATATACTGTAAATAGAAAAGCTTTGGTTTGAATTTTACAAATAAAATCATGCTTTCAAATTCTAACATATATATTGGTAATTTGGAAGTAATGATTGTTAATATCATTCTGGACAGCGGCTCAAACACTCGAAGGGAACTAGCGACCTAGCGTGATATAGCGACCTAACGACCTAACGAGATAAGCAATCTAACGACCTAAGAATACAACGACCTAACGACCTAACGACCTAAAGTTATCACGACCTAACGACCTAAGGAATAAAGCAACTCAGCGACCTAACGGGTTAGAAGGTGCAGCGAGCTAACATGGATGCAAGACCAACAACGAGTTAGTGTGGCAACAACTTAGCTATATGCTCGACCTAACGAGTTAGCGACCTAAAGACCCCCAACGACCTAATGACCCAACGACCTACGACCTAACGGGTTAAGACAGTGTGAGGCCGCATACATACTACCTCTTCATTAGGTCGCTCGCGACCTAAGAGGACCGAGGTAACTCCATAAGCCGCAACTTCTTATGTCGCTTCTCTCCTAGGTCGCTACGACCTACCGGTTTGTTCAAAGAGACCAAGTGCAACCAAGATGAGCCGTAGCTCGTATCCCTTAGGTCGCTCACGACCTACCCTTCGGTCGTTCGCGACCTACGACTTAACCCAGAAATTCCCTATAAATACCCCACCTATACCACCGAAGAGAGGACCTTTTGGGCTCATTTCTGGAACGCCTATGCTCTGCTGATTTCTCGACTCATCCGACACTTCAAGCATCAAAGATACCTCAGCGAACTTCAAGGAGAAATCTAACACATTCAACATGGATTCAAAGAGTTCTTCTACATCGATGTTCTTGCTATTTTCTAAGTGTTGTTGTAATCGAAGATTGTTGTATAAGTTGTAATCAAATCAGCAATAAAGAAGATTAAAGTGGACGTAGGCTTAGCTTGAAGCCGAACCACTATAAAACTGTTGTCTCTTTACTGTTTAGTCTGTGACTTTTTTACTCTAATTCCCGTATTGACGGGTGGTGCTTTCACTTAATCTCTACTTACACTGGGGTGTTAGCGTTCAATTATTGCGTTAACATTTTTGGTGCTTTCACTGAGAACCCTACTCAGGCTATTTTCATCGTTGCTTCGCAAAAGCTTGTTGAAAGAATCTCTCTCAAAAGCAGAAATCTATCAGAGATAATGGCTCCTGGAAGAAAGCGCAGATCTACTAGATCCAGTGATGTCCAAGAGAATACCACCACTTCTCCCCCGTTAAGTCAAACGGCTCCAAGTGTTGGAATTACACGAGCGGAGTTAGATGCTGCGGTGTCCGGGCTATATCAGCAAAATGGAAGCCCAAAACACTTTAATGTTGGAAAGGTTGAATGCTTTGCTCGGAGCTAACCATCAACCAGTGAATAATGAAGAAAACTTTGTTAATGATGTTCATAATGTCGAAGGAAGAAATATTCCTCAAAGGGCAGCAGGCCCGTTGAAGGGACACCTCCCCAAGCTGGAGGATCAGGGCCGTAGCCAACCCTCCGCGAAAGCTTGTCAAGACAAACTTTCGAGAAAATGGCTGATGTCTGTCCTACAGAGCCTCTAAATGATGAGGAATACTTCTCTGGAATGGTTCGAAAAATCATGAAAGAGAGCATGCAGAGGGATGAAGTTGAAAAAGAATGGGGGCTCGCTCCAAGCAAGACCCCATTCACTGAAAGGATTTTGAAAGCAGAATTTCCAAGGAAGTTTGTTCCTCCCACCATTCCGGCTTATAAGGGGACAAGCGACCCTAATCAATTTTTATACAACTATGGCTGGCACATGACTGGTTTCAGGGCATCGGATGAGATCAAATGCCGGTACTTTCCAATATACTTGGAGGGAGTGGCTCTACTTTGGTTTACAAAGCTACCGGTCCGATCTATAGACCAGTTCTCCGATTTAAATCGGAAGTTTAAAGAACAATTCAGGTTATATGCTTCAAAGGCGAAGGACATAATGTCACTGTTCATCCTGGAACAGAATCCTGGAGAATCTATTAGATCTTTCTTAAGCCGCTTCAACATAGCTTTGGCTGAAGTCGACAATGCAGAGCCAAGAATGATTTTGACATACTTGATGAAGGCTATCGACAAATCAAATGAATTTGGGAAGTGGCTGAAGATGAAAGAGCCGAATTCGCTGGGGAAATTCTATAAGAAAGCTGATAAGTTCATGCGCTTGGAAAGCCTTCAAACACCGGCGAAAGTGATATTGATAGAGGTTAGGAACAATAATGTTGCTTCGAATAAAAAAGAATCTGGTACTCAGAAGAGGGAGAACGATGGAGGGAAGAAGCAGGGAATTGCGAAGAAAAATCGTCCTTTTCACTTCACTCCCTTAACCGATAAACCAGAAAACATTTTCTTTGCAACCAAGGACACTGTCGAATACCCCACACCAGCTAAATTGTGGCTTGGGAAAAATGCTGAGAAAATTGGAAGATTTTGCCGATTCCACAATCAACCCGGCCATGATACTAATGAGTGCCGTCATTTGAATAATTTGATTGAGGAACTATTGAAAGAAAATAAACTTCAGCAGTATGTGAGGAGGAACAGGAACGACCCAACTTCATCAACTCAGGGGCAACAAGTTCCTGTTCATCAACTCAGCTCGAGTAAGAGGGTGGCAGCGCATGAATCAGAGAGGCCTCTTATTAATGTGATTACGGGAGGTCCTCACCAAGCAGGCAGAAGCTAGGGCGAGATGGGAAGATATGCCCGTGCCTTGAAGTACAACCAGTAGAAGAGAGTGTTTTTGTGTTGGAAGATGCTGCACCTTTGAAGCAGCAGAAAATTTTTAATGATGATATTGTGTTCAGGGCCAGGGACTCTATGGGTGTTGAAGCTCCTACCATGGATCCCTTGGTCATCTCTGCTGGCATTGGGTCGGCTATTGTAAGAAGAGTGCTTGTTGATTGCGGCGCTTCGTGCAATATTCTCTTCAAAAAGACATTCGATCAAATGAAAATTCCGATGGCTGATGCTCAAGCTTCATCGTAGAAAATTGTTGGGTTTACTGGGGAACCGAATCAGCCAATTGGAACTATTGACTTGTTCGTGGAGCTTGGAGAGGGGCAGAAAAAGGTGGTTCGAAAACAGACTTTTGTAATTGTTGATGAATTTTCTGCCTACAACGCCTTCCTAGGCCGACCAACTCTTGCGGCATTTTAGGTAATTCTCGCCCCGTGGTGCCTTACTGTGAAATTCTCCACGGATAATGGAGTTGGTGTTATTAAAGGGGATCAGAATGCTGGGCGAGAATGTTATCTTATAGAGTTGCATAAAGCAAGGAAGAGAGAGATGGGAAAAGATGCGGCGGCCCCAGACCGCATCAAAGAACCAACCTTGTAGCAATTACAGGGTGGACCCTGCACTGGCGAGCATAGTGGTGCACGAAAAGAAATGGATCCCAGAAAAGCCAGTGCAGGGGAGAGTAGAGTGGTGCCAGTGGAGGTAACGGTGCTAGTACCTATTGACCCGAAAGACCCTAACGAGGTGCTGAATGTGGGTTCGCAACTTAATGCAACGGTTCAGAATATTTTTAAATCATTCTTGAAAGCAAATCTGGATGTATTCGCTTGGAGTCATGTCAATATGTGTGGAATTTCTCCAGAAATCGCGGTACACACTCTGAATATTGATCCGAAATTTACACCTGTGAAGCAGAAAAGAAGAACCCAAGATCCGGAAAGGTCAGCAGCATTGAAGGAAGAGGTAGATCGGCTCATGGAGAATGGCTTCATCAGGGAGTCTACTTATCCGAATTGGGTTTCAAATCCAGTAATGGTTAAGAAAGCTAATGGAAAGTGGAGAGTATGCATCGACCTTTGAGATTTGAACAAAGTCTGCCCCAAAGACTGCTTCCCGTTACCCGGGATAGATCAGTTGGTGGATGGAACAGCGGGGCATGAATTGTTATCTTTTATGGATGCTTACTCCGGATATAACCAGATCATGATGCATGAGCCAGATCAGGAGGACACGATCTTCATCACCGATGTTGGTCTCTACTGCTATAGAGTCATGCCCTTCGGACTTAAGAATGCAGGGGCAACTTACCAAAGACTTGTTAATGCTATTTTCAAACCGCAGATTGGCAAGACTATGGAAGTTTATGTTGACGATATGCTGGTGAAATCAAAGAAGGCAGTAGACCATATGGATCACTTGGAAGAAATGTTTGCAGTCCTCCGAAAGTAAGGAATGAAGCTTAATCCTTTGAAATGTTCATTTGGGGTGGAGTCCAGAAAGTTCTTGGGTTTCATTATGAGTGCTAGGGGAATTGAAGCTAATCCTGCTCAGATTGCTGCCTTAAGAGAAGTCAAAGCTCCTAGAAGAAGAAGGAATTGCAAAGTCTTAGTGGAAAAGTCGCTGCCTTGAGTCGGTTCATTTCCAAAGCCACTGGTAAATGCATTCCGTTCTTTGATGCCCTGAAGAGAGGAAGGAAAAACTTTGAATGGACTCCTGAATGCCAGAAAGCTTTCAATGATTTGATTCGTCATATGGAAACGCCTCCAATACTTTCTAAGCCCGACAATTGTGAAGATCTTTTCGTATATTTGGCAATCTCATCTCATGCTCTCAGTGCAGCGTTGGTACGGGAAGACGCAAAAATTCAACGCCCGGTTTATTATATCAGCAAAAGATTCACTGGGGCGGAGATGAACTATTCAAAGTTAGAAAAGCTCGCCTATTGTCTACTGATTGCATAAAGAAAATTGAGGCCATATTTCCAAGCTCATCCTATCAATGTCCTCACTGATCAACCTCTGAAGCAAGTCCTGTTTCGCCCTGAGACTTCGGGTCGTCTTCTGAAGTGGAATATTGAACTCAGCCAATACGACATCACTTATCATCCCCGGAGAGCAATCAATGGACAATCTTTAGCAGATTTCATCGCAGAATGTACAAATAAAGGTGATAGTGAGGAAGTGGTGACTGATAATACCCCAATTCGATGGAAATTATATGTTGATGGCGCGAGAAACGATTATTGTTCCGGAGCTGGGGTTGTGCTTGAAACCCCTGAAGGGCGGTCATTGTGCTATGCATTGAGATTAGAATTCCCTTCGACAAACAATGAAGCAGAATATGAAGCTCTTATTGTTGGCTTGAAGATTGCTAAGGAACTGAACATCAGAGTGTTGCAAATTTTCAGTGATTCTCAGCTTGTTGTATGCCAAGTCAGGAAAGAGTTTCAAGCTAAAGGAGGAAATCTGCCTACCTACTTGTCAAAGGCCTGGGAACTTCTTAATTATTTTGACCATTACACGATAAGCCATATACACCGAGAAGAGAACATGAAGGCAGATTCTCTCGCGAAGTATTCCAGCACTGGTGAAGCTCAATTATTGGGATTAGTTCCTGTGGAAGTCTTGTCAGCTCCAAGCACTGATGAGATGGATATTGACTGGATCATGACTATATCTCAAGAGCAAGAATCGTAGATGACTCCGATAATGGAATATTTGCTCAACGGTTCTCTAGCAGAAAATTCAAAAGAACGACAGAAGCTGCTAAGAAAAGCCTCTAGATATATAATTCAAGATGGCTGATTGTACAGACGGGGATTCTCAATGCCATTACTCCGACGTGTGACCAAGGAAGAGGCTAAGACAATTCTAGCTGATAAACTTGTGACTAAGAATATCATTTGCAGGTATGGTGTGCCTCAAAAGATAATCACAGACAATGGAACTCAATTTGAAAGTGAAGAGTTCCAAGATTTTTGCAAGCGATTCAAGATCCAAAAAAGCTTTTCAGCAGTGGCTCATCCGCAGGCAAACGGGCAAGTGGAAGCAGTAAACAAAATTATCAAATCAACCATCAAAAAACAGCTGGAAAAAGCAAAAGGTGGTTGGGTCGATAAGCTACCACTAGCACTATGGGCATACAGAACTACCCACAAAACAGCGACTAGGCACACTCCGTTCTCGTTAGCATATGGATCAGAAGCAATGATTTAGGTGGAAATAGAAGTCCCTTCACATAGAAGAATCCATTTCGATCAAGCTGAAAATGAAAAGCTGCAACTTGAAGCACTTGACCTCCTTGATGAAAGAAGGGAAGAAGCTAAGCTCAAAATTGCAGCCCATCAGCAAATGATAGACAGGCACTTCAATTCCAAAGTTCGTCAACGCAGCTTTGAAATTGGAGATCTAGTCTTGAAAAGAATTATGACAGCAATAGGTGTGTTTGGGCCAAACTGGGAAGGGCTGTATGTCATAAGCAAAAAACTTCTTGATGGCATATTCAAACTCATAACTGTCGAAGGAGATCCAATTCCAAGGGCTTGGAACAGCAATCACTTGCGTCCATATTTTACTTAGAAAGCTTTGCTGAAATACTATAAAAGAATTATGGATGTATGATTCTTGTATTGAAAGCCATTGTAAAGCCAGTGCAAGTGAATAATAAGAACTATAAAGTGGATGTAGGCCCCGTTCTTGGCCGAACCACTATAAATCATGTGTTCTCTACTATTACAAAATGCCTGTTTTATTTCGATATGTTAAGTACTTTAATTGTATTGCTAAAATGTCGATTTAATATTGCAGGCCATTAAAAAAAACATACCCATCACAAGACCAAGCAATCCCTGAAATCACTCAACAAACAAATAGCAACAAAAATTCCAGATTCAAATCCTATATAAGAAGTGCTTCAAGCAAACAGTTAGTGATTCCGCCGGAGGTGGGCCCTTGCTAACTAATTAGGATCGTTTGTGCAAACGAACATCCGATTAAGTATCCTGTGTCTGCCCCTTCGAACTCACTTAACAACGAAGTACGCTTCTTTGGATAAAACAAACTACTTGCAAAAGAAAGGAATGTGTGCTTGAAAATGATAACAGGGAGTCGCTGATATGAGCAAATGGCGAAAAGACATGGGCGAGCAGGCAGGAAATAGCCAAAGACCTCTTCGGAGGCACAAGCCCTCTTCGGAGGCACAACTCTTCGGAGGATAAAGACCTCTAACGGGGCATGCCAGAAAAAGAAAGTTCTCTTTCTCAACCAAAAAAGATTGGTGGAATGACCGGAGGCACCTTCCCAAGTGGAAGGAACAGGGCCCTTGTTAACTAGTTGCTATCGTTTGTGCAAACAAACATCCAATTAAGTAACTTGCGTCCGCCCTGTGAATCCATCCAACCATGAGAAAGGAACTTCCAGGCAAAAGCCCTACTCGGAGGCACACATTTCACCAAGATTTGAAGTAGACACTTCACAAGAGTTGAAATGTGAAAAGCCCTCTTCGGAGGCCCATTCCACCAGAGTTGAAATGCTAAAAGCCCTCTCTAGAGGCACACATTTCACCCAGATTTGAAGTAGACACTTCACAAGAGTTAAAATGTGAAAAGCCATCTTCGGAGGCCCATTTCACCAGAGTTGAAATGCTAAAAGCCCTCTTCGGAGGCACACATTTCACCAGGATTTGAAGTGCAAACAGCTCTCTTCAGAGACACACTTCACAAGAGTTGGAATGTGAAAAGCCCTCTTCGGAGGCCTATTTCACCAGAGTTGAAATGTCAAAAAAAAACCTTCGGAGGCCCACTACCCCGCATAAAAAGAAAGAAAGGGAAAAGCCCTCTTTGGAGGTGTACTTCTGTTTTCAAGAAAAGATAAATCTCTCCACAATGAGAATATTTTTCTCCGAAGATTGAAGTACCAAATCAAGCCTTCTTTTGAAGCCCACTTCGCCGCACAGGAGAATTCACTAATTTTATTTTATTTTTTAAAAAGAGAAAAGGAGTGATCATCTCCAAAAGTTGAAGTGTAGAAATTTTTCCTAAAAAAAGAAGACTTCTCCAATACAAGGTGCATTCCACTAAATCAGAGAAATATTCCCTTAAAATGGAAAAATTATTCTCTAAAGTATGGATGCAAGCCTCCTTAAAATGGAAAAGTTGTTCTCCAAAGAAATAGTACAAGTCTTCTCGAAAAAGAAGAGTTGTTCTTCAAAATTTTGCCAATGTGAAAGGGATTGCAATAAACCGTGGTATGGGGGCAATATAATATAGTTACACTCATAAAAGCAATGCTCAAGCAACATACCACAGGCTTACTGCAACACCACACAAAGAAAATAAAGAAACTTGTATGAAAAATAAGAATAAATGCACTCTCAAATACAGACAGAAGTTTGTACAAGTAAAAGAATCATTTTATTCCATATTATGAAAAATTTATACATGTGCAGGTTTCAAAATAAAAGAAGGCGGGGACCGGTACCCGCACAATCTCCGGTCAACACAAGCCTTTATATATACAAGCAGAAAGCAGAAAGCAAAAAGCAAGACAAATAACATAGGACCAAACCCATCACTTCTTATTCCTGCCACCTTTGGAGCTCTCACTTGGTCGGATGATTAACTTTTTGGGTCGGCTTGTAAGAGTAGGGGAAGAAGGAGAAAGGGGTGCAATTGGATCTTCTTCTGCTTTTTTTTCGCTGGCAGAAACTTCCTTCTTTTTCTTTGAGATTCCACGCTTCCCCTTCTTCCTTGAAGAAGACTCACTGCTCGGAGTGAAAAGTGCAGACAACTTTATGTCATCAGAAATAGTTTGCTCCAGAGTTCTTTCGCCTTCTTCAGGTTCCTCGGCCTTCTGTTCTTGTGAAGCGACCGGGTCATCCAAGCCTTGAAGAGCTTCTATCTGCTCCTCTTGCGACCACGGTTGAGAAACGGAAGGAGGAGTAATCTGAAGAGGCGGAGAGAGAACAGCTGGAAGAGGGGAAGTCTAAACAACACTTGGCGCTTTCACTACAGGAGGAGAGAAGTTAAAATCAGTATCTCTCATAAAGAGAGGAGAAAGTGGCACGTCAAGATTTAAGTAATAATAAAAAAGTTCATCAAGCTCATGTGAAGTAAACAAGCATCCCCCTTGAGCAAGGTCAGTATTGAGGTTACCTGGAGAAGTAGGCTTTACTATGTCAACTTCAAAGTCCTGTGCTTCAGTGCTTTCTTGAGTCTCATCTCCAGTGCGAGCGGTTGCACTTTCCATGACAGCTTTAGCAGGAGGTGGAGAATGGGAACTGGAGCCAACAATATCGATGTCGGCAGAAATCGAAGGTTGAACTGGGTCGGTAGAGGTTGCCTTCCCTAAATGTTCACCTTTCGCCATTCCGGCTCGCTCTTTAG
Organism: Allium cepa; assembly: GCA_030765085.1. NCBI lineage: Eukaryota > Viridiplantae > Streptophyta > Magnoliopsida > Asparagales > Amaryllidaceae > Allium > Allium cepa. The sequence goes on from CM060939.1 coordinate 879,299,384, forward strand.
CGAGTTGCCCCTTTCCCCTGGCAAGAGCAGCACGAGCATCGTCATCTAAATAGTGTGTCGCTAAATCTGCTTCAGCAAATCCAGTGCCTCCAAGCATATCAAGTGCGGTTTCCCACAATTCGGCCAAAGTGATTTCGTACTTCGGGCCCAAAAACAAAAGGCTACCGCGCCCCAAGACACAGTGTATATAAAACACGAATAAAGTTGAGCTGATATTGG